>CM051234.1:47242490-48442490 GCA_027917425.1 Gastrophryne carolinensis | reverse complement strand
TCATTTACCGTTCTTTATGGTGTCAACACTTAAGTGTCCACTGATCAGCTACCTATTGGAAGTGGACGATCATGTGCTGCTGACAATCAAATGACAAAATAAATGGAAGCAGGGCCAGGCGCAGAAGCACAGGGGAGTGCACCATCAGCTCTCAAAGCAGGTGGTCAGCAAAGCTGTGTGGCAGCAAGCAGTAAGGTGATCAAGAAGGCCTTTTGGCCTACAAAGACCAGCACGAATTTTTACTATCCTGGAGGTCGTTCCTCCTACCTGCAGCATCCGCAATAAGGATGCCCCAGGCAAGAGGAGCAACCTCCAGGATAGTGAAAATCTGGGTTGCCGCTCCATGTGTATCCCTCTAGAGCTCCTTTCTGTTCTTCCCACAACTCGTTTGGGCTGCCATTCATCCACCAGCACACATTCTTCAGCGTTTAAGCTCATAAACCCAACTCCCCCACCCTACGGACCCACACTAGCCTTTTCTGAATAGCTGACGCAAGGATGCACAGATAGAGCTTGGTTGTGAACGTGGCTGCACATGTGCCCTGGGTGTCTATAGAAAGGTGAGTTGTGCAGTGATCACGATGAGTCACTCACTGGGGCATCCTAAATAAGGATTCCCCACAAAAAGGGAGACCACCAGCTCTAGCTTTTAGACTCTAGGCCGGTGAGTGCCCCTCTTTAAAGAGGTAAGATACACCCCTGTGAAATGCCCAAGAACAGCAGGGAGCTAACCTTGCAAACTCTCCTTCAATCAGTGCTCTATGAGGTGTATATTGATAAGGGACATTAAAATCTGAATAGAGGGGGGAGCCACAGCTTCTTGGCTGTGCGTGCTCACACCGGCCATGGAGAAGGAAGCATTGTGGGGTCCTTAGAGGGGTGTTTAACATAGACCCCAGAAATATCACACCTCAGGGCTAAAAGCAGACCAACAGTCAAAAAATACCGTTTTGTGAGTACTCACCTGTAAAACGGGTATTATGAGTGTGCCATACACTCCACTTCGATCTTCATGACATGTGGGTAATCTCCAGTAGAAGGCGAACTTGTGCAGAGATGAATATGCAAAAAAAAAAGAAAGGCCCTCCCGGTCCATATATACCTGGGACCTCCCACCAATTTCCCAGTGTAGAAAAGCAGTAAGGGGACCAGGAAGAACCAATTATAACCTTAATCAAAACCAATGGTTCACCATATAAAAGCTCCAGAATACCTGAAAAAAAGGGGTGGGGCGAAGTGGAGTGTATGGCACACTCAATACCAGTTTTACAGGTGAGTACTCACAAAACGGTATTATTCTAAGTGTGCCATACACACCACTTCGATCTTCATGACATGTGGGACATCCAATAGCAGTGTCCGTCATGGGTGGGAACCAGAAACAGTAAAGAAAGTACCAACTCAAACCACTGCAGCTTGCAGAACCTTGCGGCCAAAAACCGCATCCGCTGAAGCCCGCACATCAACCTTGTAAAACTTTGAAAAAGTATGAACGGAAGACCAAGTAGCAGCCTTACAAACTTGTTCAACAGAAGCTTGGTGCTGAAAGCCCAGGATGCACCAACAGCACGAGTAGAGTGCGCAGTGACCCTAAAAGGGGGAGTCCTCCCCTTAGCAGAATAGGCCCCAACAATGGCCTGACGAATCCATTTGCTAATCATAGTCTTAGCAGGCGCTAAACCTTTCCTGGGCACGCAGGGCACCACGAAAAAAAGCGTCCGTCTTGCGGAAGCAAGAAGTAGTTACCAAATAGTACTTCACACAGCAAGCAACATCCAAATTGTGCAGAACCCTCTCCTTGTCATTGTTAGGCTTAGGGCACAAGGAAGGGAGAACAATATCCTGATTGAGGTGGAAAGCAGACACCACCTTAGGAAGGAAATCTGGCTTAAAACAAAAAAACCCACCTTATCCTGGTGTCTCTCAAAGAAAGGGGCCTGAATCGACAGAGCCGCCAACTCAGAGACACGCCGAACAGAGGTAATAGCCACCAAGAAAGCAACCTTCTGAGTGAGAACTGAAAGAGCAATATCCTGTAGCGGCTCAAAAGGAGGACCCTGCAGAGCCGAAAGAACCAAATTCAAATCCCAAACAGGAACCAGAGCCTTCAGAGGGGGCCACACATGCGCGACCCCTTGGAAAAAGGTCTTAACCAGTGGGTGTAAGGCAAAAGACCTGGAAAACCGACAGAGCAGAAACCTGTCCTTTCAAAGTACTACCCAAGATCCAGATTATGCTGAAGAATCTCCAAAATCCTAGGAATCGAAAACACCCTACAAGGCAAGGCCCTAGCCTCACACCAATCAATATAGGACCTCCAAGTCCTATAGTAAACGCCAGCTTCCTAGCTCTAATCAAGGTCTGAACAACGGCCGCAGACAAACCTTCCTCCTTCAGAATGAAGGTTTCAGCAGCCAAGCCGTCAAAGCCAGCATTTGTAAATTGGGGTAAAGTAGTAGACAGATCCGGCAACACGGGAAGCCGGTACTGATCTACCACCAGCCTTACAACGTCTGCATACCAAACCCTTCTTGGCCACCTTGGAGCCACAAGAATTGCTGGCGCCCCTTCTAGAACCAGTTTGCGAACTACCTTGCCCAGCATGGAGACGGACGGAAACAGGTAAAGAAAACCCAGATCCTTCCAAGCAAGGGACAATGCATCCACTGCCAGAGATAGAGGATCCTGAGAAAGAGACGCAAAGGCCGGAAGTTCTTTTACTGCAAGTAAAAGAAGTCTTCATCTTCTGTCTTGTCGCCTTCCCTGCAGAGAAGGAACTGGGAAATTGGTGGGAGGTCCCAGGTATATATGGACCGGGAGGGGCTTTTTTTTTTGCATATTCATCTCTGCACATGTTCGCCCTCTACTGGAGATTACCCACATGTCATGAAGATCGAAGTGGAGTGTATGGCACACTTAGAATATGACTTATACCGGACCAACACAACAAACAGTGCTCATATGCATCCCTCCCCAGGGCAATTTAGATTGCTTCACATAAAAATGAATTTACCTTTAGTCCTTCTGTGGTAAATTTTAAAACAAAACGACAGTTCATTTATTTGCAGGCCGTCTGCAAACAGGAAGTGCTGCTTGTTTTCCTGTTACAGTGCATCGTTAGTTATGTCAGTTGAATCCAGGCCGCTGCACGGCTGAGATGCTGGGAAAGAAAGCTCCAAAATGGCCGCTACTACAAAATAGGTGAGGTGGCGTTTCAGCTTTGAATGCATGCATGAGCAAATGTAAGTGCTGACAATGCTTCAGTATGTGTACAGATGGGGCAAGTGAGTTTGGGGGAGTTTTCTTTCGTGCAACTGTGCCAGGCTGTTGGTCCGGTTTAACAAATCAGGAAACGCAAAAAAGTGGCAGACCATAGGCCTCAGAATCTATTTGAGTTGGTGATTGCTCCTCTATAATGTGATTGTCCAGCCACACACGTAAGGCTACAACAAATGTTCTCATTTATTTTCCCCTTTTTAAAAGTGGTGTGCCGCAAGGCTCTGTCCTGGGCCCCATTCTTTTTAATATATTTGTAAGTGACATAGGAGAAGGCTTGGTAGGAAAAGTTTGTCTGTTTGCTGATGATACAAAGGTTAGTAATAGGGTGGATATTCCTGGAGGTGTCTGCAACATGGAAAATGATTTAGCTTTACTGGATAGATGGTCAAAACTGTGGAAACTAGAGTTTAATGTCTCTAAATGTAAAATCATGCACTTGGGTAGAAGGAATCCCTGCTCTGAGTACCGTATGGGCAGCACTGTGTTAGCCAGGACCTCGGAGGAGAGAGATTTAGGGATACTGATTACTGATAGCTGCAAGATGAGTGGACAGTGTAGCCAGGCAGTGGGAAAAGCAAGCAGGATGCTCGGCTGCATAGCTCGAGGCATCACCAGTAGGAAGAGGGAGGTTGTGATGCCGCTGTATAGAGCCCTGGTGAGGCCAGAGCTAGAATACTGTGTGCAGTTCTGGAGACCTTACCTGCAAAAAGACATTATTTAAATAGAACGTGTCCAAAGGCCGGCAACAAAAATGGTGGAAGGACTTCAAACTTATCAGAAGAGACTTAAAGAACTTAATTTGTACAGTCTGGAGGAAAGAAGGGAGAGAGGGGGGACATGATTGAGAACTTTAAATATGTGAAAGGATTGAATAAGGTTCAGGAGGGAAGTGTTTTTAAGAAGAAGCTTAATGATAGAAAAAGGGGCCCAACCTGAAGCTAGTTGGGGGGAAGATCAGGAGCAATGTTAGAAAATATTATTTTACAGAAAGAGTAGTAGATGCTTGGAACAAACTTCCAGCAGAGGTAGTTGAAAAATCAACAGTCACTGAATTTAAACATGCCTGGGATAAGCACACATCTATCCTAAGATAAAGAGAATATACAGTATACACATAAGGGCAGACTAGATGGACCGTATGGTCTCCTTCTGCCGTCAACCTTCAATGTTTCTAAAAACCGAAGCCATATTGAGCAGTTATAAAATAAAGTGTTACCTCCTGTGCCTGTGTTGATTCTAGAGTGGGTGTCAACCTGACACAAGCCTCAGAATTGTATAGGTAGTTTATTCAGAAGGGAGGCGCAGGAGGCAGAGGAAGAGGAGATGCCTTTTCCTTTATGTGACCAGAGCAAACGGACAGAATGGGACCAACATTGCATCAGGTAAGCTGCCGGGCCATTGATTTTACAGTTTGACCGGTCAACCCCTTTTAGCAGACTTAAAATGCAACTAGCTCTTCGAGGCACATTCCAGCCTTATAGTGCTTTGAGGCACATTGCAGCCTTATTTTTCAGGGTTTACGGGTTTAACATTAAAATATTAATGTTGGGTTGGATGATGGGTTTACCTTAAATCATATTCATATATGCGCCACTCCTAGTATACCATACTCTGTGCCAGTAATATAAAAAAAACTGT
Source organism: Gastrophryne carolinensis (assembly GCA_027917425.1). Lineage (NCBI taxonomy): Eukaryota > Metazoa > Chordata > Amphibia > Anura > Microhylidae > Gastrophryne > Gastrophryne carolinensis. Next base: position 48,437,573 of record CM051234.1, on the reverse strand, counting down.
ACTGGCTGTAAGTGTAGCAACGCAGCAATGAAGAAATGAAAATATACAGAGAAACTCAAACCAAATGGTTCTGGTTTAGCATGGCAGAGTGGGGATAATTGACGCCATATGACGAGCCCTGTAGCAGAATGGGGGTTTTGTAGAGGCATACACCCAATCCATTTAGCACACTCTTTACAAGGTGAGATTTAGGGCGACGTGCCCATGATCATAAAGCCGCTTAGAGTGAAAACCGCGTTGGAAAAGGGAGATATAAACTTCCAGACCAATACAGGGGTCTGTGGAACATTTCAGTTCTGTGTAGCTTTGCTAAACGAGAGGTCACAGTCGTAAATGAGGTTAGGGATTAAAGAGTGTTTGCTCAATGCTAACACTAAATCTTTGCTTTAGGAGATATTACGGATCCCCACAAATGAACCATATCAAGCATCCCTAATATGATCAGAGAGGGCTCCAACCCACTAAAAGTGGACCAATAACCAGGATTTTAACAGTCTTGGTGATTGGGCCCTGCCCTGAGGGCATCCACTGGAGTCACCCAAATGCCTCAGTCATGGTGAAGTCAGTCTATTATCACCGAGGGCCCAAGACTGAAGTATACAAGGAATCTTGATAGTCACATGTGATCACTCCGAGACCCTAGGGGTGGAACACAACCTAATATCCTATATCCACAATATCTAAACACAAAAGAAAATACAGATAGCATTAAAAAACTTTTTCTTCCACATCCTCACTCATCCAACTATCGGCCTAACAGACTCCAGGAGGCATAGTGGGTCCACCAGATCAGAGGGACAGTAAGGGCCTGGAAGACAGACAGGGTTTAAATCCCCCACTTTCTGAACAAAAAACCTATAAAAGGAAATAATGCATGAAATTAAGGAAAGTAAATCCAAGCACAACCTTCACAGTACAACTGCAAGAATGAAACTGGATTGCAAAGAGCAGCCAAAAGTATATATAGGCCGAGAGGAACCAAACCTTGCAGTTACGCTCTTCGGATGAGAGTTAACCCATTCGTATCTGATTCGGTGACGCCCTGAAATTTCAGAAAGAGAGAAAACAAATAGACTGACCAGGTCTTTGCTTTTTGCCCAGGAACGGCAGCTACGGCTTCTGGGTATGCTGTAGACCAGATGTTGAGTCAGTGATTGGGGCGTGGTCCCTAGGCTTAGCAGTCACAGTAGCACAGGATTACCCACTACCACCCTGGGGGTAGTTAAAAAGTTTGAACCGTCACTCAGCTTACGGGGGCCCAGGTGCAAGGCGACCCAGCCCAAATCCTCCTACACTCAACGATGGTTCCGACAGGGAAATATAAGAAGTCCCTGCTGATCCACCTCTTGAATGCTGCCAAGCAAACAATATCCAGATTTTGGAAGCACAAAATAACCCCCTCTCTTAAAGATTGGGCGAGACAAGTTATGTCAAAGAAATGGAGGACCTGACACTTTCCTTACATGAAAGGGATGAGCAATACAGATCCACGTGGTTGCCCTGGCCGATGTATGAGGAGTCGGCAGAGTTTGAGAGTCTGTTCAGCTAGTGATGCGGGGCCCTCGACCAGTCTGCTGGCCCTCCCTGCCTCATACAGGGTGGACGTGGATGGAGCGAATTCCTGTACCACCTGTCAGGAGGGGAAACTATTCGGTCCCAATCAAGGGCCGTAAACCACACACCATACCCCACCCTACACATCACTCATCCCCCCTGCATCTAAGACCTTAGATCCCCCCTCCCCCCGCCTCTATCTTTATCCCCCCTTAAGCCCCATTGTTTTTTCCCCACTCCCCTCGAGCTGGCCGGCGGGGCACACCTAGCGTTGGAGAACCCATCCCCCCCCCCCACGGTGATGGCAGGATAGTTGACTCCGGCCCGGCGTGTGGGGGGTATGGTCAACCTCGAGCCAACCAGAGATATACAGCATTTGGCGGGGGTCGCGGGGTGCGGCCACGCCCTGTCCTCTTGGGCGGGGGCTGGGGCCGGGATCCTCCTCGCCATGTCAGACGTGATGGAGACAGTTGTTCTATATATGATTGTGTTGATCTCTATGCATTGAACACGGGGTCCCCGGATGCTCTCCCCCTCTTTCCTCATGTTATCCTATGTATGTTCAAATGTATGCAATGTTTAAAACTGCAAAATCTCTAAATAAAGAATAAAAAAAAAAAAGTTTGAACCAGACACATTACGGAGCATTTATTGAAAGAGAAATCGCTTAAGTAACCGCAATTAGGCGCTAACCGTGCCGTGGAAACAGCCGCTGCAATCAATCAATGAACAGGAATTGGTTCATCGGTTGCCCATCATATCGTTTTGGCTGACTAATAATTTCTCGTTCATCGTTTGATCGCTGAAATGTCAAAATAGAAATCGCCCAAACAAAAAAATCTGCTTTGCTATGAGAACGAGCACACAAGTGACTTGTGATTAACCAACAAATGTTGGGCATCTGAATATTCAATTAATCACAGAAGATTTGTATGGTCATTCATAAGGGGCAAAAAGCCACCAAATCTGTTCTGAGAAAGGGCTGAAGAACAAAAGCTTCCAACTTAGTAGCAAGTTGCTAGACATCAGGGCCTGCATACATTAGCCACATCTTCGTCATTTAGCCAGGTTAAGTCTGATGACCACCCCCCACCCCTGCTAAACGCAAACACATGTTCCAAAGCCAACGTGATTCCTAGTCTAGGAGCATGGATTACATTAAAGCACTTCACCGAGGAGAAAAGTCTAGCGAGTTCCCAGTATAAACACTTCCCATCGCCTTTATGTCAAGTCCCGAAGCTCTGGTTTGTGTTAGGTTCCCAACCCTGCAGGAGTTGAACTTACTATTTAAAGAAGCAGCTAAAGGCAGGGAGGGGGTGGGGAACGCAAGCTTTCTTAATGTTTAAGCATACAGTGGCTGTGATGACAACGCGCACATGCAAACTCTCGCAGAGCCTCTTAGCATGAAGAAACCAAATCTATTCTCCCATAAAAGCAGGTGGCACAAGTAGGCAGCAGCAAGACTGAGCGCATCAGCTCTTCGAACTCTCTGCCCAATACAGTCTTTGGTTCAGAGGCCTAGCAATGCCCCTGCAAACCTGATACGAAGGACGTGCCATGATCACAGACCTGGCATGAGAGGCTGCTATTAATATGCAGCCTGGCAGCAGTGTGAAGGTTTCGCGAGATCACGTCTGACCCTGTGTCACCCCTCTGCTCTCCCTCGAAAAATAGCTGGAGGCTTACTTGGCTCTATGAAAATCCCCTTCGAGAAATGGGTGTCATGGGACGTGATCTTGCCTACAATGTCGCTGAATCTTAAAGGAAACCCGCTATAAAGGAAATGTAAATGTTAAAAGTGATCATATACCCAGAAAGAATTTATATATTATACCACCAGGAAAAACGGTCGACCATATTGCTCTCTGTCCAGTGATTATACTTTCAGTGTAACACCGCTCAGCATTAGGGGTCAGACTTATCAGTTATAATAACTGCAATCAATCTGAAAGCACTACAAGCTAAACTGCCATTATGTGACAGTTTACCTTTCAAAAGAATGATTTCGCGTATCGCGGATAATCAACAAAATACTGCTTCCTGTAAGTGTTTTAATAAATATCGCGCAAAGACATTAGTAAAAAAAAAAGTACACTTGGTAGGGGACAATTGTAAGTGTCCCCAGAACCTCACAGGCCCCCTCCTAGTTAGCTACACAGTCCCTATCTAGAATTCCTTCCCCCCCCCCCCCTATTATATTTAACCTGATCTAAACAGGAATATCTGCTTCTAACATGCACATTGACAATACACATTCCACCTTTTGCAAACCTAGTTCCCACACTTTGGTCGGGTACTGTCAAACCCAAACCTGGACCGGGTGTTGCTTAACCTAACCCTCCAACCTGGACAGGGGTACAGTCAAACCCAATTCATAACCTAGACTGGGTATTGTCAAAACTAATCCCCAAACCTGGACAGGATATTAGCAAACATAGCTCATAAAACTGGGCACCATATTGTCAAACCTAACCCACAAACTTGGACATGGAATTGCAAAACATAATGCCCAAAACTGTACATGGTAAACTCTAATTTAACACCCAAACCTAGACTGTGTGTTGTCAAACCTAAACTGGCTAGTTCCAAAGCCTGGACTAGGTACTGTCAAACCTAATTTCCAAATCCTAGAATGAATATTGTCTACCCTGATTCCAAAAGCAGGAATGGTTATTAAAGTGGACCAACACCCAGGATTTTGACTATCCTGGGTTTTGGTCCACTTCGGCGGGGCACCCCGATCACCCCGCTGTGTGAAACCCCCCAGAAACCCCAATAAACTCACCTCTCCCCGCTCCCACGTGACTGCCCGGTCCAATCCCCGCCAACGTCCAGGCGGGGAACAGGAACGTCCAAGCGGCTTCCGCCGCAGCCGCCTCCCTCGCGTCACTTTCGGCGCGCGCGCGCCCGTGCCGGCCATTCACAGACGGAGGAGAACCTGCACGCCTAGAGGGGCGCGAGGGAGGCGGCGGAAGATAAGGTAGGTGATTTGGGGTGTTTGGGGGGGTTTCACCCCGCGGGACATCCGAGATCGGGTGGGAGGTGATCGGCCTGGGAATCTTATAGATTTCCGGGCCGATCACCTCTCGGTGTTGGTCCACTTTAAAGGGTCTGCCCAGGAAAAAAAACACATTCAACCTGTAGTCCCAGGCAGCTCTTCCATTCTTCTCCCCTACATTAAAGATACCGATTGCTAAAACAAAGTACCTCACCATCGGTCTCCATTCATGAGGATTCAGGGGGTAGAAGCTCAGCACTGGAGATGCTATAGATCCTGTCAGGTAAGCTTTTCTTCTTACAGATAGACTTTAAAGCACACCAACCGCTAGTCTTCCACTGCGGCAGCCCTAATCAGCCACAAGTCACCTGCTTCCTAGCCCTCTCGCTGATGTAAGCATTGGGCGCCACATCCCTGCATCTTTGGGGTGCAAGCATGCTCGTGCCCCCCGGCATTCAGATAGGCTGGGGGCAGGAGCACGCCAGCTGCTGGGGGTCCCCATTGCCGCAAAGAGCCACTTGGCGAACATTTAATATGCACAGCAAACGGCTCTGATTGGAGGAGAACCTGCACATGCACTGCAGGACCAGGAAGAGGAGTTTTACTGGGCGATCTAGGGGGTTTCACACAGCGGGGCTAATCAGGATGCTGGGGGGGGGGAGAAACAAAACCCAAGATAGTCAAAATTTGTTCCGTTTAAGGGCACGTTCCTACCCCAAAAGGAAGACTGTAGATTGTTGTTGAGCTGCAACTGTACAACTACAAAGCTTTAGAACAGGGCTCCCCATTCCTCTACTACAAAACCCACCAACAGGCCTTTTGTAGATCTCCTCACAGATGCACAGGTGAAGTAATACAGCAGCAGAGCTATAGTGGCAGCAATGTGGAGATGCCCAGAACATGAGCTCTTGATGGGCCTTGTAGGAGAGGGTTGGGGACAACAGTTTACAACATTCTGGCCTTGATTCAATAAAGGTAGAAAAAAATTCTCATGGTAGTAAAAAATTTAATTCATGGGAAAAAAGCCTGAGAATGTCACTGTTACTGAATCACTAGAGAAAAAGACAATGGAAGTCAATGGCAGCTTTTACTACAGTGTAGAAAGGAGTAAACCGTTCTCTACTTTTCTTAGAAGTAAAAAAGTGCCATTGACTTTCATTGTTTTCTTAGCTGGTGATTCAGTAACAGTGACATTCTCAGGCTTTTTTCTCATGAATTCAATCTTTTACTACCATGATATTTTTTTCCACCTTTATTGAATCGAGGCCTCTGTGTCAAATACAAATGTCTTCCCCAAACTCTCTAATCTATAACCTGATGCATTCTAGCAAACTCAATCCCCAAAACAAGGACTTGGGCAAAACAACCTGGGAAGCCAAATCCAAACAATTTATGCCACAACCAAATGGCTTTAGGACCCCCTATTTGGTAACCATATATAATATAAATTGGTCCCCTAGCTCATGATTGGGAATAATTAAGGAGGGTTACTACTGTTTACTGTGATGAAAGGATTACTTTTTGTTTTGATACCCCCATTGCTGGCCATACACATATTAATGGATGAATGGTGTTTGATTAATTTATAGCACTGAACTTTAAAAAAAATCCTGAGTTTGGTTGAATTATGATAGTTTCTTAATATATATATATATATATATATATATATATATATATATATAAATATATATGATATAAAGCTTATAGGACATTTTCAATAGGATACCGCTGAATTACTTTCGTCCAGAAAATAAATTACTATTACAGTGTATGTTGACTGTTTGATAAGCAAATTATATTGTTGACTGGATGATCTAAAAGAAAAAAAAAGTAACTGGCTGAACAATCTAAACAAGTATGGCCGGTATACATTGGTTCAACAGATACTGTCAGCTTTACAATTAACCTTAGCTTTCATAGAGGCCAGAGAAGACTGAGGAATTACGTTCTCTGGTTTAACGAGGACAGGTCCGTAATACTACAAGTCCCAGCATGCCTTGCAGGAAGGATCACACGTACACTGTGGTTAAACAAGGAACTGCCCAAACTACATGTCTCAGCATGTCCCACAGTCAGATCACCGATATAGAAATGACTTGAGGGATGGGTAAATACGGACAGGTATTTGGAACCACAGGCAGATCATGTGTACTGTCTTAAAAGCCCCACAGAGAGACCACATGTACAAAAATGGCTTAGAGAGATGGTTAAATAAGCATATGTCCAGGAGCATAAGTGAATGGGGTGCAGGGGTTGCTGTCCCTCCACTTTAATAGGTTCAGACTAAAATGGCATTATGAGCAGAAAGAAAAACTCAGTCTTTAGAAGCCTAAATGTATCTAATTCAGTTAAAGGTTATTTTATGAGCCACAATTGGGCCCAATCCAGTCTGCACTGGAGCCTGATAACATTTAGTTATGCTTCTGGATATGTCCTGGAAACCACAAATCCTAGAATGCCCTACAGGTTAATCATATAAAGAAACTGGTCCTTTAAACTACAATGATGCATGCTTGTTTAACTCTCCCCTAAGACATTTCTATATACAAGGATATGTCCTTGGCACTACAAACACCAGCATGCCCTACAGGGAGATCATGTATTGGGAGATAGTTAAACGATACATCCTAGGAACTACAAATCCCAGCATGCCCCACAGACAGATCATGTATATAGTAACGTCTGGGGAGACAGTTAACCAAGGCTATGGTGCCTGGAACTACAAAACCCAGCATGACCAGAGGCAGATCATGTATATAGAGACATCTTGGGGGATTTGTTAAAGGATACGCCAAAATCCAGCATGCCCCGCAGAGAGATCATGTATATAGTAACGTCTGGGGAGACAGTTAACCAAGGCTATGGTGCCTGGAACTACAAAACCCAGCATGACCAGAGGCAGATCATGTATATAGAGACATCTTGGGGGATTTGTTAAAGGATACGCCAGCGCAACTACAAAATCCAGCATGCCCCGCAGAGAGATCATGTATATAGTAACGTCTTGGGGGACAGTTAACCAAGGATATGGTCCCTGGAACTACAAAACCCAGCATGCCCAGAGCCAGATCATGTATATAGTAAAGTTTGGGGGATAAGTAACCTCTATGGGATTAGGTTAGTTTGAATGACTCCAAGGGGAATTTATGACATAAAAATCCCCAATCAAGACCCTATTTTAAAACTGGAAGCTCTTATATTAGGAAGGGGGTAAATGGAACTACTAAACCCAGCAAGCTCCATAGGTAGTTTATGTATATAGAAACAACTGAGGAGGGGGTGGTTAAACAAAGATCCGTCCCTGGAACTACAAATCCCAGCAGACTAGAAAGGTTGTTTAATATCAGAAAAGCTTTTCGAAAAGTTGCACAAAAAGTAAAAAAAAAACAAAAAACAGGAGGAGTAAACAATAAATAAGAGTGGGCCTTGCGGCGTGTCGGCATGTGGCGTGCCAGACCTCCACTAGCAGCAGCGTGACTTTACTCGGTGCAGCTTGAACACACAATTCCTCCCTTGTCTGCACAGACATGATGTCAACGATGAAGCTGCTGCTAAACAAGGAGCAAGATCGCCGTGTCCGTCGGCGGGGGCGATCCCGATCCAAATACTCTACAAGGCGCATTTCGGGGGGGATTTGTTTTTTTTTTTCACAATTCAAATGGTTTAAGTGCCCCCCAAATATCAGGAGTAAATTATATAGGGCTAAAAAAAAATAAAACATGACGATTGCATTGTGCTGCCTCTTAACGCAAGCGATCAGGACGGCCACAAAGAGCAGACGGGTCACACAAAGCCAGAGCGATCACAATCCAGCGTCTCCCGAGTGAGTACCTGTGCAGCACACGCCACCGCCTCCTCCTTGTGTGTGAGCTTCCCATCTATATGACCCTGCCAGCTCCACACCAGAAACAAATAGGACGGCCACGCCCCTCCAATTCCAGCTAACCCCGCGTCGCGCTGAGCTGATTGGACGCCATGCGTGGATAACTTCCCTCGCCGTCCTCTGCCCAGCCCCCCTACCCCTCCCCTCTTGTTACAATCAACACAATCTGTAGCACAGCTGCAGTGTGGGAAAGGCAGATTACTCATCACATGTTCAGATTACACGGACAACGCAGGGCAAAGCAATCGCAACTCGCAGCCCACAGAGACGCTCATTCACCATATGCCCTGCACTGTCCTATTCTCACTATACCCTGGCCTAACCCATTGTATGATTAGATTGTGAGCTCTTCTGGCTAGGGACCCCCCCCCCACAACTTTAATTTAATTTTGTGTATAACCCTTTATCTTAAAGTGGACCAACACCCAGGATTTTGACTATCTGGCACCCCCAGAAAGCCCCGAAAACTCACCTCTCCCCGCTCCCACGTGACCGCTGCAGCCAATCCCCGCCGGCGGACAAGCGAGAGGCAGAGGGACGCCCTGCTAGAGGGACGCGCAGGAGGCGGCGGAGGCGCATGCGCCGCTGGAACGTGGAAAAGGTAGGATTGTGGGCTTCCTGGGGGGTTTCACCCCGCGGGACATCCCGATTTCGGATGCCCCGCGGGGAGGGATCTGATTGGCCCAGGTATCTTATAGATTCCCGTGCCGATCCCCTCCTGGGTGTTGGTCCACTTTAACTCCCAAGTGTCCCTGATTTGGAGGTAAAGGCAAGGGGATCTGCACAATACCCTATAATCATTAAAGTGGACCAACACCCAGGATTTTGACTATCCTGGGTCTTGGTCCACTTCGGTGGGGCACCCCCGATCGGGGTGCCCCGCTGTGTGAAACCCCCCCTAACCCCCCGAAAAACTCACCTCTCCCCGCTCCCAGCGCCGACGTACAAGGGGAGAACTGGAACGTCTAAGCGGCGGCGGCGGCCGCCGCCGCCGCCTCCCTCGCGTCACTTTTGACGCGCGCGCGCGCCCGCGCCGGCCATTCGCAGACGGCCGGCGCGGAGGCGCGCACGCCTACAGGGGCGCGAGGGAGGCGGCGGCGGCCGGCCGCCGCCGAAGATAAGGTAGGTGAGTTGGGGTGTTTGGGGGGGGTTTTACCCCGCGGGACATCCCGATCTCGGATGTCCCGCGGGGTGGGGGGTGATCGGCCCGGGAATCTTATAGATTCCTGGGCCGATCACCCCAGGGTGTTGGTCCACTTTAAAGGTGCCACTCCCAAAGCTATATAAAGCTCACCTCAAAAAAACAGAATCAGACAAACCAAAGACAAAAATAAATACCCTATAAGAAATATAAATGACCACAAAATACTTCACCAATGTATATGCTAGTATCAATCAACCATTAAATACCGTATATACTCGAGTATAAGCCGAGTTTTTCAGCCCACTTTTTGGGCTGAAAAAAGCAGCCTCGGCTTATACTCGAGTCAGACTTACCTGAGCGAGGGCAGAAGAGCCTCCGATGCGGCAGACGAGACGCCGAGGCTTCAGAACTCGGCGGGGAGATCAGTACACCCAGCGCGAGGTGGGTGTACCAAGATGGCGGCCCGGGCCTCAGTGACGCGACGTGACGTGGCGGCGCGGAGCGCGCCGGCCGCCATCTTGGTACACCCACCTCGCGCTGGGTGTACTGATCTCCCCGCCGAGTTCTGAAGCCTCTGAGGCGGCTCTTCTGCCCTGCGGACCCATGCCGTCGTCCCGCGCCGTCCTCTCTCCCGCACCGTCGCTGGAAGTCGCTGAAGATCCTGCAGGAGCTGAACTGGTGAGTGTGTGTGTTGTGTGCATTGTATGTGTGCTGTGTGTGTATGTGTGCTGTGTGTGTATGTGTGCTGTGTTGTGTGCTGTGTGTGCCTTGTGTGTGTATTGTGTGCTGTGTTGTGTGCTGTGTGTGCCTTGTGTGTGTATGTGTGCTGTATTGTGTGCTGTGTTGTGTGCCTCGGCTTATACTCGGGTCAATAACTTTTTCCAGGTTTTTGGGGTAAAATTAGGTGCCTCGGCTTATACTCGGGTCGGCCTATACTCGAGTATATACGGTACCAAATACAGCGCAAAAATATATCCAACCAAAATATACTCAAGGTATCAAGTAAAGGGTCTTCCCACCGCCTACAGCACCAGGAGCCACGCTTTCCGTAGGTGTATCCCCCACTTCATCAGGCAGGGCTTTATAGCCCTTTATCTCAACTCCAAAGTGTATCTGATTTGGAGGGACTGTCCCTCTTGAGTTCATGTTCCCCTGTCCCTTCTTGTTCTTATTTGTCCCTCTTTGAGGTGTAACCTGCAGATCTGCAGTAATAAATGATTCATTTGCCTATTCAAAGTGTTTATTTTGTTGTAACAGTTACATTTTATCTCCTATCCATCAATCAATGAGGGGGCATGGTTTAATTTAAAGTGGTTTATCTTAAAGTGGACCAACACCCAGGATTTTGACTATCCTGGGTCTTGGTCCACTTCGGTGGGGCACCCCCGATCGGGGTGCCCCGCTGTGTGAAACCCCCCCGAACCCCCGAACTCACCTCTGTCCGCGGCGACGGACAAGCCGCGGACAAGCAGCTCCTCCGCCGCCGCCTCCCGTGCGTCCCTGTTGACGTGCGCGTGCCCGCGCCGGCCATTCACAGACGGCCGGCGCGCGCGCGCGCACGACTAGAGGGGCGCGAGGGAGGCGGCGGCGGCCGGCCGCCGCCGAAACTAAGGTAAGGAGTTTGGGGGGTTTGGGGGGGTTTCACCCCGCGGGACATCCCGATCTCGGATGTCCCGCGGGGAGGGAGGTGATCGGCCCGGGAATCTTATAGATTCCCGGGCCGATCACCCGTGGGTGTTGGTCCACTTTAATTGAAGGTCGAAAGTGTATTTTTGTGCGCCAAAATGATGTTCTCGGATTTGTTTTTTCTTCTGTTAGAAAATGTGTGGGTTGATAGAAGCAGTTTTCACTATCTACAATATGTTGCCATTGGCAACCAGACACCAAGAAGAGAGGAGTTCTGTACACACAGAACACTGCTGCTGGGCCGTGTGTGAGGTTGAGTGAGGGCCCTCATCTCACTAGCGGCCATAGTAGCAGTGTTCTGCGTGAACAGGGATCACTACGTTGCCAATGGCAACAGACTGCAGACAGTGAAAACTACACATTTTCTAACATAGGAAGAAATAAATGCTTCCATCGAAAGCTGACTTAAAGTGGACCAAAACCCAGCGCGATCAGCCCTCCCCGAGGGATCCAAAACCGGGATGCCCCGTTCACTCACCTTGCTTCCCGGTCCAACGGTGCATGCACGAGCAGCATCCTCGCAATCCCTCTAGCAGGGCACGTGCCCCCACCAGGAATTTGTGAATGGCCGGCGCGGGCATGCTCCTTGTTAGAGGGAAGCGCAAGATGCGGCCACCAGTGCATTCGGAGCCACTGACCTTAGACGTCGTGACATCAGCGGCTCTGAGGGCACCGATTGGGTGAGCGGCTGCACATGCGCCGTAGGACCGAAGAGGCAAGTTGCGTTCAGCGATCTGGGGGGTTTCCCCCAGGGGGAAGGACCAAAACCCAGAATACTCAAAATCCTGGGTTTTCGTCCACATTAACCCTATGCACCCTCATACCATTGAAAAAGCTAGCAAACACTTTGCCTTGATGACGTAACTCGGCAAATGTCTGATTGTTTTCAACAGGGAGTGCAAGTGGTCGCTGTGTGCGCACTCCTGCTCCAGCCATTCTGATAAACTGGGGCGGGAGTGCGCGCGCTGCTGAGGATGCGTCTTCTTGCGCCCCCATTCAAGCATATCAGAACCGTTGGCCTAATTACATAGTCATGGCAAATGGAACTGATTGCACGAGGGCCCGTGCATGAGCTGTTGGACCAGGGAGGAGTTACTATGCCCAATCTGACACAGCAGGGTATCCCAAAAAAGGATGCCCCATGAGAAGGGAGTGATTATGGGCTATCTGGGGGTTTCACACAATGGGGCATCGCAAAAAGGTATGCCCCTGTGAGAAGCAAGTTACTAAGGGCAATCTGGGGATGTCCCAAAAAGGGATGCCCACATGAGAAGTGAGTTACTATTGGAAATCTGGATGCACAGAGCAAATCCAGGGTTTTATTACACTTTAAAGGGACATCCGGCATTACGTTAGAACAAAACCCTTGATTTTGACTGTACCAGGTTTTGATCCCTGCCCAGGGGGCATCCCAATTTGTGTGCCGAGTATGTGGCCGCCATCTCCAAGGGAGTCAGGAAGGTGGTGAGTTTTGCGGCTACCCCGGGGGGGGGGGGGGGGCGAGGGGTTTAGTCCACTTTAATGTAGCCAAAGAGCCCGCTCATGAGAGGCCCGCATCTACTAAGTTTTTTTTTTTTTGTCTCAAAACCCTGCCGGGTCCAGGGGGTGAGATGGGGAGTTGCCCGGCACAATCTGATTTGGGATGCCCAACCACATAAACTAACCATGGAAATTGCCTGGAATCAAAGAAAACAGGATATCGAGTTTTCATATGTCATAACACACACAGAATCTGCAAGAGTGCAAATTCCTCCAGCTGCCGAAGAGAAACCCCTGGGGTCCGGCTACAGAGAGCCATTCAGATCAACCCCCCCACCCCCGTCACACAAAGGTCACCACTAATTGCAACTCATTTGTTTTCATCAAGTCACTTTGGTCATTGTAGCCCTTCCATACAATACGCTGACCCAGAGCCCTGCACTAAGCCAATGAACGGTTCAGACAAACTCGCTGGGATGGGTTTAGGTGCACTTTGAGAATATGACTAATCCATACCTCCCAAGTGTCCCTGATTTGGAGGGACTGTCCCTCTTGAATCCATGTCCCGCTGTCCCTTGTTCTGTGTCCCTCTTTAACATGCAGATCTGCAGTAATAAATGATTCATTTGCCTATTCAAAGTGTTTATATTGCTGTAACAGTTACATTCTATCTCCTATCCATCAATCGAGGGGGCGTGGCTTAAAGTGGACCAAACCCAGGATTTTGACTATCGCAGCTTTTGTTTTTTTCCCCCCGGGGCACCCCGATCGGGGGTGTGAAACCCCCCAGATCACCTGAAGAAACTCTCTCTTCCCGGTCCTACGGCGCATGCGCGGCCGCTCGTCCAATCAGCGCACTCGGAGCTGATGCCGTCCGCCATCTAAGACGGCGTCTAAGGCCAGCGGCTTCGAATGCGCTGGCGGCCGCATCCCCTGCTTCCTTCTAACAGGGAGCGTTGCCCGCGCTGGCCATTTTCAAATGACTGGCACACGCCCTGCTAGAGGGATAGCGGGCATGTGCCACTGAACCCGGAAGCAAGTGAACGGGGTGGCCTGGGGGGTTTCACACAGTGGGGCATCCCGATTTCGGATGCCCCCAGAGGGAGGAATCAATTGGTCCGGGAATCTTATAGATTCCCAGGCTGAACGAGCTAGGTTTTGGTCCACTTTAACAATTGTCCCTCTTTCCAACCCTGAAAAGTCGGAAGGTATGGACTATAATGTCTGCTGTGGGACTAGACATGTATAAAGCTCCAGCATAAGATCCAATGCAAGGTACAAACAATAAGAGTCAAAATGCTTTTCCAGCAGATTTATGGCCCCACAAGGTAATACACAGGACAGATCTGCACCAACACCATAGTAACACCACACTACAAAAAGATCAAACACATGGAAACCCCCTGCGATCTTTGTGGCAACCGAGCTGATTTTTTTTTTTTTGTAGCTCTAGCCCAAAACGTACAACTGATGTGCACGCACAGACCGCACTTCTGACTTTCACTAAACTTTCTCACGCTCCAGTTTTTTTTTTTCCCCCTCCGAACTATTCCCCAAGGACAGCGGGAGAGGAGAAATTGTGTCTGTAACCGTACACGATTGTAGTATTGAAGCGCCACACTGTGGTGACCAGAGGAGCGCACCGCACGTTGCAACGCCACCACTGCCCGAGGGACGGCGGGGCACAAGGTAAAAAGGGCAAGTCAACTTTCAATGGAATTTTTGAAAGTGTAATGATGTCATAAAGGTGCTGAATGTAGCAATTTTTAATTTTTATGTTAGAGAAAATTTGTAATGGAAGCAGTTTTCACCCCCTGCAATCTGTTTCCATTGGCAACGCACACCAAGATCTACAAGAGGAGAGAAGCGAGTCCTGTACACACACAACACAGCTGCTGGGCATGGCCGTATTTGGTGCCCAGACTACCCTATGCACTATTTTCTTGCTTGCACCCCGCTTGCGGGAAGGGTGGGGGTTCGCAAGAGATTTAAATACAGACAGTGTGAGTGTGGGGGGGGGGGGTGAAGGTGCAAAGGGTTAAATGCACAGGCCTATACTTTTTACTCGCTTTCAAGTCTCATGACCACAGCCTGGAGGCAGGGAAATCAGATACTGTTAGGAGCTGGGCGAGGCTTCGGCTGAAGACTGCATTTAGCCCCTTGCACCCCCCCCCCCCCCCCCCCCCCCACTGCACATACACTGAATCTTCCTGTGGGTGGGGAGTGCTCAATATTAAGATTTTTTTTTTTTTTTTACTATAGCAGCAGCGCCCCCCTGCAAGTGGCCACCCTAGGCACAGGCCTAGGGTTGCCTAATGGTAAATACAGCCCTGCTGCTGGAGTGAGGGAGCTCGCTCACACTTACACATGTTGGTCAGCAGCGTTCTGTTGTGCACAAAACTCCCGTCTCTCCTCTTGGTGTAAGCTGCCAATGGCAATATTGCAGGGAGTGACAACTGCTTCCATAAAACAGACTAACATAAGGAAACATTTTAAAAATACTGGATCAGCTCAGCACCGCAACGACAATTGGTAAAACAAACACTTTCAAAAATCCCATCAAGGAATTTCCCTTTAAAGTGGACCAAAACCCACAGAGATCGGCCCAGGAATCTATAAGATTCCTGAGCCCATTGACTCCCTCCCTCCGGGACATCGAAAATCGGGATGCACCCCCCCAGGTCATCCATAAACTAACCTTTCCCGGTCCAACGGCGCATGCACGAGCAGCGGCCGCATCCCCGCTATTCCTCTATGAGGGTGCGTGCCCGCACCAGGCATTCGTAAATGGCCGGCGCAGGCACGCTCCTCGTTAGAGGGTAACAGGGGATGCGGCCTGATTGGACGAGAGGCGGGGCATGCGCCGTAGGTCCGGGAAGAGGCGAGTTTGTTCAGGCCACCTGGGAGGTTTCACACAGTGGGGCATCCCCAATCGGGAATAGTCAAAATCCTGGGCCACTTTATGGAAATGCCATCAAAAGTGACAGAGGGATTGTTGCCCAAATGTTTATTCAATGTCCCAATCCGCAAAACCTCGAGTGTAATCTATGAAAAGAAATCTTAGATTACATTTTAAAGCGAATGGAAGTTCAAAAATTTGCCCCCCACAGCGCTGTCGCACCCCCCTGCCTATGTAAATGGCCGGAACGGGAGCGTGCGCACACCACCGCTCCCCATTCACAAAGAAAACCATTTGCTGAATGACCTGGTTACGGCAGACGGCTCTCATTGGACATATGCAGTTGGAGCAGGGAGAGGAGTGTTTACGGATGCCCCAGGAGTAGACCAGCGGCCGTCCCTGGAACCTTTTAAATTCCAGGGCTGACCCAGGTGGGTTTTGTTCCGCTTTAAATGCAGAAGAGAAAATTCTGTGTGTATGCAGCTCCTTGCTACTGGATCAGTCTAAGCCCTGCTAGGAGCACGGGGAGGGGGCAGCAACATAAACTTGGGGGGTGCGAGTTCTTATTGTCTATAACTTTTCCCTGTGCATTGACCATTTCCAACCTATGCAAAAAGTTCAAGACGGAGTTATGCTTTAAAGGGGGGATCCGCACTACAAGGCTAGGCATAGACTGTACAGATTTTGTAAGTGTGTGGCCATCACTGCATAGCTTTCTTGGCTTTAGCCTGTAACCCGGGGCTTAAACCGGACCTTCAGCATGATTTATTTTAAAGCCCAAACCCTTAAACTATTCCCCAGCATCTAAAATAAATATATTTTAAGTTTTTAGTCACTTATTCTTTAACCCACTGGGCTGCAACTCTGTTCAGGACTCTAGGATACGGGCGCCACATTCTTGCAGAAGCAAAACACACACTGAGGAGAGCGGGATAAAGTACAGGGGGGCGGGGTTATAGCTGTGCTTTGCACAGACAGAGCAGAGCTGGGGTCAGGGAAAGGACAGCAATCCCAGAATGCAGAGCAACACAGTCAGAAGACACATCCTGTTTGCAGGCTGCCTGATGCTCCATGAGCTGTTTAAAGCCCCATAACCTGCAGTAGATGCAGGTAGCATGATTTTTAAGGGGAACAATCTGTATGTACAGGGTGTGGGAAACATATAAGATATGCTCTTATTCAGGGTGAAGGTCCGCTTTAACTATAGGGGTTGCGACTGCAACGGGGCCCAGGTGGTCAGGGGGGGCCATCTTTGTTGCTCCATCATTATCATTTAGAGCATTTTAGAGCATTTAGAGCTGTTTCAGTCTTTAGTTGTCTGGCTGCATCCAATTGAGTTAAAAGCTATCACTGGGGCCCCATCACATTTTGCTACACCCCTGTCTGTAACTTAACAGAAGGGTGCAGCGACGAACACAAGACAGCAGGGGTAAATGGCAGAGGGCATGCAGGCAGCCTGTCTTTATATGCAGAGGAGCGCATAAAATACTCCCCCCCCCCCTCCCCCCAGCACATGGCGGAGCAGCCTTCTGCCGGGTAATGAGAGGTGCGCTGACCCAAACACTACTCTGCAGACTCAGGAGGGGACTTTATGAAAGCAGCTGCAGAGGAGTTGTGTTACAGGCACAGAAATAGGAGCCGAGTGCCCGGGAAGCTGCTCTGTGCTGCCACCCGCAGTCCCAGCCGCACACTGCACCGCACCCCCTCCCCATCAATGGCCTGCTGCCAGTCTCACCACTGAAACTGCTCTGTTACATTCCCCACCACCACCCGTGACCCCATATCATCCTGCAGCACCCCCTGACCTTCACCTTCCAGCACATGCCCAGACCACCTCAATGGGCTACCAGTTAGTATATTTTACTTTACATTTGGTGTCTCTATTGTGTATACATGAGTACACACCTTGTACACATTATAAATACCCACAAATGTTTGTATACGTTTATGTTACTACACACATGTAGATCATACATACAAGGACACACAAATGTATAGCGAATTCCTCTGCATATGCCCATATACACAGAGGCCTATGAGTATAAACATTGTGTACACTATACCGTACATATGAGCACAGCTATCTGTATATACATACATGCCACATGAGCATACACAATGTGTGTGTATTACATATGCAAGGACACACCGATGTGTATTAAAGACTTACCATATGAAATGTTCAAATGGTAAATATACGCTCACACATGTATATATACATGCCCTATGAGCACACACTATGTATATTCATTAATATGGGCACACGTGTTTAGACTTATGTGAGAGCATACACTGTGTATATAATATATAGGCACACAAATGTGTATAGAGATTTATGTGAACATTCACAGAGTGTATATATTATATATATGCAAGTGTCCATAAATGTGTATAGGCACTTGCCATGTGACCATTTTAAACTGTATTTACAGGCACAAACGTGTATATTAGATACATGTCCCCTGTGAGAACAGTGTGTGTATTATACATACGGGAACATATATGTGTATAGACTTATTGTGTAAGCATACACAATGTGTGTGTATAAATATAAATGTGAAGAGGCACACAAATGTCTATAAAGTCTTATGCAATATGTGCGATATGATATATATATATATACACACACACACAAAGATTTGCCATGCGTGCATTCACACTGTACATAAAGGCACACAAATGTGTATATAGACACTGGCCATACAAGCATTCACACTGTGTGTATATTATATATACACATTTGCACAAATGTATAGACTCGCCATGCATATATATATATATATATATATATATATATACACACAAATGTGTATATACACACTTACGTGAGCATGGGCATATGCCTGTACCTGGTCTCTGCTGCTATAAAAACTTTTGTCAGAACTTTAACTTGCAAGTGTGGAACCAAGTTTCCTTTGTGCTCCACATTCATGCCTGGCAGCCCTGTGCGTGCACATAACTCATGCCTGTGCAATATACACACACTACACCACCTACGCCTGCCTTACTTTGTTCTGCTGCACATTTTTTACCACAATGGTGTACACTGATGGGCCTGTTATGCCGGTCTATAAAAATATTCATTATAGTCTGATGTGCCTGCTATACATACATGTATACATATTTATTTTGAGTCTATTTAAAAAAAAAAATATATATATATATATATATATATATATACATACATTTGTAATTATATACACACACAATACATATTATATTGTGACAAATATGTAATACACACAAACGTATCAAAAAGTAAAAGTAACATGCTTATGTATCAACATATGCTCATTTTTAACATACAGTCAAACCTGGTGCAATGCACATTCACATAAGAGTTCTTTCATGAACAGGAAGTGTGTGCATACAAGAATGTGCGTCCTCATGTATATATTTAGACTGTTTTGTGTCTGGCATACTGTACAAGAGCAGTGTATCAGTTACTAAATTGTTTAATGCAAACTTGTGTCTGCACACATAGGAAGCTCTTATTATAGTGTTTTAACACATATACACACTTGCTGCATGCAAATACACACATATATAGATATCTCTCTCTCTCTATATATATATATATATATATATATATATATCTCATATTATAATATATATATCAGGATATATTTATAGCAGTTTGTATTGTCATATACATATATAAATATACATATGTTATGCTTATATGGTAATGGTGGTATATCTACATACCATGATATATATATATATATATATATATATATATATATATATATATATATAAACAGTATGTGTATGCATATAGCATGATATAGCATTACATATATGTATAGCTATATATATATGTATATACCACAGGTGCACTGTATACTTATAACTGTTTGAATTTAGTATAGTAGTATATGCCTATATATAATCAGCTTGCTTAACACTGTGTCTACATGTATATAGCATAGTGTATGTTTGTTTTGTATAGTGTAGCTGTTTGTTTTATATACAGTATAGTAATGTGTGTGTGCAATGTGTATTGAGAGAGACACCTCATTGCACACCAGTACATAAGTAAATGTGTGCTGAGTAGAGTAGCACAGGAAAGGCAGTCTGGGAAAGCTTTCAGAGAGGAGAGGGAGGGGGTGCAATGGGACAGCGCCCCCTGCAGGCTGTGTCTGGGAGCTGCACACACATTGTTGGGGATATTGGGGGGGTGCAGTGACACACAGCGCCCCCGCAGGCTGTGTCTGGGAACTGCACACATATAGTTGGGGATATGGTGGGTGTCAGTGTCTCGGGCTGGCGCAGGCACATTCGGGTTACCTGAAGCGTTGCAGGACAGGCGGCTCTCCGGCTGCAGAATCTCTCGCACAGAAAGGAGAACGAATATTATTCGCAACTTTTTTTTTCTCAACCTGCCGCGTCCGCCGCCCGCACTCAGCGCTATGTGAAGCGCACGCCGTCGAGCTGGAACTTTTAACGTTTCGGGTGACACCATATGCGCGCCTGCCATAGGGGTCCTTGATAAACAGAACTGCGGCGAAAAAGCGACATAACCTGTAAATATGAAGAAATGTACAAAGGCAGTGCCTCATAAATTGAAGCTGATTAGAAGGAGAGGTGAGGCAGCGGGGTGGCGGGGAGACATTTAGTGGCGGATGTGGGAAATAGCGAGCGGCGTCCCCCCCGGAACATGCGGCGGAGTGGTCTAGGCCGGTTTGCAGATTATAAACAAAAGACCTCGTGGGAGCTGAGAGAGCTGTAGCTGGGCTGATGCTGAGGAAGGGGCGATGCTCAGAGAGACCAGCTATGGGGTGGGCGAGGAAATCTCCTGTGAGACGCGGAGAGGAGGCGACTGACTTTTCCAGAGCCATTTACTCTCACTTCCTGCTTGGTCAGTAATGATAGGACGTTTGTTTTAAACCGGACCTTCACCATGATTTAATGAAAAGCCCAAAACCCTTAAAAAACTATTCCCCAGCATCTAACATTAATATAAGTTTTTAGTCACTTATTCTTTCCCCCACTGGGCTGCAACTCTGTTCAGGACTTTAGGATACGGGCGCTGCCATCTTGAATCAGAAGCATCACATACTGAGAAGAGGAGAGCGAGATAAAGTGCAGGGGGTGGGGTTATAGCTGTGCTTTGCTCAGACAGAGCAGAGCTGGGGTCAGGGAAAGGACGGCAATCCCAGAATGCAGAGCGACACAGTCAGAAGACACTTCCTGTTTGCAGGCTGCCTGATGTTCCATAAGCCGCCATCTTGGATGTGTAAAGGCTCATAACATGCAGTAGATGCAGGTAGGATGATTTTTAATGTGAGCAATCTGTATGTACAGGGTGTGGGAAACATGTAAGATAGGCTGTTCTACAGGGTGAGGGTCCGCTTAAACCAAAACCATTTACACTCACTTCCTGCTTGGTCAGTAATGATAGGACGTTTGTTTTAAACCGGACCTTCACCATGATTTAATCATTCTTTCCCTCACTGGGCTGCAACTCTGTTCAGGACTCTATGATACGAGCGCCGCCATCTTGAATCAGAAGCATCACATACAGAGGAGAGGAGAGCGGGATAAAGTACAGGGGGTGGGTTATAGCTTTGCTTTGCTCAGACAGAGTAGAGCTGGGGTCAGGGAAAGGACAGCAATCCCAGAATGCAGAGCGACACAGTCAGAAGACACTTCCTGTTTGCAGGCTGCCTGATGCTCCATGAGCCGCCATATTGGATGTTTAAAGGCTCGTAACATGCAGTAAGTACAGGTAGGATGATTTTTAATATGGGCAATCTGTATGTACAGGGTGGAGGAAACATACAAGATAGGCTCTTATTCAGGGTGAAGGTCCGCTTTAAAGTGGATCAATCACTATCCCGGAGATCCTTGTCCATGCGGCATCCAAAAATGTGATGCCCTGCTGTGTGAAACCCCCCAGATCACCCACTCAACTCATCTTGCCGCCGTTCCCATGGTGCATTCACGGGTGCTCGTCCAATCAGCGCTTTATGTTGTGCGTACTAATGCACGGCGTAGTGTTGTTAAGCTTATTTGTAGTGTTGTTGGTTAGAACTGAGCGGCTGCATCCTCTGTTTTCCTGCTGAGTGTGCGCTCCCCTGGCCCAGGTGTGCTAGGGATGCTGCGAGGGGCCGGTGAAAAGGTAAGCAATTGTGGACCACTGTGGGGGTTTGACACAGTGGCTCATCCTAAATTGGGATGCCCTGGGGGCACTTAGTTGGCTGGCCCTGGAGTGATTGGTTCACCCTAAAGTGGACCAAAACCCACACTACCTTTCGTCTCCACCCTCATCCTTTAAACTATGCTCACGAGGGCCGGGCTCTCCTTCCTATTGTCTCCTGTGCTCAAAACATTTGGTTTAAACCTTGTGGCATCTAATTTTGTATTGTTCCCTGTACTATATGTTTTACCCTGTCTGTAATCATACCTTTTAAAGTGCTACGGAAGATGATGGCGCTATATATATAAACAATAATAATAATCAGAGATTCACTCCCTCTCCCCGGGCATCCAGAATCGTGATGCCCCGCTGTGCGAAACCCCCCAGGTTGCCCATAAACTCACCTTCCTGGTCCAACGGCACATGCACGAGCAGCATCCCCATTCCTGCTGTTCCTCTAGCAGGGCACATGTTTGCTCCAGGCATGTGTGAATGACTGGCACGTTCCGGGTCTCTGATTGGACGAGCAGCCACCCATGCGTCGTATGACAGAAGAGGTGATCAGGGGGGCATGGACCAAACCCAAGGAATTTGACTTTAAAGCTGATAGGTTTCAATGGGGAGCAAGAGCTGCCACATTCCCAACAGTGTACACGCTCCCGTCCCATGCCCCAGGGACGGCCAATCTTTTAGAATCCAGGGCCGTAAAGCCCTGGATTTTGTTCCGCTTTAAAGTGGACCAACACCCAGGATTTTTACTATCCTGGGTTTTGGTCCACTTTGGCGGGGCACCCCGATTAGGGGTGCCCCGCTGTGTGAAACCCCAAAAAACTCACCTCTCCCCGCTCCCACGTGGCCGCGCCGTCCAATCCCCGCCGACGGACAAGCGGAGTGACAGCGACGGACAAGGGGCTCGTCCGCCTCCGCCTCCCGGGGGTTTGGGGGGTTTCACCCCGCGGGACATCCCGATCTCGGATGCCCCGGGGTGAGGGAGGTGATCGGCCCGGGAAGCCGATCACCCCTGGGTGTTAGTCCACTTTAAGGAGTAGCAACACCCCTTTGAGTATTTAAGGCTCTTGGTTGGTCTACCTCTTTATATGGTAACCCAGGATGCCCTGCTGTGACCCCCCCCCCCACCCACCCTAGATAACTTGGCCTACTCATCTCTTCCACAAGCCCATGTTGTGACCACATCCTCGACATACCTCTAGCTGGATCAGCAACAGGCCTTTCTGAATGGCCAGCACTGGTGCTGCTCCTCTTTAAGAGCAACTCTAGCCAGAATTTTTTTCTCTGACCCTTAAAGTGGACTGAAACCCTCGGTCACCGGGGCCACCTGATCCCCTCCTAACCGGGATGCCCTGCTGTATGAGCCCCCCCCCCCTCCATGTCCCCTAAAAACCTACCATCTCCCAGAGTCAACAATTCATGCGCAAGCCGCCGTCTGCTATACCTTTAGCAGGGTGCGCACCCGTGCCAGACATTTGTGAATGGCCAGCGCGGGCACACACCCTGTTAGAGGGTAGCAGGGATGCAGCCGCATGTGCACTTGGCTCCTTCTGGCTAGACTCGGCTCTTAGCTGATATTGATGAGCATGCTGATTGGACGTTTTTTACTGGGCAACCCAGGGAGTTTCACACAGTGGGGCTTCCAATTCAGGGTGCCCTAGGGGGTAAAGACCAAAAACCGGGTTGTAAAAATCCTGGGTTTTGGTCCACTTTAAAGGGGGCTAAAAGTGAGAAAATACTATCTTTAAACAGTCACGCCTGGTTGATCTTGATTTGGGATGCCTCTACAGTTAAAGAGCAACACCAATGATTAAACTATCCCGGGTATGGTCCTTTCTCACCCTTGCTGTGTGTATCCCCAGGGATCCCTTAGCACATGCCAATTGCGCTTCATTTAGATTTTTTTTAGCTGCTTTGTTTTAAGGGCGGTGAAGAAAAACTGGCTCACAAGCCTCTCCCTCTCATACCCATGACAGGCATTACTGAATGACAGAGTCCCATGGCATCACCGGCAAGGTGAGTATATTCGGTAAGCATAGGGATTTCACACAGTGGGGTATCCCAATTTGGGAAGCCCCAGGACTTCCTCTTTTGGCATCCAGGAAGGCCAATGTTCCTCTTGAAAGATTCTTAGTAATTCCACAATGGGAGCTATTGACGATGATGGGGAACAGGTAATGGCTGTACACTCCGTTTGGGGAAGCTGTGTTGGGTATAGGTGTGTAGCTTCCCCTAATACCTATTAAAGGTGGCGCCACTGGCAAAGATTTACAGATCTTTGTAAAGTGGCCCTAGAGTAGTGTCCCTGTGGACTTGGATGCCACCCCCAGGCACAGCATTTTAGGTCCATTTTAAGGCAGACTGGAAATAAGAGGACCTCCAATCATAACTGACTAGAGGTCCCTTTGTTTTACTATCACAGGTGCATCTGGGAGGCTGCCTAGAGACCTACAGCAACATTAAAGGAGCTAAAGGGTTTTCTGGCAAGTATTGGTTGTACACTGCATATAACAACAATCTCCAGTTTTTTTTTTTTTTCTCCCCTTGACCTTCAGGATGACCCGTGGATACCACTCCCCCTAGGAGGAAACACAACTCAACAGGGGTTTAAAGCCCCACCCCTTCCCCTCCAATTCAGTTTTTGTGTTTCCACCCAGGGAAACAGCTGGACAGTAGGCAATGTCCTGTTTGTTGTTTCCGTATTTTATTTTCAGCTCCAGGGGCTGCAGGGAGAAGCCCGCTGGGCCCCGGTCTCATGTCACCGGTTGGAGCTCACCTGATGGTGGCCAAGGCTGTCCCACATAGTCTCCAGAGGTGCGCTGGAGGATGCACTTCCTATCCTGGTGCAGGTTACAGGGCAGTGTGGCGATCAAGGCCCTCGCAGTATTCAATGCTGGAGGGAGTGGGAGCGCTGTGCTACACTGAAACTTCCCCAGTGCTCTGACGTCCCTTCCAACTCGTGATAGCCCAGAAGTGTTTCTGACGCACCACCCGGCAGCTGGAAAAGTCAGCGAGGGTCTTCCCTAGCGGAGTGCCCCCGAGCAGATCGCAAACGGCGTTGGTGGCGACTACGGAAATCGGCCGCATCCAGGGAAGCGCCGCGACCAACAGCGGTTCAAATACCTTCTGGTTTATTAAGGCTGAGTGGAAAAAATCCAGAGAAAAAGTTAAACAGTACTGGGACCGGGGTTTTTATTCTCATGTTTTTTGGTACTAAAGCCCTCGGGCCAACTGAATGATCCTAAACCTTAAAGTGGACCAACACCCAGGATTTTGACTATCCTGGGTATTGGTCCACTTCCGCGGGGCACCCCGATCGTGGGCCCCGCTGTGTGCAACCCCCCAGTGACTCGCTTTTCCAATCGCCGCCGACGGACAAGGAGAGGCGGCAACGGACAAGCTGAGCATGGGCCGCCGCCGCCTCCCGCTCGCCCCTCTTACAGGGAGCTTGCTTGCGCCGGCCATTCACAAACGGACGGCGCGGGTGCGCGCCCTGCTAGAGGGACGCGCGGTGCCCCGCAGTCAGGTAACTGATCGGTCCGGGAATCTTATAGATTCCCGGGCGGATTAGGGGAGGGTGTTGGTCCACTTTAAAAGACTAGGCCTTTACATAAAGTACAAGAGGTTCAGAATGGAGTCTATCTATTTTGGCGAGAAGCATCCTGATAGAAGAGGCCTTTATCGTCAATCTGGATCACCAGGATGTGTATCTTCATGTGCCATTGTTCTCATCCCACCGCAAATACCTAATATTTGGTATAGAAATTGAGCAGGAGATCTGTCATTTTCAGTACAGTGCCCTGCCCTTTGGTCTCTTCTCTGACCCACACATTTTCACATGCATTTTGGCGGAGCCTATGGCGCCCCTGAGATGGGACGACATAACAATCATCCTGTATCTGGACGATCTCTTACTCTTGAGCAGATCTCGGGAGGTTCTTCTGCTAGATTTGGAATGGACACGGGTTCTGCTCGCATTTCTGTTTTGGATTATCAACCTAGAGAAGTCTATTCTGGTTCCAACCCAATGCTGCAGGTTTCTGGGATACAATTTGAAGATCCTCAGAGGATCTCTCTCCTACTACCAGAAAAAAAATATCCAGAATGGTAACAGCAGTCAGGTCCTTCCTTACAAACCCTCTAGTAACTGAGAGAAACCATGAGATTACTAGGGTTCAAGACAGCCGGGATATCAATGGTTCCTTGGGCACAGCTGCAAATATGAAATCTGCAGAAGTTTCTTTTGTCTCAATGGGACCACAATCGTCTACTGGATCAATTTGTCAGGTTGCAGGAAGACACTCTGCAGAGTCTCCACTGGTGGCCAGATCCAGAGGTCTTAAAAAGAGGAAGACCATGGAGATGAAAGAATCCTGTGACAATTACAACAGACACCAGTGCATGTGGATGGGGGGGCACACCTGCAGAAGTACCAGACTCTGGGTCAGTGGTCCTTGTATGTAGCCCAAAGGTAATCAAACTACTAAGAATGGATAGTTAGGCAAGGACATGCAGATACGTTCAGACAACACTTCCACAGTGGCATACTTAAATCATCAGGGGGGCTCAGATCTCGTTCCCTGGTATACCTTGCCAACTTAATTTTATTCCTGCTTTGGGATCAGGTTCCATCGATTTCTGCAGTTCATTTAAAAGGAACCTCCAACAGATTTGTGGATTTCCTGAGCAGGGTGGAGGTTCAGCAGATATAGTGGTGCTTAAATCAGTATGTCTTCCAGGTAGTTTCTCGGTGGGGTTCCTCGCAGATAGACCTCTTTGCCAATGCAAGCAATTCCAAATGCAAAGCCTTTTTCTTGCTAGTAAGGGGGGATGGTGCACTGGCAGTTAATGCCTTAGCCCAAATATGTAACTTCCAGCTGGCTTATGCCTTTTCTCCCAGACCCCCTCCCCAGGTAATCAGGAAAATTGCAGGGCCAACATTCTACTGATGGCTGCCTTCTGGCCGAGGAGATCTTGGTTCTCCAAGCTAAAGAGAATGGCACAAAGAGGACCCTGGGAGCTTTGCCTAAGATTAGTTTGCCTAATCTACTTCATCGGGGCCTTCGGCTTGCTGCATGGATCTTGAAGGGACCCTACTAGAGGAAAAGGGTTATTTGGCCAGGGTAACCAGAACTTTGCTGGACAGTTGCAAATTAGTAACCAGGCGCATTTATGCCAAGATTTGAAAGTGTTACTCATCCTTTTGTGAAGTGAACAAATTGAAGAGCGATGATATTTCATCTGTTTTGGAATTTCTATAAGAAGGATTTGAAGAAAGGCTTGCGGTCAGTACATTGAATGCCCAGACCTCGACACTCTCATTCTTTCTGCAGCTTCAGTTGAGACCAGATCAATTGATTGTTTTTTCAAAGCAGTCGCGTGCATGAGGTTTTCCAAACTAGGACCTAACCATCGTCCTAAAGGATGTGTTGGAAGCTCCATCCGAACCTTTAGACAAAGTACTGGAGAAGTGGTTGTCTCTAAAGATTTGTTTCTTATTGGCAATTATTTCAGCCAGTTGGGTCAGTGGCCTACAGGCCCTTTCTATATTGTGTGATTCTACCAGATAAAGCCATTTTGCTCGCTATTTTTGCCTACGATTGCTTCCTCTTTCAATAGGTCCCAGAAAATTGTTCTCCAGACACTGCCTCCTAGTGCAGGAACAGAATATATATACTTTCCCTCCTAGACATTAGCAGAGCTTTAATCATCTATCTTGAAAGATCGCAGGATTGCGTAGGTCAGACCACCTTTTCACAATCTTCAGTGGAGAGAGGCGCGGTTTGGTAGCTTCCAGATCCACCATCTCTAAATGGATCAAGCAGGCTGTTGCCCAGACCTGCTTATCCAGTGGTCTACCGCCACCAAAAGTATCTGAACATTCGACAAGGGCAATGTCCGCCACCTGGGCGGAGAAGACTGGGGCTTCCATTGAGAACATTTGCTGAAAAGAAACCTGGTCTTCGTCTCACACCTTTCTCGGGCACTGTAGACTAGATCTTCTCTCCGCCATGCAGCAGGCTTTTAGAAGAAAGGACTTAATAGCAGGTTCCCACCCATGAGGTATTTTCTTGCTTGTCCTCTCCAGGGGTCGTTCTGAAGGACGAGGGGACAAAATCCCTGTTAGTCTTACCGGTAACAGTATTTCTACGAATCTGTTTAGTTTGTGTTTCCTCCTAGGGGGAGTGGTCTCCAAGGATCATCCTGAAGGACTCGTAGAAATACCGTTTCTGGTAAGACGAACTGGGATTTTTCATATGTCTGTGCTGTGGGGTAGGGTGGCAAGACAGAAGTCTTTTATTGCAAAGAAAAATATCCAAGCCCGGCTAAGTTCTGATAAAAACCCCCATCCAGTCTGACAAAGCATGTGGAAAGATGTGTTATGGTCTGATGAGACCATAGTTAAACATTTTGGCAGTAATTCAAAAAGGTATGTTTGGCACAAAGCCAACACTGTACATCACCTGTAGAACACCATAGCCACAGTGACGCATGGCGGAGGTAGAATTGTGCTTTGGGCCTATTTTTTTGCAGATGGAACTGGGACAATTTTAGTACACAACTTTCGTGTCTTTGCATAAAAGCTGTAGATAAAGAGAAATGTCACCTTTTAGCACAACAGCAAAATAAATCATCCACATCAACAAAAGAATGGCTTCACCAGAAGAAGATCAAGATTTTGGGATGGCCCAGCCAGAGCCCTGAATCCAATGGAAAATCTGTAGGATAACCTCAAGAGGGGTGTACACAGGAGATCTAGTGGACCTTTTATTGTTTTAGGTGTTATTGCATATCGGAGAGCAACAGAATCCCAGCCTACAAAAGTTACAATTAATCCTCCGCTATTCCAGACTCTTCAAACCAAATGTGTCTGCATTTCATACCAGTCCCTCATTATTCATTCCAGAATGCAGATCCTGCTTTCTTTTCCCCTCACTCTAGCTGTAAAGTACCTGCCCTGGAATTCACAGGCACATTCAGTTGCAGGATCAGTTACAGACGTGTCTTTCTTGCTGTATCTTCAGATGCTCAACATGGCTACAGAGAAGGGAGGGCATGCTGAGGCTTATAATTCCATGACATCTAGAGACATGAGTGAACTTGGGTAAGGAAGGTCCAAATGACAATTGGCACGAGAAGGCCTCATCCTGTAGCAATTTGGAACATGGGAGGGGTGTTTCCCTTTAAGGAAATAGCCCAGCAATTAGTTCTGCTTTTAAGGTTATTTGGGTAACAACACAAGTAGCTCCACAAGGCAGTCCTTGTGTATTACTAAGGCATATAACTATACACTTCAAGACACCCCCTTTATGCTGTTGGGGAACAATCCTGGAATGGGTGGGTGGAATAGAGACTTCTGCAGCCGGTGACCCCCTGAGAAGTCACTGTAACCTATGAGAGCTGCTCATGCTGGGTGATGAAGATGGGTACCAACCCCCTCTAATTTTTGGGAGGTGAGCCTCACTAATGGTCCTGGATCCCCAGGCGGTTCTTCACTCACCACCTATACAATAATTCTATAACCCACTTTCCCACAGGCACGTCTGACGTCTCCTTCTTTTCTGCAGTTCCTGTTCTTCTCTCCTCCTCCCTTTATACCCCCAAGTGGAGATCCTGAGGTCCTCTTGTCTGGTTGTGCTGGAACCCACTAGATTGAAGAGAACCTCCTACATCCCCAAGATGGACGCCTATCAACCTCCCACTGGGGAACCTAAGGAAGGCATAGCCAAGATGCTGGTTAGCTTGGTGTGCCATATACAGCGCGTCAAAGTAACATTCCCCCTCTAACCTTTCCCTGCTACACTAGCCGTCCTAGCCTAACACGCTCTCCTCTCTACAGGGGACCATCCATTCCGAGGAGCCACCCCATCCCTTAGACCTACCTGTGAACCTCACCAGACCTGCTGACTGGACTATTCCTACCAACCTCACTAGGGGAACCTCACAATAAAGTTCTTAGCCCATATAGGAGTGCATGCTATTTAGGATGTCTTATTTTATTTTTTTACAATACATATGCTTACATGCAGTTTGGCATTCCGTTGCATATCGGGTATTACACTGCTCCCCCTTGAAACATAGGGTTGACGGCAGAAGGAGACCATATGGTCCATCTATTCTGCCCTTATATGTATATACTGTATGTTCTCTTTATCTTAGGATATATGTGTGCTTATCCCAGGCATGTTTACATTCCCTTACTGTTGATTTTTCAAATACCTCTGCTGGAAGTTTGTTCCAAGTATCTACTACTCTCTCTGTAAAATCTAACTTTGCTCCTCTAAAATCTAACATTGCTCCTGATCTTTCCCCCTGACTAGCTTCAGTTTGGGCCCCCTTGTTCTATCATTGTTTCTTCTTCCCTCCTGAACCTTATTCATTCCTTTCACATATTTAAAGCAGAACAAATCCTAGGGCGTCTGGCCCTGGATTATAAATACTCCTGAGCCGGGTGCTGCCCTTCCCTTGGAGGTTTGTTGTTATATCCCCAGCCCCCCCCCCCCCCACCCACTGGCTCGCTGCAAAACTTGCCTTTTTCACCAGCCGTCTCAGTGATGTAATCAATCGGGAGCAAGAGCGGTCGCATCCACAGCATTTCTGGGCTGAGGCGTGCTCCTAAACCCAGTAATTTAGATAGGGGTTGCATCTGCTTTTGCTCACGATTGCTGTAGCATTAATATACATGGCAAACGGCTCTGATTGGACGAGAGTCTTCCCATGCACCGAAGGACCAGAGGAAAGGGCTTCAAACAGGGCATCCCAAATCGTGATTCCCCAGGGGCAAGAAACAAAACCCAGAATAGTAAAAATCACTGGTTTTGCTCCACCTTAACCAATCTAGCCCTACCTCTGGACTCATTAGATGGAAATTAGTTATGAAAGTGGAAACTGTAAAGCGGTCCAAGCCACAATTTAGCAAATGGGTCTTGTACGCCATTGTGACACCCATTTTGTATAAAATGAGCACTGGACCCCAATGTTACAATCATGGAGGGGGGCATCCATATAGCTTGAGCCCTCCGCGAGAAAAATTTGAAATCCAGCTCCATGGCTCCACTGCCGGTAGTTATTTGGTCCGGGTTTCCATCAGTGACCAGAAAGGCAGAAGAGACTCCTGAATTTGTCAAGAAATTGCGGTACTGGTAAGTGAATCTTGAGTTTGCAGGGGGGGGGGCTCCAGCAACTACCACATTGGCGTCCAATACCCATTTTCTAAAATTGGGTGTTGGGATGTTTTAAACCTTATATAAATTGGACCAAAACCTATGCTGATCGATTACCTCTCCCCGAGGCATCCAAAACTGTGATGCCCCACTATGTGAAACCCCAGGTCGCCCCATACACTTACCTTGATTCCCGGTCCAACGGCGCATGCCCGAGCTGCGGCAAGCATTTGTGAATGGGCGACGCGGGCACGCTCCCTGTTAGAGGGAAGCAGGGGATGTGGCCGCCAGCACGCTCGGATGACACAACGGCAGCGGCTCAGAGCATGGTGATTGGACGAGTGGCCACGCATGCACCTTAGACCTGGAAGAGGGGATTTCTCTTCGGCGATCAGCGGGGATTTATGCACCTGGGGCACCCCTGATCGGGATGCCCCTGGGGAAGGGACCAAAAGCCAGGATAGTTAAAATCCTGGCTATTGATCCACTTTAAATGAATGAATTTCCTAGGAATGTATACATTAGGGATTTGTTATTCAGGTGATGCTGCATACATTTAGGGTGGCTAGCTAGAATTCTTCTTTAAATTTCTATGCCTTGATTAAGGGAAGGAGAAATCTGTTCCCTCTTGTGCACTGTCCACACCAGTAAATATTATATCTGCAGCGTGGGCCCATTGCCGGGGGAGCAGCGACCTCGCCCCATCTCTTATATTCCTGGAAATCATTTTAATTATTCATTGATTGATTGTAACAGAATCACACAATAGGCTTTGTCAGCAGCGCATGATATTGATTTGGTCCGCGTGAGAGCGCACAGAGGCAGTTTCGTGGAGAACTTGGGACGACTCGCAGACGCGCAGTAGCTGGCACAGGGAATCGGGGGTTTTTACAGGATTCTGGGCAGCCGGCCAAAATGTTGCATAAAGACATATCAGGCCTTGTTTAACCCGGCCACCAGAGCTCTGGATGAGAGAGTTCCTTCCTGCAGTAAGTAATCTAGGATTCCAGCCACTGCTGGAGTCTGGAAAGCTTAGGAAAAAAAAAAAGCTTATACAAAAGATGGGTCGGAAAAATGAGGACTGCTGACCTCTTCTGTCTCCTGTATTATACAAACCTGAGCAATGGAAGCCAGGGACGGAGAGAACATCACTTCTATGGAGTTAATCTTTGGCATCATAGGGGGTGATTCAGAGCCAGGTGAGAAAATTCACTCCTTTTTTTAGGAGAAAAAACTGCTATTCACTTTCATTGTCTACCTTGGGGCCGATTCAACAACTGGATGTAAATTTTCACCTGGTGTTGACAATCTACGGTAAGTCAGTCTTCTCTGCTAAAAAAGGAGTGAGTTTGTTCACTTGGCTCTGACTTAACCTCATAGACAATGCTGTAGACACCACTCGGGGACCTCTACTTGTTAACAAGGACAATAGGGTTGATTCAGAGCCCCTTTCTCACCCTTTTTTTTTTTTTTTTTTTTTTTTTTTAGGTCTTGCTACAAAACAAAAAATCATGCAAAAATGAGAACATTTCACATAAACATTCTCACAGAAAAAAACAGAAAAAAAAGGCTCTGCTGAGTTAGAGGAGGGTAAAAAATAGCTGAGAACTAAAATTTTCACACAAAAAAATGTCGAGAAAGGGGCTCTGAATCAACCTCAATGTTTGATCTAAAGTTACTTATGTAGGGCCTCAACTAAATGTTTTAACTCAGGGGCTCCCACCACATCTAATCCGGTGCCCATGTAGCATCTTTACCAACTGTATACTGTAAAGGTTTTCCCAACCTTTTTTTCCTTGAAAACTATATCCCATATTGCAGTTATCTAAATTACCACCACTGCCACAGCTAACACAGACTTCCCTGGGAGAGTGGAGGTCATGTACTAAACTGTAAGCTTGCAAGGGCAGTGCTCTATTTCCTATTGTCTCCTATGCTCACAACATTTGGTTTGAACTTCGTAGCATCTAGTTTGTATTAGTCCCTGTACAGTATGTGACCTTGTCTGTAATTATACCTTGTAATGCGCTACAGAAGATGATGGTGCTATATAAATGAGCAATAATAATAATGTACGCGCCCAGCAATGCAAGCTCTTCTGCCAGCAATGCAGTCATCCCAAAATGGGATTCCAAGACTTGACCAACTGGCACATCCTACAGGAGCAGTAGCTTGCTTGCAGGGATTAATGTCAAGCTGCTTTTATTCCCAATGGCCCACAGGGCAGCTTGAATACCACAAGTAGTACTAGTACCACTGGTTGGGAACCCCTGCCTTAGAAATTAGGCCTCCCAATGAGTTGGCCAAGTGTGAAGGTTATGGCAAGGTAGGGGTTTCTTTAGGAGGGTCATGGGTCCAGGTAGGATCTATCCAAATCTGGTCAGCCAGGCAGGGTTATCACGGAATCATAGATGTTAAACGAGGTGTATATAAGTGTGTAATATTAAAAATCCATATAAACATGCTAGCTAACGAGAGGAGGGGTCACTTATACACCCAAACTGAATAAACCTCCCGCTAGGCTTGTGGTTTTCTTCTCCTAGTATGAATAAAATCCAGGGGTGCCAGGTTTGAGTGTATCAGGGGGAACAGAACCCGTACCCCCAATTTCTTTTATTAAAATGAAAAGGAAAAACATGCCTGGCTGGATATTTCCTGATGCCGGGTGTATAAGTGACCTCTCCTCCTCCCACCATCCAGCATATTTATATGGATTTTTATCATTGGTCCATTTTTTCGCCATAGTCCTACTTTAATGACCTGTCTGAGGAAGTAGGACCAGGAACAATGTCGCCATTCCTAGATTGGGGGAGACAATCCAGTGGGGTAGCTAGACTGCATAGACAATATCTTGTAACCTGAATTTATTGTGTAGTTGGTATTAGTTATGCTTGAGTCAGTATGCTAAAGAGCATTCCAGTTGCTCACATGGACTTGCCATGTAAGCCTTATATTAATATAGGAAAGTGGGCCTGTGGCCTGTGGAGTTCTACAGTTGGTCAACAACATCTGTAAATAGCTGGAAGCCTAAGCAGAGCAGAGGATGGACATGGGAGATGTGGAGGAAATAGAGTGGATCAGTGCTTTAGGATCAACACCAATGGCTCAGCTGTAGAGTCTATAAGCTATGGAGGTATATGGGTATCAGAGCCAAAGGATCATTGCTGAAGGCCTAGGTATTTTGTAACTGTTGCCCAGTATACAGGTAAACTTTAGTTAATAAAGGGCTCTAAAATAAAGATATTCTATGATATTCAGCCGTAATCCAACTGCAAGTGGAGTTATGCTATTTATTATCTTGGATGTGTTGCTGAAGTTGGTCCTCAAGAAAGCAGTTAGAAAGCCCCACAGACTTAGGGGTTATTTAAGAAGGGATAGCGGCAGGTAGTGCTTCATAGCGGCAGGCAGCGTCTGGTGAACGCTGGGCGCTGTACACAAAACCACATTTAAGAAAGCGAATCTGGTGAGCGCCTCTAACAGCGCCATGTAGCGTCACATGTATATAGCGCCAGCTCTCTAGGCTCAGGAGCGCCATGTAGTACCTGTACGCTCTGTAGCGCTCTCCCATACATTTCAGTGGGCTTTCATTAGTTGTGTATAAATAGTGTTTCCCTTTTTTTTTCTTTTTTTTTTTTTGCTCAAATGTGTGACCTTTCCTGGCATTTTTTTTTTATTGTATATTTTTATGATGAATTGTATGTACAGGTCTGGCACTAAAGTGTACTGTATTTGCCGGCGTATAAGACGACTTGCCGTATAAGACGACCCCCCAACATTTCCACTCAAAATATAGAGTTTGTTATATACTCGCCGTATAAGACTACTCTCTCTTCCGCACACCGAATAAAACGTAAAAGAACATCAGATTACACTGCAGCCGCATCCCTGCTCGCCTTTAGTTTGGGATGTGCCCACACTGGCTATTCAGAATGCGTCCCAGCTAAAGGCATAGTAGGGATGCAGCTGCAGTATAATGTGGTTTGGGCTCTGGGAAAAGGGCCAGATGGGGGGTTTCACACAGTGGAGGATCACAATTTGGGATACCCCTGGAGTAGGGAACAAAACCCAGTGGGGCCTCCCAAATTTGGAAGCCCCACTGTGTGAAATACGCCCGACTGGCCTTTTTCCCAGAGCGCACATCAGATTACACTGCAGCCGCATCCCTGCTCGCCTTTAGTTGGGGACGTGCCTGTGCTGGCTATTCAGAATGCGCCCCAGCTAAAGGCATAGTAGGGATGCAGCTGCAGGGTAATGTGGTGTTGGCTCTAGGAATAGGGCCAATAGGGAGGGTTTTACAGTAGGGCATCCCGAATTGGAATGCCCCAGTGGGTTTGTTCCCTACTCCAGGGGCATGCCAAATTGGGTTTCCTCGACTGTGTGAAACACCCCAACTGGCCCTTTTCCCAGAGCCCAAACCACATTACACTGCAGCCACATCCCTACTATGCCTTTAGATTGGACGCATTCTGAATAGCCAGCACAGGCCCCAACTAAAGGCGAGCAGGAATGTGGCCGCAGTGTAATGTGGTGTGGAGTCTGGCAACGGGGGATTCAGACAGGGGGGCATTCCATTTTGCTGCTCCTGATGCAGGGAACAAAACCCAGTGGGGCATCCAAAATTGGGGTGCCCCCTGTGTAAACCCCCCAAGTTGGGATGCCCCCTGTGTAAACCCCCCAAGTTGGGATGCCCCCTGTGTAAACCCCCCCAAGTTGGGATGCCCCCTGTGTAAACTACCCCGTTTCCCAGAGTCCACACCACATTACACTGCGGCCACATCCCTGCTCGCCTATAGCTGGGGGACATGCCCGGGTTGTTTAGAATGTGTCTCATCTAATAGCATAGTGTGTAATGTGTGGGGTCTGGGAAAGGTGCCAGTTGGGGGTTTTACACTGGGGGATGCCCCATAGAAACTTCTTTTTTAAATAAATCACACCTCAGATCAGATGCTGAAGAGTCCCCTTCAAAGTGGAGAGCAGCGAGGGCCATGTCAGGAGTGCGTGCCAGGAGCCAGCCCCCTGCCTGCCCACACAGTGCCTGAGAGCTCGGCGCTCACCCTGCTGGCCTGCTCAGTCTCTCCCTGCTCTGATCAACTAGTGCTGCCTGAGCAAGAGCATCACTCTGCAGGAGAACGACGATCGTGCTGCCCAGCTTGGTGAAGGTAAGTACATTTATATGTATGTGACCCAGGTGCACCCGGCGTATAAGACGACCCCCCACTTGGAGGAATGTTTTACAGGGGGAAAAAGTCGTCTTATACGCCGGCAAATACGGTAATTGTCCCAGTGTTACAACAATGTAATTCCATGTGTTTTTCGCTTTGTTACAGGTGGATATGTGTTCTATGCTACAGGGCCCAGCTTTAGAGCGCCGACGCTGTGTGTGTCTAGTTTTTTTCTTGAATATGGTGTTGAGCACCCGAGTGCCTGGCGCTACCTCTGCAGCGCTGTACTGTTGTTAGAGCTCCCAACATACATCCCATTCATCAATGCCGGACATGTTACTACAGCGACCAAGACACTCTGTTACAGCGCCCAATACCCACTTACAGAGTCTACTAGTGGTCGCTCGAAGTGCCACTATACAGACTCTCATCTGTCAATACGTGGCTTTAGTAGTGAATCAGCCTAAAAAGTCAAGTTCAAGTTTATTGGTCACATGCACATGTTCTACAGTGAACTGTTTGACAGATATTGATTATTTGTAACTCTGGACATGTGTTCATTAGGTGGCATAAAAGAAAACGTTGTAATCCAGGAAGACAAATATTAATAAGATAAAGGTAGAAATAAAATGTCACTGGAGATGTGACTGATCTTTCATGTTTTCTTTACTTTGAAACCCAGCACCTGAAGTAAAGTCCTGGGAAAGGTTAATTCCCTCCAACTGACGCACTTACTGCCCAAACTTGCCAAATATCTCTCACTGTCATGCTTTTTCTCTTGTTTTTGACCCATTTTGTGAAGAACTATTATTTTTTTTTGATATTTTTATTCTTTATACATAGTCAGTATTTAAAGAGGAGCAACCACTTTGAGCTGGTCTGCTTCCTCTTCCCAGAATCTTACGGTGAACCCACAGCACATGCATGCACCGTGGCATCATGAAAGAGTTAAGCAGAACTGTAAATTTGGGGACTTTCACACAGCGGGGCATCGCAAATGAGGTCATGTGTTTTGTTCCTCTTCAAGAGAAAATGCATAGGATTAAAACGTTGGTGACCAGCACCTGGACATGTGCCAAGGACACCCTTCTGGTCCCTGTAACACCACTGAATTTTCTATTAGATGAACATCTGGTTTAGTTACCACAGTGATGTTGAAGTTTCAGTCTCCACAATAGGATTACAGACAGGATAGCAGAAAATAGCTTTACAATATTTCTACATCCTTCCT
Organism: Gastrophryne carolinensis; assembly: GCA_027917425.1. Lineage (NCBI taxonomy): Eukaryota > Metazoa > Chordata > Amphibia > Anura > Microhylidae > Gastrophryne > Gastrophryne carolinensis. The sequence goes on along the minus strand of CM051234.1, from coordinate 48,400,222 downwards.
ACTTAACCGGCTTGTCTCTGATGGCATTGGGGCAGTCCCAAGAATGATTTTGTCTGGTGGATCCCAAGACCACTTTCCACTGGAATTCCAGTCACCTATTAACCCCCCCCCAACCAGGCATTCTTTCCTGGTGCCAGGGAAGAGTGGCAGGGCGGGGGTTAATAGATGACTGGAATTCCACTTTAAGAATCATTTTCCTTTGGTGGGCCCCAAGAATGATTTCCTCTAGTGGCCTCAAAGTGGACCAACACCCAGGATTTTGACTATACTGGGTTTTGGTTCACTTCCCTGGGGTGCCCTGATATGTGAAACCCCCCAGATCGCTAGTTACAATTCACCTCACCCCGCTCCTACGGTGCATGCGCGGCCGCTCGTCCAATCGGCTCGGTCGGAGCCGCTGAGGTATGCGCGTCAAACCTCTCAAATTCACAAATGGGCGCCGCAGGCACGCGCCCTGCTAGAGAGAAACGCAAGATGCTGCCCACGCTTGAACCATTAGACCGGGATTCAGGTAAGGTTTGCGGTCGTCCTGGGGGATTTCACACAGCGGGGCATCCCGATTTTGGATTGGATCGGCTTGGGAATCTTATAAATTACCACGCCGATCAGGCAGGATTTTGGTCCACTTTAAGAATGATTTCCTCTGTTGGGTCCCAAGAGTAGAAGTAGTAGAAAAAAGTATTTATTCTGATGAGCTCCAATAATTATTTATTCCGGTGGGCCCCAAGAATGATTATTTGGCTGGCTCCAAGATTGATGATTTCTTCTGGCACCTCCAAGAATGATTTCCTCTTGTGGTCTCCAAGAGTAATTCCTCTTGGGGACCCCAAAAATTATTTCCTCCTGATGTCTCCAAGAAAGATTTCCTCTGGTGGCTCCAAGAATTTTTAGAGGCTCCCACCTCCTGTGGGCCCTAAGAATTATGTTCACTGGTAGGCCCTAAGAATCACTTCTTTCAATTAGCTCCACACTTTTATTTACTCTGATGGGCCCTAAAAATGATTTCCTATGGTTGCTCTAAGAAACATTGCCTCTTTTGGCCCTAAGAATGATTCCTCTTGTGGGTCCCAAGAATGATTCCTCTTGTGGGTCCCAAGAATGATTTCTTCTGGTAGCCCCAAGATTGGCCCCAATTATTATTTTCTCTGATAGGCCCTAAAAATAATTTATTTTAATGAGCTCCAAGAATAATTTTCTCTTGTGGGTACCAACAAAAACCAAACCCAATATGGCCTCTAGTGTATTTGCATACAGTAGATATCCTGAAAAATACCAAAGCAGCCTATTAGTTTTATGATGGATCTACCTGGTGCTGCATTCTCTAAAGCCTGTAAATCCTGGTGTTTCCTGGTGACAGATTCACGTTTGTGTGTGTGTGTGTGTGTGTGTGTGTACTTATTTATCTAGTAGTACTATGCTCTGGCATCCTCCAGGCTAATAGCACTATTAGTACTATTAGTATTTGGGGTGTTTGTAATGATGATGCTCATTCATCATGTGGGATGTCCAGTTGAAGTCTAGTGACCACAGCTAACCAATGTTATGCTGCATTCCATGATACTTCGCAATGGCCCTTTGGGGAAAAAAAACTCTTTTGTCTTATTGATTTGCAGGACTGACCTGCTTCTATCTATTTACACTGCACACTCATCAGTTGGTGAATGTGGAAAGCCTGAAGTCAGATTTACAATCTAACATTACATAATCTGTTGACTACATAAAAAGTCTGGTTGGGACAGACAATGGTCAGACTCTGGAGAAGCTGGAAATCTCTAAGAGTAGAAACAGACTAGAACTACAAAACTGACTGATAAATTACACTGGATATAACAAAACCCTGCCTTTTTTGTTTTTTTTTGTTTGGAACATTTCTTCTTGTAGTTCTTCTCATCTATTTCATCTGTTTTGTAAAGCTAGAGGTTTCATTTAAAGAGGCACATGGGGGGAGGTTAAAACCTCCCCCAAACCTCACCGGACTGCTCCCCCCCCTCTGGTTTTACAATTGGCCATTATTTACTCACCTTGCCGGCGATCCAGCTTCTGGGTCCCTTGGATTCCGGGCAACCTCCCGACGGGCGGCGCCATCTTTCATCCCATCAGGCACTGCACACAGCCCCCGATCTCGTGCCTGTGCAGTGCCCATTAATGGGATGCAATGGAGCTACCTGAAATCCCGCAAGACTTAGCTGAGCTGTGAGATTGCCTTTGGACATTTACATATATTGAAACACAGAGCAAAATTTGGTTTACTTAATATTCTCTAGTCAAATGGCACTGGCCCTTTAATTAGTCCTTAATTATATATTTTTAACGTTAATAGTCCTCCATTTCCATGCAGGGTGATGTTACTGGTTCTACTGGCAAAGTTGTGGTGTAGTAGGGATTCTTCTAAGTTCACCAACTTATACCATCACCGCAGTGCCCGTCACCAGTGCTAGGTACTCTTACCAGCTGGCAGGTATTATACAGCTTGTTATTTTATCTCCTCTGAAGTCCTTCCTCTATATGGATGTTCCAGTCACAGGTGGCAGGGGCTGGTTACATTAGGATTCCAACTCAGCTTGGTTGGTGGCCGAGAGATGGCTCGTTGGGGACAACACCCTGAGGTCCTGGTTCCTGGCTCTGCTGTGAAGAAGTGCCTTCTCCAGGGTCTTGTGGGCTCCTATCTGCTGCCTCCTCACCCACTACTTCACCCGCAACCGAAACATCTGAACGCTCAATCCAAGTCTCGATCATACAGTGCTTTTGTAGTTCAGACGATGGACCAAACGCCCCCTGCCCTTCAGTCACTGACACCCTAAGCCTTTGGACATTGATTATCAGTTAGCGACTGCTAAGCGGGCGACTGGGGAAGTTACTTACAGCTACCTCCAGCTGCCAGAGTGCGTCCCCTACACTGATTTCAACGGGGACCCGCCTTCTGGTTCTCAAAGCTTGGCCACCCGAACTTTAAACAAAGGTTCAGTTCGGGTGCCAAACCCAAACTATAGGGGGTTCACTCATCCCTGATTGTAGGTTTATAACATTGCGATATTAGGCTGCTATTGATTGATTTATGATATTTGCACATTAATTACATTTGCACTTTATGCTTATCCCGGTTATAATCAGGCTATATAAAAAATTACATACATTTGTGCGCAGAACATCTAATATATATCCTCATTAGTATTATTATTTATATCAATACTGCCCTTTTTGGTTTATGCAATTGCATGTTTTTAAGGGGACTCTAACCCAACGGCAGTAATTAGCCAGCAAACAGCTGACCTGATGCCTGTCTCATGTGCCTCTCTTTCATTTCCTGCAGTGCATTTCATTTCTCCAGGACCACACATCTGGTCCTACAGATACTTTGTCCCTTGGAGCTATCAGTTTGAGCAAGCACAGCAAGGCGCAGTGGTCCCACAGCTGACTACAGCAGAGCATGCTCAAGATTCTTAAAGCTGTGCCATGATATGCCATTCCCAGCTCGGCAATGACACAAAAATTGAAGCTAACCAATGTGTTATGCTTAGAATACATAAGGTATTTACATATAATCAGAGATTTTCAGATGCTTTGAAATGGCTCATTGTACTGTTCCCAGAGGTGATAAGGGGGTAAAAGGTAGTCCCCAAAACCCGGGGGGGGGGAGAAGAACCAGCGCCCCATCTAGTAGTACTATGCTCTGGCATCCTCCAGGCTAATAGCACTATCAGTACTATTAGTATTTGGGGTGTTTGTAATGATAATGCTTATTCATCATGTGGGATGTCCAGTTGAAGTCTAGTGACCACAGCTAACCAATGATATGCTGCATTCCATGATACTTCGCAATGGCCCTGTGGAGAAAAAAAAACTCTTATCTTACTGATTTGCAGGACTGACCTGCTTCTATCTATTTACACTGCACACTCATCAGTTGGCGAATGTGGAAAGCCTGAAGTCAATGGCACTTTGACAGATTTACAATCTAACATTACATAATCTGTTGACTACATAAAAAGTCTGGTTGGGACAGACAATGGTCAGACTCAGGAATGTGGAAACACTGCGACTCTGGAGAAGCTGGAAATCTCTAAGAGTAGAAACAGACTAGAACTACAAAACTGACTGATAAATTTCACTGGATATAACAAAACCCTGCATTTTTTGTTTGGAACATTTCTTCTTTTAGTTCTTTGAAACATCTGTTTTGCAAAGCTAGAGGTTTCCTTTAAAGAGGCACATTTCATGCAGTGCAGATTAGAAGCCGTAACGGGGCTCCAAAGTTTGCCATTTTTTCAATTTCATTTCTCCAGGACCACACATCTGGTCCTACAGATACTTTGTCCCTTGGAGCTATCAGGTTGAGCAAGCACAGCAAGGTGCAGTGGTCCCACAGCTGACCACAGCAGAGCATGCTCAAGATTCTTAAAGCTGTGCCATGATATGCCATTCCCAGCTTGGCAATGACACAGAAATTGAAGCTAACCAATGTGTTATGCTTAGAATACATAAGGTATTTACATATAATCAGAGATTTTCAGATGCTTTGAAATGGCTCATTGTACTGTTCCCAGAGGTGATAAGGGGGTAAAAGTTAGTCCCCAAAACCCTGGGGGGGGGGGGGGGGGGGAGAAGAACCAGCACCCCACAAGAGCTATGTGGGCTTGTAGCCTTAAGGACCAGGTTCACCAGGGACTACTAGTCCCCATATCTGGTGCCCGGGCTGGTTTTGCTGGATAGAAGGGATTCCACGCCATTTTTTTTTTTTTATTTTTAATGGTTTAGCATGGGATCCTATGGGCACGAACGGGGCCTACTGATACATATGTGGTACCGTTGAAACCGAGAGGAATGGGACTTTCATGCACTATATGGTTTTCTTCAAAAAATTAAAAAATGTAAATTAAAAAAAACATGAAAAAGTTTATATATAATAATATATATTTTTTTACTTCGTGTACTTAAAAGCATTAATATAATGCTGAAAAAATTACTAACAAGGCATTTCATGTTAAAGCCCAAACTCTTCCGAACAAAACATATAATTCTCCTGGATATCCCTGTAAATCCCTGCAAAAATCATAGTTAAACTTTCATAGCACAAAATAGCAAAAAATGGTATGGCAAAATCTCAATTGAAGGGTTAAAAGTAGCTATGCATGTTGGGTATTGTTCTGTTCGGGCAACCTTGCGCTTTCCGGTTTAAAGTAGACCAACACCCAGGGGGGAGCGGCCCGGGAATATATAAGATTCCCAGGCCGATCAGATCCCTCCCCGCGGGGCATCCGAAATCAGGATGTCCCGCGGGGTGAAACCCCCCCAGGACGCCCACAAACCTTACTTTAACCCCGTTCCAACGGCGCATGCGCGGGCCGCGTCTCGCGCTTCCCTCTAGCAGGGCGCGCACCCGCGCCGGACGTTTGTGAATGGCCGGCGCGGGCACGCTCCCTGTTAGAAGGAAGCGCGAGACGCGGCCTCCAGCGCTCAGAGCCGCTGTGGTTGGACACCGCTTGTATGTGCATACCACAGCGGCTCTGAGCTCTCCGATTGGACGAGCGCCCGTGTAGGAGCGTGGGAAGGTGAGTGTTTACGGGCGTTCGGGGGGGTTTCACACAGCGGGGCACCCCCGATCGGGGTGCCCCACCGAAGTGGACCAAAACCCGGGATAGTCAAAATCCTGGGTGTTGGTCCACTTTAACTTGTTTTTTTCTTGTTTGCATATTGATATCTTAGGAAAATGTATTTTTCAGTCTGCTTTTTTATACATTTTATAGGGAAACACTATGCAACCAGAAATTGAAGATTCAGGGTTTATGGTGAATCCAGGGGGTTTTACAGTGTGGGGCATTGTAAATCGGGATACCACAAATCTTTTAAAGTTGGACAACTCATTTATATGAGTTTATGGTCCACTGTTATGTGCTTCCCAGTAATCCCGATTATGGAGCAGCCTAATACCGGATCTTCCGATTCTGTGACCCACATATGTATAAAGAGAATTCAGTTGGTACGTGGTCAAAAGCGTATTCAAATCTCTTGGGGAGTGCCTAAACCCTTCCCAGTAATCCCCAATATACTAGGATTTTCAGCTTACCGTGTTTTGGTCTGGTTTATAGGGGCCAGTTTGGTATTGTACTTTACATTAGTACTTTTAAAGAGGAACAAAACCTGTGATTTTCATTATCCCAGATTTTTTTCCTCCTATCTGGGGTATCCCTCGATCAATTCCCCGATCCCTAGATCAATAACCTTCTCGCATTCCATTCAGCTTTTTGCCATGCCACTCTAAACACAGAGGGTTTTGTTCTTTGCCCCGGGGGTATCCCGATCGCGTTGTTGGTTTCATTTAATGTTAATGTAATTTGGGGCCCCCACTTCTAATTTTTCCGCACATTGTCTAAATCCGGCTCTGGCAGGCAGCTCAGGTTTAGAATGCAATAGTGTTCTGTTGTGCATGTGAGCTTGCAGTGCTGTGCCTGTGTCTGACACTAACATTATAGTTGGCAGTGCTGGCACCAGAAGTCTCCCCACTCATGGGAGCCGGCTGGGGCTGATTTCATACACCACCGCCGCTGACCAGGAAGAGAATTGCAGTTAAAGTGATGCTTCCTGCTGCACACTGTGTCTCATGCCACAACCACCTTCCAAAGTTTGGTTTCTCCATTGATTTCAATGGGCACTGGGCTTGGGTTCGGGTCCTCAATCCCAAACATTTATTCAATTGGGGGTTCACTCATCCCAACATTTAAAGTACATAAAATGCACATAAACAGTTTTCATCCAACTTTTTGGAGTAGTTTCGTACCTATGTGTCAAAATAAGGCTTGGGTAAAGTTTATAGAACACCAGATCAGGTTGGGTTACCGATGTCTATCTTTTCCGAGGCTCTCGAGTAGCACCAGTTAAGAACCCCTGACCTAGAAAAAAGGTGGCAACACTACCATTGTTCAGACTGGATTCATAAATGGCAATTAAGGCTGTAAGTTGCATGTCACGTTTTTATATCTGGATGAAAAATATGTCTTCCAACATCTGGAAAGGTTGGATTTCCTGTAATCCACAAGCAGATTCTATAGTCAGTTTTTTGTAAACATACATAAGGATTCAAGCAAACATCCGTGCAATAAACATTCTTGAATGCGGCCTGTGAGACAAATTATACATGTTTTAGGCCCGAGGCATTGAGAAACCCACAAGAAGCACATGACGGATGGGACTTTAAAAGATTCCATAATACGGTGTCAGACTGGGATACTGCAAGGAATATAAAGCAAATTGACTGAGAGTAGACCAGAACTTGGATAGAACAGGAAGACTATATACGGTTGAAGAGAACACTTAAAGCAGACCTTCACCCTGAATAAGAGCCTATCTTATATGTTTCCCCAACATTGTGCATACAGATTGCCCACATTAAAAATCATCCTACCTGCATCTACTTCATTTTCGGAGACTTTAAACATCCAAGATGGCGGCACATGGAGGACAGGAAGTGTCTTCTGCCTGTGCTGCTCTGGGATTGCTGACCTTTTCCTGACCCCAGCTCTGCTTTGTTTGTGCAAAGCACAGCTATAACCCTGCCCCCTCTGCACTTTTGACCTCCCTCAACTTCTCAGTAAGTGATGCTACTCGGCCAAGATGGCAGAGCCCGTATCCTAGAGTCCTGAACAGAGTTGCAGGCCAGTGAGGGAAAGAATAAAAAGTAAGCGACTAAAAACATTAAATATATTAATTTTAGATGCTGGGGAACAGTTTAAGGGTTTGGGCTTTTTATTAAATGATGCTGAAGGTCCGGTTTAAGTAAAGCTAGGGTACCCAAGCAGGGCCGGCTCCAGGTGTATGTGGGCCCTTGGGTGGCATGGTCTCAGTGGGACCCTTTGTGGTGAAGATTCACATCGTGAGATACCCCTGTAAAGTGGACCAAAACCGAGGAGTTGGAATTGCTTGCATAGAGAGTATGCCAGCGATCCCAGGGGGTTTCACACATTAGGGTATCACAGATTGGGATGCTCCAGGGATAGGAAACCAGATGGGGTGGGCAACTTAAAAGCAGAACAAAACCCAGCACTTTCCCTCCCGGAATCTAAATCGAGATTCCCATTGTGTGGAACCCCGCTGTAGCGATAACCCTTATCGCCGGAGGGCTTCACCGCCCGAGACGTCCTTTTCCCAATCGTAAGAGGTGCTGCTGGAATTCCAGAGTCGTCCGTGAGGAAACAGGAACAGCCCTTACAAGGGCTAGTGAACTGTAATATAGCGTTTCCCCCAATAAGAGACAGAACTCAGTATTGAGGGTGAAGGTGAAGTGTCTTTATTAGTGCCACTCTAGGCCTTATATACACAAGTCTCCATGCAAGGTGGACCTGATGGAGAACTGCATGAGACACACACCGACCAATAGCAGCAGGGCACACAATCCCTCAACTCTGCCGGTGACGCAATCAGCAGAACAATAGCAGGCTGTAATACAATCAATCAGGACAATGCCATTGTTTGTGACGTAATCAATTAACACAATGGCAGTCTATAATACAATCCAAACTACAATGACATTGCCTGTAACAGTATCAAAATACATTGACATTGTCTGGAACCTAATTAAGAAAAGGCCAGTGAATGACCCGGTGGGCAATGGAATAGTGATGACACCCAAAAGACAGAGCCTCTGTCACACCCGCCATTCGAGGAAATGTGGGCACCAGCTGTGTCGATGTCCTCCCAGTCCACCACCAGTCATGCGCCGTTGCACACCCCAACTGCGAATGGCAGTGACACAGACAACAGTTCAACAGCAAAACAGGTTTATTTGAGAAAATAAAGTATTCAAACGAAAAATATTTCTCTGTTCAGAGATTGCAGCATCAATGCAGTAAATCAAAATGGTTACTTCACCAAATCAAGGTAAGTACAGGGCTGGAGACTCCAGCAAGCTGCAATTCTAGGGTAAGTCCAGTCCACTTTGCAGGGCAAGGAAGCCCTCCGCTGCTCATCCCCACAAGTCCAAGATTAGGGCCACAGTACTGTTATTCACCAATGTGCGGTTCAGCCTGGGCTCCTTCCTTCAGGCTGGCCAAAAGACAACTGACAGGCTCAGTGGCAGCTTTTTATTAAGGCTTTCTCCTGCAATCAGTCTGATCAGCTGTGCAAGGCCTGAGATCAGGGAACAAACCTAGGACTGGAGAATGTGACCTGGGTCCTTAAAACCCGGCATGGACCGTGCCTGATACAGCATAGCAGGGGAAAAATACACGCCATTAAGGACTTTTCCATACAATTTACTACATATCCCCCCCTCTTCTTCAGACCCGAGGTCTGACAATCCTTATTGGCCATACAAGAGACTCGGGACAAAGCATCTGCATTCCCCTGTAACTTCCCCGGCCTATGTTCCACTTTCAATTTAAAGTTTTGTAAGGAGAGAAACCATCTGGTGACCCTTGCATTTCTCTCCTTATTTTGCTTCATCCAGGCCAGCGGAGCATGATCCATCATCAGGACAAATTCTCGACCCAACAAATATTTTAGGGCTTCTAACGCCCACTTAACGGCGAGACACTCTCTTTCCACTATCACGTAGTTTCTCTCTGCCGGGGTCAGCTTCCTGCTCAGGTACAATACTGGGTGTTCTTCCCCATTCACCTCTTGTGACAGAACTGCACCCAAACCTGAGTCAGACACATCCGTCTGTACCAAAAATTGTTTGCTTAAATCTGGGGACACCAGGACAGGCTGTTTACACAGGGCAGATTTTAGGCTTTGGAAAGCCTTTTCTGCCTCTGGGGTCCATTCCACCATTACTGACTTACTACCCTTTGTTAAGTCAGTTAATGGTGCAGCCATTGATGCGAAATTGGGCACAAACCGTCGGTAGTAGCCGGTAATACCAAGGAAGGCTCTCACTTTTGTAAGAGGTCTGGGCCAGTTCTGTATTGCCTCCACCTTATTGATCTGGGGCTTAACCAACCCTCTACCAATGACATAGCCCAGGTATTTTGCCTCCTCCAGACCGACTGCACCCTTCTCAGGGTTTATGGTTATTACTGCATTACTGATGGAGTCTAGGACGGCCTGTACCTTGCAGAGGTGACTCTTCCAATCAGACGAAAAAATGACCACATTGTCCAGGTAAGCAGCGGCACAATTCCGATGTGGCCTCAAGATCACGTCCATCAGCCTCTGAAAGGTAGCAGGGGCTCCATGTAACCCAAACGTCATAACCAGATAGTGAAACAGCCCTTCCAGGGTGGCAAACGCGGTCTTTTCTTTAGCGTCCTCAGCCAAAGGTATCTTCCAATACCCTTTTGTGAGATCCAGGGTTGTAAGCCCTCCCAAGCTTTTCAATCAATTCATCTACCCGGGGCATGGGATACGCATCAAACTTTGAGACTTCATTGAGTTTTCTGAAGTCGTTACAGAATCTCCAAGTCCCATTAGGCTTTGGTATTAGGACAATGGGACTGGACCAGGCACTAGCAGACTCCTCAATGATGCCCAACTCTAACATGCGTTATATTTCCAAGGAGATCGCCTCTCTACGTGCTTCAGGAATCCTGTACGGTTTAAGGTTTACTTTAGTGTAGGGTTCAGTTTTAATCTGATGCTTTATTAAGAGAGTTCGGCCCAGCAGGTCAGAAAACTTGTCTCTATTTCTCTGCAGAAATTCCCTGACCTCCAGCGTTTGGTGGCCTGACAGACTCACCTATCTTGACTGGGGGGATTGGTCTGCACCGTCTCTAACTCTAGCCGAGGCAACTACCAAAGCTTCACAATCCTTCCACGGCTTGATCAGATTTACGTGGTAAATCTGGTAGGGCTTCCTTCTACCCGGTTGATGAACCTTGGAGTTCACCTCACTCACCTTCTCTACAACCTCATAGGGACCCTGCCACTTTGCCAGAATTTTACTTTCAACTGTGGGCACCAACACCAGGACCCGGTCCCCAGGATTAAAGGCCCTCACCCTGGCAGATCTATTGTAGATTCTGCTCTGGGCCGTCTGAGCCCTTTACATATGCTCCTTTATTATCTTTGTTTTCTATTCGGTCCTGCATCTGGGCCAAATGCTCAATTATACTCTTGTATGGGGTGGCCTCGGTCTCCCAGGTTTCCTTGGCGACATCTAACAATCCCGGGGGTGCCTACCATACACCAGCTCAAACGGCGAAAACCCTGTAGACACCTGGGGAACTTTCCTTATGGAAAACATGAGATACGGCAACACACAGGCCCAATCACGGCCATCCCGTTCTACAACTTTCTTTAGCATGTGCTTAAGGGTTTTATTAAATCTCTACCAAGCCGTCTGTTTGAGGGTGGTACACTGAGGTGCGGAGATGAGTAATCTTAAACAGCTTGCACAGTTCCTTCATGACCTTTGAAATAAAGGGCGTGCCCTGATCGGTTAGAATTTCCTTCGGTATACCTACATGGGAGAACATAAGAAACAGCTCATATTTCTTAGCGGATTTTGGATGCCATATTTCTTAGCGGTACTGGGTAGCGGGTAGCATAATCTAGTACCACTAATATATATTGGTGTCCTCGGGCAGACTTCACAATAGGCCCCACCAAATCCATGGCAATTCTCTCGAAGGGAACCTCAATAATGGGAAGTGGCACCAAGGGGCTCCGGAAATGTGACTTTGGGTCACTTAACTGGCACATAGGGCAGGACTCACAGTATCTTTTTATTTCCTCATACACCCCAGGCCAATAAAACCTTTGGAGAACTCTCTCCTGGGTCTTATTAGTCCCCAAGTGCCCTCCTAGCACATGACTATGGGCGATCTCCCGCACCATGCGACGATATGGCTTAGGTACCAGAAGCTGTTCCACGACTTTATTGTTAATTTTGGATACCCGATATACCAGATCCCCATTCATGGCGAAGTGTGGAAATTTCTGGTCAGCTTCTGGTTCCTGAGGCAGTCCGTTCAACACTGACATTTCCTCTTGCAGTCTCCAGAGTGGGGTCTCTTAATTGCTCAGACCCCAAATTACCCTGAGCCACCTCTAGGTCTAAGACCCGCTGATCAGGCAGGGAAGCCTCATCATCCTCGCCTGCTAACACCTGTAGGGGGAATCAGTCATCACTGCATGATTCAGATGTTCCTATTTCTTCACTAGGTACCTCATGGGGCCTATTGTCTCTTCTAGATAGTTCAGCTGGCTCAACAGGGAGGGTCACCGGTTCTGCCGGAGATACTTCGCTGGTGGCAGAAGCGTAACCCCTTTCCCACAACTCCCAGAACAAGGGAAAATCCCGTCCAACAATCACTTGGTACATAAAAGTGCTGTTAGTGCAGGGCTGTTTAAGGGAGCTGAGGTAGTAAGCAATCACTGGAAAGAAAAAGTAAAGATCATACTGTCCTTGTGGTCAAACGTGACTAATTATCAGGCAGTGGATTGAAGGCAGGAGACCCCGCGCGTTCCGCTTCTCTGGGGGTGCTGTCTCTTTGAATGGTGTCTCCTTTTATGTGGCATGGCAGAGCATCAGGCCACCCTCCTCCCTCCCCCCCAGTGCGAGGTGTAACCCCCACCCCCTGACGCGCCCGTCAACTGTAGTGATGGGTGGCGGTTTAGCACCATTTGTGCAGCCGAGCCCCCTCTCAGCAAGATCAAATCAATCAATCCTGTTCAGTTAGTAGTAGCAAGTAGTACTGCATCCTGTTCAGTTAGTAGTAGCAAGTAGTACTGCATTTTGCACAGGTAACCTTTCCTGCATGTATGTCAGTGCAAAAAAACCTTAGTGATGACCCCGGAGCCTTAGGCTTTCTCCACAGGTTCCCAGGATTTGTTTTATGGCTTGGCTTTATGCTCCTGGATGGCTGTCTTGGTTGCTTTCTCCTCCTCCCTTATATACATGGCGCACTTAACTCCACTACCAACACAATTACTCAGCTGGTTCTAAGTATCTCTACTTATATATGTTCTGGTTCCCTCACATCTACAACAATGTATGAAGATCAGCATAAGGCTCATACTGCTACCCCATGGGCAGGTCTTTCTACAACTCTTAAAGTGGGACAGAACACCGGGATTTTCGCTATTCTGGGTTTTGGACTCTACCCTTGAGGCATCCTGCTGTATTTACCTCACTGGCGTTCCCATGGCACAGGTGCATGCTCCAATCAGCTTGGCTGTGCATATTGAGGTGGCGGCTAAAGAGCCAGAATGGGAGCTTAGCCGCCCTCGCAAATGGCACCAGACAGCCGAGGTGGGCCTGTTCCAGGAAGGGTCAGGGAATAGACCTACCCTGAGTGCTTTCCTCACAGCGGTTTCCTGATGTCCTGCTCTCCTCTCTTCACCTTGCCCCTTCTCTTCATGCTCAGCTTCAGACCGTGACTGTGCCACCCGACCCTGGATCCTCCCCTCTCAACCTCTTTTATATACCTGTTCCTAAGTTGCCTGACTCTAGGAGGCCCATCTCTCTGTCACAATGGATCCTGGACTGATGTCTGGCTCTGCAGGGTACCCAGCACTAGCAGCAGAGGCTATGGCACACCATGTTCCAATGTGAGGATCCCCTCAGAAGAAATTCATTTTGGGGACCCTGAAAAATAATTTAACAGCACATGCTGCTGTGGGTGGGGGTTTCAGTATGGGGGCTATGTTTTTATATAGGTGCAGGGTCACACAGGTGGGACCTGCAGCTATAACACATGAGCCCCCCTTACAACAACTATTTTACACCACCAAAGTTTGGGTCACCAATGACTTTCCTGGGGTTTGGGTCAAGTTCATTTCCAGAACTGAACATGTTTCTAATTTTTGGGCAAACCCAAAATCCACGGGTCCCCTCATCCCTACCAATGTGATCAGGGGGCCCTACCGTTGTTGCTCCTCCGCCTTATTTATCAGATTGGTGCTCAAGTGACATCATGTACAGGAATGATGCACCATTTTCTCTGCCATTTCACTGGTTGACAATTATGGGGGTTATTCATCAAAGGATAGCGCCAGGTAATGCCTCGTAGCGGCAGGCAGCATCTGGTGAGCGCCGGGCACTGTACGCAAAACCACATTTATGAAGCCGATTCTGGTGAGCGACTCTAACAGCGCCATGTAGCGTACGATTCATCATTACAGGCGGCTCAGCGTATAGCACCGATGATCTAGCTTCCAGAGTGCCAGGTATTACCTGTCGCTTCCTGTCGCTATCCCATACATTTCAATGGACATTCCTTGTCTTCTGGTTAAACAGGGTTTTTTGTTTTTAATTTTTTTTTTTTTTCTCTCAAATAATTGTGTCACCTCTCTTTTTATATTTTTATGCAGAATTGTCATTACAGGTCTGGCATTAAAGTATTAATGTCACAATGTTACAACAATGTAATTCCATGTGTTTTCGCTTTGTTACTGGTAGATATGTGTTCAAAAACAGACCTTAATCACACAGCGTCTGGCACTCTATGCTATAGCGACCAGATCCAGAGCGGCTACGCTGTGTTTTTTGTTAAATATGGTGTGAGTTGCTGAGAGTCAGTTGCAATGCTCCCTGCAACGCTGTACTGGTGTTAGAGCGCCCAACATACATCTCATTCATCAATGTCGGCCAGGTTACTACAGCGACTGAGGCGCTCTATTACATCGGCCGATAGCCAATCACAGCGTCTACTAGCGGTCGCTCTAAGCACCTCTGTACAGATGCTCATCTGCCGAAACCAGGTGCTAGTAATGAATCAGCCTGCCCGTTGTATCCAAAATGGAAAAATATCAGTCTTGACGGGGTCCCATTTATTGGGGGGCCCGGACACATTTAGCTACACCTCTGCTAAACGGTAATGTGTGAAGGAAGCTATAGGATTATATTAGCAAGGTTTCTAAAAAACTGGGAATGTGTTTTGTAATAAACTAAAACTATGTTTTTATTTTCAAGGCAGGGCGGGGTCCACGGGCCCTAGGAATTAAACTTGTTGGGGCCGGAGAATATTAAAGGTGCTCTAGTTAACTCCAAGTGGTGGCTGTTGGCAGTTGCTCTGCCGTTCCCACTCCAAGGTCCGCAGGCCAGAATGCGGCAGCTCATCTGGCTCTCCATGCTGGGTTCCTGTGAGGGGATGAATGGGCTCCCTGAACGTCTGGCCGGAGCACAGGCCTCGGCTCACAGGCTTCATTCATGGCAGCGCTGCGAGCTGAAATGAAGGAAACACTCGGTTCTCTGTGAGACTTCAAAGCGCCAAGGTCAGGGGAAGAGGAGACAAGTGAGGTGCTAGTGTACACGGGCCTGGAAGCCAGCGCACCGCCCGCGCTTTTTTATGACCATGTCAACAGAGGCCAGATTGAAAATATGTTAAACATTATTTAAAGAGCACATCGCAGCTCTTTATTGAAGTAATATATGAAGCAGCTGGCTTCATATTTATACAGTGCTGGATACACATACATATATAGTATAGCCAGGCAACCATACTGTTTATGTAATAATAACATGGCCACATTACAGGTACTTTTGTCAACTGACAAAACTTTTTTCCAGTTTTGGATAGACTTGGTAAAGGTTAGGGCCAATATTTTTGCTGTTTATGACATTGGGAAGGGATCATTTCCTACTGGGTTTCCAGAGATGGATGACGGATACGGTTCCAGTATGAATCTAAAGGCAAATTGCCCCAAGGGGTTGTTTTATTCACCTCTCCAGGCATTCCATTAAAAGTGTGAGTCCTTCCTTTAAAGCGAGTGCCCAGGTGGAATTTAGTCCCAGAAAGGGTTCATAGATTCTGCCCTTCCTATTCTCCGGACTGCTTCAGGGGATGTCAGCTCCCTGGAATGTATATTCACATTTGGTGAGAGTGCAGGGTGGTTAGACCGTTTTGGGCTAAAGTATTTTATGTTATCAAAAAGGCCACCGGGATGCAGTTGACCCCTTCCCCGCAGTTGGCCCTTTTTAATTTGAAGCCTCCAGGCTGCCCGAAGGCTCTCTTTGAGCTTATTAGGCATATTGCGTCGGCAGTTGATCATTGAGCGATCTAGGAAGAAGCCTGACACATCTAGGGGAAGCCTCATTACTCGAGGGTTTTGTTCCCTTCTTAGCCACTTGGGAAGGTTGGATTGCCCACTTCCAACTGAGAGGTTTCGACCAAGATCTCCTCACGATTGAGAATGCTAACTTGACCGTTCTTCTTGGTTGGGTGGAGGCCGGGTACCTATCTCTTTCTCTCTCTTTCTCTTCCTCTTCTGGTTTCACTCTTTTTCTTCTGCTTTTCCCTCCGTGCTACCCCTTGATTGGTTCTTCCTACCATAGGTTATATTTTATGGTAATTTCTCGGAGGTTGTTGGTTTTTGTACATCCAGCATACCTCAATGTTTATGTTTTACTTTATGAACAAAAAGTTTCGGATGTTGACTTTTGCTGTATAATTTTCTTTTCTGTACAACAAAAACTAGTCGAGTCTCTCTGCTGCCTGGTGCTTAGGGGGTTAAAAAAAGAAAAATACTTACCTTACCGACCAGGGTCACCTGTTCCTCTGCTGAGAGCAGCGCTTCTGAATTCTGCGTTTATGTCTTGGCCGTGACGAAAGGACTGGTCAGCCAATTGGTGTGCAACAGCTCTGTCCCTGCAGCTGCGATCAGCTGGGGATTGGGCCACCCATTGTAAGGTAAGCCTTGTTTGTTATTTTAAACCCCTAACTAGCAATGGGCAGGCGACAATGGAGTTCAGCAGAGACTTAAAATGGACCAGACAGTGCGTTTAAAGAGGAACAACACCTGGGATTTTCACTTCCTCTGGTATTGTTCCTCTCTGACAAAGCAGATAGCAAGCTGAATGGACCTGAGGTCACCATTGGTCGTATATACGCTCACATATACACATATACGTTAATTAACATATGCCTAGCATGGGTACACACCTAATAGCTAACGGTATAGCATTGATGTGACCCGTGCATGGGCCATTGGATCGCTGCCTAGGTTTACTCAGCAATTGCCGGGGTTTCAAACCGGGAAAGGGAATCACACGGTCTAAAAGACTCCTGCGCCAGAGGCAGATGTTTAATAAGAAAAATTATAATATAGCCACCCCTTTGTAAACAATGGGCCTTTATGGAAAATTAATATTGTTAAAATATTATGTAATGTATATATGTATTTCTGTCTCTCTTGCTATGTATAATTGGCTACATTTGACCAGTCATACATAGATCAGGTCATTCAAGCAGGCTAAGATGTCCCTCACAAGCTCAGAGGCCCATCACTCCACATTCCTTTCCCCACCCTAATAAAAACAGCTTTTCAAATCAAGTTTGGGGGCAGATTCTGGGAATATCCGGGAATGCGAAGTACAGTCAGCACAGTTTTTAGGCAAGGCCAGTTTTAGTGTCTGGGAATAGTCCAGGGATTCTCTGCAAAGCAGGTTTTCACAAGTTTCAGGCTAGCAAAACTGGGAGGACAAGCCTGGACATCAAAGGATTATCGCAGTATAACTGAACTGGGGAGAGAGCCTTGCAGGGGGCCTTGCAGGTGCGAGGAAAGTGAGAGAGCAGCTGATAGCCCACCAGGATGGCCTTGATATAAACCCAAGGAGAGACCAGCAGCTGGAGAAATTGCGAGGACAGGCTAGAACATTGACCCAGGAAGGTAACTCAGATATATCTGCTACTGATGTCTTGCCATAACTAACCACGGTTAGTCTTGCCAGGGGGTATCAGGTGTTGCAAGCAATAACTATTTATTTAGCAGTGTGTTTTGAGTCACTATAATAACTTGCTGAGGTGTTCTTTTCTTTTCCTTTTCTATTCCTGGTTTTAACCTATTTCCCTGTATGGTTTTGATCTCAGGATCGTGATTTAAAGTGGACCAAAACCCACCCATCGATTCCCTCCCCCCGGGGGAATCCAAAATCAGGATGCCTCGCAGTGTGGAACCCCCCAGGTCCCCATACACTTACCTTGTTTCCTGGTCCAACGGCGCTTGCGCGAGCCGCGGCCGCATCTCCACTATCCCTCTAGCAGGACGCGTGCCCACACCAGGTATTTGTGAAGGGCCGGCACGGACACGCTCCCTGTTAGAGGGTAGCGGGGGATGCGGCTGTCCGCGCGCTTGGGGCCACTGGCCTTAGACGAAGCTTAAACAATGTCAGCTCCGCGGCTGATTGGACGAGCGACCAAGCATTCGCCGTAGGACCGAGAAGAGGTGAGTTAGCCTCGCCGATCTGGGGGTTTCATGCAGCGGGGCACCCTGGATCGGGGGAAAGGACCAAAACCCAGTGATTACGAGTTTAGTTGTTAAAATGTGTATAAATCTGGCTTAGTCAGACATGAGTTATTATTGTATTAATCATTGATATTTCTATTGATGATTTTTATAATACTAATAGTTTACATGTTTGGCCATATTGGTTCCAGGAATAATAATTGTTTACATAGTTGGATGATCCATCCAGGAGATTTTGGTTGATTGATTTTTAAGGAGATTTACTTGTTTGCACCTTCACTGCTTTCATTTCTACCACCCCAGTGATTCAAAAGAGACTTTATCCCCCCTCTGGATCAGTTCAAATGATTTAAGGTGGAAAAACAAAGCTATATATAATTTTCTGTCCTTCGTTCATGGGGTTTATTCATGAAGGTGTAGCGCCTCGTAGCGGCAGGCATCGCCTGATGAACGCTGGGCGCTGTACACAAAACCGCATTTCTGAAGGTGATTCTGGTGAGCGACTCTAACAGCGCCATGTAGTGTACGATTAATCATTACAGGCGGCTCAGCATATAGCATCGGCGCTCTAGCTTCCAAAGTGCCAGGTATTACCTGACGCTACCTGTCGCTCTCCCATACATTTCAATGGACATTCCTTCTAATCTCTTTAAAAATAAATTTTATAATTTTTTGGGGGATTCTCAAATAATTGTGTCACCTCTCCTGGGCTGGTTAAACTAATTTTTGAATTTTTTATTTTCATACAGAATTGTCATTACAGGTCTGGCACTAAAGTGTTAATGTCACAGTGTTACAACAATGTCATTCCATGTTTTTTCGCTTTGTTACTGGTGGATATGTGTCTAAAAATGGATTTTAAATGAATAAAGGGGGGTGGGAGCAGCTCAATCACTACTGGGCGGTAAATTAGTTCCCAGGCCCTGAATAATAATAATAATTTTGTATAAATAATAGTGATTGAGCTGCTCCCACCCCCCTTTATTCATAAAAATGGATTTTAATCACACAGTGTCTGGGGCTCTATGCTACAGCATACCAACATACATCACATTCATCAATGCGGGCCAGGTTACTACAGCGACTGAGACGCTCTGTTACAACGCCTGATACTCGCTTACAGTGTCTATTAGCAGTCGCTCTAAGCGCCGCTATACAGACGCTCATCTTCCTATACCTGGCGTTAGTAATTCATCAGCCTCCATGCCTAGGGTTACACCCGAATTGCTTTTAGTGTCGCAAGTTCTGCCCGAGAGAGATTTACATCAACAAGCTTGAAAATAAAAGATGGCCCCACAGACATTTGAATCCTCCATTGTTTATGAGCACTGTGGCAGCCATTTTGTTCCTAAATTGGTTCCTTATTGTTCTCAAGCAAACAGCTCTCAGGCATATGGCATCGTCTCAAATCCCACAAGAGCTCTCCCCCTTCTTCTCAGCAGGTTTAACTTCACAATGAACCAGGATGTAGATCTTAAAAGAGAGACAGCAAGTATTTATTTTCCCCACATAGTTAATGTCTGGTTTCAAACAGTGAGGTCCCAAAGGCAGACAGTAGTGTAAACAGCCTGTGATATACGCAACAGTGCTCTGGAGGAAGATGGCGCATGCAAACCCTGAATATTCTAATGCCGGAGCTACTTTCTGTGATATCCTTCTCCTTACTTTCCATTTTCCACCGGCAACCTCCAAATGTGGTTGTATGGCCTCTATGGGGGTTATTCATCAAGGGATAGCGGCAGGTAGCGCCTCGTAGCGGCAGGCAGCGTCTGGTGAACGCTGGGCGCTGTACGCAAAACCACATTTATGAAAGTGAATCTAGTGAGCAACTCTAGTGAGCAACTCTAACAGCGCCATGTAGCGTCCGATTCATCATTACAGGCAGCTCAGGGCATAGTTCCAGCACTCTAGCTTGCAGAGAGCCAGGTATTACCTCTGGTGGGCCCCAAGAATGATTTCCTCTGGTGGGCCCCAAGAATGATTTCCTCTGGTGACCCCAAAGAATGATTTCCTCTGTTGGCCCTAAGAATGATTCCCTCTGGTGGGCCCCAAGAATGATTTCCTCTGGTATTTACCAAGAATGATTTTCTCTGGTTGGCCCCAAGGATGATTTTCTCTGGTAGTTACCAAGAATTATTGTGTCTGCTTGGCCACGAGGATGATCTCCTCTGGTTGGGTCTAATAATGATTTACTCTGGTAGGCCTCAAGAATGATTTCCTCTGGTGGGCCCCAAGAATGATTTCCTCTGGTGGGCCCAAGAATCATTTTCTCTGGTGGACTCCAAGAATGATTTCCTCTGCTGACCCCAAGAATGATTTCCTCTGGTGGGCCCCAAGAATGATTTCCTCTGGTGGGCCCAAGAATCATTTTCTCTGGTGGACTCCAAGAATGATTTCCTCTGGTGACCCCAAAGAATGATTTCCTCTGGTGACCCCAAAGATTGATTTCCTCTGTTGGCCCTAAGATTGATTTCCTCTGTTGGCCCCAAGAATGATTTCCTCTGGTGGGCCCCAAGAATGATTTCATCTGGTGGCCCTAAGAATGATTCCCTCTGGTGGGCCCCAAGAATGATTTCCTCTGGTATTTACCAAGAATGATTTTCTCTGGTTGGCCCCAAGGATGATTTTCTCTGGTAGTTACCAAGAATTATTGTGTCTGATTGGCCACGAGGATGATCTCCTCTGGTTGGGTCTAATAATGATTTCCTCTGGTAGGCCTCAAGAATGATTTCCTCTGGTGGGCCCCAAGAATGATTTCCTCTGGTGGGCCCAATAATGATTTCCTCTGGTGACCCCAAAGAATGATTTCCTCTGGTGACCCCAAAGAATGATTTCCTCTGGTGGGCCCCAAGAATGATTTCCTCTGGTATTTACCAAGAATGATTTTCTCTGGTGGACCCCAAGAATGATTTTCTCTGGTGACCCCAAGAATGATTTCCTCTGGTGGGCCCCAAGAATGATTTCCTCTGGTGGGCCCCAAGAATGATTTCCTCTGGTGGGCCCCAAGAATGATTTCCTCTGGTATTTACCAAGAATGATTTCCTCTGGTATTTACCAAGAATGATTTCCTCTGGTATTTACCAAGAATGATTTTCTCTGGTGACCCCAAAGAATGATTTTCTCTGGTAGTTTCCAAGAATTATTGTGTCTGATTGGCCACGAGAATGATCTCCTCTGGTAGACCCCAAAAACTCATAATGTAATAGAGAAGCTTTCTCACATAACTAGAGCAGAAAAAAACGGTGTTTCTAAAGAACAGGTTAATCCTTGGAGAAAAGTAACACAACCCTGGGGCATGGCAGCGCCCTTTTGTGGAGGATAAGAAAGCTTTGTGACGAGATGTGTAGCAACAGGTCAACTCCCAGACAAAAATGTCTCTGACTACATTCCACTAATGTTTTTGTCTATGTCATTGTGGTTGGGCTAAATTTAATATAGCCTTTAACATTATGTGTCAGAAGGAGACCTTACTGGCACCCCTCAGCCTTTTCTTTTTCCTGTGTCACCTGTGTGAGAAAGCTTCATGAACCTTGCTGATGGAGACCCAGGAACCTGCCAAGAGATCTCATTACATGGAGGCCAACCTCCACATATGTTCCCCTTGAAAAACCTACATCTGCTTCTAAAAGATGATTATAAGTGGGAGTTAGGGATCAGAAAAGGACACACAGATTGTGCACGACAGTATGAACAAAATGGCCACGGCATTATTGTGTATATAGAGAAGGCAGTCACTACATCATCGTGTAATTTGGACAACATTGACTAAAATGTAATATTAAAAACCGGTTTGTGTGAAGGGTGAATGGGCCCCTACACTTGGCTTATTTTCCTGACCTTTTCTATGTTGTATGTATATCTATGTTGTGTGTATGTTTGTTACCTGAATTGGCCAGCAGGGTATTATTTTAATGTGGGCAGGGCAGGTAAACATAAAAATTATTACAGAAGACTTGGGATGGTGGATCTTCAGCTGTATGCGGTGGTCTCACTAGAGGTATATAGCAACCTCCACCATGCATGGAATCACGGGATAGGTGAGTAATTTTGCCTCTTTACAAGGCACTGGTGCGCCCTCACCTCGAATATGCCGTCCAGTTCCGGGCACCCATCCATAGAAAGGACACTCTGACTATGGAAAGGTTGAAAGGGAGAGCTACCAAACTAATACGAGGAACGAGGGATCCTAGTTATGAGGAGACGACTGAGGAGGAACATGATTAGCTTGTATAAATATATAAATGGCCAATACAAAAAATATGGGGAAACACTATTTCAGGTAAAATCCTCTCTCTAAAAAGTTTAATCTCCGGAGGCAAAAATCACTTTTTACCATAAAAACTATAAATTTGTGGAATAGCCTCCCACAGAAGCTTGCTACGGCATCCACCGCTGACAGCTTCAAAAAAGGATTAGATGCTTATTTAGAAGAAAATAACATTAACAGTTACTATTAGCGGTTATCAGTAAAACACAATAAGATCAAAATAAAAGATAACTTCCCCCAACACCCTTGGTTGAACTTGATGGACATATGTCTTTTTTCAACCGTATTAAAGGGTCAAGCCGGGAGGTCAGAGATCGCAGGGTATCCAGAGGGGCAGGCAGCTTCGTGGTCAGACAAAGCAGAGGTCGGTACAGGCAGCAGACAGGAATGGTCGATCAAGCCGAGTCGGAATCGGATAACAACTAACAGAATCACACCCTAATCGCAAGCGACTATCACGGGCACTGAGTGCTGGGCTGACTCCATATTTATTGGGGAATCGACCAATGGCTACCCAGGGGGAGAGTGTATGTGCTGATTGGTGCAACTTACAACACTGTGAGTGATTGGAGGCACTATCCAGGGGCTGGTCAGTCTTGGCTGCAAGGCTGATCAGCCCCTGATTCCCATCAGGTGTGGAGCACTGCCACTCGCAGCACAGCGCCTCCTAGTGGCAAAATCTACAGACTGCGGGACGCGCGCCTGCACAGCTAGAGAGGGGCGAGGGAGGCTGCCAGAGTGACGCGCCGCACTCCCAGCAGCAGGAGTGCTGCGTCGCCCTGCGGACGCTCGCCGCCGGCCCCCTGGCAGAGGTAAGTTCCTTACATTACCCCCCCCCCCTGAGGAGGGGCCCCAGGACCCTCCACCCTGGGTTTAAGAGGATTTTCTTGATGAAATCTTTTAATTAAACGGTCCGCATGCACATCTCTAGCTGGAACCCAACTCCTCTCTTCTGGCCCATATCCCTTCCGGTCGACTAAATATTGCAAGGAATTCCGGAGGAAACGGGAATCCAGAATTCGTGCGACTTCAAACTCCTGCTCACCATCAACTAGAATAAAAGAAGGAGAGGAATCCTCCTCCACTCCCCTGGCAGGCTTAAGGAGGGAAACGTGAAAGGAATTTCAAATCCTCAGAGATGGTGGAAGTTTGAGTCTGTATGTGACTTGGTTAATTTTCTGTAAAATGGGATAAGGGCCAATATATCGTGGTCGCAATTTTACGGAGAGTTGGCGTAGTGTGAAAGGACCCTTACACTTGGCTCATTTTCCTGACAACAAATAGGGTAACAAATACCAGCAATGTGTCTATAAAATGTAAAAACAAAGGTCTCGGGTTCACACATTTACAAATACACATGGAAGCCACATGTCATGTCAAGATGCACTTGGGTATGTGCGGTCTCTTTTTTACTGTTTAAAAGCCCCAAATTTGGAACATATACAGCAATGGCTAAATTAGGAGCTTTCCTACCTTATCTAAGGTTGCCCTATACCTCAAGTGCAGTGTATGGAAGGGGAAGGTGTTGAGACCACTGCATACAGCTGAAGATCCACCATCCTGAAGCTTCTGTAACAAGTTTTGTCTACCTGCACGGCCTAGGCCAGTTATAAATTAGTTGAGCAGCTGCCTTCTTTCTTATCACAATCTTGTGCGCAGGCCTATGGGAGGGTGCTCAGCTGTAAGGGGCAGCTTTGCCCTCCATCCTATATGCTGCACCAGAGGAATAGGGACAATCTCTGGAAGCTTGTTGTCAATGTATCTATTATTGAACTATATGGTCTCTTTAGATTAAGTAGGGACCACATTTAAACATGATTCGGCATTTGACTTCCATGTGTATCTGCAAATATGTGCAACCAAGACCTCTGGTTGTGTCAGTCTCCTCGCCTTTCCTACCCTTTAAGGCATCGTGAGCGTGTCATACCACGGCCTGCATGCAGCAGCAGACATGCTCGGCTGCATGGTTTTAACAGAGCAGGCTCTTCTTCTGTCGCATGCTCCACAGTGACACCTGCTGTTCAGCCCATTGGAAGTGCACAAGGCCTAGAGTGTAAGCTCTTGGACTTGATTTCACTTCCTGGTGTCCTGAGTTTGAATGGACAGGAAGTGACTTCACCAGACTCTGGCACATCCATCCCTGTGCTGATTGATAGCCCTATTTAAGAGGACAGCTGGCCTACAGCCAATGCTGTGTTATCAGCTTACTTCCTGGACCTTGTTTACCTGATTCCTGAATTCCTGGATTTATACACGGACGGATAACCTGATTCTTGACGTGGATTGCTTATGGACTTTGCCTGTTTTCTGCCTGCCTCTGACCCCGGATTCACCCTTGGACTCTGCTCAGACTTTTTATTTTCTCTTGGAGTTTTTTCTGCTTCACTTCGCCCCATACCTGGAGCTCAGCTCAGCTCTCCCCATGATTGTAGCCAGGAGGCTTGACAGGTTGTAACCTGAATCTAGAGACAGTATCCAAGACTTCGTTCTGTTTGGTGTTGGGGCTTTTTAAAAAAGGAAGTAACGTAACAAAAGATTTAACTTCCTCTACCCCTGCATCTAATTTGGGATGTCCATCTGAACCCCCCCCCCCCCCCCCCGCCTGCCACAAGCCCAAGACCGGGCAGCCCCATAATTACCCCTCTGCATTCCCTTTTTGACAGACATTAAGTGACAGCCAGTAACCAACCAAATTTGCAAGAGGGGTGCCTACAGAACCGCCTGGTGAACCTGATTGGTTGCTGGCAGTCACGTGGAACAGCAGACTGACAGCCTGCTCCATGCTGTCGGGGCAAGGGAAGTAAGTATTTTTCATTTGTAACTTCTATCTAGAGAAATGGGCATAGCTTAAAATTGTAACCCCGCAAGGGCAGGGCCATCTCTCCTAGTGTATTTCAGTATGAATATGTATTTGTGCTTTTCTGTCTTGTATGGTATGGTAGTTGTTTTACCCTTTATCATTTCACATTGTACAGCACCGTGGAAGATGATGGTGCTTTATAAATAAACTTTGTGTTTGGCAAGTAAAAAGTTAAAAAAAAATATCAGTACATTACCTTACATAGAGTCATTTCAGTGTTGTCCTTCCTCTCCTGTCTGTCTCTGTAGTTATGAAATCACTTCCTCATTCAGATTCATCACCAGCCCACTGACCTGGTCCTTCAATCAACCTTCAGTGGACAGAGAACGGAAACACCCCCACGCACTCCCCAGACGTCCTGATTGGCTGCCTCTCTCTGCAGCTCTGAAACCCCACCCTCCTCTCTCCGTGTTCAGTTGCTTGGCTCCAGTCTTTGATCAGGCTGCCAGCAATCAACAGCTTCCCCACCCTGTATTTTCCTCTGTTTGCCAGCCTTGCCACAGGTCAGACACCCAGCAAACCCCCCTTTCATCCATGCACACTAGTGGCTAACAGGGTGCAGACAATCTCTCTGCCTGCAGCATGTCTCTCACTCCCACTGCCATACCCACTGTTTTTCTTCATTTTTTCTACAAATCTCCAATGCTCTAATACTTTTAAAGATAACTTAGGAACTACGGGGTCTTTTTGAAAACGGATTGAAGTTTAGGACAGAGCAACATGTAGCCCGAGACAATGGGACAACAATCAGGCAATAGTATAACTTTAATAATTTTAAGAGCTGCATCCCATACAATTATGTGAGAAAATTGCAGCAGTGTCCATCCTGCTTGTATATAAATAATGAAAAAATGATGAGTTGAATGAATTAGGGATAGCTGGCCATTGAGCTAACCTGCATCATTACTGTTTAAAGGGGCCAGTCTGCCCTTCACTGTTTGTACCTTTATCCCACCCCAACATTTGTTCCATCCCCCAAATAAACACTTAATACCATGACTTGACTTTGAAAAGATTTATTATAAATCGGCCACAGCCAGAAAACCATTTTATATAACATAACTGTAAACAATATAATACTGATCATAACAACTGAACATTCCTAACCAATGTCCCCCTTGTATTATATTGAGTGGCGTAACCTATAGGAGCGGAAGCCATCTTTTTTTTTGCTCCCGCCGCCTCCCAGCTCAGGAGCACCCACTGCTTCCCGCTTCTACCAGTCTTTAATCACATGAACCACAACCAGCAGAGGAGTAGCTAGGGTTTCTGGCACATGGGGCAAAGATTTGAAATGGCGCCTCCCACCTATTCTCAGGCCCCTCTTTGGCGCCCCCCTGACCTGCTGCACCTGGGGCACGTGCCCTCCCTGCTCCCCCCTAGGTACGCTCCTGACAACCAGAATGCGCGCCTGCGCTGTTGGACCGGGAATGGAAGGTGATTTTATGGGCGACCTGGGGGGTTTTGGATGCCCCAGGGGGGAGGGAATCAATTGGCTTGGGATTCCTGGGCCGATCTCTGTGGATTTTGGTCAACTTTAACCACACAGGGCGGGAGGGTGGTCTACTGCTCCCACACTGTCACAAAAGGACCTTCTTTTTGTGCCCCTCACTTAAATACCCTCCTTTCCACAACCCTTCCAGGACCTACCCTTTCCTCCCCTTCACCCACAGGGCTGACCAATTGTAACCCACCCACGGCTCAAGCACGCCCCCCTGGTTAATCATGCCCCTTAAAGAGGCCTCACGTTCTTTAAAATAAAAATGCATACTTCCCAAGTGTCCCTGATTTGGAGGGACTATCCCTCTTTTGAGTCCATGTCCCCCTGTCCCTCGTTGTTCTCATTTGTCCCTCTTTGAGGTTTAACATGCAGATATGCAACAATAAATGATTCATTTGCCTATTTAAAGTGTTTATATTGATTTAAATGTTACGACCAATCTCCTATCCATCCCTCAATGGGGGGGCGTGGCCTAATTTAACAAATGTCCCTCTTTCCCACCCTGAAAAGTTGGTAGGTATGAAAAAATGTATAAAATAAATGTCACACGTATTAGCCTAGTTTCAAAGCCAGGTGAGAAAACTAGCCCTTTTTTTTAGAGGAGAAAACTGTCATTGACTTTCATAGTCTACCTTGAGGGTGATTCAGCAACCAGATGTAACTTTTCACCTGGCCAAAAGGCCCAATTCACAGTGATTGGCCTTGATTCACTAAGAGTCGAAAAAAATTCTCATTGTAGTAAAAAATTCAATTCATGAGAAAAAAGCCTGAGACTGTCACTTTTAGTGTATCACAAGATAGGAAGACGATAAAAGTCAATAGTACTTTTTACTTCAGAATAAATAGTTCAATACTTTTCTCAAGAGTAAAAAAGTACCATGGTCATGGTCTTCCTATCTAGTGATTCACTAAAACTCTCAATTCTCAAACTTTTTTTCTCTTGAAACAAATTTTTTACTACCATGAGAATTTTTTTCAACTCTTAGTCAGGGCTGTATTTACCATTAGGCAACCCTAGGCCTGTGCCTAGGGCGGCCACTTGCAAGGGGGTGCTATGGAGTGTGCTGCTACTGCTAGAGTTTTAAAAAAAAAAACCTTGCTGGCACCTTAAACCGGACCTTCAGCATGATTTATGAAAAGCCCAAATCCTTAAAAAAACTATTCCCCAGCATCTAAAATTAATATATTTTA
The DNA here is from genome assembly GCA_027917425.1 of Gastrophryne carolinensis. NCBI lineage: Eukaryota > Metazoa > Chordata > Amphibia > Anura > Microhylidae > Gastrophryne > Gastrophryne carolinensis. The sequence continues at coordinate 48,372,283 of CM051234.1, read as the reverse complement.
AGTTTTTAGTCACGTATTATTCTTTCCCCCACTGGGCTGCAACTCTGTTCAGGACTCTAGGATATGGGCGCCGCCATCTTGACTCACAAGCATCACATACTGAGAAGAGGAGAGCTGGATAAAGTGCAGGGGGGTGGGGTTATAGCTGTGCTTTGCACAGACAGAGCAGAGCTGGGGTCAAGGAACGGACAGCAATCCCAGAATGCAGAGCAGCACAGTCAGAAGACTCTTCCTGCTTGCAAGCTGCCTGACGTTCCATGAGCCGCCATCTTGGATGTTTAAAGGCTCAAAACATGCAGTAGATGCAGGTAGGATGCTTTTTAATGTGATAAATTTGTATGTACAGGGTGTGGGAAACATATAAGATAGGCTCTTATTCTGGGTGAAGGTCCGCTTTAATGCCCATTCTTGAGCAGGGCAAGGGGCTAAATGCAGTCGCAGCCGAAGCCTTGCACAGCTCCTAACAGGACCTGATTTCCCTGCCTCCAGGCTGTGGTCATGAGGCTTCTGTGTGCCAGGAACCTGGAAAGGCAGTAAAAAGTATAGGGCTCTGCATTTAACCCCTTGCACCCTCACCCCCCCCAACATTCACATTGTCTGCATTTAAACCTCTTGTGACCCCCCCCCCTCTGCAAATGGGGTGCAAGCAAACAAAAAGTGCCTAGGGCAGCCTGGACACCAAATACAGGCCTGCTCTTAGTGAATCGAGGCCGTGGTCTGTGATTTACGACAATACACCGGGGGATGAATATTTCCTATAGTCACTGTACATTATGTTGAGGACGAGCTAAATGCTTCGAATGCTTCCACATGCCGATCGCCATCGGAGGCCGTGGGACACCATAAACAATACAAGACAATGTTCTTTTCCTTTTAAGCAGAGAGGGCCGTGCCTTTCCTGGAATGACTTTGTGGTTATGTAATGCTGTCAGTTTAGGTGTAAAACGTCCCTTTTCCGGAGTTCTGCAATGTTTTATCAGGGCTGCAGAATTTTGCAATTGTTGCATAAAAGTTCTGATATGTCGCATTTCCCGGTCATGACACAATTGTTTTTGCACTTGATCAGAGCTGGATGCTTCAGTTTCCTTTAAATGTTTGTGCCGGAGGTGGGTTGGGAAGAAGACGCCAAAAAAATAACTCTCACAATAATTGTATATCGAGGAAAATTACCCGGTCAAACCCAACCGGGATCAACACTTGACGCTCATAGTGTGCACTACAACCACAATGTAAATATTAAAGTGGACCAAAACTCAGGATTTTGACTATCCTCTGTTTTAGTCCTTGCCCCTGGAGCACCACGATAGGGGGTGCACTGCTGAGTGAAACCCCCTAGGTTGCCAAAACCAACTCACCTCTTCCCGGTCCTACGGCACATGCGCGTCCGCTCATCCAATCCACGCGCTCGGATCCACTGATGTAATTTCGTCTAAGGCGAGCGGGTCCAAGCGCGCTGGCGGCCGCATCCCCGCGCTACCATCTAACAGGGACCATGCCCGGGCTGCCCATTTACAAATGCTTGGCGTGGGCACACACCCTGTTAGAGGGATAGCGGGGACGTGGCTCGCGCGTGCGGCGTTGGATTCGGAAAGAAGGTAAGTGTATGGGCGACCTGCGGGGTTTCACATCTTATAGATTCCCGGGCCGATCGCCGTGGGTTTTGGTCCACTTGGTCCAACACCTATTTTTTTAGAAAGAGGGGGTTTGAACACTATAGTAACCGTCGCAGTTGCTATTAGGTTTTTGTTATTAGACCATTTTTTGACTGAGCTGCTTTACAGGGACTTTAAAGTGGACCAACACCCAGGATTTTCACTATCATGGGTGTTGGTCCACTTCAGCGGGGCATCCGAGATCAGGATGCCCCGCTGTGTGAAACCCCCCCAAAAGCCCCCAAAAACGTACCTTTTCGGCACCGGACAAGCCGCCACCTCCCGCGCATCCCTCTTACAGGTGGCGGCGGCTGATCCGTCGCTGATAAGGTAAGGTTTTTTGGGGCTTTTGGGGGGGGGTTTCACCCCGCGGGACATCCCGATCTCGGATGCTTATAGATTCCCCGGCCGATCACCCCTGGGTGTTGGTCCACTTTAAATCCAACAGCAATAATAAGGTGGCAAGCAGCTCTCCTGTTGCCTGACCCATGTATTCAAGCTGTAGCCGGGCTCCAAGGTTTGTCCTCCTTTCTATATCTTAGGTCCACGCAACAAAAAAAAAGATCTAGCAGCCACTTTGTCCCTAGGTGCTCATTTCCTGCAGTGTCAGGTAGAAGCTGTAGCAGGGCTCAAAGGTTTGCCCTCCTTTCCATTTCTCTACGCAAAAAAGAGGTCTAGCGGCCACTTTGTCCTTAGGTGCTCGCAGCATGGGTGAGCATGGCAAGCCACAGTGATCCTGCAGCTGTATCTGACCACAGCAGATCATGCTTATTATATGTCCTGCCCGGCTCAGCTGTGACCCAGAAATGTAATTGAAGAAAGAGGCTTGGCTTAGAATATGGGGGTAATTGATAAAGGGATAGCAGCAGGTAGCGCCTCGTAGCGGCAGGCAGCGTCTGGTGAACGCCGTGCACTGTAGGCAAAACCACATTTATGAAAGCGAATCTGGTGAGCGCCTCTAACAGCGCCCTGTAGCGTCTGATGTATTATTACAGGTGGCTCAGCGTATAGCGCCGGCGCTCTAGCTTCCAGAGCGCCAGGTATTACCTGTCGCTCAGTGTCGCTCTCCCATACATTTCAATGGACGTTCCTTTGCTTGTGTTTAAACAGCGTGTTTGACATTTTTTTTTAATTTTTTGTTGAGATCATTGTGTGACGTCTCCTGGCTGCAAACAAACACTTTTTGGAAACTTTTTTGACTTTTTATATTTTTATGCAGAATTGTCATTACAGGTCTGGCACTAAAGTGTTATTGTCACAGTGTTACAGCAATGTAATTTCATGTGTTTTCGCTTTGTTACAGGTGGATATGTGTGTCAAAAACTGACTTTAATCACACAGCGTCTGGCGCTCTAGGCTACAGCGACCAGCTTTAGAACGCTGACACTGTACCTCTCGCTCCCTGCAGCCCTGTACTGGTGTTAGAGCGCCCAACATACATCACATTCATCATTGCCAGACAGGTTACTACAGCGACTGAGACGCTCTGTTACAGCACATGATACCGGCTTACAGCGCCTACTAGCGGTCGCTCTAAGCGCCACTATACAGACTCATCTGCCGATACCTGGTGTTAGTAATGAATCAGCCTCCAAGACTTATTTTACACAGTTCACAATAGAAATAAAAGAAAAAGGAAGTTTGTGTGTGTCTGGACTTTTAAGTTAAAGTGCAGCAAAACCCGTGATTTTGCCTATCCTGGGTTTTGGTACTAGCCCCCAGTGCACGCAGATTTGGGATGCCTCGCTGTGTGAAATCAACCAATCAGCACGCTTGGCTGCACTTGTCAATTTCAGCGGGCAGGCTGATTCATTACTAACGACAGGTAGCGAAAATATTATTAATAAAAAACGTTTTCAAAAATGTCATTTTCTAGCCCAGGATACATCAGAAATACGTCAGAAAGATTTTAGTTTCTAAAAAAAAAAAAAAAAAAAAATTTGGGATCAGGAAAGGGATTTAAGGTTTGTCCATAGAAATGTATGGGAGAGCGGCAGGTAGCGAGAGGTAAGACGTGCCACTCTGCAAGGCTGAACGCCGGCGCTGTGTGCTGAGCCTGGGATAATGATGAATCGGACGCTACATGGCGTTATTCCAGTCGCTCACCAGATTCGCCTTCATAAATGTGTAATTGCGTGCCGTGTCCGGCGTTCACCTGACGCTACCTGGCGCTACCTGCTGCTTACAAGGCACTACCTGGCGCTATCCCTTCATGAATAAGGCCCTTAGACTCAGCTAAGGGCCAAATCTAGCCAAAAGCAGCCGCCACATCCTGCTGATAGCCTCTAACAGGGTGCGTGCCCTCGCTGGATAAAGGTATAGATTGCATATTCATTTTGTATCTTTTATTGACAACTTTTTAAAAGGGAAGGAAATAGTTTTTATGGGATGTTATATGTGGATATGGCAAATGGTAAAGTTAGAGCGTGACATGTCATGACTTGTGTGGGCTGTGGAACATTATACAATGATAACTGGCTCTGACCTATGAGATAAACATCCTGCAGGTGCCATTGTGGGGTTATAAAGGTGCAGTAATGAGGGTTTCACGCTCCAGCTATGTATCATTATGAATCTGAAAGCTTCTTATCTCGTGCTCGTTATATAATGATAAAGCATAAAATACAGTTGTTGGCAAATGCCTAGATCCCTCCATGGGAGCCTATTTACTAAGTGGTAAGTATCACGGCCTGTCCACCGGCTTAAAGCGGACCTTCACCCTGAATAAGAGTCTATCTTATATGTTTCTGCCATCCTGTACATACAGATTGATCATGTTAAAAATCATCCTACCTACACCTAGTGCGTATTATGAGCCTTTAAACATCCAAGATGGCAGCTCATGGAGCACCAGGCAGCCGGCAGACAGGAAGTGTCTTCTGACTGTGCCGCTCTCCATTCTGGGATAGTGACTAGAAATGAAAAATATATTAATTTTAGATGCTAGGGAATATTTTTTTAAGGGTTTGGGCTTTTCATTAAATGAGGCTGAAGGTCCGGTTTAATGAGCACTGATGCGAGGTGAGGCACTCTAATGCTGCTCACGTGAACACCCTCTTTAAGGTGAACCAATGTCTATTTTTTACAAAGTGGGTGTTGGATGGCAATGTGAGAGTAGCAGAGATTTCGCCATCGGAGATTCTTGGAGTAGATGAATCCTGGTTTTATTTACCTCCCTTGTGATCCCCCTTGGCCAAATCTGGAATTTCTTTTATTCTAAGTATGTCACACACCCCGCTTCAAGATATCCATAACTTGTGGGTAATACTGACCTGTAGATGGCGATCTTGCAGAGATGATAGGAAAAAGAAAGCCCCTCCCGGTCCATAAATACCTGGGACCTCCCACTCATTACCCAGTCTTCATCTCTGCAGACGGCGAGCAAGTCAGAAGATGATACCTCCTCCTTGCACAGGGGGATTTCAGGTAGCCGGGATGACTCCCGGCCCATTAATTATCTATTTCCGCCCGGATCTCCTTTTTTGATCCCAATGCCTCCCAGCCTAGGCTGTTGGTTCGGGTGAGGGTAGAATGGCACCCTAGGTGCTTAGGAGCAAATGCTCCACCGTGAGACCCTATATAAGAGGGTAGGCGGTTTTCCGGGTTGGTGACCCCGGTTTGGGATGCCCTGTCCCTCGGCCTTATACCCTGGGTGGTCCCCCTCTTTGGTTGCCCTTCTCCCTAGGGGGGGGTCGGGGGAAGGGGGGGGGGGCCCGGGGGGCCCTTATGTCTAGTTAGGTCTTTTTTGTTTTTTATTTAATTTATTTATTTATTATGAGCATTTGAGGTAATCCCTCAATATTTTGGTTGCACTGGTTTTCTTTTATGTTAGTGTGTTTGTGTTCACTATCGGCGCTGCGGCCGCCATTACTGCTGTGGCGCCTGTTTTCTGAGGTAAACTGCTGAGGGGAGCTTTCCCCTCACACACTTAAAGCCGGGGGCGGGCCGGGCTGTCGGCGCGACGCCGCGGCCCGCCCCCATAGGACAGGCGCCACTGCGGTGCTCCGTGGTAGGAGCGGGGAGCGGGGCCGGGCGCTCACAGTGAGGCCGCGGCCCTTTCCCCTCCTCTTAGCTGTCTTATGACCGGCACCGCGGCCGCACGTTCACCGCGGCGCCGGCCACATGGCGGAGGGGAGACTTTCCCCTCATGCTCTTACTCTTGGGGGCGGGGCCGGGCCTTCGACGCCACGGCCCGCCCCCCTATGACAGGAGCCGCTGCGGAGCTGCGCTCCGTGTCTCCACTTAGCAAGGGGAGTGGAGTTAGGCACTTCGCTCGCGGCGCGCTGGCCACGCCCCCCTTCTCACCTCAGATCTGCCAGCTTCACCTCATGTGAGAGGACTGCTTTTCCCTCGGCTTCTGGACGGCACAGTGAGTGGCCCTGTGGGCCCCCTCCTCTCCTTTTTTTTTTTTTTTTTTTTTTCTTCTTCATATATATATATATATATATATATATATATATATATATATATATGTATATATCCTGATGTTTTTTTCTGTTGTGTCTTTCAGGCAGAATCTACCGGGGCGTTTAGGGGGTTTCTCCCGGTCCTAGGGTCCCTGGGTTCTTTAATTTGGTTTAGCAAAAATCCTCCCACTTGGGACATTAAAAGGGCATCCCGGGTTGCTTATATGCGTAATTCCCTTGGTCATTGCAACTGCCTATAAGTTCACCGTATGGAGCCATCCCCGGATACCGGGCTCCCCTCGGGGCAATCCCGGAAGTGTATGGGGTGTGGGGTATCCCTTACAGGGGATGATGTATATCTATGTATACCATGTGCACAGCAGACTATTACGCGGCAGTCCGGACCCCAGGCGTCTGGTTCAGCACCATCGGTCTCTTCCCCTCCCCCTCCCAGCTTGATCCGTGCCCCATGTGACGTGGTCATGGGTGGTGAGTTGCAATCTGAGATGTGCGCCAGATTGGCCAATCTTGAAAAATTGTTCTCCAGCGCGGTTGCTAGAAAGGCTCCGGCTAAGAGAAAGCACTTATCACCGGCCTCGCCGGCGGTTGACTTTGATGATGTGGATAATCTGGATTGGTCCGATTACACCCCACTTGAGGAAGGGGAGGTATATGCGGAATCGGATAATTCAGACGATCAGCAGTTTGTTGGCGCTGATACTGAGCGGGGCTTGGGGAGTTCCTCGGATACTCCTAAAGTCCTGGCTCGGATGTTTGAGGTTCTGGCTATCTCTCCTCCTGAGGCAGTTCCACAGCAAAAGGGGGAGTTTTTCGAAGAATCCAAGCCGCGATTGGAATTTCCTAATCAAAAGCATTTTGACGGAATTATTGCTAAGGAATGGGAGAGGCCTTCTCGGCCTCCAGGCGTTCCTCAGAGTTGGGATACAAAATATCCCTTTCCTTTTGATACGGTTAAGCGTTGGGCGTCTCCTGAGGTGGATGCACCGATTCTGGGGTTGTCCAACACCGCTGTTATTAATTCTCCTGATTGTTCCACTCTTAAAGATGGTCAGGATAAACGCATTGACCAGATGGCTTGTCATGGTTTTGCTAGTGTTGGGTCAGCCATGCGGCCTATTTGTGCTTCGGCGCTGTTGGTGGTGGCTACCAGGTCGGTGGTCAGGGACCTGTTGACTGCTTCCAGGCTAGATCCGGATAGTGACGAGTTCCTTGGCCTTAAACGGTGTGAGTTGTTTTTGTCTTTTGTGCTAGCCGCCTTGGATGACACTCTGATGATGTGTGGCAGAACTTCTGCTTTGTTGGTGACTATTCGGCGTTCGGTTTGGTTGCGGCAGTGGGCGGCTGATTTTGTGTCAAAAAAGTCGCTGACGGCTCTTCCCTTTGTGGGACGGCTCTTTGGAGAGAAATTGGATTCCGTCGCCAAGGGAGGTAAGTTACCTCAACGCAGGAAGCAACGCCGTCCCTTTCGGGGGGCGGCTTCCTTCGCTCCTTCCTTTCGTGGGGCCAACGCTGGCAGAGGTTTTGCCTTTCCATCTACCAGAGGAGATTCCTGGAATAGGGGCAGAGGACGTGCCCGTCCAGGATACAGTTGGGGATCTAAACCCAAACCTCCGACCAAGCCAGCTCAACAATGAGGGGGCGCCCTCACCCATGTGGGTGGGGGGACGGCTGCGACACTTCTCCCAGGTCTGGGACCGGGAGGTCTCGGACAGACGGATCCGGGAAGTGGTGTCCTCCGGCTACAAGCTGGAGTTCGAGTCCCGGCCCCCTCCCAGATTCTTCAGGTCTCGGGTGCCCCCGGACCCCCTGGTCGCGCAGGGGCTCCTGGCGGCGGTAACAAGTCTTATGGATATGGCTGTCATTTGCCCAGTGCCTCCCTCAGACAGGGGCCGGGGTGTTTATTCAAATCTGTTCACTGTGCCCAAAAAGGACGGCTTGGTTCGGCCCATCCTGGATCTGAAGTTCTTCAACAGGTTCATCCATCCGCGCAAATTCCGCATGGAAACGCTGCGCTCAGCCATTTACTCTCTTCGTCAGGGGGACTTTATGACGTCCATAGACACCAAGGATGCTTACCTCCATGTTCCGATCTTTCCGGCGCACCAGAGATTTCTCAGGTTCGTGGTGGAGGATCGGCATTTTCAGTTTGTGGCCCTTCCTTTTGGTCTCACCTCAGCTCCAAGGGTTTTCACCAAGGTGTTGGCCGGGGTGATGGCTCTCCTCAGAGCCCAGGGTATCCGCATTGTGCCATATCTGGACGATCTTCTCATTATGGCGTCTTCCTTCAGCCAAGCGGAGTTGGACACCAGGACGGTGATTTCCACTCTGGAGAGATTCGGTTGGGTGATCAACTACCCCAAGTCCTCCCTTTCTCCGTCCAGGATAGTGTCCTTTCTGGGAATGTCTCTCGATACTTCCCAGGCCAGGGTGTTTCTTCCTCAGCCCAAGGTTCTGCTGATTCAGGAGTTGGTTTGGGTGCTCCTGTCCATTCCTCGTCCGACCATCAGGCTGGGAATGAGACTGGTGGGATTGATGGTGGCTTCCTTCGAGGCAGTTCCCTTTGCTCAGTTTCACACAAGGACGCTCCAGCTCCATCTGTTGGCGGTTTGGGACAGGTCTCCACTGTCGTTGGATCAGTCCTTCCTGATGACCCCCCGGGTTCGGCGCTCCCTTCAGTGGTGGCTGAGTTCAATCAATCTGTTGAAGGGCAGATCCTTTCTGACCCCTTGTTGGGAGATGGTCACCACGGGTGCCAGCCTATCAGGATGGGGGGGTTTCTGGAAGGATCTTCAGTTTCAGGGTCTGTGGGGGCCTCAGGAGGCTCACAAGCCCATCAATGTCCTGGAATTGAGAGCCATCAGGTTGGTTCTTTTTCGCTTGACTCATCAGTTGCAGGGCTTGCCGGTCCAGGTGCGGTCGGACAATCGGATGGCGGTTGCCTACATCAATCATCAGGGAGGGACTCGCAGCAGGAGTGCCCTCAGGGAAGTGTCCTTGATTCTGCACTGGGCGGAGAGCCATGTTCCGTGCATCTCGGCAGTTTACATTCCGGGAGTGGAGAACACGGTAGCCGACTCTCTGAGCAGGTTTTCAGCTCACCGGGGGGAATGGTCTCTCAGTCCCAAGGTGTTTCGCTTGATTTGTCTCAGGTGGGGGTCTCCGGTGGTGGACCTCTTTGCCTCTCGTCACAATCGCAAGCTTCCGGCATTTGTGTCTCTCCCGAAGGATCCACTGGCTCTGGCAGTGGATGCCATGTCTCTGAACTGGAGGGATCTGGGGTTTCTGTATCTGTTCCCTCCGTTTCCCTTGGTGGCCAGAGTGGTGCGCAAGCTGGCTCTGGAGAGCGCGTCAGCAATTCTGGTGGCTCCAAGGTGGCCAAGACAGGTTTGGTTCGCAGACGTAGTAAGATTGGCAGAGGATCAATTCGTTCTGCCCCTGCTGCCGGATCTGCTCACCCAGGGTCAACTACGTTATCCCAATTTACCAACGCTGGCTTTGACGGCGTGGCTGCTGAAATCTCCATCTTGAAGGAGGAAAGTCTTTCCGATGCTGTAATTCGGACTCTTATTAGCGCTAGGAAGCGGTCTTCCTCTACCGTTTACTATAGGACTTGGAGATCCTATATTGATTGGTGTGAGGTCAGCCTTTCCCATGTAGGGAATTTTCTATTTCCAGAATCCTGGAGTTTCTTCAACATGGTCTGGACCTGGGGCTCCAACTTAGTACTCTGAAGGGGCAGGTTTCTGCCCTGGCGGTGTTCTTTCAAAGGTCCTTTGCTCTTCATCCTTTGGTTAAGACTTTTTTCCAGGGGGTTACGCATGTTCGGCCTCCTAGGAAGCCTTTGATCCCAGTTTGGGATTTGAATTTGGTTCTTTCTGCTCTGCAGGGTCCTCCTTTCGAGCCTTTGCATGATATTGCCTTGTCTTCGCTCATGCAGAAGGTGGCTTTTTTGGTAGCTATCCCTTCTGTTCGGCGTGTCTCTGAGTTGGCGGCTTTGTCCATTCAAGCTCCGTATTTTGAGAGGCATCAGGACAAGGTGGTTTTCCGTTTTAAGCCGGATTTCCTTCCTAAGGTGGTTTCTGCCTTTCACCTAAATCAGGACATTGTTCTGCCCTCTCTGTGTCCTAATCCCAGCAACGACAAGGAGAGGGCACTGCATTCTTTGGATGTGGTTCGCGTTGTGAAGTACTATTTGGTTGTAATGTCTTCCTTTCGTAAGACTGATGCCTTTTTTGTGGTGCCCTTTTGGCCTAGGAAGGGCTTGGCGCCCGCCAAGTCTTCCATTAGTAAATGGATTCGTCAGGCCATTGTTGGGGCCTATTCTGCTAAGGGGAAGAGTCCCCCTTTTCGTGTTACTGCTCATTCTACTCGTGCGGTTGGGGCGTCCTGGGCTTTCCAGCACCAGGCCTCTGTTGAGCAAGTTTGTAAGGCCGCTACTTGGTCTTTTGTTCACACTTTTTCCAAGTTTTACAAGGTTGATGTTCGGGCCTCAGCGGATGCTGTGTTTGGCCGCAAAGTTCTGCAAGCTGCAGTGGTTTAAGTTGTGCCTTGTTGCCTTGTTTTGGATCCCCGCCCTTTATGGACACTGCTATTGGATGTCCCACAAGTTATGGATATCTTGAAGCGGGGTGTGTGACATACTTAGAATAATACCATTTTGTGAATACTCACCTGTAAAATGGGTATTATAAGTATGTCACACACCCCGCTTCACCCCGCCCTTTTGTATTCTGGATCCTTTATATTGTGAACTTTGCGTTGTTATGACTTATATTTGGCTCTTCCTGGTCCCTTTCCTTACTGCTATCTTTATACTGGGTAATGAGTGGGAGGTCCCAGGTACTTATGGACCAGGAGGGGCTTTCTTTTTCCTATCATCTCTGCAAGATCGCCATCTACAGGTCAGTATTACCCACAAGTTATGGATATCTTGAAGCGGGGTGTGTGACATACTTATAATACCCATTTTACAGGTGAGTATTCACAAAATGGTATTGTTTTTTTTGACCAGGGTCACAAAGAAGCACTTGGTTCAGCTTTGTGTCACAAGGGTTGATTCAGCACCGTATTTTTTTTACTCACTTTTTGGAGAGAAAATGCTTTTTCTCAACGCAATTTAGCACCATATTTCGCTGTGGAATTTCTTTTGAAAAGTTTGCACAGCTAAACATGGTGCTGAATTGCACTGAGGGAAAAAAAAAAGTTTTCTCTCAAAGAAACGTGAGTAAAAAATATGACCCTGCTGAATGAACCCTAAAATGAGCAGCGTTTCTATGGCTGGACAAAAGGCCTAACGCCAAAGTGTTATGCCCTTTTCCCGCCATTTTCCAGCCATTGTTAAGACATGAAGTGGTTTTACCCGCCACTTCTCTGACCAAAACATGTATTTATTTCCAGTTTTATTAACTCCATTAACTCACTTTATTCTAGATCCTTCCACTGCTCAGCTTCTACACGGCCAAGCTAAACCTGACACTGACCAGGAAATGAAATGTCTCAGCGCCACTCGGAGACACTGCAGGGATTCCATAGCAAAATGGCTGTGTGTGATTTTGTACAGTCCATTCAGCTCTCCACCAGGCTGTCATCCTCTGCCTATGGATTCCTTACATTGCTGGCTGTCATCCTCTGCCTATGGATTCCTTACATTGCTGGCTGTCATGCTCTGCCTATGGATTCCTTACATTGCTGGCTGTCATGCTCTGCCTATGGATTCCTTACATTGCTGGCTGTCATGCTCTGCCTATGGATTTCTTGCATTGCTGGCTGTCATGCTCTGCCTATGGATTCCTTACATTGTTGGCTGTCATGCTCTGCCTATGGATTCCTTACATTGCTGGCTGTCATCCTCTGCCTATGGATTCCTTACATTGCTGGCTGTCATCCTCTGCCTATGGATTCCTTACATTGCTGGCTGTCATGCTCTGCCTATGGATTCCTTACATTGTTGGCTGTCATGCTCTGCCTATGGATTCCTTACATTGTTGGCTGTCATGCTCTGCCTATGGATTCCTTACATTGCTGGCTGTCATGCTCTGCCTATGGATTTCTTACATTGCTGGCTGTCATGCTCTGCCTATGGATTCCTTACATTGCTGGCTGTCATACTCTGCCTATGGATTCCTTACATTGCTGGCTGTCATCCTCTGCCTATGGATTCCTTACATTGCTGGCTGTCATCCTTGCTGCTGCTGTTTGGTCATCCTCAACAGGGTCAGATTATGAGGGGGGCGCAAGGGGAGAAAGCCCCGGGGGCCTCCACCACTTGCCCTGCAAAGGAGGTGTCCACCAACCTTTGGGTTATGGTCTGGTCCAGGAGGCTTTTCAGTTTTTGTTCTGTTGGGGAGCGGGACCAGCAACAAAGCTTTTGGCCGCAGTGCTGCCCCCCCACCCCCAGGCCTAGGTAAGCCTTTTTTTTGTTTTTGCCAACCTGCAGCCAAAGCCACCACAGGGCAGGACGGAGAATCCAGAGCAGCAAAGCCGCCGCCAGCAACGCTACAGTGATGGGTGCAGAGCTGTCACTGCACATAGGCCACCAAGCACAGCCGCTGGCAGCTCAATGCAGGGAACTGTTTTCTGCTGGACCAGCCGGGTGACTACACCACCCCCCACCCAGAATGGCAAAGCAGGAGTTCCCGAGCAGCACGCACCCGCACAAGGGGGGCACAAGGGACCTTCAGAATTATTTAATGAAAAGCCAAACCCCTTAAAAAAACTATTTCCCAACATTTTTAGTTTTTAGTCACTTACTTATTATTCTTTCCCCCACTGTGCTGCAACTCTTATTCAGGACTCAGGATACAGGCGCCGCCATCTTGCCTTAGAAGCATCCCATACTGAGGAGAGGAGGGGTGAAAAGTGCAGGGGGTGGGGTTATGGCTGTGCTTTGCATAGACAGAGCAGAGCTGGGGGTCAGGAAAAGGACAGCAATCCCAGAATGCAGTGCGGCACAGTCAGAAGACACTTCCTGTGCGCAAGCTACCTGATGCTCCATGTGCCGCCATCTTGGACGAGGGTAAAGGTCTGGTTTAAAGGGAAAAAATACGGTATCTTGGGCTCCACCAGATTTGTGCCCAGGGGCCTCCACCACACTTAAAGGAGCAGTATCGCGAAATTTGCATTAAAAAAGATAAATAATTAAATAGCCATACAATAGCTTATAACATGTGTATAAATAATCTGGCGATAGAAAAAGAAAAAAATATCTGCCTCTCTTTTAAATTGTATAATTATAATAGCTCAGTCCATTTGCTGAATAGGGGGATCTGCTGGGTTTATATTTAGTGAGCTGCTTCATTTAGCCCACTGGTCTCCTAGCAACACTTTACCTCAGAGGCTGACACTGTAACGGCTGTGTGTGTGTGAGGTGCTGCTTTTGTTATGAGACCAGGTGACTCAAATGTGTAAAATCTATACAAAATAAACTAAACTGACTGAAAATGACTGAAATTCTTCTTTGAATAACTGTGCAGGAAAATCTAAAAGTATTAAAGTGGAACAAAACCCCATTCTAAATCAGGATGCCCACTGTGTGAAATGACCCCTGGATAACCACAGATCCCCCCATTTTTCTGGTGCGCTCACGCAGATAGTCATTTAGACAGGCCGGGCGGCCAGGAAGGTTACTGCTCAGGTTCCCCATCTGTGTGCAAACAGATCTGATTGGATGAGAGCCCGCGCATGCGCTGTGGGACAGGGAAAGGTACGTTTTCACAGGCGAACTTGGGGATTTCACATATCAGGGCATCCCAAGTCGGGATGCCCCTAGGGGCACAAAACAAAACTCCAGATAGTGAAAATCCTGGGTTGGGCTTTGCTCAAAACACACAAAGCTGAAAGAAAGATCATATGGAAAAAAAGAGAAAATGGTAAACTGAACAATTTTGCAGCAGAGCCAACATGAAGGGAAAACTGTCAAAATCAGCTAAATGAATTCTAGAGCTTTTCTCTCTGTTTTAGATATAAGTTCTGGCCAGGCAATGTTGCAATGTTATCTGATGCTGGACGGCTGCCAGCACTGAACAGCTGAGACTTTGATACATTCTCCTCAGCGTGGAACTGATACATTGTTGCACCCCTCTCCTCAGTGTGGAACAGGCCAGAGTGTTGGCGCCCGACACTGACAAGACATAAACATCAGCTATTAGTCTCCAGCTGCTCAACACACACATCATTTTTTTCTACATTTGTAATTCTTACTCCAACACTTATCTACATTCAAAGTACCATTTAAATATAAGTCACCAAGAAAAATTCGCGATACTGCTCCTTTAATCCGGCCCTGCCACTGCAGCATGACACAATTCAAACATGGTCGGCAGCAGCAGGCTGCACACCTCTAATAAGACTTACACAACTACGAAATCCAGCTTCATCCCCTGTACTGCAGGGCTAATAACTTCAAAGTCAGGAAACAACAGCAGAGGGAACCCTGACGATGACATGGGGGGGCACGGGGGGGGGGATTCTAGCAAGGGCATGAGCTCTGCCCAGCAAATTAGGCAGAGCCATGAGAGCAGGACCAAGAGGGGAGGAAGTAGGTCGCGCTATACCTCCCAACCGTCCCTGATTTGGGGAGACTGTCCCTCTTTTGAGTCTATGCCCCCCTCTCCCTTGTTCTCATTTGCCGCTCTTAGAGGTGTAACATGCGGATCTGCATCATTTGCCTATTTAAAGTGGACCAACACCCAGGATTTTGACTATTCTGGGTTTTGGTCCACTTCGGATGGGGCACCCCGATCGGGGACCCACTGTGTGAAACCCCCCAGAAAGCCCCGAAAACTCACCTCTCCCACGTGACCGCTGCAGCCGAACCCCGCCTCCCGCGCGTCCCTCTTACAGGGAGCGCACCTGCGCCGGCCGTTTGTGAACTCCCTGTAAGAGGGACGCGCTCTGCTTGTCCGGCGCTGCCTCTCGCTTGTCCTTGTCCTGCTAGAGGGACGCGCGGGAGGCGGACGCGCATGCGCCACTGGAACGTGGAAAAGGTAGGATTGTGGGCTTCCTGGGGGGTTTCACCCCGCGGGACATCCCGATTTCAGATGCCCCGCGGGGAGGGATCTGATCGGCCCGGGAATCTTATAGATTCCCTGGCCAATCCCCCCTGGGTGTTGGTCCACTTTAAAGGGTTTATATTGTAACATATTGTTACATCCTATCTCCTATCCATCCCTCAATGAGGGACGTGGCCTAATTTACCAAATGTCCCTCTTTCCCACCCTGAAAAGTTGGTAGGTATGGGACACACAGACATGTCCAACAGATGTACATCTTTGCTCTAATGTCCCTATCCTCTTGTCCTAAGATAGAATACAGGGAGGTTGTCACAGAAAGCTTCTTTGTGTTGAGGATGCCGTTATTGCCCGTTCCAACTCAGCCACTGAATCACAAATAATAAAAAAAAGAAAAATATATCAGAACAATGTGTACCCCAGGTACAGACACCCAAAGGATAAGCCTAGGGTTGCCTTATGACAAATACGGCCCTGCCTATATCATGTCTGGGCCCTTCATTGCCTATAATGTGATGGCTGGGCCCCTAGTCTAATTTTCAGTTTCCTTTATGATCTGAATAAGTTAATCCTGGCTGCCTTGTGGGGCAGAGGTCCAATTCAACCCAAAACCATCAAATATTGGTTATAGAGGGGGTCCAGTCTCTATACAATCTATTTTGCATCTGGGCCCTCCATAACATATAAGGGAGGTGGCTGGGCCCTTAGCCCCTAGATATTTTGTTTCCTATATGGTCTGGATTTTAAGGTGAGCCTGACTGCCTTGGGGCCAGGGGCTCAGTTTACACTGGGAGCGAATCCATCACACATTGGTTTTGAGAGGGGCCCAGACTTTGCTTCTGTATCGTGCCTGAAAATTTCAGATGGCGGGCCGAGGTGTTAAAGTGGACCAAAACCTAGGATTTTCCCCCCACGCACCCCGATGTGTGAAACCCCCCAGAAAGCCCCCAAAAAAACTCACCTCACCCCGCTCCTACGGCGCATGCGCGAGCGCTCCGCCAATCAGCGCGGACGGACAAGCTGGAATATGGAACGGACAAGAAGAGCGCGCCCGCAGCCGCCTCTCGCGCTTCCCTCTAACAGGGAATAACGTTTGTGAATGGCCGGCGCGGGTGCGCTTCCTGCTAGAGGGAAGCGCGAGAGGTGGCGGCGGCCCGCACATGCGCCGTTGGAACGAGGAAAAGGTAGGATTTTTGGGGGTCCTGGGGGGTTTCACACAGGGAGCTGATCGTCCCAGGAATCTTATAGATTCCCGGGCCAATCAGCAGTGGGTGTTGGTCCACTTTAATAGTCAAATGTTCATACTCGCACTACACTGACTTGCGGCCGCTGAGTCAGGGGCGTTGGTGGATAGTTCTGGAGCACGGTGTGCAAGGTAATACCAGGCGCTCTGGAAGGAAGAGCGCCGCCGGGATTCGCTGAGCCATCTGTGATGATGAATCGGACGCTACGTGACGCTGTAAAAGGCGCTCACTAGAATCGCCTTCATAAATGTGGTTTTGCGTACAGCAGCCGGCGTTCACCTGACACTACCTGCTGCTTACAAGGCGCTACCTGCCGCTATCCCTTGATGAATGAAGCCCAAAGTGTACTTAGGTTGTTATGTTGCCCCCAGGCCCTCTCAAAAAGGGGTAATTTACCATACACCCCAAGTGTCCCATTTTTTAGGGGATAATCCTGCTTTGGGGCCCTTGTCCCGTCGCCCTGCACCACAGTGTTGCGTCCTGTGGCGCTTAGAGGTGTGTATGATGCTTTAAGGAGTCCTGTTGCTGAGCATGGTGATACCGCTTTAAAGTGGACCAACACCCAGGGAGGATCAGCCCAGGAATCTATAAGATTCCCGGGCCGATCAGATCCCTCCCCGTGGGGCATCCGAAATTGGGATGTCCCGCGGGGTGAAACCCCCCAGGAAGCCCATAATCCTACCTTCTCCCCGTTCCAGCGGTGCATGCGCGTCCGCCGCCGCACTTTCATAGTCAAATATTCATACTCGCACTACACTGACTTGCGGCCGCTGAGTCGGGGGCGTTGGTGGATGGTTCTGGAGCACGGTGTG
The DNA here is from genome assembly GCA_027917425.1 of Gastrophryne carolinensis. Taxonomy (NCBI): domain Eukaryota; kingdom Metazoa; phylum Chordata; class Amphibia; order Anura; family Microhylidae; genus Gastrophryne; species Gastrophryne carolinensis. Next base: position 48,355,140 of record CM051234.1, on the reverse strand, counting down.
TAAACGAGGATCTGTAGATGGTCTGTTACAAGGGATAAGTTGAAAGGGTGACACGCAGATCAAACTCAGAAACTGCTGAAATATTTGTTTTGCAGACAAATGTAGGTGCTTTGAGCTTTGATATGAAGCTGATAATGTCAGAATTCCTGAGAGAGATAAGAGAGACAGCTGATCAATTAAAACCGGGCAGAGCAAACAATGGTGAGCACCCAACTATCGCTATAAAGAAATGTGTATTGCCAGCATGTCTAGTCTGTCTAGAGTAGCGCCTCCCTCCACCGTAAGTAACTTTAGATAGAATTGTATTATTAGATTTATATTGTTATATTTATCTCATTTATTAAATTATATTAACTAAAATCCTATCCTTTGTGTCAATATTAAAGGCCACCTGTAGGCGGGCAGGCTGATTCATTACTAGCGCCAGGTAACAGCAGATGCATAGAGGGAGGCACTCAAAAAATGTATCAAAAAAATATATTTTATTCCATATCACTAAATTAATCACCACACATAACCACTACACAATTAAAATCCCTTAAAAACACATAATGAGACATTACATACAAGACAAACCAATATGGAAGTGTGTAGGCGATGGGGAGAGCACCGGCATGCACAAATGTCAAATGAGTAGAAAAAAAGAGAAGGGGGGTCCGCACTCCTTAAAACTTCACTTTTATTGCCATCCAATAAAATGATCAAAAATTGAAAAGCAGCGATAAAACCATGAAAGCGATCCTAGTCGTTCTTACGCGTTTCGGGCTAGGCGCCCTTAGTCATATCAGCATCTATATATAAAAACACATAAACACAAGTGATCTAATCAGTGCAAATAACAATGTGCAAATCCTACTTATGATCCGGATCCTATATCGAATAACTATAAAGTGCAACCAATCCATAGATACAAATACAATATATAATCACAAATAGAACCTACAAAATTACCCAATACCTAAACGCCCTATAAGAAATATAAAAATGACCACAAAATACCTCACCAATATAGATGCTAGTATCAATCAACCATTAAATACCAAATACAGCGCAAAAATACATCCAACCAAAATATACTCAAGGTAAAACAGGTATGCCAGTAAAGGGTCTCCCCACCACCTACAGCACCAGGAGCCACGCGTTCTGTGGGTGTATCCCCCACTTCATCAGGCTACATGAATGCTGGCTGAGCAGAACTTAAATACAGAGCCCCCCCCCCCCGCCGCCCCCCAATTCAAAGTGGCCAATGTCTCACCTGTAACAGCAACAGGTAACAGCCGATGAGCGTCTGTACAGCGGCGCTAAGAGCGCTCTGATTGGCCGTGGGCTGCTATTACAGAGCGTCTCAGTCGCTGGCCGGCATTGATGAATTTAATGTGTGAGTCGCTATAACACCAGTACAGCGCTATATGGGAGCTAACGATAGCGACTGGTCAGTGTGAGCGACTCAAACCATATTCATCAAAAAAACAGCCTCACACAGCGCCGGCGCCTAAAATTGGGTCGCTGTAGCCCAGAGGCTGTGTGATTAAAGTCCGTTTTTGAACACATAACCACTAGTAACAAAGCGAAAACATATGAAATGACATTGTTATTACATTGTGACATTAACACTTTAATATCAGACCTGTAATGATAATTCTGCATAAAAATATAAAAAAAATATAAAAAATCAAAAAAGTTTTAAAAAATTACTTTCTTTAGGCTGGGGGGGTCACACAATTATTTGTTAAAATAAAAAAAATAAAAGAAAACCCTGTTTAAAGAGATGAAAAGGAACGTCTATTGAAATGTATGGGAGAGCTACAGGTAGCGACAGGTAATTCCAGGCGCTCTGGAAGGAAGAGCGCCGCCGGGATTCGCTGAGCCATCTGTGATGATGAATCGGTCGCTACGTGACGCTGTAAAAGGCGCTCACTAGAATCGCCTTCATAAATGTGGTTTTGCGTACAGCGGCCGGCGTTCACCTGACACTACCTGCCGCTTACAAGGCGCTACCTGCCGCTATGCCTTGATGAATGAAGCCCAAAGTGTACTTAGGTTGTTATGTTGCCCCCAGGCTCTCTCAAAAAGGGGTAATTTACCATACACCCCAAGCGTCCCGATTTTTAGGGGATAATCCTGCTTTGGGGCCCTTGTCCCATCGCCCTGCACCGCAGTGTTGCGTCCTGTGGCGCTTAGAGGTGTGTATGATGCTTTAAGGAGTCCTGTTGCTGAGCATGGTGATGCTGCTTTAAAGTGGACCAAAACCCAGGATTTTGACTATCCTGGGTTTTGGTCCTTCCCCCCCGGGACACCCTGATCGGGGGCGCCCCGCTATGTGAAACCCCCCAGATCTCCCACATCAACTCACCTCACTCCGGTCCTACGGCGCCTGTGTGGCTGCTTGTCCAATCAGCACGCTCTGAGCCGCTGAGCTATGGCCGTCTAAACCTACATGTTAGCTCAGCGGCTCCGAGCTCGCTGGCGGCCACATCACACGCTTCCCTCTAACAGGGAGTGTGCCCCCGCCAGCCATTCACAAATGTCAGGCACGGGCACGCGCCCTGCTAGAGGGATAGCAGTGATGCAGACGCGGTCCGCACATGCGTCGTTGGACCGGGAGGTAAGGTAAGTGTAGAGGGCGACCTGGGGGATTTCACACAGTGGAGAATCCTGATTTTGGATACCCCGGGGGAGGGAATGGATCAGTGTTAATCTTGGGCTTTGTTCCTTCTGCCATTGTGGAAATCTCCCGGGATCAAACAAAAACTCACCTTTCTTTCATTATCCTGATCCAAAACTCTCTTGTACCAGCAAAATACAAGGGTGAAGCTAGCGTCTCTGGTGCCTGAGGCGAACTATAAAAAGGTGCCCCCCCCCCCCCCCCTTTAGAAAAGCAATGTCTATAATGGCAGCTCACTGCGGTAGAGCAAGGTAACCGGTGGCAGGACCTCAGCCGCTGAATCACCAATGATTTATTGTAAAAACATGACAGATTGAGTAAAAACAAAGGTCCAGCGATTGCCACCCGATATGCAGTGCTGTCTGGGGCTGCTGCCTCACATGGCTTCATTGTAGTCGCACCCTAGCTAACCAGCGATTGCCACCCCATATCCGGTGCCATCTGTGGCTGCTGCCTTACATGGCCAGGGCTGGCATCAGCACCCGGCAATGTGGGGCAGCTGCTGGGGCCCCCACCCTCCAGGGGGGGCACTGACAGGGCCGGCCTTTGGAGTGTGCAACGGCTCTTGACCGGCGGCAGACTGGGAGGGCACCACCACAGCTAGTGCCTACATCTCCTCAAATAGTTCCACACAACGGGGCATCTCGATTTAGATTCCAGGGGAGGAAGTGCTGGGTTTTGTTCTGCTTTTAAGTTGCCCCCCCCCAGCTGATTTCCTATCCCTGGAGCATCCCAATCTGTGATACCCTACTGTGTGAAACCCCCTGGGATCACTGGCATACCCACTATGCAAGCAATCCTACCCCTGAGTTTTGGTCCGCTTTACAGGGGCATCTCAATTTGGGATGCCCCTGTTTGTGAAAGAACCCCCCTGGTTTGGCCGTTAACTAGAACTGGTGACCCCACAATGCATTCACCAGTTCCAGGAAAGTAATGAATTAATTGGGGGGGGGGGGGGGTCACACACAGGGGCATCCAAAATCTAGATTTGTTTAGACTCCGAGGTCAGGTTTAAAGGGGTTTGCGCTTCAAAGTAGACCAAAACTAGAGTTTTGGTCCAAATAGCATGATCCTTAGGGGGCATCCAGATTTGGGACGTCCCTCGGTGATGTGACACAACTCACCACAAAGGGGCCCACTGAGACCATGCCACTCAAGGGCCCACATAAACCTGGAGCCGGCCTTGCACATGGCTTCATTATAGTTGCACCCCTGCTAAAATACTCCAGGGTAGGATGATCCCTGGGGCATCCAGATATGGGATCCCCTGAGATGTGATATCCCCCGGGCTGCCTTGTTTACTCATCTTGCCGGCCATCACGTGGGCTGGGCTGACATCCTCTGACTGATGCGGGCACTGGCGCCAGGCATTTCTGAATGGCTGGTGTGGGTAGGCACAGCCGAGGGAGAGCACCCATTGGCTAACCTCTATTCAGCATCGTGACTGGCCAATGACTAACACCCTTTCAGTTTTACTAAGCCTTCCTGGCACATTAGCGGCTTAGAGAACAGCATGTGCAGTGTTGTCGAGGTTAGGCAATCTGGGAGATTTCACAGGGCATACCTCCCAACTTTATAGGGAAGAAAAGAGGGACAATTGTTAAGTTAAGCCACGCCCCCTCATTGGGGGATGGATAGGAGATAGGGTGTAATGGTTAGAACAATCTAAACACTTTGAATAGACAAATTAATGAATTTAAATTGGACCAAAACCCAGTGTGATCGGCCTGTGAATCTATAAGATTCCCGGGCCGATTAATTCCCTCCCTCCGAGGCATCCAAAATCAGGATGCCCCACTGTGTGAAACCCCCCAGGTCGCCCTGTTCACTTACCTTGCTTCCCGGTCCAACAGCGCATGCGCAAGCCGCATCCCCGCTATCCCTCTAGCAGGACGCGTGCCCGTGCCGGGCATTTGTGAATGGCTGGTGCGGGCACGCTCCCTATTAGAGGGAAACGGGAGATGCGGCCGCCAGTGTGCTTGGAGCGCTGCCTTTAGAAGCTGACTTAGATGGTGTGACGTCAGCGACTCCGAGCGTACTGATTGGACTAGCAGTCGCACATAGGACCTGGAAGAGGTAAGAATCGTTTGGCGATCTGGGATTTTCACACAGCGGGGCATCCCCGATTGGGGTGCCTCTGGGGTAAAGGACCAAAACCCAGGATAGTCAAAATCCTGGGTTTTGGTCCACTTTAATGCTGCGGATCTGCATGTTGAGCCCCAAAGAGGGACAGAGAGGAACAATGAGGGACCGGGGGCCATGGACACAAAAAATGGACAGTCCCTCCAAATCAGGGACACTTGGAAGGTATGCACAGTGAGGCATCCCAGATTGGGTTTTGTTCCCAAATCAGGATTGGCCCTGGTCAGGGTCAGCTCTAGATTTGTGGGGGAGAGTCTTAGTGGGCCCCACAGTAGTGAGTCACATGATGTAACCTTTCAGCTCAGTTGCCACAAATGTGTCATCTCCTGCTGCTGATCGCCCTACAGTCCTTATTCCCAGTGCTTCCCTATAGCCACTAATGGTCCTCCAGTCCTTATTGTCTTCCCTATAGCCACCAATCGTCCTCCAGTCCTTATTGCCTTCCCTATAGCCACCAATCGTCCTCCAGTCCTTATTGCCTTCCCTATAGCCACCAATTGTCCTATAGTCCTTATTGCCTTCCCTATAGCCACCAATCATCCTCCAGTCCGTATTGTCTTCCCTATAGCCACCAATCACCCTCCAGTCCTTATTGTCTTCCCTATAGCCACCAATCGTCCTCCAGTCCTTATTGCCTTCCCTATAGCCACCAATTGTCCTATAGTCCTTATTGCCTTCCATATAGCCACCAATCTCCCTCCAGCCCTTATTGCCTTCCCTATAGCCACCAATCGTCCTCCAGTCCTTATTGCCTTCCCTATAGCCACCAATCGTCCTCCAGTCCTTATTGCCTTCCCTATAGCCACCAATCACCCTCCAGTCCTTATTGCCTTCCCTATAGCCACCAATCGTCCTCCAGTCCTTATTGCCTTCCCTATAGCCGCCAATCGTCCTCTAGTCCTTATTGCCTTCCCTATAGCCACCAATCATCCTCTAGTCCTTGTTACATTCTCTAGTGCCACCAATCGTCCTCTAGTCCTTATTGCCTTCCCTATAGCCACCAATCATCCTCTAGTCCTTGTTACATTCTCTAGTGCCACCAATCGTCCTCTAGTCCTTATTGTCTTCCCTATAGCCACCAATCATCCTCCAGTCCATATTGTCTTCCCTATAGCCACCAATCATCGTCTAGTCCTTATTGCCTTCCCTATAGCCACCAATCATCCTCCAGTCCTTATTGTCTTCCCTATAGCCACCAATCATCCTCTAGTCCTTGTTACATTCTCTAGTGCCACCAATCGTCCTCTAGTCCTTATTGTCTTCCCTATAGCCACCAATCATCCTCCAGTCCATATTGTCTTCCCTATAGCCACCAATCATCGTCTAGTCCTTATTGCCTTCCCTATAGCCACCAATCACCCTCCAGTCCTTATTGTCTTCCCTATAGCCACCAATCATCCTCTAGTCCTTGTTACATTCTCTAGTGCCACCAAGCACCCATCAGCCCTTATTGCTTGCTCCGCTGCCACTAAAGACTTTATCATTTCTATTGGTTGTCCCCTTCTGAGCTTCCATCAATTGCCCTCCATTCCATGCCACCTTCTCCAGTGTTGCTGATCATCCCCTGAGGTCAGCCATGAGCAGGTCCGCATAACACCCGGCATTCAGTGGTTCGGTTCTACTGTAAAATAATACCATGGCCAAGTGTGAGCCTGAGTGGGCCCCTGAAGATACCAGTGCCCCTGGCAATTGCCCAGGTTTGCCTTGTGCAGGCGCTGGCCCTGGTCATCCATTAGATAGTCAGCAATGACCTACCTGTGGAAGGATACTTCCCAGAAATGGCAACGGCCTGTGATAACATGGAATCTGTGACTCAGCCATGATTTGTATTAGGTGAGTGCTTACCGGAAAAAGAAAACCAAGGGCGCTGAGCCTTAGCTGAAAGTAAAAGCTGGTAACCTATTGGCCTCCGTAGCTTGACACGAAGCATCCCAGATATAGCTCTGCCACGATCAGTCACCCCGCCCAAGCCTTAGTACCATAGCAGTTATTAATTAAACTGCAGCCGTGCTTGAATCTGTACTATTAAAGTTTAATCATTAACTGTAGCGGTGATTTGGCAATTACAGGAAAAGCCCGGTCCTTCTTATCAGAGCTTCCCGAGGAGACAGCTGGCAGACTGACGCGTTCTGCCAAGTTCAGGTTCAGCGGAAAGTTTGAATCCATTATATTGTCTTGTGTCCTTGTGATGAATAAGTTATAGTATCACTAGTAGCAGCTGCGTGGCGCACAAGGAAGTGGCGGTTCTCTTTATGGGACATGCTGACAACCTGTAGGCAGTGCGTAGGCGGCCACCTACATTGGATCAGATAACCTGTATCTGGGGCTGCGGGAAACATGGCAAAGGACACTCAGGAAATATGAAGGTCAATCCTAATCTAAGAGTGTTATTACACAATGGCCCTGTTTCCAAATACTTTCCTTAAAGTGTAACTCTTTTCCTTTACCTAAGTAGAGGGTTTTTTGGTATCTTTAGCCTCCTTATATTAAGCCTAACATGGGTCTCTCCACATACTGGCTTGCGACTCTGTTTTGGTACTGACCAAGGGCCTTATTCATGAAGGGATAGTGACAGATAGTGGTTGTTAAGCGACAGGTAGCGGCATAATAACGCCGGCCACAGCACGCAATTCCACATTTATGAAGCCGATTCTGTTGAGCGACTGGATAACGCCATGTAGCGTCCGATTCCTCATTATCCCAGCCTCAGCGTACATCGGCGGCGTTCAAACTTTCAGAGCGCCACGTCTTACCTCCCTAGTGCTGAGCCTAAAGCTCGAAACACGTGTCCACTAGTTGGATGTATCTGGCTGTGTAAAATTTAAAGCTAATCCTTGGCATTGCATCCTTAGCGGTTCTAAGGGCCTTGGATGGCACAGAGACATAAAGAGATGATCTGCATAGCTCCGCCTACTGCAAGGATTGATGGGTAATGCTATCTGTCCGTGTATTGGGTACTGTGCAAATACTTTCCGTTCTAGGAAAGCTCCTCTTTTCCCTTACCTAAGTAGAGGGTTTTTTGGTCTCTTTAGCCCCCTTATATTAAGCCTAACATGGGTCTCTCCACATACTGGCTTGCGACTCTGTTTTCTTAAAGCGTAACAAAACCCAGGAATTTGACTTTCCCTAGTTTTGATCCATGCCACAGGGCAGTGGTGGACTGGGGTCAGAAATCAGCCCGGGATTTTACCAGCACCTGACCGGCCCATCATCAGCCAGTGGCATCTCTGCTGCTTCCTGGCCAGTAAACCATTGTGCTCCAAGGCTATATCATTAGGGTGAGGACATGGGCTGGGGTTGCCTGGGTGAGGGGATAGAGTGAGGAAGGGGATGGGGAGGGCTGGTATTGGATGGGATTGACTTATACCTCCCAAGTGTCCCTAATTTGGGGGGAATGTCCCTCTTTTGAGCCTGTGTCCCCCCCCCACCCCTCGTTTTTCTTCTTTGTCCATCTTTGATGCGTAACATGCAGATCTGCATCAATTAATTATTCATTTGTCTATTTAAAGTGTTTAAATGGTTTTTAACTGTTATACCCTATCTATCTCTAAATGAGGGGGTGTGGCCTAATTTCCCACCTTGAAAAGTTGGTAAGTACGGGAGTCTTCCCGTAAAGGTAGCAACCCAGACTGCCCCAAAGCAGTGCAGTCTCCCTATGGCCAGTCCGGCACCTGACACAGGGACATTCCCAGTTGTGAAGTGGGAAACCCCCCAGATTGCCCAGAACAACTAACCTTTTGCAAGGCCAATGGCGCATGCGTGGGCTTTCTTCCAATCAGAGCCTTTTGCCGTGTTAATTTCCTTGGTTAACGGCTCTCATTGATTTCAGTGGGGGCACAAGCGGCCGCATCCTCAGCAGCGCATGTGCTCCTGCACCAGTGTGAATGGTCGAGGTGGGAGCATGCAGCCTGAGGATACAGGGGATGTGCCAGCTTGCGCTCCCCATTGAAAACAATCAGAGCCACTTCCCAAAAGACGTGGAGGCTGATTCATTACTAACACCAGGTATCGGCAGATAAGAATCTGTATAGAAGCGCTACCGCGACCGCTAGTAGATGCTGTAAGCGGGTATCGGGCGCTGTAACAGAGCGCCTCAGTCGCTGTAGTAACTTGGCCGGCATTGATGAATGGGATGTACGTTGGGCACTCTAACACCAGTACAGCGCTACAGGGAGCGAAAGGTAGCGCCAGCTCAGTGCGACCGACCCTTCGGCGCTCCACACCATACTTATCAAAAAAGGACACACACACACAGCGTTGGCGTTTTAAATCTGGTCGCTGTAGCACAGAGCGCCAGACGCTGTGTGATTCTGTTTTTGAACACATATCCACCAGTAACAAAGCGGAAACACATGGAATGACATTGTTGTAACACTGTGACAATAACCTGTAAATAGGATTCCGCATTAAAAAAAAAAATCAAAAATGAAATTTTCAAGGCCAGGAGAGGTGACACAATTATTTGAGAGCAAAAAACCCCCCAAAAAACAAAAACCCACTTTAAATAGAATAAAAGGAACGTCCATTGAAATGTATGGGAGAGCGACAGGTAGCAACAGGTAATACCTGGCGCTTTGGAATCTAGAGCGCCAGCGCTATACACTGAGCCACCTGTAATGATGAATCGGATGCTACGTGGCGCTCACCAGAATCGCCTGCATAAATGTGGTTTTGCATACAGCGCCCTGGCGCTATCCTTTGATGAATAACCCCCAAAGTCATGGCAAACGGCTCAGATCAATCGAGAGCTCACACATGCACCATTGGACCAGTGAAAGGTGAGTGAATACTGGCGCCCCTGGGGGGGGGGAGGGGGTTACACAGTGGGACATCCCTATTTGGGACACCCCGGGGGAAGGCCTGTGGCCGGCCCTGGAATCTTTTAGACTATTATTGCCTATAATTTTCAGTTTGGAGGTGGCCGGGCTGGGTTTTGTTCCCCTTCAAAATATCTCCTGAAGATACTTATTTACACTTTTTCAAATTGGGGATATAATTCATTTAAAGGGTAATTCCACGTTTCCATTATTGTGTGCCAAAATGATGTTTTCAATGTGAGCTTATCTGTTTTTTTTTTTCTTTTGTATTCGTTTGCAACTCCGTGTTATAATAGAAGACATTTTTCCATAGCAACAATGTGTTTATCTTAGCTGTGTACATCAACTGGTGCATATGATCTACAGATCAGAGACTTCCTCACTCTGGCTTGCTAATTATCTAAGACAGAGATGACAGATTTAACCCATTCTGCTGAAATTCAACTTCTTCAGATAGCAGGGAACGCAATCTCTAGCTAGCCGGTAGCTAAAGGGTTGCTGGCAGCGTTCTCACCTGGGCAGGTCATCGCTGCTGCTTAGACTTGGCCAGAGCTGCTGGTTAGCTCACTGTGTTACATTGGAAGAATTTTGGGACTTGTAGTCAGTAGTTTTTACTCAAGGCCATGAAAACTAGTCCAAGAGGCCGAATCATTAATAGCGCCAGGTAGCGACAGATGAGCGCCAGTAGCGTTATTTTCACAGCGCACGCTAGTATTCGCTGTGCTTGGCCGTTGTTCGGTTGTTGACAGCGACTCAGTCGGTGTGGCGTAATGTTGAATACGGGGTTAGGAGTCGCTGTTTGACAGGTTCCGCGCTGTATGGGATCGCATGACAGCGAACGGCCATAGCGACCGGCTTCCACCATATTCATTAACAAATCGCGCTCAAAAAATTCTCGCGCTGTGAAATGCTTGTTTAAACCCCAGAGCGCTGGCGGCGATGGGTTAAAAGTTTTTTAACCCCCAAACAACCATATTTTTGGAAAAAAATAAAACATGTTTTTACAAACATTTTGTAATATGAATACATTAATATCAGACCTGTAATATCAATTCTGTACAATTTTTTTTTTTTTTTTTTTACCTTAAAAAAATATCTAACATTGCAGAAGTGGTCACAGAATTTTTGCCATTTAAAAAAAAAAAAAAAAACATTAATAGCAATTAATTATGAATATTTAAAGATTGTTCCATTGAAATGCATTGGAGAGCGCCAGGTAGTGAGAGGTCATACCTGTCACTGTTCAAGGTCAGACGCTGGCGCTGTGGGGTGAGGCTGGAATAATGATGAATGATTCGCTATCTGGCGCTATCTCAGTCGCTAAGCAGGATCGGCTTGATAAATGTGTGATTGCGGAGGGGAGCCGGCGTTCTCGTGGCGGTGAGCGTCATTACCGTTCGCTCACCATTCGCTACCTGGCGCTATCCCTTGTTAAATAAGGGCCCAAGTGCAGCAAAACAGAGTCCCAGGAATATGAGAAACTTGCATGTAGATAAGTAACTCACAGGTATGAGGGCATTCCAAAAGAAATAAACAATAAGGCAGAACGCCAAAAACCTGAAAAAAGGGAGTTTTCCTTTTAGGGGGTAATGCCCCAAAGGGAATGGTTTAAAACCCAGGACAGTGAAAATCCTGGATTGTGGTCCACTTTAAACTAATACCTTATTCCAAAAAAAAAAGCATGACCACAGATATAAGGAAGATAAAAATAAAAGCAGATCCTCGTCTATTTTTCCCTTCACTTTTGCTGAACATAATAAATATACATAGATGGAAATATAAGATACATACAAAAAGCCGGTAGCTAAAGGGTTGCTCACCTGGGCAGGTCATCACTGCTGCTTAAACTATGGGGGTTATTCATGAAGGGATAGCTCCAGGTAGCGCCTCGTAGCGGCAGGCGGTGTCTAGTGAACGCCAGGAGCTGTACGCAAAACCACATTCATGAAGGAGATTCTGGTGAGCGTCTCTAACAGCGCCATGTAGCGTCCAATTCATCATTACAGGCGGCTCAGTGTATAGCGCCGGCGCTCTAGCTTCCAGACATTTCAATGGCCGTTCATTTGCTTGTGTTTAAACAGCGTATTTGTCATTTTTTTTTTTTGCTCCAATCATTGTGTGACCTCTCCTGGCTGCAAACAAACACTTTTAAAAACTTTTTGGACTTTTTATATTTTTATGCAGAATTGTCATTACAGGTCTGGCACTAAAGTGTTAATGTCACAGTGTTATAACAATGTCATTCCAGGTGTTTTCGCTTTGTTACTGGTGGATATGTGTCCAAAAAACAGACTATAATCATACAGTGTCTGGCGCTCTGGGCTACAACAACCCGATTTTGAGCGCCGGCGCTGTTTAAGGCTGTTTTTTTGATGAATGTGGTGTGAGTCAGTCGCACTGATCTGGTGTTGCGGTTCGCTCCCATACAGCGTAGTACTGATGTTATAGCGACTCACACACCGTATTCATCAATGCCGGCCAGCGACTGAGACGCTCTGAAACAACTAACCATGGCCGAGCACAGCGACTACTAGCGGTCGCTCTTAAATCCTCGCTACAAATGCTCATCTGTCGCTACCTGGCGCTAGTAATGAATCCGCCTGTCCGTCTGCTGGTGAGCTCACTGTGTTACAATGGAAGAATTTGGGGACTTGTAGTCAATAGGTTTTACTCAAGGTGCTGGACATAATAAATATATGTAGATGGAAATATAAGGTACATACAAAAAGATTCCAATGAATGTAAATTGTGGCTCCCTATAAAGCAGCGATATAATATAATATAATAATAATATATAAGCTGGTGGAGCAGAGCGCTGTGCCATCACAGAAGGACTTTCCATCATGTCAGGCTTCTGGGAGACATCACACCTCACCCAGAACATCTTCTAAGGAGGTCATTTCTTTTACATAAGGGCTGTGAACTCGCCGGGCAGAGTTGGCCTCTCTTTTGCTTTCAGCCGGGTCAGAGACCCCTCATTCTTGCGGGATTGAAGGTGAGATAAACTTTAACTTCTAGCTGGACCTGACATCTGGGAACAATTTCCCATGCATGTGTTCCTCTTGGTGATTGCTAGCATATGCTCCTGCTCTTCAGTATGGATCCTGAGCACATGGAATAGACTGAGCACACGGTGCAGGCACCTATTGCATGTGCTCTGGATCCAGGGCTGGCGTCAGTACCCGGCAAGCCCGGTCAGCTGCTGAGGGCCCCCACCCCTCAGGGGGCCCACTAACAGCTGGCACAATGTCCCCCCAGCTCAGCCCCATTCATCCATGTACCCTCAGCTCTGCCCCATCCTTCCATGCTCCCCCAGTTCTGCCCCAGTCATCCCTGTCCCTTCCGCTCTGCTCTACAGCCCTGTCCCATCAGTTCTGTTCCATCCACCTATCGACCCTCAGCTCTGCCCCATCCTCCCATGCCCCCCAGTTCTGCCCCATCCATCCATGTCCCCTCAGCTCTGCCCCATTCATCCATGTCCCCTCAGCTCAGCCCCATTCATCCATGTACCCTCAGCTCTGCCCTATACTTCCATGCCCCCCAGTTCTGCCCCATCCATCCCTGTCCCCCCAGTTCTGCCCCATCCATCCATGTCCCCCCAGCTCAGCCCCATTCATCCATGTACCCTCATCTGTGCCCTATCCTTCCATGCCCCCCAGTTCTGCCCCATCCACCCATGTCCCCCCAGCTCAGCCACATTCATCCATGTCCCCTCAGCTCTGCCCTATACTCCCATGCCCCCCAGTTCTGCCCCATTCATTCCTGTCCCCTCTGCTCTGCCCCACAGCCCTGTCCCCTCAGTTCTGTTCCATTCACCCCTTGACCCTCAGCTCTGCCCCATCCCCTCAGCTCTAGACCTCTCCATCCCTGTCCTCCCAGCTTTGCCCATCTCCCCCTCTTCCTTCCAGTTTTGCCAGTCTATCCATCTCTTTTCCAGCTCTGCCCATCTACCACCCCCCCCCACCAGCTCTACCCATCCATCCCTCTTCCTCCCAGCTAGCTCTCCATCCAGCCATTCCTGCCCCTCTTGCTCAATACTCTGCCTATTCATGTTGGGCCAAACTAAAAAGCAGCTCCAATAGGGGGTTGGATGGCAAGCAGTCCTTCTTAGTTTTGGCCATGGAATTTATAGACCCCTGACCCGCAACTCTCTGCCGCAAAGGGGCCCATAGGGACCATGTCACCCGAGGGCCCACATAAACCTGGAGCCGTCAGGATCCATGCCGATGAGGGTCCAGGGTGACAAGACTTCTGCATTGGCACCAGCTGGTCTGCCCTTCAACAACAGTGAAGGTCATACATCCCAACTGTCCCTGATTTGGAGGGACTGTCCCTCTTTTGAATCCATGTCCTCCTGTCCCTCGTTGTTCTCATTTGTCCCTCTTTGAGGTGTAACATGCAGGTCTGGATCAATAAATGATTTGTTTGCCAATTTAAAGTGTATATATATATATCTCCTATCTATCCCTCAATGAGGGGGCGTGGCTTAATTTAACAATTGTCCCTCTTTCCCACCCTGAAAAGTTGGAAGGTATGCAAAATTCTGCTACTACAGCCCAGGGACTACATTCCATAAGACCTCCGCCATACTTTCAATTGGCATTTTTCTGTGTTAATGGTTTCAGTACATTCAAACTTATTGAAATGAAGTGGGCATAATGGGCTAAAGAGCAAGCCAAAAAAAATTCTAGCAGGGGCGTAACTATAGCATACCTACCATCTTTTCAGGGTGGGAAAGAGGGGCATTTGTTGAATTAGGCCACGCCCCCTCATTGAGGGATGGGTAATAATTACAACAACTATATAAACACTTTGAATAGGCAAATGAAGTAATAATCTAATATGTGATATAACTATGGCGGGAAGGCCGATGCAGAGGAACAAATGATACCTGAGGCTTTGATGAAGACCTACTTTCTCGCTGCCTCACTGTGACAGTTTTGATTTGGTTGTAAATAAGAAACACCTGCTGCTCTGTGTCAGTTACATAACTGCGAGTCTGGGGGCTGCAGGTGATCAGTGTTGCATTTCACTGATTTCACTCACATAATGCCATTTACAGACGAGCCATAAATCCAGAGCGCGGGCCCCGTACAGCATCCAGCTCTGTGTAACCTGACCTTACAATGGCCGCCGTCACATGCACATCACTGGGGCCAGGAAAGGGAATTTATTACATCAGTTTGTTCAGTATTAGAAATCACATTAATAAAAAAATAGATTAATAGAAAAAATATGATTTTAAAGTGGACCAAAACCCATATTGGGCGGCCCTGGAATCTATAAGACTCCAAGGATGCCTGGTTCCCTCTCCCCATGGCATCACACTGCTGTGCAGGGCCGGCGCCAGCACAGGGCAAACCTGGGCAATTGCCAGGGCCCCTGGCATCATCGGGTGCCCCCTTAGGCTCACACTTGGCCATGGTATTATTTTACAGTGGACCCAAATCACCGAATGCTGGGTTTTGTGTGCAGACCTGCTCATGGCTGGCCTCAGCAACAGGGGATGATCAGCAACAATGGAGAAGATGCCATGGAATGGAGGAGGGCAGTGGATGGAAGCTCAGAAGGTGGCGAGAACCAGGTGATGACTGACAGCAATGATGGAGTCTTTAGTGGCAGCGGAGAAAACAGTAAGGACTGAAGGGTGCTTGGTGGCTGTAGAGAATGCAACAAGGACTAGAGGACGATTGGTGGCTATAGGGAAGGCAATAAGGATGGGAGGGTGATTGGTGGCTATAGGGAAGGCAATAAGGTCTAGAGGATGATTGGTGGCTATACGGAAGGCAATAAGGACTGGAGGATGATTGGTGGCTATAGGGAAGGCAATAAGGACTGGAGAGTGATTGGTGGCTATAGGGAAGACAATAAGGACTGGAGGGTGATTGGTGGCTATAGGGAAGGCAATAAGGACTGGAGAGTGATTGGTGGCTATAGGGAAGACAATAAGGACTGGAGGGTGATTGGTGGCTATAGGGAAGACAATAAGGACTGGAGGGTGATTGGTGGCTATAGGGAAGGCAATAAGGACTAGAGGATGATTGGTGGCTATAGGGAAGGCAATAAGGACTGGAGAGTGATTGGTGGCTATAGGGAAGACAATAAGGACTGGAGGGTGATTGGTGGCTATAGGGAAGACAATAAGGACTGGAGGGTGATTGGTGGCTATAGGGAAGGCAATAAGGACTGGAGAGTGATCAGCAGCAGCAGACCCATTTGTGGCAGTGGAGCTGAAAGGTTACATCATGTGACATACTACTTTGGGGCTCACTAAGACTCTTTCGCCCAAGGGCCCCCTCAAACCTGGAGCCGGCCCTGCTGCTGTGTGAAAACACCTGAGTCCTCCGTAAAACCCCGATCCAACAGCACATGCACAGGCCGTGACCACACTATACTGTACCTGTAGCTATGGCTGGCACGGGCACACCCCCTGCTAGAGGGTAGTGGGGGTGCGGAATGGACGCGCGGCTCCGTTCATCTCTTTTTGGCTCCATTCGTACCTTAGCCAGTCCTTAGCTGAAAATGATGAATTGAGCCCAGCACACCAATTGGCTGCACCCGCGTATGCGCTGTAGGGCCGGATAAAGGTACGTTTTTATGGGCAAACTGAGGGGTTTTTCACAGCTATGGATGCCCCGGGGACGAGTACTAAAACTCAGGTTAGACAAAATAGGCATTAAAACGCACCTTTCCTCGCTCCTATGGCATATGCGCAGGCTCTTGTCCAATCAGCGCGCTTGTCTGCACTCAATTTCGACTAAGGCTCAGCTAATGAAATGTAGCCAAAAGTAGCCAAACGCTCCGCAGCTGCATCCCCGCTACCCTCTAACAGAGTGCCTGAGACAGACATTGAGAGTTGTCTTCCACAGACGCTCGCCCTGCCTAAAGGTATTGCTTATGGTGGCCGTGGCTCATGTATGCGGCGTTGGATTCAGAATGCCCCTGGGGAGGGAATCAGAAGGTCCTGTAATCTTCCACGCCCGCCGATCTTGGGTTTTGGTCCACTTTAAGAACAATATTTAATTTACCACTAGCAGCCAAAGAGGGCGTTCAAGAGTAGTCAGTAAATGCCTGTCCGCGCCAGGCATTTGTGAAAGGCTGGCGCGGGCATGATTCCTGTTAGAGGGAAATAGGGGATGCGGGCGTGAGCATGCTCGGATCTGCTTGCTTAGATGAGCTCCTGGACGAGGGGGCGCAAGTGGTTCCAAGTGCGCTGATTGAACGAGAGGCCGCGCAGGTGCCACAGGACCATGGTATGGTAAGTCAGATTGGGCAACCTGGGGGGTTTCACACAGAGGGGCACCCGAGGGGTAAGGACCAAAACCCAGGGTAGTCAAAATCCTGGGTTTTGGTCTACTTTAAAGGTCTGTGTCTGTGTACGGAGTGTGAAAGTTGGGTATCAGTGTCCCGTATCAGTCTTGAGTAATGTAGGCTGGCCCTGATTTAGGTTCAACAGGGGAATTCATTCTTGAGGCCCACCAGTGGAAATCATTCTTGGAGAACACCAGGCGAAATCATACTTGAGGCCCCCCAGAGGAAATCATTCTTGGGACCCACCACAGCAAATCCTTATTGTGCCCACCAGAGTAAATTATTATTGTGGCCACCAGAGGAAATCGTTCTTGTGTCCACCAGTGGAAATCATTCTTGGAGAACACCAGACAGAATTATTCTTGAGGCCCACCAGAGGAATTCATTATTGTACCGACCAAAGGAATTCATTATTGTGCCCACCAGAGGAAATCATTCTTGGAGAACACCAGACAAAATCATTCTTGAGGCCCACCAGAGGAAATCATTCTTGGAGAACACCAGACAGAATTATTCTTGAGGCCCACCAGAGGAAATCATTCTTGGAGAACACCAGACAGAATTATTCTTGAGGCCCACCAGAGGAATTCATTACTGTGCCAACCAGAGGAATTCATTATTGTGCCCACCAGAGGAAATCATTCTTGGAGAACACCAGGCAAAATCATTCTTGAGGCCCACCAGAGGAAATCATTCTTGGAGAACACCAGACAGAATTATTCTTGAGGCCCACCAGAGGAAATAATTCTTGGAGAACACCAGACAGAATTATTCTTGAGGCCCACCAGAGGAATTCATTACTGTGCCAACCAGAGGAATTCATTATTGTGCCCACCAGAGGAAATCATTCTTGGAGAACACCAGGCAAAATCATTCTTGAGGCCCACCAGAGGAAATTATTCTTGAGAACCACCATTCTATTGGCAAATTAGAAGAAGTGCCCTAGTTAATGACGGCACATTCACATCCTTTTTGTTCTTTTTATTGGTGTGCAGTAACCCAACCTTACTAGAGGCCCACCAGAAGAAATCGTTCTTGCAGCTCACTCTTTATTCATGTAGAAATAATGCAAGACCACTATTAATCACATTTCCACACAATATAAAATGTGATACTTTTTAATTAAATAACAAAAATAGCTTACAAAATATATAACTGGCACACCTGCTTAATGCCGCCAAGCAAGTTGTTCCCCGCTACTGGAAATCAGAGCGGATACCACTGTTAAGGGACTGGATTGGTGAAGTCATGGCCATCAGAGAGATGGAAGACATGACACTCGCACTCCAAGATAGAGATGAGCAGTACAGGAACACCTGGCTCCCTTGGCTACTCTTTCAGGAATCTGAGGAGTTCGGGGATCTTTTTGACCCTTGAGATCTCGGAGCTGAGCGGGGCTTCTGCCCATCAAGAAGGGGTGGTCAGCAAATAGGCCACGCCAGAAATGACAGAGCAGACAAGACAGCCCGGACCTTGAGCCACCCCCCCAGGACCCCTTACCCCCTAGCCCCACCCCTCCAACCTGACCCCTCCCCCCATAATTCTTGGGTACACCTCTCTTTATTACCCTCCCTTTCTTGAAGTCCAGTTTGGCAATTTCGCATACAGTGCTTTATGGATACAGAAACGCTATGGCCCAGGGGGAGGAAATGAAAGGCCCAAGGCGATGATGAGCCTAGTGAAAGACCCATGCAATGCCCCCCCCCCCCCTCGAGATACAGGTTAGGAGAAAGAAACCAGACTACAACACCTTGTCAGAGGACTGTAGGTTCATAGCCAACTGCTCCACCCAGTATTGTAGAAGCTTTAAGAGAATATTACGGTGTTTGCTATTTGTATTTGTATTAGAAGATGAGATTCGGAGTCCTGCCTGTACACATTGACAGACGAACTGTGTCCGTGTAAGATTTGCCTTCCTGGACCTTTCCTGCTATTCTTTCCGTTGTAATGTGTTTATATTTGCTTAAATAAAGAATATTAAAAAATAAATAAATAAAAAAAAATAAAAAAAATATATAACAAACTCACAGAACACTTTATGCAAACCAAAAATAGTGTTTTGTCTTGAACCCTGTGTACTGCCCTGATGTTGGCCCTGTGCCTGCACCCGGCGTAGGACCCTCTGGTGCTCCGTTGGGCCAGTCTAAGCATGTCAGTGTTATAGTAGGAGTGGAGGAAAGGAAAGGGAAACCCCACTAGCGTTTTCATTTTTACACACTTTTACTGAACACAGAACACAGTTTCTACACTGCTACTGACCATGTCTATTATCTGCTTTACATCTCTCGCTTTGTGTATTGTACACACCTTCTAAACAATTACTGACTATTGTGTAATATATGATTTACACCACGGGCCATGTGGATCACACAATGGCATAGATTCAGTAAGAGTTGAAAAAAAAAATCTCAAGGTAGTAAAAACACTTTATGACTTTATGAGAATTTTACTGTTGTTGAATCACCTAAAAAAGTCATGAACTTTTTTTTTCTTTTTTACACTGTAGTAAATAGTGCCATTGACTTCCATTGTTCTTCTAGCCAGTGATTTGAAAAAGAACAAATGCACACTGTACGTGGCAAATACCGTGGGTGCGATGACCTGTGTTATCCAGTCCCAAATGTCCAGTAGAAACGAAAAAAGGGGGGGGGGGGGTCCACACTCCTAAAACACAGCTTTTATTGCCATCCGATTAAAAGTATCCAAAGTGAGAAACAGCGGTAAAAGCATCCAGACAGTCCTAGCAGCCTCTAACGCGTTTCGGGCTAGGCGCCCTTAATCATTTTAGGAGTGCGGACCTTCTAGCCAGTGACTCAGCAACAGTGACATTCTCAGGCCTTTTTCACCTAAATGGAATTTTTTACTACCATTATTTTTTTTAAAACTCTTACTGAGTTAATAAAACAAAACTCCCTAAATGACAATTTGCATACCAACAAAATCAAAATACTCAAATCATTAAAGAGTCCCAAACCAGACACTGAACAATACAAAATACACAACCCCAGGATGGCTTTTAAAATGTAAAAATAATCAAATTGTATTAAATTAAATTGTATTAAATTAAAATTACACCGATTTTTTTTATTTGATTCTTATTTGATTTTTGTTATTTGGGGATATGTATTTTGAATTAATTTTATTTAATACAATCTGATTACATTTTTTATATTTTGGTTAAATATCTTTTGGGGGGGGTCTGATGATGTCTTTTTAACATCCAGAAGCCTCGATTCAGTAAGAGTTGAAAACATCATGGTAGTAAAAAAATCTGAGAATTTCACTCTTACCGAATCACCAGTTAGAAGACAATAAAAGTCAATGGTATTTTTTTACTCTTTAGTAAAAGGTGCCATTGGCTTTTATTGTCTTCGTAGCTGGTGATTCAGCAACAGTGAAATACAAAGTAACATAGTAACACAGTATGTAAAGCTGAATAAAGACATTAGTTCATCCAGTTCAGCCTGTATATAAAAGAAGATCTCCTTCCAGTGGTCTAGTAGCCATAGCTGGTAATGTTATTACATGTAAGGAAGCCATCCAGGCCACTTTTGAACTCTTTTAGTGTATTCTTCATTACTACCTCCTCTGGCAGCGAGTTCCATAGTCTCACTGCTCTTACAGAGAAGAATCCCCTCCTATGTCACTGGAGGAATCGCCTTCCTTCTAACCTTAGTGAATCCACTCGGCTTATGGTTAAACTCCGGGTTATAAATAGATCATGGGACAGATCTATGTATTGACTGGATATATTTATACTTAGTCATTAGGTTGCCTCCCCTGGGTGTCTCTTTTTCAAACTAAATAAACCTAACTTTTACAATCTTTCAGGGTACTCTAGTCCCCGCACTCTATTAATGTAGTTGCCTGCCTTTGATCGCGCTCCAGTTCTGATATGTCCTTCTTATGCAATGGTGCCCAGAACTGTACACAATATTTCAGATGGGGTTTGACCAGTGACTTATACAGGGATAAATTATGCTCTGGTCATGGGCAACTTGTGCACCCCATGATCCTGTTTAGTTAAGTTTATAATTAACTAAATTAATGAGGACTGGGCCCAAAACTGATCCTTGTGGTACTCTGCTGGTAATAGTGACCCAAACCGAGTATGTACCATTGATAACCACCCTCTGTTTCCTATCACTGAGCCCATATGTCATATTGTTGTTCTGCTATTATCAGTTCTAGTTCATCAACTTTATTTGCCAAGCTTCTAGCATTGGTAAGCATGTATTTCAAATGCCTATGGTTATTTTGTACACTGCCCTTAAGCCTGCTACATATACTCTCCCTGTATTTGAATGCAGTTCGTCCCTGCCAAAAACCTGTAGCCCACTGAGAAGTCATCTAAGAACCCAAACCCTACCTCTTTACTTCAGTTTTTCGAGCCACCTGTTTACCCCCTAATCTCTCTCTGCCTCTCTGGTGCAGCTTTTGGTACTTAAACTTATGGACTAAGTCCCTGATATCATTTGTAAGGACCTTCAACCTACTTCTACCTATGTCATTGGTGCCAATGTGCAGCATAAATGGCTGGGTTCTCACCAGTCCCTCCCAATAATCTATCAGTCTGATCCACGTCATGCCGAACTCTTGCCCCAGGAAGGCAACACACTGTTCGGCGATCCCCATCTTTGTGACAGATTGCCCTGTCTGTTCCCCTAATAATAAAGTCACCCCCTACCAGCTCCTGTCTTGTTTGCCCTGTATTTCCCTTCCCCTCCTTACTGTAGAAGACATTGGTGATGTCTTGCTGCAGCTGTGCCACCCTGAGCTAACATCCTCCTGATCTGCCATCCGGGCAAACATGTTGGGGGGTACCTGCTCAGAGCTAGCCTCCCTGTAACTTTTACCCCTACCCTGCCTTCTGTTATTCAGCTAACTGCCTCATTATCCATGCTCATGCTTTTTTCTCATTTGGTGAATGTTATACTTACCATGAGAATTTTTTCAACTCTTACTGAATCAAAGCCGCAGGGCCGATTCAGCAAGAGTTGAAAACGATTCTCTTGGGCTAACATTTTTTCACCCGCTTTTGGGGTGGTGCGTCTTATGGAGCGAAAAATACGGTACACACACATTACCATAACCAGCTGAATAGTCCACACATCAGCTCTTTTGTTAGTGTCTGTTACCTGTAATCTGCCAGTGGTGAGTAAAACATGCCAATATAAATCTCGGGAAGCTTTGCTGTCTACAATATTAATAGGATATTACATTTTCCCAGCAGGATTTTACAGCACCTATAGGAACAGACACTCTATGCTTTACTGCTACAATACTGATACACATACCCTATGACTGTGAGTCCCACTCCCGACCAGAGAATGGCCTTCAAAGCTTCGGCGGGTTTTTCCACTCTCTTGTACAGTCTTTGTGTATAGTAAATCCAGCGATATTGTACATGTGACGCATGTTGCAATTAATGGTATACTATTTACACAGCAAATGTCACTGCAGAGCTACAGTTACTGTTTGAGCTGCCTGAGGCACACATGGGAGCGCTACATTAAACATTGCGCACGCCATATGGCGCCTGCTTCATCATTATTACTAAACTAAAGGTAAAGACAGCACACACACACGCACACACACTGTACTCATATATATACACATATATATATATATATAGAGAGAGAGAGAGAGAGAGAGAGAGAGAGAGATTATTTTTCCTTGAAAGTAACACTTAAAGAGTATGTCCACTTCCAAGTGAATTTTTGAAAGTGTATATTTTTGTGTGGCAAAATGATGTCTTAAGCTGAGCTGATCTAGCATCTAGCATTTTTTAATGTTTCCTAATGTTAGCTAATGTGTGTTTTATGGACGCAGTTTTCATCTGTTGCTACTGACAATGTACACCAAGTGCAGATTTGGTGTACATTGGCAATAGCAATAACATAAACCAGACCAACACAACAAACAGTGCTCATATGCATCCCTCCCCACGGCAACTCACATTGCTACACATAAAAATGAATTTACCTTTTTCTCCTGCTGTAGTAAATTTTAGAAACAAAATGGCGGCTCCTGCATTTGCAGGCCACCTGCAAATAGGAAGTGCTGCTGGGATTCCTGTTACTGTGCATTGTCAGTGGAATCCAGGCAGCAGCATGGCTGAGATGCTGGGAGAGGAAGCTCCAAAATGGCCGCTACCTTTCTTTTCCAACTGTGCCAGGCTGTTTAAGAAACGCTCAGGAGGAGTTATACCACCAGAATCATTCTGGCAGTTTAGCTGTTATCTCTTAATGCATAGGTGCCCAGCCTTCTTCTCAAGGGCCACCGGCATATCATGTCTTGTGGAGCAGAAGTCCATTGTACAAGTTGCCAAGTGTTTTGTTCCACTTTATTGAAGCACAAACAGAAAAAAGAGCAATACATTTGCATACCTCACAACTTTTTAGGGTGGGAAAGAGGGACAATTGTTAAATTAAGCCACACCCCCTCATTGAGGGATGGATAGGAGATAGGGTGTAACAGTTACAGCAATATAAACACTTTGAATAGACAGATGAATCATTCATTGATGCAGATCTGCATGTTACACCTCAAAGAGGGACAAATGAGATGAGGGACAGGGGAACATGGACTCAAAAGAGGGACACTCCCTCCAAATCAGGGAGGTATGAATTTGTATAGCCATACTGGTAGTTGCTGCATCAGGCCCCTTGAGGACATAGGGCCCTATCATGATTGCTTCACATCTATATTTAACAGCGCAGTGCACACAAGTACGTCATTTATCTCCTGCTTAAGCCTCCAGAAGGTCAATAAAGAAAACAAATAGAAATAATACATGTAATGATGTTTAAAGCATAGCTGGTGAAAGGTTAAACAGGACAGGACAAGTTTCTATATTACTATGAAGGTGAAGTGCCCTTTTTATCCAGGGGTTTTATGGGCTAATATCTATGTCTCTGATAGTGCTCTTAATCTTCCATACATATAAAAAAAGTAAATATGGTATAGTTCAGCTTTATTTGTCTACATTAAAGAACAACTAAGAGTTTGTCTGTTATCTGTTAATGCGCTGATGCAGTTGTCGGGATTTGGGGTGCTAACGGCAATTACACTGGAGCCAGTTCTTACATGAAATAATAAGCAGTTTATTGAAGTCCAACAGAAAAATCTCTTAAAGTGTCTGATAGGTACACAGTATTGCAAGTCCTCTATTTCACAGGTCCACTTTCAGGGTATATAATCCCAGGCTGCTAATCCACAGGTATAAAAAAACATAACACATAAAGTCCTTCAGATGCAGTTCAGACCTGTAGGCTTTGGGAGCAGCAAGGCACAGGCTCCTAATCCCACTCTCTCCTTCTCCACACTGGAAGCCTCAGCAGCTCCTTTTATATGGCTTCCTTCCTTCAATTAGTCTAATCACCTGGAAAAGACCTGGGAGTAGGGGAAAAACCCGTAGAGGACTGGGTATGTGGACTGAAGCTCTGTTATCCTGGCATGGATCGTGTCTGGCTGAAAAAACCAAGGGAAATATAGACACCATCCACCACTTTTCAATACACTTTACCACACAGTCTAAAATGTACAATGAAAATGTTTTACACATGTTTAAATGTTGCATCCACAATCTTTAATGTATTTGATTGAGATTTTAAAGAGGAACATCGGACCTAAAATAAAATGGGGCCGATCCTCCCCCCCCCCACCGACATCCAGCTGCTTCAGGGCCCAATCCTCACCCCACCATCCGCTTAGCCATCTGTTAATGACAAGCACAGCCTTAGTCATGCTCATCAATGACTCACGGCGATCTCGAGGCTCAGCGAAGTCTCGCAGGATTTCGTGCAGCCCCCTTGTATCCCATTCATGGGCACTGCACAGGCGCGGGATCGGGGGCCACACGCAGTGGGATGGGATGCAACATGGTGCCATCCGGCGGAAGGTCGCCTGGAAACCGAGGGACCCAGAAGATGGATGAGTAAATACTGCCCAAAGGTAAAACCGGAGGAAGGCAGCAGATCGGTGAGGCTTGGAGGAGGTTTTAACCTACCACGATGTTCCTCTTTAAGAACCAGAGTAACACAAAGGAGCAATGTATTTGTAAAAATTACCCTTTAACCTCCCTGGCGTTGTGAAAAAGACAAATGCAATGGTAACGAAAGCGTTACCATTGCATTTGTCTCTGACACACGGCTCCGCCCCCATGAGCCTCTGCGGCTCACAGAGACGGAACCCGGAAGCGGAGACGGACGCCGCAGCCGCGGCTCTCACCTGCGATCGCGGCGGAGACATCGCTGGATCGCAGGGAGAAGGTAAGGAGGCTGCGCCGCCCGCTCTTGCTCCCAAATCGATCCCGAGCGTGACTCGGGGTTACCGCCACTTACAGCGCAAATTAACCCTGAGTCACGCTCGGGATCGCCGCCAAGGGGGTTAAATAACCCGAGGCAGTATAAAACTCCGCCGTAGGATCTGGGAAGGGTGAGTCAGATCGGGAGACCTGGGAGGTTTCACACAGCGGGGCATCCCGAATCGGGGTACCCCGAGGGCAGGAACCAAAACCCAGGATAGTCAAAATAGTCACTTTAAATACACTATTGTCCACTAGGGGAAGCACTAGTTTAAGCGGCAAAATAAAACAACAAAATAAATAGGGAAACAAAATAAAAATGATTAAAAGGGGGGAGAGGAACATGGGAGGCCCGAGTTTCACTCCTTAAGGCATCCTGAATTGGGATGCCCTGCTGTGTAAAACCTCCCAGAAGCCCAGTTTCACTCCCCTTGTCCCGGAGCCCTGGCTGTGTCTCTGCGCCGCGGTCGCATCCCAGCTCACCTCTAGTTGTGTGTGCACCCGCACCTGGTCTTTCTAAATGGGCGGCGCAGGCAAGTGACAGCCAGGATATGAGCGGGGGATGTGGTCGTCGGTGCACTCAGCTCCCTTCAGCTCCTCTTAGACGCTTAGCTGTCCAGGTGGCTTAGCTGTCAGTGGAGTCGAAGGCATCTGAGTGAAAGCAAATGCGCTGATTGGTTGAACGGGCCTCTCAGCCAATCAGCACACTCGTTCCTGCCCGAGTCTGCATCGTGGGAGCGACAGGAAGGTGCGTGACCTAGGGGCATACACACAGTGGGGCATCTAAATTCAGGATGTCCCCTTTGAGAGGAAGAACACCCCTAAAAATGAAAATCAGGTGTGTTGTTCTTCTTTAAAGACTATCCTGGGTCTTGGTCCACTCACCTGGGGCACCCTGATAGGAGGTTCCCCGCTATGTGAAACACCCACAGATCTCCCGAATCAACTCACCTCATCCCGGTCCTACGGCGCATGTATGGCCGCTCATCCAATTAGCGCGCTCAGAGCCGCTGAGCTATGCACGTCTGAGCGGCGTCTTAGCTCAGCGCTCCGAGAGCGCTGGTGGCCGCATCTCACGCTTCTCTCTAACAGGGAGTTGTGAATTTGCTAATGGGCGTTGTGGGCAAGCTCCCTGCTAGAGGGATAGCGGAGATGTGGCCATGGCCCACGTATGCGCCATTGGACCGGGATTATGGTAAGTGTAGCGGGCAACCTTGGGGGTTTCACACAGCGGGGCATACCAATTTTGGAACCCCTCCGCGCGAAGGAAATGGATCAGATTCCCGAGCCGATCCAGCTGGGTTTGGGTCCATTTTAACCCTTTCAGTGCCAAGCACGTAACACCTATGTGCTCGCATGTCTGTGCCTTAAGTGCCAAGCCCGTAGGTGTTACGTGCTTGACTTCCCCCCCCGCTAGTTAAAAAATTAAAAATAAAAATACTCACCTGACCCCTTGTTGGATCCGGCCGGGTCTTCTTTTTAATTTGGTGCCATCCGATCCCCCTACAGGTCTCCTCTTCACTGAGGGGGCCTCCAATCGCCCCCCCAGCCTCTTCCGTGGCGAGGAGAGGGCAGAAATCGCCCTCTCCCCCCACTTCCTGGATCGCGACTGCTAGCCCCGCCCTGGGGGCATGTGACATCACTGTGATGTCACCAGCAGCCGGCTTTTTAAGTCCAGCACCCGAGACTAAGAATCAGTCTGCTCAGGTTGTTGGAGGAGAGAGGTGGGGAGTGGGCTGGGATCGCCCCCCCCCCACAAAAGCTGGCCCCCCCACTCTGTTCCTACAAGCTCCCATAGCTGGTCCCGGGCTGGTAATGCTGGGTAAGGGGGACCCCATTTCATTTTTTGGGGGGATTTATAAGGGTTTAAACCCTTAAAATCTCCCCAAAAAAATGCCCAATGGAGGGGGGACCCTATGTCATTTATTTTTTTAATTAAGCCCTTATGTTCTGTCGCCTAGCAGCTAAAAAAGGCTTCCAGCTGCAGCAGGAGAGCAGAAGCCAGATTGATCAGCGTGGGACACAGGGATGGATGGGAGGTAAGTATTAAAAAGTATTAAAAAAATAAATAAATAACATTTTTTCTGCTTGTTTCTGTGTTTTTTTTTTTTTACCTTTAACCCCTTGTGAACTGGTAAGGGGTCCATGAGACCCCTATGCCAGTTCACAAGGCTGGGGTGCTGGCAAGTCACCTGTGGCTAGCGGGTGACTTGCCAATAACCCCCGGCACCCCAATTACCTGCCTCCCCAAAGCCCAGGGGCGGGGAAGAAGAGCCCGGGCCATGGCTATGTGGGCTTGTAGCCTGCAGAGTGGGGGGCCACCAAAGCTGGCCCCCTTGCACCCTGTTCTACAAGCCCCCATAGCTGGTCCAGGGCTGGTTATGATGGGTAAGGGGGACCCCATATCATTTTTGGGGGGAGTTTTAAGGGGTTTTAACCCTTGCAATTCCCCAAAAAATGGGTCCCCCCCCAGGAGGGGGGACCCTATGTAATTTTTTTTAATTAACCCCTTATGTTTATAGTGTGGATAGTAGTAGTATTTTATTTGTAAATGTTATAAAGTGCTATTTTCAATTTAGGGGGTCTCCTGGGCAAGAATGGGGGGGCTACCAATACATATGTGGTACCGTTGTAATCAGGAGAAATTGGGCTTTCACATGCAATATGGTTTTCTCTAATAAAGTAAATGTTTTATTTAAAATAAAGGAGACAATTGTCTAACAAATATTTATTTATTTTTTTGTTTTTTTACACAAAAATATTAAAAAAAAACAGTAGAAAAATTACAACCAAGACATTTCATGTTAAAGCCTAAACTCTGCTGCAAAATATATATCTATAATTTTCCTGGAAGTTCCGGCAAAAATCACGGTTAAACATGGCGCAGAATGGGGAAAAATGACCTGTCAACAGAGGGTGACAAAACTTCAAGTAGGTTGGCAATTAAAAGGGTTAATAGTACCTATGCATGTTGGCTATTGTTCTGCTCGGAGGACCTTGCTCTTTCAGATTTAGCTTGTTTTTTCTTGTTTGTATATTTATATTTTAGGAAAACATGTTATTTATTCAGTTTTTTTATTCATTTTTTTAGGGAAACCCTGTGCAACCTAAGAATTCTTCGAGGGATTACTTCCATAAAGGTGAGCCTACTACAACAAGCTGGGTACTCTTAGAAAGCTTAACATGTGCACTTTCAGGGAATATATGGTTTATCGGGGATATTCCAAATGTAAAGGGTTGTTTTGGTTGAAAAATTGCAAGGTGCGCACTTTGTCTGCAGAGCTGAAATTTTCAAGTAAAATTACTGTTACGCGCACGCTTTACTTTGGGGTGTTTGCCAACTCTTCCTTTGACAGTAGCTATGCATGTTGGGTATCGTTCTGTTCGGGGCTTGTTGCTTTTTGAGATTTTACTTGTTATTTCTTGTTTGCATATAGTTTTTTCTGAAAATGTGGCTTGATTCTTCCGATTTATTCTTTTTTAGGGGAGGGTGACGGTCCACTTTAAAGTGGTAGCTTTTAAAATGCAAGGTTTTCATTTTTGCCTACAATTGCCCTTTGAATGCAATTTTTTTGACACATGAAGCGACAAGTCTTGGCAGTTAAAGTTTGTACTGGCCATTCTAGTCACGTACTGTTCCTGCAAACCTTTAGCTCATCAGCAGATGAATTCTATCCTCTTCTTCTTCTTCATCCTCCATTGTGTTACTCTTCTGCCTTAAGGCCAAAAATGAAACTGCCGGCCTTTGTACTGAAAGCAATAAATGTGTGTGGGAGTGACTGACATTATAGAGGAAAGTTTCATTGTCCTCCTTCACGTGACTGTTTCCATCAACGAGGTGCCCATCCATTATTTATGGGTGTTTGCTCAAAGCGGAACTGTTTAGGCTACATTTCCATGAATTTCCTCGCCTTGTACGTTTTACAAAAACACCAAAATCTACATCCTGTGAGGCCTTTAGAAAATGTATCACAACTGATCTGCTCAGCTCGTGGAAAATACACAGAACGATGACTGGGTGCCCAATTAAAGCGGACCTTCACCCTGAATAAGAGCCTTATATGTTTCCCACACCCTATACATACAAATTGCTCACATTAAAAAGCATTCTACCTGCATTTGTTGCATTTTAGGAGCCTTTAAACATCCAAGATGGCGGCCCATGGAGGCTGCCTGCAAATAGGAAGTGGCTTCTGACTGTGCCGCTCTGCATTCTGGGATATATCAATTGTAGATGCTGGGGAATAGTTTATTAAGGGTTTTGGCTTTTCATTAAATGATGCTGAAGGTCCACTTTAAGCTATGTGTATTATTTAACCCCCTAGCTGTTTTGTTTATTAGCAGTCTGCTCGGGCAAAACTCCAAGCTGCTGACCTTTAATGCCCCCTTGCCCTATGTGCCAGGACCCCACATCCTGCTATGTGTTTCTGGAGCTACCCCAACTAAAGGTACATGTTTTTTTGGTAAGTTTTCTTCTATTTTACTAGAACTGTTAGGGGGTTTAACCCTTTAACTGCCAGCCACATAAAATGTATGTGGCTACCTATCCTACCGTTAAACGCCAGCCACGTAAGATTTACGTGCATGCATTTCCCAACCTCTGCTAGCAGGCAAAAAAAAATCCCCTCACCTGACCCCTTTTTCGATCCGGCTGGGTCTCCTCCTCACCCGGGAGGCCTCGGATCCCCCCCCCCCCCCCCCAGGCTCCTCCGGCTTCAGGAGAGGGCCTGGAATAGGGAAGGATTACTTCCAGAAAGATGCGCCCACTACAACAAGCTAGGTATGCCTAGAAAGCTCAACGTTTGTACTTTCAGGGAATATATGGTCTGTGGGGGGTATTCCATATGTTTTGGTAAAAAATTGCAAACCTGAAATAGGTACAGCTTTATTGTGGCACCCTTATGGGCCCTAAACATAAGCTGGTAATATTTGCATGTAAATGTAGGGTAGGCACCTAGAATCAGTTCTACAGGTAGGCACTAGACACCCCGGTCTGACACTGGCCTTTCCCTAACGGGTCTCGATGCGGTCACTACCTCTTCTAGGCCCTTTGGCCTGGACTGAAATCTGGCTCTTCAGGGAAAGAAAGGGACAGCAAACATGGCACCGGGGAACATAACTACAGGGAGTGTAGAAGCAGCAATCACATGACGACCCATGGGCTCATGGCCCATGAAGTCAGGAGACTCCATCATTGTAGCTACTCCACTTTAAAGTGGACCAAACCCATATTGGCTGATTTCCTCTCCACTGCGAGAGGTAAGAATACTCCTGCCAAGGTGACTGACAAACAGGGGTTTCAGTCCGCTTTAAGATTTTTGCTCATATGGAATCATGTACAGAAAGGAAACACAATTTATCTTCAGTAGAAATCACAGGAAAACGTTTACTGTATGAGCCATGCTGGGGTTATGTTTTTAGTCACTTACTTAATATTCTTTCCCCCACTGGGCTGCAACTCTGTTCAGGACTCGGGCGCTGCGATCTTGCCTCAGAAGCATCACATACTGAGAAGAGGAGAGGGTGGAAAGGTTCGGGGGGGTGGGGGGGTTATAGCTGTGTTTTGCTCAGACAGAGCAGAGCTGGGGTCAGGAAAAGGACAGCAATCCCAGAATGCAGAGCAGCACAGTCAAAAGACACTTCCTGTCTGCAGGCAGCCTGAGACTCCATGTGCCACCATCTTGGATGTTTAAAGACTGATTTTTAATGTGGGCAATTTGTATGTACAGGGTGGGGGAAACATATAAGATAGGCTCTTATTCAGGGTGAAGGTCTGGTTTAATATCTGCATTAGTGCCCAGTCATATCTTGTTACGCCTCTGCAAGGCCTCTATGTCTTTTTCAGCCTAAATAACTATGGGGACTATTCATCAGGGGATAGCGCCAGGTAGCGCCTCATAGCCGCAGGCAGCGTCTGGTGAACGCCGGGAGCTGTACGCAATACCACATTAATGAAGGCGATTCTGGTGAGCGACTCTAACAGCGCCATGTAGCGTCCGATTCATCATTACAGGCAGCTCAGCGTATAGCGCCGCTCTAGCTTCCAGAGCGCCAGGTATTACCTGTCGCTCTCCCATACATTTCAATGGCCGTTCCTTTTCTTCTGTTTAAACTGAGATTTTTTTGTTTTTAATTTATTTATTTTTTTCTCCCAAATAATTGTGTGACCTCTCCTGGCCTAGAAAGAGTCATTTTTTAAAACTTTTTTGATTTTTTAGATTTTTATGCAGAATTGTCATTACAGGTCTGGCACTAAAGTATTAATGTCACAATGTTACAACAATGTCATTCCATGTGTTTTCGCTTCAAAAACAGACTTTAATCACACAGCGTCTGGCGCTCTATGCTATAGCGACCAGATCCAAAGCACCGACGCTGTGTGTGTCTCTTTTTTTTGTTGAATATGGTGTGAGTCGCTGAGAGACGGTCGCACTGAGCTGGCGCTACCTTTTGCTCCCTGCAGCGCTGTACTGGTGTTAGAACGCCCAACATACATCCCATTCATCAATGCCGGACAGGTTGCTACAGTGACTGAGGCGCTCTGTTACAGCGCCCGATAGCGGATCACAGCGCATACTAGCGGTCGCTCTAAGCGCCTCTGTACAGACGCTCATCTGCCGATCTCCCAGGGCCTAGGTTCTCTTTCCCCAAATCCAGACATTTTATAAGGGAAATTTACCCGTCTGGTATTTATTTGTCATTTTAATGGCGTATCCTTGGAGACTGTTATTAATAAAGTAACAAGGAGCAGTTGCAACCAGTTGAGCGTCTGCCATTGGGTAAAAAAAAAAAAAAGCGTAAAGCGTGCATGTTTATGTCTGCAGGCCAAACGTTAACATATGGCGAGCGGCCTGTTATCGGTGACCCCGGGCACAATCACTGACACATGCTGTCTCTGCGGCCCGCTGGTGCTGCGGCGGCGGTGGCTGTGGACGCTGTTCGCCGCCATGGGTGGAAGTAGTGAGAAACTGTAAACACAAGGGATGAATGGCCTGTGAACAAAAACAGACTAAGTTCACAGTCACAGATTACAGTTTAAAAAGTGCTCACATTCCAGCTGCGCGGTGACAGGAGAGGAATGGGGGGGGGGGGTCTGATTCTGAGGAGGACGCAGGAAATGGCGGCACAAACAAGACCTGCTGCCACATAATTGAACCTAAACACTGCTGAACAAAGTGCAGACACCAAACAGAAACCATGTTTTTCTTGTCCGGCTCTCAGCGGAGGAACGACAGGCCCCGGCCGTAATGTGTTACCTTCGCACTGATTCAGGCCAGATTCATATTTTTAGGCCTACTGCCTCGACCCTTTCTTCTCACGGATCACATAACCAGGACAGTTTTTATGTAAAATTGCGGGAAGGAGAAATCCTACCCCCTCCTCACCCATATCAGGGGCGTAGCTTGGAGGGAGTAGCCCCGGGTGCAGCAAGGGGGGCCTGAGCGCAGGTGGGGGGGTGCCATTTCGAATCTTTGCCCTGGGTGCCAGAAAGCCTAGTTACGGTTCTGCCCATATTCTATGGTGCTGATGCTGTAACCCCACCTTA
Organism: Gastrophryne carolinensis; assembly: GCA_027917425.1. NCBI lineage: Eukaryota > Metazoa > Chordata > Amphibia > Anura > Microhylidae > Gastrophryne > Gastrophryne carolinensis. Next base: position 48,322,351 of record CM051234.1, on the reverse strand, counting down.
TGGAAATCACAGAAACATAAGTGTGGTAGCCGAGGGTAGATTGGACACAAACATGGGGTGATGGTGAAATGATAACTTAGGAGACCCGCACTCAATGGCAGGGCCGGATTATGAGGGGGGCATCCCGGGGCCTCCACCACATGGCCTGCAATTGAGATGTCCACCAACCTTTGGTTATGGTCTGGTCCAGGAGGCTTTTCAGTCTTTGGCCTCAAGTTCTGCAGGGCTGGCAACAAAGCTACCGGCAGCAGTGGGGGCCCCCTGTGCCTGGGCAAGACTTTTTAGTTTCTTGGAAACCTTCAGCCAATGCCACCACAGGGCAGGATGGAGAGTCTAGATCAGCAAAGCCGCCGCCAGCAATGCTACAGTGATGGGTGCAGAGCTGTCACTGCACATAAGCCACCAAGCACAGCCGCTGGCAGCTCAATGCGGGGAACTGTTTTCTGCTGGACGACTACACTACCCCCCACCCAGAATGGCAAAGCAGGAGTTCCTGAGCAGCACGCACCCGCACAAGGGGGGCACAAGGGGGGCACAAGGGACTCAATCTGATTCTCCAGTAAGTAGGCGGGTTCCAGACAACCACCAATCAGTTACTTGGCTGGACTATTATTTTAAAGAAAAAAATACTGTATCTGGGGCCTCCACCAGATTTTGTGCCCAGGGGCCTCCACCACACTTAATCCAGCCCTGCTCAACGGCAAGGCAGTGGTGAAAGAATCAGCTTGTTTTATTGTTGCAGGGGGCTGGAAAAATGCACAGTTCACAGTATAAGGTCCAGATAATCTGGCATCATTCTAGGCAGAGGTTACAGGCACACTTACTTTATATGAACATTTCAGTATATGGGCTAGACAGTCTTGTATCCCCCTCAGGCAGATAATACAGGTACACTTGCTTTATCAGAATGTTTCAGTATATTCATCATTCCAATCAACTCAGTGAACCCAACGTGATGAAGGGTATGAGGGGGCACCACCCCCAATGATAAGACCCACTTCCTGACAGTAACACGTTCAGGAATGCTCAAGGGACCAATTAGCACAGGGGAATTTTGGGCACTTCTATAACCGTGGCCCCAACACAGGAGTCAGCCTGTCCCATGGGACTATCCCAGGAACACAATCTATGCAGTTTGGGTCTGGTGGACGATGATCCCAGAGGACTACTGCTTCTCCACTAGGGATGCTGAACACTCTCGTCTTTTCCCGTCCGGCAATTGACCATTACAGGGTTCCAGTGTTCTCCTCCATGTTCCCCCAGGACAGCTTCTCTTAGCTCCAGTCCTCTTGCTTGCTTTATCATCTCCCCAGACCTCAGAAGTGGTTGGTAGCCTCAGCAGCCATCTTATACAGAGTTTGGGCTTGGACCACACTAGAGTATGTTTTTCAAGTCCTCCCTTATATCAACGTTGTTGCCTTCAGCTTCCCTCCAAAAACCTGCCAAATAATCACAGCAGTTTCCTCTTGTTTCCCAAATGTATCTTCTGTCCCCTGACTCATCCTAAAGGGGAATCCTTAGCTAGAATTCTATGCCAGAATTGAATTCTACTCTCACATTGGTGGTCTTAGACTACCATCTAGTGTCCAAAGTTGAAACAGCAACTGAATTTTCATTTTGATAGACAATTCACAATCGATTCCTTACCACTTCTAGTATGGTGGTCTACTTACCATCCTCAATGATAATCCTATAGTTTTTAAGCAACCCCAGAAATGTGTGTTGGCTTGATGTAGTGCTGTTTTCTACTGTGCTACAATGCTGCTCCATACAGGTATGTGCTATGCTGTGCCTCTACCATAACAGCAGGCAAGGCCCTCCTCCTCATGACTGAGCCCAATAAGGGGGTTGAGGGCCTGTCTTATGTCCTGCACTAATAACAGCGACCCTGACTCATCTGCACAAAACGCGATGGCTAGGATAAAGGCACCCTGCGTGCCCACCCCTAGAAAGAGCCCTGCACATCCTCATAGAAAACCCCAATCCTGTATCAAACTGTGAGATTTATCTGAACCAAAGAAGTATAAATAACCCCTCCCCCTCAATATAGAAGAGACTAGCCACCCCCCCCCCCCCATCCCCCCGGAGTTCTGGTGGACCAAAACCCAGACAAGAGTCTAAAAGACTCTATACTGTATTAAATCTTTCTCTTAGGTTAATTACTGTTTGGGATTCCCCCCACAGTGTGAAACTCCCTGCGCATGCCTCTGACCACATGCCCACTCTGCGCACTTGAATGGCTGCTGGTGAGGCTGCATTGGCCACAGGGAATGGGGATGCTGTGGGGTGCTGAGGAGTGTGTCTAAGCTTAGCCTCGGCCAGTGAGTTTACCCAGGGTTTCACACTGTGGGACATCCCAAATGAGGGATATCTCTGAAAGAAGGCCCACTCATTGATTTGTCCACTTTAGGATACAAATCAAAGTGTACTTATACCCATGTTTTGTGGTCACCTTTTATCTCCAGCCCAGTGCCCCAAAAGAGCCTGTGTTTCATTTCTTACTAAACTTCCTTTCTTGGCATAGGATCATTTTAAAAGAACCATATTAAAGTGAACCGAAAATGTAAACTAATAGCCCACCTTAAATGTTCCATGGGGGGGGTCAGGATTTGGGATGCCTCACTATGGAAAGCCTCTGTCTGTGCTTAATACTAACCCAGTTCCTGGATACTGCATTGAACAAATGCAGCATACCTCTCCACTGTGCGCACGACTGCCGATGAACCATTAAATGACTGCTGCATTTGAATGCAATGCGGTCCCAGAACTAGATGAGTATGCAGCACAATCAGGGTGGGGTGGGCATAGTGGGATACTCTGTGAGGAATCCCAAATAAATTGTGAGATTAGAAAGTGGAATCACAGTAAAATAGTTGTAATAGCAGGTCTAGGAGTGGGGTGGGGATACTGTTCTCTGGGTCACCCAGAATTAAGATGTTGATCTGCAATGTAACTACTAAAATTGCCCAAAAAGCTTGGTATCAAACCCACTTTTCAGTTTTCTGGGTCCAGAGAGGCAGCAACATTGCACTTGACCCCTAGCTACCAACGGGGTTGGCTGGGCGGGTGTGCATTCGATGTGTGTGTACAGAACAGTGGAGCGGAGGACTAGTAATTGCAGTAGTAAGACATTTTTATGGTAGTGGTAGTAGAGGATGGACATCCATGGGGTGGAGTATTGAGAGAATTTATACTGGAGGTTCACTTTCAGAGTGTTTATTTCTTTGGTTGATTTCTTTAGAGTAAAAGGTGTTATGGTCGGGTAAGGGGTTAAATTAGGTGTTTGATAACACTGGTTGCATCAACATTGACCAATGACCTCTATCCATGAATATCCAGCTTTAAAGGAGCAGTATCGCAAATTTTTCTTGGTGACTTATATTTAAATGGTACTTTGAATGTAGGTAAGTGTTGGAGTAAGAATTACAAATTTAGAAAAAAATTATGCGTGTTGAGCAGCTGGAGACTAATAGCTCATGTTTATGTCTTCTGAGTGTCGGAGCCCAACACTCTGGCCTGTTCCATGCTGAGGAGAGGGGGGAAACAATGTAACAAAGTTTCAGCTGTTCAGTGCTGGCAGTCATCCAGCATAAGATAACAACATTGCAACATTGCCTGGCCAGAACTTATATATCTAAAACAGAGAGAAAAGCTCTAGAAGTCATTTAGCTGATTTTGACAGTTTTCCCTTCATGTTGGCTCTGCTGCAGAATCTTTCAGTTTACCATTTTCTCTCTCTTTTCTCAACACATTTTTCCATATGATCTTTCTTTCAGCTTTGTGTGTTTTGAGCAAAGCCCAACCCAGGATTTTCACTATCTGGAGTTTTGTTTTGTGCCCCTAGGGGCATCCGGACTCGGGATGCCCTGATATGTGAAATCCCCAAGTTCGCCTGTGAAAACGTACCTTTCCCTGTCCCACAGCGCATGCGCGGGCTCTCATCCAATCAGCTCTGTTTGCACGCAGATGGGGAGCCTGAGCAGTAACCTTCCTGGCCGCCAGGCCTGTCTAAATGACTATCTGCGTGAGCGCGCCAGAAAAATGGGGGGGATCTGTGGTTATCCAGGGGTTGTTTCACACAGTGGGGCATCCTGATTTAGAATGCCCAAGGGGCAAGGTCAATGGCCGGGTCTTATAGACTTCAGGGTCGGCCACTCAGGGTTTTGTTCCACTTTAATACCTTTAGATTTTCCTGCACAGTTATTCAAAGAAGAATTTCAGTCATTTTCAGTCAGTTTAGTTTATTTTGTATAGATTTTACACATTTGAGTCACCTGGTCTCATAACAAAAGCAGCACCTCACACACACACAGCCGTTACCACTGATTACAGTGTCAGCCTCTGAGGTAAAGTGTTGCTAGGAGACCAGTGGGCTAAATGAAGCAGCTCACTAAATACAACCCAGCAGATCCCCCTATTCAGCAAATGGACTGAGCCATTGTCATTATACAATTTAAAAGAAAGGCAGATATTTTTTCCTTTTTCTATCTCCAGATTATTTATACACATGTTAGAAGCTAATGTGTGGCTATTTAATTATTTATCTTTTTTAAAGTGGACCAACACCCAGGATTTTGACTATCCTGGGTATTGGTCCACTTCCCCGGGGCACCCCGATCGGGGGTGCCCCGCTGTGTGAAACCCCCCAGAAAGCCCCCAAAACTCACCTCTCCCCGCTCCCACGTGGCCGCGCCGTCCAATCGGCGCCGACGGACAAGCTGATTGACAGCAACGTACAAGCAGCTTGCCCGTCGACGCCTCCTGCGCGTCACTCTTGACGTGTGCGCGTCCGCGCCGGCCATTCAGAGACGGCCGGCGCGGGCACGCGCACGCCTAGAGGGGCGCGAGGGAGCCCCAGGTAGGTAGATTTGGGGGGTTCAGGGGGGGTTCACCCCGCGGGACATCCCGATCTCGGATGTCCCGCGGTGTGTGAGGTGATCGGCCCGGGAATCTTATAGATTCCCGGGCCGATCACCTCAGGGTGTTGGTCCACTTTAATGCAAATTTCGCGATACTGCTCCTTTAAATTTGGCATTAGATTGTTCTTACTTGATTATAGTGTTTGCAAATCATTGTGTCTGTAATTTCTGAGCTTCTTTGGCGAACAGGGACCAGTGGTTGTGATCTTGTACAATTTTAAAGTTCTGAGGAACCTATGTAAAAATGTAGACAAAACTATGATATACATTAGAAGTTGATATAAGTGTAGACATAGTCTACAACCGCAAGCCTGGGCTCATTTGATGGAACAACAAACGTTGAATAGTGTAGGAGAGTCAATTACCATTCAATAGCTGTCCTACAAACATTTGGTGAGCTAATAACCCAAATCCTGCTTCAAATAGAACTCCTTGTGACTCATTTTCTAAATTGCAGTTCATAGTTTTTTAATGGTCGCCTCTCAGGTTTCATCCTGGTCCATGCAATTTGTATCCTAACAGGCTGCTTTGTCTTTTATAGGGGAAATAATTTTATAATAGCTAATGCCTCTTGGATTTTTTCAAGCCATACGTGGAGGCTGATTCAATACTAACGCCAGGTATCGGCAAATGAGCGTCTGTATAGCGATGCTTAGAGCGACCTCTAGTAGACGCTGTAAGTGGGTATCGGGCGCTGTAACAGAGCTCCTCAGTCGCTGTAGTAACCTGGCCGGCATTGATGAATGCGATGTATGTTGGGCACTCTAACACCAGTACAGCGCAGCAGGGAGCGAAAGGTAGCGCCAGCTCAGTGCGACCGACTCTCAGCACTCCACACCACACACACAGCGTCGGCGCTCTAAATCTGGTCGCTGAAGCATAGAGCACCAGACGCTGTGTGATTAAAGTCTGTTTTTGAACACATATCCACCAGTAACAAAGTGAAATCACATGGAATGACATTGTTGTAACACTGTGACATTAACACTATACACTGAGCTATACACTGAGCCGCCTGTAATTATACCTGTGAGGCTACATGGCGCTGTTAGAGGCGCTCACCAGATTCACTTTCATAAATGTGGTTTTGCGTACAGCGACCGGCGTTCATCCCTTCTTAAAGCAGACCTTCACCCTGAATAAGAGCCTATCTTATATGTTTCCCACACCCTGTACATACAAATTGCTCACATTAAAAATCATCCTACCTGCATCTACTGCATGTTATGAGCCTTTAAACATCCAAGATGGTGGCTCATGGAGCATCAGGCAGCCTGCAAATAGGAAGTGTCTTCTGACTTTGTCGCTCTGCATTCTGGGATTGATGTCCTTCCCCTGACCCCAGCTCTGCTCTGTCTGTGCAAAGCACAGCTATAACCCTACCCCCTGTACTTTATCCTGCTCTCCTCAGTATGTGTGATGCTTCTGAGTCAAGATGGCGGCGCCCGTATCCTAGAGTCCTGAATAAAGGTGCAGCCTAAATGCTTAAAATACATTAATTTTAGATGCTGGGGAATTGTTTTTTTAAGGGTTTGGGCTTTTCATTAAATCACAGTGAAGGTCCGGTTTAAATAACCCCCTTAGAGGAGGCCCAAGTACTGAACGTTATCTCTACTTCCTGCTCTTGGACAGAAGAGGAAGCCTGAATGTCAGCCCTACCTTAAACTGACCATTTTTATGGGACTTAATGTGGGACACTTAAAGCGGACAACATCTGTGTGGCGCGGGTGTTAGTCGCCGCCACTGTAAGATCAGTGGGGTGGTTATCCAGAATGCTGGAGCCCCTACCCTGCTCATAACCCCCCAGAAGGCTCGTAAATCTTACCTTAACCTCAGTCCACCATGAGAATCCAGCACAGTTATTGGCCAGCCGATGGACCAAGGTTAAGGTAAGATTTAGGGGCATTCTGGGGGATTGTGTGGGGGAGGGGGATACAGGATGCCCCACCAGCCTATCTTACAGCAGCGGCGATCAACACCCCCGCCGCATGGGTATTGGTCCGCTTGAACTGACCAGGTAATAGGTGTGACTTGTCTACGGGCTTTTGAGGAACAAATATCCACAGCAGCCAATGCTATGCTCCTGTATGTTAGTTGGTGTAGCCCCGCACTCGGATCACAGCCCTCTCCTCCTCCCCTGCTCTCTGCTCCAACCACCCGAGCAGACTGATTCAGAGTCTGGGGGCTTGGACCGAAGAAGCCGGCTGCTGGTGACATCACAATGATGTCACCTGGCCCCGCCCCCTAGCAGTCGCGATGCAGGAAGTGGGGGGGGAGGGCATTTTCTGCCCTCTCCTCGCCACCGAAGAGGCTGGGGGGGGCCATCGGAGGCCCCCCCCCAGTGAAGAGAAGACCCGGTGGGAGGCAGCGCGGCCACAGGTAAGCAAATGTCTTTTTTTTTTTTTACAGTTAGCAGCTGCTGCTGCCAAAGCGGGGGGGGGGGCGGCCTATTCCAGGGGCTCTCCTGGAGCTATCTGACCCTCCACGGGGGATCGGATGGCACCAAATTAAAGAGGAGACCCGGCTGGATCCAACGAGGGGTCAGGTGAGTATTTTTTATTTTTATTTTTTTTACTAGCAGGGGGGAAATTCAAGCACATAGATTCTACGTGCTTGGCACTTAAGTGGAGTAGAAGCGAGCACGTAGAATCTACGTGCTTGGCACTGAAAGGGTTAAAGCACAGCTTGAATATTTCCAGTCTGTAAATGATGTTGGTGATTGGCCTAACGCTCAGACAAACAATGCAAATGGCGATCAATTAACAGAGAGCAGGGCTCCAGTTGCAAAGTCATGGAATTGGTGGGACAGTCTTCCTACGAATGTCAGAAAAGAGGGACAATTAAGTTTCCCAGGAGTTTTGGGGGGGCAGTGGGACAAGATGCCTCAAAGTGGGACTATGGGCTCGATTCAACAAAGGTCAAAAATGGATTTTTCGTGTGTTTTGTGCTTAAAAAGTTGCGATTTTGCTATATTTTTTTTTATGAGTGATTCAGCAACCTGGAACCATTGTAAAACACGAGTCACTTGAATTAAATTCGAGTGTGATTGTAAAAGTGCAAATTCAATTAGTGGATCGAAAAATTTACTACTGCATTTTACAATTCGAAAATTTTACTACTGATTCAGGTGGACTTGATGAGCCACACACATGATATAAATTGTCACACTAGTTTTTTGATGCAGCTTTCAGCAGGAGAAAACTCATTTTGCTCTCTCACAATGGAGCCCTTCTACTTTCTTTGCAATGGTAGTAAAAAATTCAATTCATAAGAAAAAAGCCTGAGAATTCCACTGTTTGGGAATCACTAGTTAGGAAGACAATGAAAATCAATGGCACTTTTTTACTCCTGAAAAAAATACTGAACTTTTTACCCTTTTTTACTAGTAGTAAAAAGTTCCTTTGACTTTCAGTGTCTTCCTATCTGGTGATTTGGTATTAAATATGATTTGAATTAAATTTTTTACTACCATGAGAATTTTTTTCAATGATTTGTGAATCGAGCCCATTGACTTCGAACATATTGCAGATGATGTGGCGCAGAGAAGGCGCACACACTACCCATTCCCATATTTTCGGACACGTTTGGAAGTGGATCAGCTGCCATATCAATCACTTTTCCAGCTTACTAGGCTAAATCGTGCAGCTTTGGAATCCTTATTTGGCACCATTAACTGGTAGAAGACCTTTGGTCGACCTTTGGGTTTTTACATTGCGGTGCACCAAAACCCAGAATAGTCAAAATCCTGGCTTTTGGTCCACGTTATAGTGTAAGCACCATGAGGTTAAAGCTAGCAAAGAGCTGCACCCTGCACCTAGGGACACGTGGTGCTATGTGAGCAAGCTTTGTATAGAAAACAATGGCCACATTTCTGCATTAAAGGAAACATTTGTAATACAGGTCCATGGCAATCCAACCAACCCCCCCCCCCAAAAAAAACAAAATACATATATGCCTCTTACAAATATTACTGTTTAATTAGTACTTCCACTACAGCATACCTTGCCTCTGTATTACATGTATCCACAATGTTACAAATATTACTGTTTAATTAGTACTTCCACTACAGCATAGCTTGCCTCTTTATTACATGTATCCACAATGTTAGCCATGTACATACAGCTACACAGGTAACTTAAAAAGTTGAAAAAAAAATTATGCATTTACATTTACCCATTAAAAAGCCTTACAACACCATGCAACAGTCAGAAAACAATACTAAACAATAGAAAAAAAATTTGAGTACATTTTCCAATAATTTTCGCTTGCGACAGCCTTTTTACGAGCATTTTGAAAATGTTACGAGTGATTAGAAAATTGCATTTTCAAGTGCAAGTATTTAATTCAACCCCTTTTTTGAATCACTCGAAAAAGTAAAAACTTTATGCATGCGATCTGATTTTTCGAGCGACACAAATTTATTTCTACCTTTGTTGAATCGAGCCCTATGGTTGAAAAAAACTCTCATGGTAATAAAAAATTCAATTCATGAGAAAAAGGCCTGAGAATGTCACTGTTAGTGAATCACCGGATAAGAAGACAATGAAAGTCATTGGCACTTTTTACTACAGGTAAAAAGGTGTAAAAAGTTCAATACTTTTTTCAGGAGTAAAAAAGTGCTGTTGACTTTCATTGTATTTCTATCTGGTGATTCGCAGTGACATTCTCAGTCTTTTTTCTCATGAATTGAATTTTTTACTACCATGAGAATTTTTTTCAACTCTAGGGCTCGATTCAACAAAGGTAGAAATAAATTGCCCGAAAAATCAGATTGCATGTGTAAATTTTTAGATTTTTCAAGTGATTCAGAGAAGGTATTCAATTAAATACGTGCGCTCGAAAATGCAATTGTAAAATTTTCAAAATGCTCGTAAAAAGGCTGTCGCAAGCGAAAGTTATTGGAAAATGTACTTGAATTTTTTTCTACTGTTTATTATGGTTTTCTGACTGTTGCATGGTGTTGAAAGGTTTTTTAATGGGTAAATGTAAATGCATAATTTTTTTCCACTTTTTAAGTTGCCTGTGTAGCTGTATGTACATGGCTAACATTGAGGATACATGTAATAAAGAGGCAAGCTATGCTGTAGTGGAAGTACTAATTAAACAGTAATATTTGTAAGAGGCATGTATGTTGTTTTTTTTGGGGGGGGGGGGTTTGGTTGGATTGCCAGGGACCTGTATTAAAAATGTTTCCTTTAATGTAGAAATGTGGCCATTGTTTTCTATACAAAGCTTGCTCACATAGCACCACGTGTCCCTGGGTGCAGGGAGCAGCTCTTTGCTAGCTTTAACCTCATGGTACGCCATTCTTATGCTTACACTATAACATGGACCAAAAGCCAGGATTTTGACTATTCTGGGTTTTGGTGCCCAGCAGTGTAAAAACCCAAAGGTCGACCACTCCCATGTACCTTCCCCTGTTCTTATGGAACTTTTTACTACTAGTAAAAAGGGGTAAAAAGTTCAATAATTTTTTCAGGAGTAAAAAAGTGCCATTGACTTTCATTGTCTTCCTAACTAGTGATTCTCAGGCTTTTTTCTTATGAATTGAATTTTTTACTACCATTAGAGTTTACTACCATTGCAAAGAAAGTAGAAGGGCTCCATTGTGAGAAAGAGCAAAATGAGTTTTCTCCTGCTGAAAGCTGCATCAAAAAACCATCATGTGTGTGGCTCATCAAGTCCACCTAAATCAGTAGTAAAATTTTCGAATCGCAAAATGCAGTAGTAAATTTTTCGATCCACTAATTTATTTTGCACTTTTACAATCGCAATCGAATTTAATTCGAGTGACTCATGTTTTACAATGGTTCCAGGTTGCTGAATCCCTCGTAAAAATAACTATTGCAAAATCGCAACTTTTTAAGCACAAAACACACGAAAAATCAATTTTCTACCTTTGTTGAATCAAGCCCGGGGAGGCCGATTCATTAATAGCGTCAGGTAGCGACAGATGAGCGACAGTAGCGGTATTTTCACAGCGCACGCTAGTATTCGCTGTGCTTGGCCGTTGTTCGGCTGTTGACAGCGACTCAGTCGGTGTGCGGTAATGTTGAATACAGGGTTAGGAGTCGCTGTTTGACAGGTTCCGCGCTGTATGGGAGCGCATGACAGCGAATGGCCATAGCGAACGGCTCCCAGCATATTCATTAACAAATCACGCTCAAAAAATTCTCGCGCTGTGAAATGCTTGTTTAAGCCCCAGAGCGCTGGCGGCGATGGGTTAAAAGTAGTTTTTTAACCCCCAAACAACCATATTTTTTTAAAAGAAAAAAAACATGTTTTTCAAAACATTTTGTAATATGAATACATTAATATCAGACCTGTAATATCAATTCTGCACCAATTTTTTTTTTTTTTTTTTTTACCTTAAAAAAAATATCTAACATTGCAGAAGTGGTCACAGAATTTTTGACAATTAAAAAAAAAAAACATTAATAGCAATTAATTAAGAATATTTAAAGATTGTTCCATTGAAATGCATTAGAGAGCGCCAGGTAGCGAGAGGTCATACCTGTCGCTGTTCAAGGTCGCTCGCTGGCGCTGTGGGGTGAGGCTGGAATAATGATGAATGATTCGCTATCTAGCGCTATCTCAGTCGCTAAGCAGGATTGGCTTGATAAATGTGTGATTGCGGAGGGGAGCCGGCGTTCTCGTGGCGGGGCCCGTCATTACCGTTCGCTCACCATTCGCTACCTGGCGCTATCCCTTGTTAAATAAGGGCCTAAGTGAATCAAGGCCTATCCCACCAAAGGTGAGACATCTAGCATTGACATATGCAACAAGAAATGAAGTCACACAATTCAGTTACTAACACTTTAACTGTGATGTGCCTGATTTCTATAACTCAGCAGCAGAAAAGGGGAGAGTAACTACATCCACACAACATGCAATCACACAACCCACCAATATAATCAATAGTAAGCTTTATTGTACATCTAAAAATACATACACATAAGACTAATTCAAAGCAAATAAGCCAACTCTACCAAAATAAATATATAAATATGCAAATATGTAAGGGCCACTCCTAAGAAAAGAGTGCTCACATAGCATCGTTCATTGTTTTCTGGGAGCTACAGAAGACTTTGGGCCTTATCTATCACGGGCTAGCGCCAGGTAGTGTCTGACGAGCGCCAGGTAGCGGCAGCTAACGGCGACTACCGACTCAAGTACGCCCGGCGGCGGTCACAATGACGCATTTATCAAGCAAAATGAGGCTAGCGCCGGCGAGAGCGACGGCTAGCGCGGCATTCATCATGAAGCCGCCTGGACCGAACAGCGCCGCTGCAAATCCCTTCACAGCGCCAGGTATGAGCTGTCGCTCCCTGGCGATGTCCAATGCATTTCAATGGAGCAATCTATAATTAATCATAATTAATTGGTATTAATTTTTTTTTTTTTTTTTTTTTTAATGTCAAAAATTCGGAGACCACTTCTGCAATGTTAGGATTTATTTTTAAGTTAAAAAAATTTTTAAAATAATTTGTGCAGAATTGATCTAACAGGTCTGATATTAATGTATTCATATTACAAAATGATTCTAAAAACATGTATAATGTTACATTCCAAAAATATGGTTGTTTAGGGGTTAAAAACTAGTTAATACACATCGCCGCCAGCGCTCTGGGGTTTAAACAAGGAATGGACAGCGACAGCACATTCGGAGCGTGATTTGTTAATGAATATGAAGCTAGCCGTTCGCTCTGGCCATTCGTTGTCAGGCGCTCACATACAACGCTGAACCTGTGAAACAGCGACCCCTAAGCCCGTATTCAACATTACCGCACACCGACTGAGTCGCTGTCATCAAGCTAACGCCGGCCAAGCACAGCGAATACTGGCTGGCGCTGAAAAAATCACGCTACAGTCGCTCATCTGGCGCTACCTGGCGCTATTAATGAATCGGCCTCCCCGTGCTGTGTGAGTACCTCCTGTATTGGCCTTATCTACCTCCTCAATGCTTTTTCCAATTGGGGTGAACTGCTTTATATGCTTCTACTATCAGGTTATCCTGCTGTTTGCTTAAAGCGGAACAAAACCAGGGAATTTGGCTTTCCCGGTTTTTATTCCAGTCCCTTGGAGCGTCCTGCTTTGGGATTCCCCGCTGTGTGAAACTCCCCATTTCGCCCTGTGAAACTCACCCCTCCTCGGTCCAGCGGTGCATGCACAGGCTCTCGTCCAGTCAGGGCCGTTTGCCATGTTTACATCCTTCGGCAAAGGGCCCTGATTGTCTTCAATGGGGAGCGTGCGCTGCCACATCCCCCGCATCTCCAGCAGCGTGTGCACTTCCGTGCCAGCCTATCCGCATGGCTGGGACTGGAACGCATGCACGCCACCGGGTATGCAGGGGATGCGGCAGCATGTGCTCCCCATTGAAAACAACTACAGCTCTTTGCCTTTTTGGGAAATTGGATGTGATTTGACGAGCACCCGCAAATGCCCCATTGGACCAGGGAAAGGTGAGTAATTACTGATGCCCTGGGGGGTTTCACATCTCCTGATTCAGGATACCCTGGGGGAGGTCCAGTGGCTGGTCCTGGAGTCTTTTAGATTCCAGGGCAGCTGCTGGTGGGTTTTGTTCCGCTTTTAATCTATAGTTCTTTGCATGCGTGCACTTCATTTTCTTAGGGGTTTATTCATCAAGGGATAGCAGCAGGTAGAGCCTCGCAGTGACAGGTAGCGAACGGTGAACGCTGGGCACTGTACGCAATACCACATTTATTAACGCGATTCCGGTGAGCGACTCTAACAGCGCCATGTGGCGTCCGATTCATCATCACAGACGGCTCAGCGTATAGCACCGGCGCTCTAGCTTTCAGAGCGCCTGGTATTACCTGTCGCTCTCCCTTATATTTCAATGGACGTTACCTTTCTTCTCTTTATTTTTAGTTTTCTTTTATTTTTTTTTATTTTTTTTTTTTTAGCAAATCATTGTGCGACCTCTCCTGGCCTATTTAAAGTCATTTTTGAAAACTTTTTAGATTTTTTACATTTTTATGCAGAATTGTCATTACAGGTCTGGTATTAAAGTGTTAATGTCACAATGTAATAACAATGTCAAATGTTTTCGACCCAATTTTGAGCGTCGGCGCTGTGTGAGGCTGTTTTTTGATGAATATGGTTTGTCACTCACACTGACCAGTTGCTACCGTTCGCTCCCATATAGCTCTGTACTGGTGTTATAGCGTCTCACACACCAAATTCATCAATGCCGGACAGCGACTGAGGTGCTCGGTAACAGCGACCCATAGCCGATCACAGCCACTACTAGCGGTCGCTCTGAGCGCCTCGCTACAGACGCTCATCTGCCGGTGCCTGGCGCTAGTAATGAATCAGCCTGCCCCTGTTAGTCACTTTATGTGAGTGGGTTATATATTAGCTGAGGTTATGAGATTGCTTGGCACCTCCTTATTTTAGTGGTGGCCCTTAAATATTAACAATTGATGCATGATGTGCAGTATTCATTTTGTATTCCATGGTAGGGTTCAGTGGAGCACCCAGAAATGTATTTTGGTAGCGGGGCGTGGCACAGATGGGGTGCGGCTATTGCATTTACCAGCTGCCAAGTGTTAACTACGCGACTGCTGCAGGAACATTGATAAGTCATTTGCATGACTTTCTGGGTGCTCCTGAGCTGCTGATGAACTCTCTGTGGCCAGGCATGGCCCCTGTACCTCCTAAACTGTGATAGCCCACTCTTGAAATGTGTTCCAAACCTTTTTTTTTTGTGCCGATCTCTTTTGTTACATAGTCATTGCCATACTGCACCAGGTGTAGGGGGTCCAGACTCCTGAGCTACCCCCTTGGGTGATTCCCTGGTAGGGTTAGCTCATTTGTTTTAAATGATCTTGTGTGTATGTATTTTATAGACATGCAATAAACTTTTGATTACCGTATTTTTTGACAACTGCCCGCACATAGGATTTGGAGAAGGAAAATAAGAAAAATAATTATTCTAAACTAAATGTTGTGCTAAAACACCCCATTACAGGCAGTGTGGCATTCCCCCCTTCGATTCCCATAGGCAGTGTGGCATTCCCCCCTCCGATTCCCATAGACAGTGTGGCATTCCCCCCTCCCATTCTCATAGGCAGTGTGGCATTCCCCCCTCCGATTCGCCATAGGCAGTGTGGCATTCCCCCCTCCGATTCGCCATAGGCAGTGTGGCATTTCCCCCCTCCCATTCTCATAGGCAGTGTGGCATTCCCCCCTCCCATTGTCATAGGCAGTGTGGTATCCCCCCTCCCATTCTCATAGACGGTGTGGCATTCCCCCCTCCCATTGTCATAGGCAGTGTGGTATCCCCCCTCCCATTCTCATAGACGGTGTGGCATTCCCCCCCTCCCATTCTCATAGGCAGTGTTGTATTCCCGCCTCCCATTCCCCATAGGCAGTGTGGCATTCCCCCCTCCCATTCCCCATAGGCAGTGTGGCATTCCCCCCTCCCATTGTCATAGGCAGTGTGGTATCCCCCCTCCCATTCTCATAGACGGTGTGGCATTCCCGCCTCCTATTCGTCATAGGCAGTGTGGCATCCCCCCTATCCCATTACCCATATAGGCAGTGTGGTATTCCCCCCCTCCCATTCTCATAGGCAGTGTGGCATTCCCCCCTCCCATTGTCATAGGCAGTGTGTCATCCCCCCTCCCATTCCAGTAGGCAGTGTGGTATCCCCCTTCCCATTCTCATAGACGGTGTGGCATTCCCCCCCTCCCATTCTCATAGGCAGTGTTGTATTCCCCCCTCCCATTCCCCATAGGCAGTGTGGCATTCCCCCTCCCATTCTCATAGGCAGTGTGGCATTCCCCCCTCCGATTCGCCATAGGCAGTGTGGCATTCCCCCCTCCCATTCTCATAGGCAGTGTGGCATTCCCCCCTCCCATTGTCATAGGCAGTGTGGTATCCCCCCTCCCATTCTCATAGACGGTGTGGCATTCCCCCCCCTCCCATTCTCATAGGCAGTGTTGTATTCCCGCCTCCCATTCCCCATAGGCAGTGTGGCATTCCCCCCTCCCATTTCCCATAGGCAGTGTGGCATTCCCCCCTCCCATTCCCCATAGGCAGTGTGGCATTCCCCCCTCCCATTCCCCATAGGCAGTGTGGCATTCCCCCTTCCCATTCTCATAGACGGTGTGGCATTCCCGTCTCCTATTCGTCATAGGCAGTGTGGCATCCCCCCTATCCCATTACCCATATAGGCAGTGTGGTATTCCCCCCCTCCCATTCTCATAGGCAGTGTGGCATTTCCCCCTCCCATTGTCATAGGCAGTGTGGCATCCCCCCTCCCATTCCCGTAGGCAGTGTGGTATCCCCCCTCCCATTCTCATAGACGGTGTGGCATTCCCCCCCTCCCATTCTCATAGGCAGTGTTGTATTCCCGCCTCCCATTCCCCATAGGCAGTGTGGCATCCCCCCTATCCCCCCCTTCTGGCGCCACCACTGCCTCTCGGGTGTCAGTGCACGCTGACACAAGCCCCCGAATGTGACCCCGAGAGGCAGTGGTGGCAACAGAGCGGGCACAGCGGGTGCGTAATGTAAATATACTTTTTTTTTACATTCGCCCAATAAGACACACTGACATTTTCCCTCCACTTTTGGGGAGAAAATAGTGCGTCTTATATGGTGAAAAATACGGTATATTGGTGCGTTGTGGCAGTGTGGATACTTACTTCTGCTTTCCTGCTGTGCATTGACTTAGGCTGTCACAGACCGTATTGTGAAGGGTCCGATCTCATTTCTCCCCCTTTTTCCAGTTAAAGTAGTTACTAGATACCTACCTATCCATCTAGTCAAGCTGAACACCCTTTTTTGCCCTCTATTTCTACTTTAGCCAGTTGTTTTCCTTTTTTTGACCTCCGGCGGCCAATTAGAGGTCCGATTTCACAGAGGAAGCGAGTAACAGGTAAGCAAAATGGGGTTGCAGGGGTTATGCCTTAAAAATGTTCAAATTAAAAAAAAAACAATCACAGTTGATGTTACCGAACTATTATTATCCTGATCCGGATGTACATCACAGGCAACCCTGAGTGGATCTAAGAGGACTGCCTATGGTGCTGAAAGCCGGATGGCTTAAAGAGGAACATTGGACCAAAAATAAAAAGTGGCTAATGCCCCCCCCATCGGCTCCTACTTACCTTTTGGATGTCACTGCTGCCTGCTACGGCGACATCCGACTGCTTCAAGGCCCGATCCTCTGCCCCCCGACAGCTTAGCATCTGCTAGTGACAACACGGCTTTAGCCCTACTCTTCAAAGTCCTACGCCGCTCAGCGAAGTGTTGCAGGATTTTGTCCGGCTCCATTGAATCTCATAGGGCACCGCGCAGGAGCAAGATCGGGGGCCACGCGCAGTGCCTGATGGGATTCAAGATGGCGCCGCCTGTCGGAAGGTCGCCCGGAATCCGAGGGACCCAGAAGATGGATCCCATGGCGAGGTGAGTAAACATTACCCAAAGGTAAAACCGGGGGGACAGCAGATCGATGTTCCTCTTTAAAGTGGACCAACACCCAGGATTTTGACTATCCTGGGTTTTGGTCCACTTTGGTGAGGCATCCCGATCTGTGTGAAACCCCCCAGAAAGCCCCAAAAACTCACCTCTCCCCGCTTCCACGTGACCACTGCAGCCAATCCCCGCCAACGGACAAGCGGGAGGCAGCGACGGACAAGAGAGCGCACCCGCTGCCGCCTCCCGCGCGTCACTCTTACAGGACGCGCGCCCGCGCCGGCCATTCACAAATGCCCGGCGCGGGTGCGCGTCCTGCTAGAGGGACGCGCGGGAGGCGGCGGCGGGCGCCGCTGGATCGAGGAGCAGGTAGGGATTTAGGGGTTTCTGGGGGGTTTCACACAGCCCCCAATGGGGGTGCCCCCGCAGTCAGGGAGCTGATCGGTTCAGGAATCTTATAGATTCCCGGGCCGATCATGGGAGGGTGTTGGTCCACTTTAATGGTTATGGGGGTCCTGGGCAATTGACCCCCCAAAGTACTCCTTATCCACATAGAGAGTCAGAACACTGGCCAGAAATTGTCCAGCAGACTTCTTTGTACATGTTGCAATCATTAGTGGCCAGACATATTTTGCATGCAACACTAATCACTTTGGTGCCATTAGCCAGAGCCACCTCCCTCCCCTTGCTGTTGGGAACGGGTAAAGGTTCCGTTTGCCGTCCAATGGCAATAGAATTCCCTGTCTGCCTCTGAACATCCTTCCAGTTTTTTGAGAATACTCGTAGTTTGAGCAATAACTATAGGCTGAGTAGGTGATGTATATACCCCCCTTCCCCAATGAGCCAGGCTTCTAGAGCTGAATCCACATAAAAGCCCTTCATCCTGCTATGGGGAGTCCGTCATTGCTCAATGATTGATGAGCTCCTGAAGTGAGCTGGTGAAAGGTCTGAATAGTCTAATTATCAGTTCACCAAAGGTTGTAACTGGTCTTCCTAACACATGTGGCTCATTAGAGCTTACACATACTTTACTGAGCTCATACTTGGTATATTATACGTACAGGTTAGGTGTGTTTTCAGTACTTTTCTTTCAAGCCACAGTATCTTCAGCATGGCAGGTATGCAATCAATGATATGTCCTTACACTTACAGGCTGATTCATTACTAGCTCCAGCTATCCGCAGATGAGCATCTGTACAGAGGCGCTAAGAGCGACCGCTAGTATACGCTGTGATCGGCTATCGGGTGCTGTAACAGAGCGTCTCATTCGCTGTAGTAACCTGGCGGGCATTGATGAATGAGATGTATGTTGGGCGCTCTAACACAAGTACAGCATTGCAGGGAGCGAAAGGTAGCGCCAGCTCATTGCGACCGACTCTCAGCGACTCACACCATATTCTTTTACAAAGGTTTTTATTGTGGTTCAGCAGATGGTAAAGACAGCATGGACATATACAAATGCAATAGAGCATGACATGAACAGCATAATAAAACTTGGCAACCTAATTAATACATCATAAAAGGTACAATAAACCCTAAGGAAGAACTTTAGTAACATGGGAAAACTATATCGATGCAGAGATCTTATACCGCTAAGGAGAGATTGATGCTTAGAAAACAAAGGTTAGGGTTATAATTACCGACTTCTAATACATACTTAGAAAAACACTCCCATGTGAACAGTAACTGATATATAGGAGAACTCCATTACATCATAACACTTACTCATTGAACCGTGAGGTTAAATTTTAAGATATAGACAGGGTGACAAAGACAGAGACAACTGGAGACATCACCGACACACAAGGAAAAGGGGGGGCAGGAAAGAAGCTGGGTAAAGGTGGGAGGGGTGAGGGTATACAGTTCCAGGGTTGAGACAAGAAGTGGACATCCCGAGAATGAAGAGGGCCCGCTCAGCTAAAGGATGAGGGAACAACCTGACTAAATCGGGAATATTGGGTCCGCACTGCCACCTCCAAGACCTGTATGCTCTATCCACGGTTGCCAGGTGTCATAAAATCTGTCATATAAATCCTTGGAGATTGCCGTTAGCTTCTCATTGCACATGATATCAGCTATCCTGCCCTTTATCTCAGCCCATGGGATGGTGGGAAGTTTCCAATTCCTTGTGATCGTTACTCTGACCGCCGAGAATATATGGAGAACCAGGCGCCACTGTAATTTAGTGTAGGTGCCCATCTTTAAAGAAAGAAGGGCTTCCCAGGGGTTCCCATGGGCCACAATTTTCAGAATATCAGAAATGAGTGTATAACATTTCTGCCATATCTCTTGGGCTATTGGGCATTCCCACCACACATGAAGCATCGTACCCCTGAGGTGACATCCCCTGAAACAGAGGGGGGAGGAAGAGGGGGCAAACCTGTGAATGCGATCGGGGGTATAGTACCACCGAAACATGATTTTGAAGGCATTTTCCTGGGTAAGGGCATTGTAAGAAATTTTATTCGTATTTCTCAGGATTATCTGCCAAGTTTTAAGGTCTTTCTCCTCCCCCAGTTCCTCCTCCCATCTTGCCATGTAGTTATGTTTCTTCGTGGGATTCGGGGCCACCAGAGATGTGTATAAGCTAGATATCAATCCCCCAAGAAGTGGTCCCGAATGCACCTTCTTTCAAATTCCGTAGTCCTAAAGGGGGGGGAGGACTTCTTCAGAAGTTTATTAACGAAATGTTGTAACTGAAGACATCTAAAAACCTCCGCCGGAGGGAAGTCAAGTTCAGATGACAGACCCTGTAAGACTCACACCATATTCAACAAAAAACGCTCACAAAGCGTAGGCGCTCTAAAGCCGGGGCGCTATAGCATAGAGCGCCGTGTGATTAAAGTCTGTTTTTGAACACATGTCCACCAGTAACACTGCAAAAACACATGGAATTAAATTGTTGTAACATTGTGACATTAATACTTTAATTCCAGACCTGTAATGACAATTCTGCATATAAATATAAAAAATCAAAAATGTTTTATAAAATGACTCTTTCTACGCCAGGAGGTCACACAATTATTTGAGAAAAACAGAAGAAAAGGAACGTCCATTGAAATGTATGGGAGAGCGTCAGGTAGCGACAGGTAATACCTGGCGCTCTGGAAGCTATAGTGCCAGCGCTATATGCTGAGCCGCCTGTAATGATGAATTGGACACTACATGGCGCTGTTAGAGTCGCTCACCAGAATCGCCTTCATAAATGTGGTTTTGCGTACAGCGTCCGGCGTTCACCAGATGCTGCCTTTCGCTACAAGGCACTACCTGCCGCTATCCCTTGATGAATAACCCCCTTAGCCTGGACACTCCCTTTAAAAAGGACCAATCTCTAGCCCTAGAGTCTATAAGACTTTAGGTCTGATGCTCACCCTCTCCCCGTGGCATCTGGATTTGATGTGAAATTACCACTGTTCACCTTTTTTTTTATCTATAGGAATAGATCAAACTGGAATACAATCATAATAAAACAGCAGGACCAGGTGCCCTAATGTATTCAGATATACCATGAGAATGAGAACCTTCACAGACACATTTGCACCTTGATTACTTACATAGCTGGTGATCCCACGATGCATGCACACAGACCTATCTAAATAGCTAGTGTGGACACTCACAGCCAGAGGAGAGCGGCTGAAGGGATGCCAGTCGCCCTCTGATTATTTGCAGGTTTGGCCCATCCCAGGTTTGGTCCATGTCCATGGGGAATGCTCTGGGATTACCAGTATACTCACCTTGCCGCCATTCCCACGGCACATGCACCTGCTCTTGTCCAATCAGCATTCTATTCCCTGCATAGTAATCCAAAGAGCCAGGCTGGAACAAAACCTAGGATTTTACATTCCTTACAATACATTTCCTCATCTGCTCCTCCAGCACCACTCTGCCAATGTGGGCCACCAGTATTAGCTTGAGGAACTAGTCCAGACCACGCCCCCCTCTCTGTATTTATAGCTTGAATGATGCCCTCACTGCTGCCATTCTAGCCAAGCTAACCCCTGAGAATACCTGTGTCTGAAGCAGGATTTCATGCTCTTATAGACCCCATCCATTATGCTGATTATTATGATAGTTATTATACTTCATCACAGACCCCAGGCCACACCCACATGCTTCAGAGGAGAATCTAATGTATTCAGATATACCATGAGAATGAGAACCTTCACAGACACATTTGCACCTTGATTACTTACATAGCTGGTGATCCCACGATGCATGCACACAGACCTATCTAAATAACTAGTGTGGACACTCACAGCCAGAGGAGAGCGGCTGAAGGGATGCCAGTCGCCCTCTGATTATTTGCAGGTTTGGCCCATCCCAGGTTTGGTCCATGTCCATGGGGAATGCTCTGGGATTACCAGTATACTCACCTTGCCGCCATTCCCACGGCACATGCACCTGCTCTTGTCCAATCAGCATTCTATTCCTTGCATAGTAATCCAAAGAGCCAGGCTGGAACAAAACCTAGGATTTTACATTCCTTACAATACATTTCCTCATCTGCTCCTCCAGCACCAATGTGGACCACCAGTATTAGCTCGAGGAACTAGTCCAGACCACGCCCCCTCTCTGTATTTATAGCTTGAATGATGCCCTCACTGCTGCCATTCTAGCCAAGCTAACCCCTGACAATACCTGTGTCTGAAGCAGGATTTCATGCTCTTATAGACCCCATCCATTATGCTGATTATTATGATAGTTATTATACTTCATCACAGACCCCAGGCCACACCCACATGTTTCAGAGGAGAATCTAATGTATTCAGATATACCATGAGAATGAGAACCTTCACAGACATTTTCACGTTGTTTATGTACATAGCTGTACCCACAATGCATGCCTGGGCCATGGCAGCCTCCCTGGCATCACTGAAGCTGATATGCACAAACCTATGTGAATGGCTAGTGTGGATGCTCACAGCCAGAGGGGACCAGCTGATTGGATGCTAGTCACCCTCTGATTTTGTGCTGGTCCTCCCAGGTTTGGTCCATCCCAGGTTTGGTCCATGTCCATGGGGAATGCTCTGGGATTACCAGTATACTCACCTTGCCACCAATCCCACGGCACATGCACCTGCTCATGTCCAATCAGCATATTATTCCCTGCATAGTAATCCACAGAGCCAGGCTGGAACTAAACCTGGGATTTTACATTCCTTACAATACATTTCCTCATCTGCTCCTCCAGCACCAATGTGGACCACCAGTACTAGCTCGAGGAACTAGTCCAGACCACGCCCCCCTCTCTGTATTTATAGCTTGAATGATGCCCTCACTGCTGCCATTCTAGCCAAGCTAACCCCTGAGAATACCTGTGTCTGAAGCAATATTTCATGCTCTTACAAACCCCATCCATTATGCTTATTATTATGCTAGTTATTATGCTTCATCACAGACCCCAGGCCACACCCACATGCTTCAGAGGAGAATCTCCATATCTCCTCTATTTCTTCTTCAATTTTGAAACGGAAAATATCACTTTAACAAATGAGAAGTGACTCACCACATCAGTTACGGTAAAATAACTTGTTGCCAACTATAACTGTAATATAATTACCCATGCATTAATTATTCAAAGGGAGGCTCTTACCTATTTGCTTAGGGGTTTATTCATCAAGGGATAGCGCCAGGTAGAGCCTTGTAAGTGACAGGCAGTGTCTGGTGAATGCCGGGCGCTGTACGCAATACCACATCTTTGAAGCTGATTCTGGTGAGCGCCTCTAACAGCGCCATGTAGCATACAATTCATCATTACAGTCGGCTCAGCGTATAGCGTCAGCGCTGGCTTCCAGAGCGCCAGGTATTACCTGTCGCTACCTGTCGCTCTCCCATACATTTCAATGGACGTTACCTTTCCTCTGTTTAAACAGGGTTTTTGTTTTTAATGTTTTTTTTGCTCTCAAACAATTGTGTCACCTCTTCTGGCCTAGAAAGAGTAATTTTTGAAAACTTTTTTGAGTTTTTATATTTTTATGCAGAATTGTCATTACAGGTCTGGCATTAAAGTATTAATGTCAAAATGTTACAACTATGTCATTCCATGTGTTTTCGCTTTGTTACCAGTGGATATGTGTTCAGAAACAGACTTTAATCACACAGCGTCTGGCGCTCTATGCTATAGCGCCCAGATCCAAAGCGCCGACGCTGTGTGTGTCTGTTTTGTTGTTGAATATGGTGTGAGTCGCGGAGAGTCGGGCGCTACCTCTCGCTCCCTGCAGCGCTGTACTGGTGTTAGAGGGCCCAACATACATCTCATTCATCAATGCCTGCCAGGTTGCTATAGCGACTGAGGCGCTCTTTTACAGCGACCGATAGCCGATTACAGCGTATACTATCGGTCGCTCTTAGAGCCTCTGCACAGACGATCATCTGCCGATACCTGGCGCTAGTAATGAATCAGCCTGCCCGTCATCTTTTTTGTGGGCAGGCAGTGTACAAATAACCAGCATAGAGAAAGCAAAATACATTTAAAGTGGACCAACACCCACGGGTGATCGGCCCGGGAATCTATAAGATTCCCGGGCCGATCACCTCCCTCCCCGCGGGACATCCGAGATCGGGATGTCTCGCGGGGTGAAACCCCCCCAAACACCCCAAACTCCTTACCTAGGCCGCCGCCGCCTCCCTCGCGCCCCTCTAGGCGTGCGCGCGCCTGCGGCGGCCGCCTGCGAATGGCCGGCGCGCGCGCGTCAAGAGGGACGCGCGGGAGGCGGCGGCGGAGGAGCCGCTTGTCCGCGGCTTGTCCGTCAGCGCTGGGAGCGGGGAGAGGTGAGTTTTTCGGGGGGTTCGGGGGGGTTTCACACAGCGAAGTGGACCAAGACCCAGGATAGTCAAAATCCTGGGTGTTGGTCCACTTTAAATGGCAGCACCTTAACAAATGTCGCAGCCTAGGACATGTTCGCTGCTTCATGAAATGGATGTTGAGGATGGCTAATAAATGATGAATTATAACCCACCTGTTGCAAATATATTGCTGGAGCTGCTTGGTGGAGATTAAGGTGAGTATAGGTTAATATAGCAATAGGCTCTTTAAAGGTTTTACGAGCGGATAAAAAAAAAACCGCCACTTATTTTACAAGACAGAAATAATGTTTATGAGAACAATACCCCCACCTCGTCCTGGCCGTGGCCCGGATCTCTGGTCTGCTGGCTGCCTTTGTGGCCGGTGTCTTCCTTTGTCGTCATTGTGTTGTGGGATAGGAAGCGGTGTCTTCTAGCTGCCCGGCTGACATGTTATAGAATTCTCCATATTCATTGACATGTTTCGGCTGTGCGGGATTCCAGGCCGCCCAGTTACCGGTGGGATGTTTGGAGCGCTGATATTTACTAAGCGGCTCACACAGGCCCGGAGCCTTTGTTGCTGGAGCAATAATGTAAGGTATGCGCCATTCACACCCTGCCATGAATAATAAAACCCAACAATACGGCAACTTGGGTGATCTTCTGTTTAAAGATTTTAATTGGTGGGAGCATGTTTACCACCTTGGTTTCTAGGGCCACATAAAGGAATAAGGAGGGGGGTTATTTACCAATAAGGGACTCACAAAGCTCGACCTGTACCAGTCAAAGGCAAAACAAGTTGTTAGGTCCCTTTTAAAAAATCACCTATGAGCATCCTGATTTGGGATGTCCCTGCAGTTATAGATCCTTAAACAAATTCAAAGTGATACCAAAACCAAAACAAGGAATTCCCAACAAAATGGGCACTCCACTGGGCTAATAAAAATTATATGAAAAACATTTTATTAGGTATCACTATTTCATCATAAAAGAATACAAACAACACAGATACACAAGACAATTAAAAGACCCCCTTTGAAGCTGTGGGCGCATGGCGGAGCGCGTGGGGGCAGCGGAGTGACCACTGATGAGACAGTATATGGCGGTAGTTTGATTTTCTTTATCTGCTTTGATGTTTGATCCACATGTGTATTTTTTGCAAGCCCTTGGTCTCTGTTTTCCTATATTACAGATACCAGGTGCTTAAATTCACTAGAATCAGTCCTGTATTGTTAGTCAGATCAGAAGACCCCCAGAGAGCGCATCAGAGATAACGTGACCCTCTGGTCAGGGCACCTGCCTCCAACGCCAGCAAGAAAAAAAGAGGGTCATACAGAAAAGTCATCTTGTAAAGAATTGCCCAAAATACAGCACTGAAAGGAGGAGTCACTGAAAGGTTAGGTGCTGAAATGAGAGATGGGAATTTAAAACACAGACAAAAGTGAAGACGACAAACACAGAGACCAGCATCAGCTCCTAGAGAAAGGCCAACATTGCTGAAGCTCCTCTGGGATTTGGGATCCTGATTAATGCCCTCCATTGTAACCTGACCCCATGTCTTAGGATGTCTTAGGAGCCATTGTCTTAACATCCGTCATCATTTTCTGCAGACGCTTGCTGAAGGCTTTGCCATAATAATGCTATAGACCATCAGTCACAGCAAACAGTTCAAAGAAAATCCTACAACCATAGTAAAACAAGAGCATCAATCAGTCTTGGTACAAGCAGGATGCTAAGGAGTATATGCGCATGCACACATCAACATATATAGAAAACACAAATTTTATCTGCCTCGATTCAATAAAGGTAGAAAAAAATTCTCATGGTAGTAAAAGCCTGAGAATGTCACTGTTACTGAATCACTAGATAAAAAGACAATGAAAGTCAAAGACAGCTTTTACTACAGTGTAGAAAGGAGTAAACAGGTCTCTACTTTTCTTAGGAGTAAAAAAGTGCCATTGACTTTCATTGTTTTCTTAGAGGCCGATTCATTAATAGCGCCAGGTAGCGACAGATGAGCGACAGTAGCGTTATTTTCACAGCACCCGCTAGTATTCGCTGTGCTTGGCCGTTGTTCGGCTGTTGACAGCGACTCAGTCGGTGTGCGGTAATGTTGAATACAGGGTTAGGAGTCGCTGTTTGACAGGTTCCGCACTGTATGGGAGCGCATGACAGCGAACGGCCATAGCGAACGGCTCCCAGCATATTCATTAACAACTCACGCTCCAAAAATTCTCGCGCAGTGAAATGCTTGTTTAAACCCCAGAGCGCTGGCGGCGATGGGTTAAAAGTAGTTTTTTAACCCCCAAACAACCATATTTTTAGAAAAAAAACAAAACATGTTTTTCAAAACATTTTGTAATATGAATACATTAATATCAGACCTGTAATATCAATTCTGCACAAATTTTTTTTCTTTTTTTTTTACCTTAAAAAAATATCTAACATTGCAGAAGTGGTCACAGAATTTTTGACATTTAAAAAAAAAAAAAAAAAAATTAATAGCAATTAATTATGAATATTTAAAGATTGCTCCATTGAAATGCATTGGAGAGCGCCAGGTAGCGAGAGGTCATACCTGTCGCTGTGGGCTGAGGCTGGAATAATGATGAATGATTCACTATCTGGCGCTCTGTCAGTCGCTAAACAGGATCGGTTTGATAAATGTGTGATTGCGGAGGGGAGCCGGCGTTCTCTTGGCGGTGATCGTCATTACCGTTCACTCACCATTCGCTACCTGGCGCTATCCCTTGTTAAATAAGAGCCTTAGCTGGTGATTCAGCAACAGTGACATTCTCAGGCTTTTTTCTCATGAATTGAATCTTTTACTACCATGAGAATTTTTTTCTACCTTTATTGAATCGAGGCCGTACATCTGATGCTACCCAACTCCAAGAGGCTGATTCATCATTAGCGGCAGGTAGCGACAGATGAGCGTCTGTAGCAGGCATTTTCAGAGCGCCCGCTAGTAGTCGCTTTGCTCAGCAGTAGGTTGCTACTTCATAGCGACTCAGTCGCTGTTCAGTAATGTTGAATACATTGTGAGGAGTCGCAATTTGACCAGTACAGCGCTGTATGGGAGCGCATGTTAGCGACTGCTCATAGCGACCGACTCACAACATATTCAGGAAAAAAACAGCCTCACAAATCTCAGGCGCTGAAAAATACTTGTTTGTAGCCTAGAGCGCAGGAGGCGGTGTGTTTAAAGTGTGTTTTCAAGCATCTATCCACTAGTAACAAAGCGAAAACATATGGAATTACATTGTAACAACATTGTAACATGAACACTTTAATGGCAGACCTGTAATGTCATTTCTGAAGAAATTTTTTAAAAAATCATAAAAATGTGAAAAAACTGCTTTTTCAGTGTCAGAAGAGGTCACAGAATTATTTGTGATTTTTTGGCGAAAAAAAAAAAAAAAAAAAAACCCGGTTTAAAGAGAAGAAAAGGTTCGTCCATTAAAATGTATTGGAGAGCGACAGGTAGCGAGAGGCCATACCTGGCGCTGTGCAAGGCTGAACGCTGGCGCTGTTCGCTGAGGCTGTGAAAATGATGAATCAGACGCTACATGGCGCTATCCCAGTCGCTAAACAGATTCTGCTTACTTAATGTGTAATTGCGTGCCGTGTCCGGCGTTGACCAGTCGCTATCTGTCGCTATCTCTCATTAACGAGGCGCTACCTGACGCTATCCTTTCATAAATAAGGGCCCAAGTTGTAAATACATTAATACAAATATCACAACATGCTGCTGAACTCCACCTAGGATGAATTAGGAAGATTATTATTATTTATTCATAGAGCACCATCATCTTCTGTGGTGCTGTACAATGTAGAAGTTTACAGATGTAAAACAAATAACTTATAATGCCTGAGTATTATGAGTAGTGATAAGCTTTGGGGCCGGTCTAGCCGACTCGGTCCGGTTTGCCCCATCCTGGATAACGGCAGGATGTGGGTCAAATTATCTGGCATCACACCCACTGATGCTGGCAGGACATCACTACTCTGGTGTAAAGGTCCTTTAGACCCTTTATTAATTTACAAACAGTCCTCTCTGTGGTCTGCTCAGTCGGGGGCTCCTGACGAAATGGTTGTGAGGAGGACCATGCAACGCGTCGGTGTTTCCAGCCTGTTCTGACGCCGGACCTTGGCTCCAATTACTTGGTGACATTATTCTTGGTGTGCCACACACCCCGCTTCACCTTTAATTCTTCACGACTGGGTTACTCACCGCCAGGTGACGCTGTTGCAGAGAGGAAGTCTTGTAACGAGCCCCCTTCCGGCCTATATATACCTGGTACAGCCCATTTATCACCGGTGTTTTTCTCTCTGCATGACGACAAGACAGAAGATTGAAGTCTCCTGCTTGCAGGTAGCCGGGGTCTTACCCCGGCACCCCCTTTGGTCTATTTCTGCTCGGTTTTGATTGTTGTTACCTTTGTGGTTAAATGGAAGCCTCCCAGCTTAGGCTGCTCACTGGGCAATTGGTAGACGGCACTATAGGTGCCTAGGAGCTTATCTCCTCCGCTCGACCCCCTGTTTTGGGGGCAATGCGGCTGTCCGGCATGGTGATCCGGATTTGGGATGCCCCTGTCCCGAGGTGCCCCTTGCTCTCCCGTTACGGTCCCTTCTCCCTTCACTATGGGGGGGGGGGTAGAGGGATGTGTATTGTATGTATGTTTTTACTGTATGTTTTATGTGTTTACTTATTTCAACGTTTGTCAGGCTGCACCGCAAGCGAGGGTGCGTTTGGCCTGACTAAAAATCCTCCTTACATGGCAGTCTCTGTGATGCGGGCTGCTGCTGCTGGCCTGTAGGGCCAGAGTTTTGGCTCAGCTTTAGGGGTGGCCGGGGCGGGCTGTGCTGTGTCAGGCTTGCCTGAGGCTGCCTGTGCCTTTCCCAGGTTATACAGCTCCCCCTCCCCCCTCCCCTTGTCTCCTTGTCCGCTTGGCGGGCCGTGTGTCAGTTTTTTGGGGGCAGCGCAGGCTGCCTAGGAACTTCTTTTTTCCCCCTCCCCCCCTTTTCCTTTTACTAAGGGCGTTGTTAGCCCTCTTGTTATCCTGGCACCGTCGTCCGGCGGGCCGCACTGTTCAAATTCGGCGGGGGGGCGGGGCCCGGATGACGTCAGGGGTGGGGGCGTGTTTCCAGCGGCGCGTCATCTCTCCGGCCCCAGCCGCACTTCCTTCCTGTTATCAGGAGGACGTGTGCGGGGCTCTCAGCCGCATATGTGTGCTGCTGCTGCTGGACGCTCCGCCGCTTCTTCCGCTGCTGCCGCTCTGCCGCTATTGCTGCCACTGCTGCCTTCGCTCCTTTTGCTGCCTGTCTTCCACCACTTCTACTGGTCGGGTGCTGGGCTTTTCTTTTAGCCTTCCTTGGGCAGGTAAGCGGCCTCACCTGGCGTGGGGCCGTCTATTTTTATGTCTGACTGTTTATTTAAAAAAAAAAAAAAAAAGTGAGATATATATTGGAGAAATATTTTTATTTACTAAAAAAAAAAAAAAAAGAGAAAAAGAAAAGGAGGAAAATCAGAGGCCAGTTTTCTTTGCCTCTTCAAAGCACTCTGGTGCTGTGTATGTATGTTGTATTGCATGTTGCCATTTGTTTCTGGGGGTCTTACTGTTACTGTTTTTTTCCTCCCCCACAGATCCTGGGATTCCCTCAATACAGTGGCCTCCCGGTTCTATTTTGCCTGGCTAGTCCTTTTTTTCTCCAAATTGGGACATATTTATATATTTATATATATATATATACATATATATATTTAAAAAAAAAAAAAAAAAGATTTTTTAAGTTGTAGTTATACGACATAATGATTTATTAGCTAATTATTTTTAAAGGGGATCTTTATTATAAATTAAATCCTCCCTCCCGGGACATTAACATAAAGGGGCATCCCGGGTGACTTATGCCTTAAACCCAGGATTTTGCGAATACCATAAATCACCATATGGAGGCTTCCGATAATACTGGAAATGGTTCTGAAATTTTGAATTTAGATCCGCCTGAGGCCGTCACCCTGCCAAAGGGTCAGTTGTTTAATGTGCCTCAGCCGCGTTTGGTTTTTCCCAGACAAAACCACTTTGAGAGGGTTGTGCTTAAGGAATGGGAACATCCCACGCGGTTAACTGGAATTCCTTCCAGTTGGGAGAAACGTTATCCCTTTCCGCCAGAATTGGTGAAGCTCTGGTCGGTTCCTCCTGACGTCGATACCCCTATGCTAGGGCTCTCCAGCACGGCTATGGTGCAGTCTGCTGAGACCACTGCCCTTAAGGATGGTGAGGATCGTCGGATTGACCAGTACGCTCGCCATGGTTTTATTTATGCCGGGTCAACGATGCGCCCGGTGTGTGCTTCGGCGCTTCTTCTATTGGCGGTTAGATCTGTAATTCAGGATCTGTGTGTGGATCTTGATCCCACTTGTAAGGAGTTTACTGCTCTCAGGCAGTGTGAGTCTTTTGTTTCCTATGTTCTGTCCGCTCAGGACGATGCGCTGGCTATGAGTAGCAAGACAGCGGCAATGCTGGTGGCTATTCGTCGGGCAGTATGGCTGCGCCAGTGGTCGGCGGACGTAGCTTCTAAAAAGGTGCTCACAGCTCAGTTGCGAAAGGTGGTAAAATGCCGCAACGTAAGAGGCCTCGTCGTCCCTTTTGGGGGGCAAGTTCTGGTAGGCCTTCCTTTCGGGGATTCAGAGCGGGTAGGGGGGCTTCCTTTCCCACTACCAGAGGTGCAGGTTGGACTCAGGGGAAGGGCCGTGGCCGCCCCGCACAGTCCTGGGGCACCAAGCCCAAGCCTGCCGGTAAGCCCGCTCAGCAATGAGGGGCTGCCCTCACCCGTGAGGGTGGGGGGACGATTACGACACTTCTCCCAGGTTTGGGACCAGGAGATTCCGGACAGATGGATCCGGGAGGTAGTGTCGTCCGGTTACAAGCTGGAATTCGAGTCTCGCCCTCCTTCACGGTTCTTTCGGTCTCGGGTGCCCATCGATCCTTTGGCCGCACAGGGGCTCCTGGCGTCGGTAAAGAATCTGTTAGAGATGGCGGTCATCCGGCCGGTACCACGCTTAGAGATGGGCCTCGGTTTCTACTCCAATCTTTTCGCAGTCCCCAGAAAGGACGGGTCGGTTCATCCCATCCTGGACCTGAAATTACTCAACAAGTTCATCCGTTTTCGGAAGTTTCGCATGGAAACTTTGCGTACGGCCGTCGGTTCCCTTTCGGCAGGGGGACTTCATGACGTCCATAGACATCAAGGATGCTTATCTTCATGTTCCCATCTGCCACGCTCATCAACGTTTTCTTCGATTCGTGATGAAAGATCAGCATTTTCAATTCGCGGCACTTCCGTTTGGCCTTACCTCGGCTCCAAGAGTGTTTACCAAGGTGCTAGCAGGGGTGATGGCCATTTTCAGATCTCGGGGCATTCGGGTCGTACCTTATTTGGACGACCTTCTCATCATGGCTCCGTCACTCAATCAATCAGAGACAGACACCAGGATGGTGGTCTCCACGCTGGAAAGCTTTGGTTGGGTGATCAACTTCCCCAAGTCCTCCCTCGCTCCGGCCAGGGTGGTGTCCTTTCTGGGGATGCAGTTGGACTCTCTTCAACACAGAGTGTTTCTCCCCCAGTCCAAAATTCATCTGATTCAGGAGTTGGCTCGGGTCCTACTTTCCAATCCTCAGCCGTCCATCCGTCTGGGGATAAGGCTGGTAGGGTTGATGGTCGCCTCTTTCGAGGCAGTTCCTTTTGCTCAATTTCACACGAGGACGCTTCAGCTTTATCTGTTGGCGTCCTGGGACCGGCAGCCTCGGTCGCTGGATCAGCCCTTCCAGTTGTCCTCCCGGGTCCGGCAGTCTCTCCAGTGGTGGTTGGTCTCGGCCAATCTCGTGAGGGGCAGGTCCTTCCTGACCCCTCTTTGGGAAATTGTCACCATGGACGCCAGTCTTTCGGGATGGGGCGGATTCTGGAAGGAGCTTCAGTTCCAGGGGCAATGGGGACCTCAAGAGGCCCACTTACCCATCAATGTTCTGGAACTGAGAGCCATCCGTCGGGTGCTTGCTCTCCTGACTCATCACGTTCTGGGCCTTCCGGTCCAGGTGCGTTCAGACAATCGAACAGCGGTTGCTTACATCAATCATCAGGGAGGGACTCACAGTCTGAGTGCTCTCAGAGAGGTGTCCCTGATCCTGACCTGGGCAGAGGCCCATGTTCCTTGTCTCTCGGCGCTATACATTCCAGGAGTGGAGAACCAGGAAGCGGACCGGTTGAGCAGGGGCTCTCCCCGTCTGGGAGAATGGGCTCTCCATCCTCAGGTTTTTCGCTCACTGTTTCTCCGATGGGGGACACCGGAGGTGGACCTGTTTGCCTCTCATCACAATCACAGGCTCCCGAACTTCGCGTCGCTCTCCCGGGATCCTCTGGCTCTGGCAGTGGACGCCATGTCCCTGAGCTGGGGGGATCTGGGATTTCTATACTTGTTTCCTCCGATACCCATGCTGGGCAGGGTGGTTCGGAAGTTGGCTCTGGAAAGGGTGTCCGCCGTTCTCGTGGCCCCAAGGTGGCCAAGGCGAGTGTGGTTCGCAGACATTGTTCGGCTGGCAGTGGACCAGTTCGTTCTGCCTCTTCGGCCCGATCTGCTCACTCAGGGTCGGTTGTGTTACCCCAATTTACCAGCGCTGGGTTTGACGGCCTGGCTGCTGAAACCTCCATCTTGAAGGAGGAGGGTCTTTCTGACTCAGTCGTTAAGACTCTGATCAGTGCCCGGAAGAGGTCTTCTTCTATCATCTACTATAGGACTTGGAAGGCCTATATCGCTTGGTGCGAGATTAGATCTTTTCCTTGTAGGGTCTTCTCGGTCTCCAGGATTCTAAGGGCTAAGTACTTTGAAAGGGCACGTTTCTGCCTTATCTATCTTTTTTCAGAAGCGTTTTGCGCTTCATCCTTTAGTTAAAACTTTTTTCCAGGGGATTACGCATGTGCGGCCTCCCAGGAAACCATTACTCCCGGTTTGGGATTTGAATTTGGTTCTTTGTGCTCTGCAGGCTCCTCCTTTTGAGCTTCTGCAAGATATTGCTTTGTCTACCCTGACTCAGAAGATTGTCTTCTTGGTAGCTATCACTTCGGTCCGGCGTGTCTCGGAGTTGGCGGCCTTGTCTATCCAGGCGCCCTACTTTGAGAGGCATCAGGATAAAGTGGTCTTTCGGTTCAAGCCAGACTTTCTTCCTAAGGTTGTTTCTGCTTTTCATTTGAATCAGGATATTGTTCTTCCCTCCTTGTGTCCTAATCCTAAGAATGACAAAGAGAGGGTTTTGCATTGTTTGGATGCAGTACGCTGTGTTAAGTACTACTTGATTATCACGTCTCCTTTTCGTAAGACGGATGCCTTTTTTGTTGTGCCCTGTGGGCCTAAGAAGGGTTTGGCACCAGCCAAATCTGCCATTAGCAAGTGGATACGTCAAGCCGTTACTGCGGCCTATTCTGCTAAGGGGAAAGTTCCCCCTTTTCGTATCACTGCTCATTCTACTCGCGCCGTTGGAGCGTCTTGGGCGTTTCAGCACCAAGCTTCTGTTGAACAAGTTTGTAAGGCCGCCACTTGGTCTTCTGTTCATACTTTTTCTAAGTTTTACAAAGTTGATGTGCGAGCCTCAGCGGATGCTGTTTTTGGCCGCAAAGTTCTGCAGACTGCAGTCATTTAAGTTATGCTTCACCTGGCCTTGAGATGCCCATCCCTTGTGGACACTGCTTTTGGATGTCCCAATCGTGAAGAATTAAAGGTGAAGCGGGGTGTGTGACACACCAAGAATAATGCCATTTTGTGAGTACTCACTTGTGAGTGCCACACACCCCGCTTCACTCCCACCCTTTTCGGTATTCCGAATCCTTTATATGGTGAAGCTTTTATTTATTTTGAGGTTACCGTTAAATTACTGGTACCTTGTCTTTCTGCTTTTTAATACACTGGTGATAAATGGGCGGTACCAGGTATATATAGGCCGGAAGGGGGCTCGTTACAAGACTTCCTCTCTGCAACAGCGTCACCTGGCGGTGAGTAACCCAGTCATGAAGAATTAAAGGTGAAGCGGGGTGTGTGGCACACCAACAATATCCATTTTTCAGGTGAGTACTCACAAAATGGCATTTTTTGATTACTAGTTACCGCTTGCACTATTAGTTTGATGTTTTAAGTAGCGCAGCACTGCATCTATTAAACTCATATTCTTTTAAAGACATTGGTTTGTTCTTTGATTGTTATTGATTTATAGCACTTAGCACTTTGGGGCATAGGATCCCTATATCACTTGTCACTTTAATGTGGGTTTGACCCCGAACCCCAGGTTTATGGATTAGGGAAAGGGGAATTAATTACACCATTTTTGATTATTATCTTTCATTATTTTTATTTTTCATGCATATGGATTGATTGTATGGGGACCAATATACAAATGCCAGAGAGCCATTTACTGTTACATCCGGCTGCTCAGTATGTTTTAATTTTTAAAATGTGTGTCCTTAGTGTGAATTGATACTAACTCTGTATTCCCATAATTAATAAAGGGTGACTTTATTTTACTTTGGTAGCGCAGCTGTATTTGTCTGCAGGGTTTGGTGGGGCTGGTCTGGCATCCCCAATTACGAGGCCCCCCCCCCAGTCTGGCAGACGCTGGGCTGCTGCTGGCTGGCATCTGTTGTAAGGGGGCACACAGGTCCCCCTCCATTTTTTTTAGCTTGGTAGGGGGTCAAATAAGGAGGAGGGGGCCCCCTGTCACTACTGATGCCAGCTTATGTGGGCCCTTGGGCAAGAGATTCTCAGTTAGCCCCTTTATGATGTGTAACATCACATGCCATGACACATCATGTCACCCTTCTGCTCTGCTGCCACTGATGGGTCATCCTCTGCCGCTGATCACCCTCCCGTCTTCGTTGTCTTCTTCACTATGGTCCTCTAGTCCTTGCCACCTTCTCTGCTGCCAGTGATTATCCACTGGTCCTTTTCTCTTTTCCATTGCTGCCAGTCACCCCACAGTCCTTACTGCTTTCTCTACTGATGCTTATCATCCACCAGTGTTTGCTACCCTCTCCGCTGACACTGAAGAGTCCTGTTGCTGCCAATCGCCCTTTATTCTTCAGCCTTTTCTACTGAAGGGTCCACTGCTGGCAAATGTTTTCCTCACCTTCTCAACTGCCACTTTTCTCGCCACCTTCTGCATTGCCGCTGATCATCCCCTGGCCCTAAGATGAGCTGTGAAGAGTTCTGCACATGGAACACCTAGGTCACTGGTCCAGTGGGTGAGCCCACCAAGGAATCATCTCATGGCCCAGTCTGAACCCGAGTAGACTCCTGAAGATGACAGGGGCCCCCACACTTGCCCGGTGCTGGTACCGATGCTGGTGTGCAGTCCAGTACTGGGAGAAAGTGTTTAGGTTTGAGGACAGGAGGAAGTCCTGGGAAGAGCGGAGGCTACGTCTGGGTTGGTATTTGTTGATAAGAAATGTGAGCAGGGGTTCTGATTGCAAAGTGCTTTGTAAGTTAAGATTTTAAACTGAATTCTTTTAGAGAATAGACTCTCAATTATATGTACATGCCTTAAAGTGGACCAACACCCACAGGTGATCGGCCCGGGAATCTTATAGATCACCTCCCTCACCGCGGGACATCCGAGATCGGGATGTCCCGCGGGGTGAAACCCCCCCAAAACCCAGAAAAAACCTTACCTTAGCCTCCCGCGCGCCCCTCTAGACGGCCGTTTGTGAATGGCCGGCGCGGGCGCGCGCCCTGTAAGAGTGACGTGCGGGAGGCGGCGGCGAACGCGCTGTCTTGTCCGTCGCTGTCATCCGCTTGTCCGTCGGCGGGGATTGGATACAGCGGTCACGTGGGAGCGTGGTGAGGTGAGGTGAGTTTTTGGGGCTTTCTGGGGGGTTTCACACAGCGGGGTGCCTATCGGGGTGCCCCTCCGAAGTGGACCAAAACCCAGGAAAATCCTGGGTGTTGGTCCACTTTAAAAGAGTAAATGCCAACTTTTTTTTTTTGGAACTATGAGAAAAGATGTAATTCTCAGTCAGCTAAGAGAAGCTTCTGCTGTGGGTAACATATATACCACCCAGGCATCTCCCTGGTTTATGAAACACTTGTAAATAGGCCTAACGACTGATTATGCATGCCTGTAAGCTGTAGATATAGATTGCAACTATATAACTAGTGATGTATGATCCCAAGGGGTACTTCTCATCTGACCAAGACATTGTTGTGAGTGGTAAGAATGTTTTTAAATGTTAACCCTTGAATGATGAATCATGTAAATTGATTTAAATATTATTGTCATTGTTATTAAAGTGGTTGTCAAGGCAAAAAGTAAAAAAACAACAATTTTTTTGGACAGCCTTTTGTCCAGTTTTTGTCTGCTTTCTGCCCGTAGCCCACCCAGTTAATTCATTTGTAATTCAGTGAGCGGTGCCAAGGTGGACCCATATGTACCTGCCTCAGCACCATTGCAATAAATAGAGACTTGACCACCACTGCTATCTTGGACCAGAGAAGACCGATTGCCATCTCCGCTCTTGGTAAGTTTTACACTAGCGGAACTGGGTGGAGTTGCAATGGACAAAAAGTGAGTATACCTGTTTTTTTTTTTGCTTTGCTTGGACAATCTCTTTAATTGTTTCATTGGTTAATGAGATTACTTAAAGTGGACTAAAACCCAGGATTTTGGTGGGCTTTGGTCAGGTGCCCCGCTATGTGAAACGCCCTAGATCGTTCACATCAACTCACCTGACTGCGGTCCTATGGCACATGCGCGGCTGCTCGTTCATCAGCGCTCTCGGAGCCGCTGAGCTATGCACATCTAAACGACGTCTTAGCTCAGCGGCTCCGAGCACGCTGGCCGCCGCATCTCGCGCTTCCCTCTAAGAGGGAGCGCGCCTGCGCCTGCCATTTACAAATGGCTAGAGGGACAGCAGGGATGCAGCCGCGGCCCGCGCATGGGGGGTTTCACAAAGCGGGGCATCCAAAACAGGGAGGGAATGGATCGGCCCCGGAATCTTATAGATTCCCGGGCCGATCCAGCTGGTTTTTGGTCCACTTTAATTGCTTAATTAATTAATTTGATTAATTGTATACATTTTCTGCTCCCCCCCCCCCCCCCCGCCCAATCCAAACGTCTTGACCCTCTCATTCCTGCCACGTAGTGTTAGCATAGAAGGAACAACTTTTGAGCAACTGCCAGCCCTGTGTATCACTGGCACACAAGAAATGCTCAGTCATAGGTCATTGACATGGTCATTGCTCCTATACCTGCATACATCTGTTCAATAAGTGCTTCCATGAGGTCCTCATAAGAGTTCTGGTTGGATTGACCTACTGCTGTTGTTGGCCTGGACTAGTTGTGGTCGTCCTTGCACCAACAGAACCTGGAAGTGAAATGTTTAACCATGTTTCTGTGGATCACCACTGCTCATCTGCCATGAATACTACAGCTGCTATTACAGCTTAAACATAACCATTGTATTTCCGTGTGCACTTTGCACGTTCTTGTATAGTCATTTATTCAACCATTTATAGGCCCAGTCCATGGTTAGGATTATCAATTGAAACAAAGGAGGGGTGGCAGCCGCTCAGACCATATTATACCTAATCTGGGAGGTGCACGTTAGCAGGGCAATTAGGATACAAAAGTCTTAAAGGAGCCACAGCACTCAACCCTGTTAGCTTGCAGACCAGCCTAAAATCTGTCTCTAAATCTGGTTAAAAACAGAGGCTCGGTCACACACATCTGCAGAAGTAGCTTAAGCTGCACCACCAAGCGCTAAGGTGCCTCTATGGGTGCAGTCCTAACTCTAATCTCTGAGAGCCCCCTTTGGGACATACAATGCAATAGATAAACTGGGAGCAGGCTTACCTGAGGTTGCCCAAACCTCAAGTGTGGGGTCTAGGCTGTATTCCAAGGTCTTTGACCCTTCCACCCCATGGGCTGCACTTGAGGTTTGGGCAACCTCAGGTAAGCCTGCTCCCAGTTTATCTATTGCATTGTATGTCCCAAATGGGGCTCTCAGAGATTAGAGTTAGGACTGCACCCCACAGAGGCACATTGACGCTTGGTGGTGCAGCTTCAGCAACTTCTGTAGATGTGTGTGACCGAGCCTCTGTTTTTAACAGATTTTAGGTTGGTCTGCAAGCTAACAGGGTTGAGTGCTGTGGCTCTTTTAAGACTTTAGAATTATTAATTGACAACACTGGTGATGGTAGGGAATGGACCTGATGGGAGGGGGAGAACCTCTTGTTTTTGTTATAAACCTTACAAAAGAGGAACTGTAAGAACGAGTAATTCTTGTAAACAGCTCTGTTTTTTCAGCGGGCCGGGGTGGTGAGTGTCAGCATGTAGAGTATATTGGTTATCACACAGGTGCCATCAGTTTAACTGCTGAACATACCACAGCAGGTGCACTGTTTGTGCTCAATAAAAAGGGAACAAAGTTTAGGGATGGAAGATATGAAACAGCACAAGGAACAATGGCATAAATAAAGCAAAGTCAGTATCACATTAGCTAACAAGTGTAAATATAATACCTGTCAACATTACCTGTAAAGGCCACAGGCTCAGGGGAGATGAGTAAACTCATAAGGGGTAAGGGGCCAATGTATTCAATGATCTTATGTGAAGGCAAATATTAGGTTCCTGATTCTATTTCATGAAGAGAACTTGGCAGTTGGCCCCTTCTGCCTGGAGAGTAAATGTAAAGTAAACCTATTACTTGAACATATATTGCCAGTTGAGTAGGTATGTCTGGATATGGCATTTAGAGCTCTGTATACAGTAAAGCTGAGCTCTAATAGGTATCTCTCCATAAGGCTATTCTGCAAAGCAGGTAAGGTAACCACTCGCCTAATTCCATCCTCCTTATCCTTTTACTCCTGTGTCTACACAGCCTCTAACCTCCCAGTCCAACACTGTATCCACCAGACACTCATCCTCTAGACACGCACTTAGCTTCCTGTCTCCCATCCCAACCCTGTACTCACTCTAGAACCTCATCACAACCCTATACCCACTCAAGCTCTAACTTCTAACCTGTAACCACTCAGCCTCTAAACTACCACTCAAGGCCTGTAAAAAATAACCCTGGCAGGGTCCAGAAGGGTGAGGAGCTCATGTTGATGTAAAGCTATGCAAGCAGAGAAGTTTGCTTACTTATCCAGCCTACAGAACTGCACTTGCTCCAGAGGTGACTAGGCCAAGAGCCCATATGTAAAGCAGTTCCGTGAGGGATTTAGAGTGAGAAATTGGTCCTAGAGGCTTGGGGTGGATTCTACCAAGACCACCAATGGCCAAAGTATTGTTTGGGTATATCAGAGCTGATATTTGACTTGTATTAGGGAACCTGTAAAGGCTTGGCAGAGATGTTGACCTTGGAGAGGGTGCTGGAAATGGAGTGTGGTTTAGGGGCGTGGCTTATCTGCTACCTTATACAAAGTCACTTCACTATCTGACATGCAGGTTGCGGGTGGTCATGCATATGCATGTCAGGGGACCATTACTTTGAGATATATAATGCGGGTGAACCGGAGAGGGGGGTTACACACAGGGGGCGGCTTTCACCCAGCCCTAGATTCTATTATAGGGGACGTATAGATGACCTCTGGGTTCCTTTGCAACTAATGTACACTATCCCCTCGATTCAAAGAGCAAAAGTTAATTGATTTCGGATCGAGAATCGTAAGTTTGGGTGGGTGTTTTTCCTGTTTTTTTGGCCATTTCCGACTCGCACGAGCCTACGTACGAATGCGTATATGCTCTTACGATCATCGCAAGTTCGTTCCTAAATTTTAGGATCAAAACGTAAAACTTAGGATCAAAACGTAAAACTTAGGATAATCGAATGTGTTTAGGTGTGATTCAGAGAACAGTTTTCAAACCTCTAAATACGTTTTAAAAGAAAGCCACTGCCGACACCTTTTAGCAGTCGGATTGCTGTTCTTGAACAGGTTTTTTGGCTATGTGGAGGAGTCTGCGCGTCTTGAGCTCCAATGAACTGCATGTATCAGCATGGCCGAGCCCATAAATTGTATGGCAATGCATACCTGATTCATGTATGCCTTATAAAAGCATTTTAATGTGGACCTTAATTAGTCCTTTGCATGTAAACCTTTATTTTGCAATATATTTGCGTTAATTAAAGAAACATGTCCTTTGGTATTTATTTTTAAATTGATGTACTAGAATTGAAAGCAATAGGGACACAAATTTTGGTGGTTGCCGTGGGGGGGGGGGGGGCAGAGTATGCAGCAGGAAGCATGCTACTGTAACTCACCTCGGGCAGTGATCTTCTTCCTCTCAGCGGTGGCAGAGCAGCTGCGGCGTTTGAATTTGGCCACACCAGGGGTTACATAAAGCACGTGTCCTCACATATGAGTGCAGGCAGCCATCTTTCTGTAGCCCCCCGGTGGGGCCAAATTCAAACACGGCTCCGCTACCGCTGAAAGGAAGAGGATCGCAGGCGGAGGTGAGTTACAGCAGCTTCCTGTTTCTGCATCCTTAGGTGAAGCTTGTTGATCCGGTTGAGACTGCTCAACAACCCAATAACCAGATTTTCTGTGTTCGGGACGGACACCGGACTCAAACACAGACTTCTAGCGGAAGTTCGGCTTTGGGAACCTGAACTAGCAAATTTTGGTTCGGTTGCTTTTTGGGTTCGCCCATCACTAGTTACGTTGCTAGTGGTATAAATAGGTTAGCAGCCAATGGTCAGTAAGTCAAGTGAGGTGAGTAAATGTTTTTAGTAATGCAGAAGCCACCAGCAAATGATGGAGTGGAGTAAAGCGGACCTCTGCTGCCATCTGCAAATTAATTAGTGAAGTCAATAGGAGCTCCACAGGGCCGTATTTGGTGTTCATGTTTAAGTTAAGTCACGGTCCACATAAAAAAAGTGTGTAGGGGGAAAGGGTGCAATGGGCTAGATGCAGAGAATGTGTGTGGAGGAGGGCACAAAGGGGGAATGCAGAGAAGCAGACAAGCATGTTCCATCTTTTACTGTATTCTGACATACAGGAGTCACATGACCACACCAGTGGAGGGGAGATGCTCTGGCCTGTGTTCAACCCATTGCCCCCCCCCCCCCCCCCCACAAATACATTCTGCATCCTTCTGTGGCTGGGGGTGTTTGTTAGGAGGCATTCATGTTCTGGGTATATTATTTTTAATTTCTTTTCTTTACTACAGTAGTAAGGGCACTGTCCCCCCCCCCCCTTCCAGGTTGCCACCCTAGGCACGTGCCTAGGGTTGCCTAATGGTAATTACAGCCCTGGAGCTCCACTGCCATCCCCGATCTGCTTCCACAGATTATTATAGTACAGATAAACTCTCTACTATCATCAAATTAACTTGTAGTACAGGGGAACTCTGTTGCCATCTACAAATGAATTAGAGAAGTCAATGGGAGCTTCATTGGCATCCCTGCTCTGCTTCAACAAATTTTTATAGTAAAGATAAACTCTCTACTATCGTCAAATTAACTTGTGTTACAGGGGAACTCTGCCGGCATCTGAGAATCAACCTAACTAAATGTGAGCTGGCCCTGGTGTGAAAATTCAATGGGGCTCCATTATGCCCCATACAGCCTTTTCTCTGTTTTTTTAACATCGGATGCAACATGAGAACTAAAGACTAAAACAGCAGAAACCAATGACACGTCTTTTAACTGTACATGATGCAATGAGAGCACAAATATAAGAAATAAGGCAGAAAAACAGCAATGAGCTTATGGCCCCAGGTGCGATCTCAAACTCTGCACCCCCTATAGTTGCCCCCCTGGAAACAACAACAGCAGAACTGGGGCAGGGAGTGGAACCCAGTCATATGTGAAAGTGTAGGCATTTCTTTTTTGTCTCACACATGCTGCACGTACACATGACCTAGAAGCAATTCCTCCGATCCAGCTTCCGATATCATGCCGGGTGTATGCAAAAGTCACACAGTTTGTGAGTCACCGGCCTCCGCATACAGTGCGGTGACACAGCCGGCCATTCATAAAGCCGACACTTTGTTTACACACTTTGCATGAGCCTGGCAGTTGACAAAACTTAGCCACAAAGGAAACACAGCTTCCGCTCCTACCGGCTCAGTGCAAGAGGCTGAAATGCCGGCAGCTGCCATCCATAACTCACTAACCAATAGCTGCGCAGAGGCCTCCATGTATTGCAATAAAATGTTCAGGCATTAAACAGTAGTTATGTTACTAGTTGGAGAGACCACTGCTGTTCTGCAGTTATATTAATTGTGTGGGGGAAAAGGGAAGACTATTGCTGCTCTGCAGGTAAATTTCTTGTGAAAGATAGACTGCTGCAGCTTTCCCGGTATGTTAGTTCTGGTAGGGAGACCACTGCAGCTCTGCATATATGTTACTTGCACAACAGCGACCGCTTCTGCTCCAAAGTTACTTGATACCACTCTCTGCAGTGCAGTTATATTACTTGTTAAAGATAGACTGTTGCAACTTGCCAGGTATGTTAGTTCTGGTAGAGAGACCACTGCTGTTCTGCAGTTATGTAAATTGTGTGTGCAGGGGGGGGGCAGTTATATTACTTGCATAAGAGACACCACTGGTTTTACCAGCTGTGTTCCTTATGGGAGAAAGTCAGCTGTTCCTCTGCAGTTATGTTCCTTGTGGAAAAAAAACAGCTGCATCCTCTGCAGTTTTACTTGTCACAGAGACCACTGCCACCCTGCAGTTATGTCACTTGTTAAAGAGAGACTGCTGCAGCTTACCATGTATGTTAGTTCTGGTAGGGAGACCACTGCAACCACTGCTGTTCTGCAGTTATGTTACTTGTTGGAGAGACCACTGCTGTTCTGGTGTTATATTAATTGTGTGTGGGGGGGGGGGGAAGACTACTGCTGCTCTGCAGTTATATTTCGTGTGAAAGATAGACTGCTGCATCTTTCCAGGTATGTTAGCTCTGGTAGAGAGACCTCTGCTGTTCTGCATATATGTTACTTGAACAATAGCGACCGCTTCTGCTCCAAAGTTATTTGATACCACAGTTGTCCTTCAGTTATGTTACTTGTGGGATAGACCGCTGCTGCTCTGCAGTTATGTTACTTGTAAAAGATAGACTGCTGCAGCTTGCTAGGTGTGTTAGTTCTGGTAGGGAGACCACTGCTGTTCTGCAGCTATGTTAATTGTGTGTGTGTGTGGGGGGGGGAGGGATTACTGCTGCTCTGCAGTTATATTACTTGCATAAGAGACACTACTGCTATTTTACACCTGTGTTCCTTATGGAAAAAAGTCAGCTGTTGCTCAGATGTTGCTCTGCAGTTATGTTCCTTGTGGAAGAAAGTTTTACTTGTGACAGAGACCACTGCCATTCTGCAGTTATGTTACTTGCACAAGAGCCACCGCTTCTGTCTCAAAGTTATTTGATACCACTTTTGTCCTTCAGTTATGTTACTTGTGTGAGAGACCACTGCTGTTCTGCAGTTATGTTAATAGTGTGTGGGGGAGACTACTGCTGCTTTGCAGTTATATTATTTGTGAAAGAGAGACTGTTGCAGCTTGCCATGTATGTTAGTTCTGTTAGGGAGACCATTGCTGTTCTGCAGTTGTGTTAAATGTGTATGTGGGGGGGGGGGGGGGTACTGCTGCTCTGCAGTTATATTACTTGCATAAGATACTCCACTGGTATTTTACAATT
The DNA here is from genome assembly GCA_027917425.1 of Gastrophryne carolinensis. Lineage (NCBI taxonomy): Eukaryota > Metazoa > Chordata > Amphibia > Anura > Microhylidae > Gastrophryne > Gastrophryne carolinensis. The sequence goes on along the minus strand of CM051234.1, from coordinate 48,278,524 downwards.
GTGTTCCTTATGCAAGAAAAGCTGCTGCTCCCTGTGCAGTTTTACTTGTGACAGAGACCACTGCCACTCTGCAGTTATGTTACTTGTTAAAGATAGACTGCTGCAGCTTTCCCGGTATGTTGGTTCTGGTAGGGAGACCACTGCAGCTCTGCAGTTATGTTACTTGTTAAAGATAGACTGCTGCAGCTTTCCCGGTATGTTGGTTCTGGTAGAGAGACCACTGCAGCTCTGCAGTTATGCTACTTGTTAAAGATAGACTGCTGCAGCTTTCCCGGTATGTTGGTTCTGGTAGGGAGACCACTGCAGCTTCAAAGTTATTTGATACCACTTTTGTCCTTCAGTTATTTTACTTGTGGTAGAGACCACTGCTGTTGTTCTGCAGTTATATTAATCATGGGGGAAGGACCACTGCTGATCTGTTATTTGCAGGAGATAGGTCCTTGCTGTATTGCAGTTATGTTAATTGTGTGGGGGGGGTACTGCTGCTCTGCTGTTATATTACTTGTGAAAGAGAGACAGCTGCAGCTTACCATGTATGTTAGTTCTGGTAGAGAGACCACTGCTGTTCTGCAGTTATGTTAATTGTGTGTGTGGGGGAGACCACTGCTGATCTGCAGTTATATTACTTGCATAAGAGACTCCACTGGCATTTTACAGTTGTGTTCCTTATGGAAGAAAGGGGGGAGACTTCTGCTGCTCTGCAGTTATATTACTTGCATCAGAGACGCTACTGGCATTTTACAGCTGTGTTCCTTATGGAAAAAAGTCAGCTGTTGCTCTGCAGTTGTGTTCCTTGTGGAAAAAAAACTCCAGCTGCCTGTGCAGTTTTACTTGTGACAGAGACCACTGCCACTCTGCAGTTATGTTACTTGTTAAAGATAGACTGCTGCAGCTTTCCCGGTATGTTAGTTCTGGTAGGGGGACCACTGCAGCTCTGCAGTTATGTTACTTGCACAAGTGCGACAGCTTCTGCTCCAAAGTTATTTGATACCACTTTTGTCCTTCAGTTATGTTACTTGTGGTAGAGACCACTGCTGTTGTTCTGCAGTTATATTAATCATGGGGGAAGGACCACTGCTGATCTGCAGTTATGTTATTTGTAGAAGAGAGATCCTTCCTGCTCTTCAGTTTTATTACTTGTAGGAGAGAGACCTTTGGTGCTTTGCATTATGTTACTTGGAAGCGGGGGGGGGGGGGGGGGGGCACTACCACTCCGCAGCTATGTTTGTTGTGAAACAGAGAAAGCTATAACTCTGCAGTTATGTTACTTGTATGAGAAAGAACAATGTTATTATTATTATTGTTTATTTATATTGCGCCATCTTCTTCCGTAGCGCTGTACTAGCAAAAGGCAGACCACTGGCACTTGTGAAAAAGAGACAGCAGCACTCTGCAGCTATGTTACTTGTGAAATAGAGACAGCTGCAGCTCTGCAATTATTTTTCTTGTGGAAAGTAGAGAGACCAAGGTGAGACTACTGCCACGCTTAAGTTAAGTTTCCTACAGGAGAGAGACCGATGTCAGTTATCAGTGACCACTGATGCTCTGCATTTATAGAGACAGTTGTGTAACTTTTTGCTGTTATGCAGTTATGTTCCTTGTGAGACTCTGCAGTTATTTGTGGGACTGCTTCTTTGCATTTGTTACTTGCAAAGGGAAGAAGACCATTACTGCTCCGCTGTGCTTTTGTTACTTAAAGTGGACCAAAACCCAGCGCAATCGTCCTGGAAACCTATAAGATGCCTGAGCCGATAGATTCCCTCACGATTTTGGATGCCCCGCTGTGCGAACCCCCCCCCCCCCAGGTCGGCCCGTACACTTACCTTGCTTTCCTGTCCAACGGTGCGAGCCATGACCGTATCCCTGCTATCCCTCTAGCTGGGCGTGTTCCCGCACCAGGCATTTGTGAATGGCTGGCGCGGGCACGCTCCCTGTTAGAGAGAAGTGCGGGATGCAGCCGCCAGCATGCTGATTTAGCGAACTGCCATGCATGCGCCATAGAACCGGGAAGAGGTGAGTTGCGCTCGATAATCTGGGGAGCTTCACGCAGCGGGGCACCTCCGGTCTGGGGGCCCCGGGGGAAAGGACCAAAACCCAGTAAAGTCAAAATCATGGGTTTTGGTCAACTTTAAAATGCACAAAAACACGCTGGGTTTTGGTCAACTTTCAGGCTTGAATCCTAATATTTTTGGGGTTTTAGATACAGTAAGGACATGTTCTTTAATCTGTGTTTCTGTCTCTGGGGGTGTTTTGTTACTGTTAGCCTCTTACCCTAACCCTTAAACAACGATTGGCAGTTGGATACTATTTGTAGCGACAGGGCAGGACAGCCAATATTCTAATATGGGGCCCAAGGGGGCCCTGGCCAGGCAGCCCTACCTGAGACCTGCTGGTTTGGCTTAGGGCCCAGTTAGAAACTAGTGGCCTAGTCACCACATATAGCATACCTCCCAAGTGTCCCTGATTTGGAGGGACTGTCTCTCTTTTGAGTCCATGGCCCCCTTTCCCTCGTTCTTCGCCTCTGTCCCTCTTTGAAGTTTAGCATGCAGATCACCACCAATAAATGATTCATTTGCCTATTCAAAGTGTTACAATCTATCTACTATCCATCCCCTAATGAGGGGCCTAACAAGTGTAACTCTTTCCCACCCTAAAAAGTTGGGAGGTATGCATATAGGTAATGGGGGGCAGACTCTATACAGTGTCTATTGTGTCTGGGCTCCCAAAACCTATATGCGGTGACTAGGCCGGACCCCTTGTTGTTTAAACATTAGTTTCCCATATGGTGGTCTGAATACTGGAGCACCCAGCCACCTCTCCCTAGTCAACTAACACCCGAGAGACGTGCTGGGCCGGGGTCAGTGTAAAAATAAACACAGGCAACTTATGATAATGAGGAATAATGGAAACCTAATCTTGGCGACTTGAATGGCCAGGAATGTCGGCTATGCGAGATTATTACTAACCAACAGCACGCTGCTCACCTAGACTGACCCTCCATCCTGCTCAGGCCGGACAACAGTTAATGCTATGGAAATGGCCAGGCTGGCTGCAAATAAAATCTTACAGTTAAAGGCCCATTGTGGCAGAAATTTAGAGGAACCCTAAAAAACCAGAAGGTGTAAGTTGGTCTCAGGTGATGGTGTAAAAACCCTACACCCTGACTAAGGGGACCAAAACCCTATAGTCAGGGCCGGCGCCAGCACAGGGCAAACCTGGGCAATTGCCAGGGCCTGGCATCTTCAGGGGCCCACTCAGGCTTACACTTGGCCACCAAATCCTGGGTGCTGTGTGCAGACCTGCTTATGGCTGGTCCCAGCAGCAGGGGATGGTCAGCAACAATAAAGAAGGTGGCATGGAATGGATGGCAGTTGATGGAATCTCAGAAGGTGCCAAAAACCATGTGACAACTGACAGCACTGATAAAGTCTTTAGTGGCAGCTGAGCAAGCAGTAAGGGCCGAAGGATGATTAGTGGCTATAGAGAATGCAACAAGGACTAGAGGACGATTGGTGGTCATAGGGAAAGCAATAAGGACTGGAGGGCAATCAGCAGTAGAAGATGACCTGTTTGAGGAAGCGGAGCTGAAAGGTAACATCATGTGACACTATTTATGGGCCCACAAAGCCTCTCTTGCCCAAGGGTCCCCACAAACCTGGAGCCGGCTCTGCCTGTAGTCTTGGCCAGGGCTGTTTCCAGGGGAAGGCGATTGCCCTGAGCACCAAGGCTATTGGGGCGCCTTTATCCCAGCCCTTCTGTTTTCTGCAGATGGGTCAGGGCCAATGTTAGTGGTGCAGGCTATAGAGCAGGCCCCTCACCATATTGGGCTCAGTAATAGGGAGGGGGCACTGCTTGCTGCTAAGGCATACATCCCCAAGTGTCCCTGATTTGGAGGGACTGGCCCTCTTTTGAGTCTGTGTCCCCCTGCCCCTTGTTGTTCTCCTTTGCCCCCTTTTGAGGTTTGACATGCAGATCTGCATCAATAAATGATTCATTGGCCTATTTAAAGTGTTTAGCCATCCCTCAATGTGTGGGTGTGGCCTAATTCTTTACCACCCGAAAAAGTTGGTAGGTATGGCTACGGTAGAGGCACAGCATGGCATATACCTGTATGGGACAGCAGCAGCACCTTGGATGGGTGAGGAGTGGGCAGATTATTTTGCCTTCCCGCACTGACCGCTATTTTGCCTAGAAACTTCACTAGTCTCGGTCCTAGAGTCCAAAAAATGATTGCGCTGTGTGAAAGCTCTCCCCAGAGACATCCTTATCTGGGATGTCCTGCTGTGTAATACCCCCCCCCCGCAACCCACCTTAGTTGCTGATTGCTTACTTTGCACCATGCTCCCATGGCACATGCTTGGGTGCAGAGGAGGCCCATGCAATGCACTGTGGGAGCATGGAGGAGAGTAAAGATTGGCAATTCCTGGGGGTTTTACATACACATTAACATCCCAAATCAGGATCCTGGTAAAAAATGGACCATAACCCAACGGGTGCATAATCCCAGGTTTTGGTTTCACCTTAGTTGCTGATTGCTTACCTTGCGTGATGCTCCCATGGTGCATGCATTGACAAGGGATGCAGAGGAGGCCCACTCAATGCACTGTGGAAGCATGGAGGAGGGTAAAGATTGGCAATTCCTGGGGGTTTCACACAGGGATTGGTTTGCTTTAAAGTGGACCAAAACCCACGGAGATCAGCCCAGGAATCGATAAGATTCGCAGGCCGATCGATTCCCTCCCCCTGGGGCATCCAAAATGGGGATGCCCCGCTGTGGGAAACCCCCCAGGTCGCCTATAAATTCACCTTCTCCAGTCCAAATGCGCATGTGTGAACCGCGGTTGCATCTCCGCTATGCCTATGCCTCTAGCAAGGCGCCTGGCCTGCCAGCGCGGACACACTCCCTGTTAGAGGTTCGCGGGGGAAGAGGCCGCCAGCGCGATCCACTCATGCCCCTTTATCCTGGAGCTCGTCTAATGTGAGTGCGCTGATTGGACAAGTGGCCACGCATGCGTCGTAGAACCGGGAAGAGGTGAGTTAGTTCGGGCAACCCGGGGGGTTTAGCACAGGGGGGCACCCCCGATTGGGGTGTTCCGGGGGGAAGGACCAAAACAGAGGATAGTCAAAATCCTGGGTTTTAGTCTACTTCACTCATTATGACTTTTTTATTTATAGTGTAAGTCCAGTCTACCTATAGCCTCCTCTATTCTCCACACCACCCCTGTCCTAGTTGCTGTGCTCTGGCACTGGGGGGGGGGGGGGGGGGGCAGGGTTTACAACAAAAGAAAACACTTACCTGCTCTGTGATCATGCGCTGTACACCTGGCAATTCCAGTGCTGGATGCAGCCATCTTGGATTGCAGAGAGCGGCATCCCCCACTTTCTGTGCATTCACTAGGACAGACGGACGAGAGCATGTACGGAGCAAGGGAGGGCGCTGTGTGTGTGCTGCACGTGCCCCGTGACAGCGCTGGATCCTGGGCAAGGTAAGGAGTTTTATTCGTTGTAACCCCCTCTCGTCCTGCCTCAATGCCAGGAGAGGGTGACAGGGTAGGGGAGGGGGTGTTATAGGTAAACTGGACTTAAAGTGGACCAAAACCGAGCTGGATCGGCCCAGGAATCTATAAGATTCTCGCGCCGATCCATTCCCTCCCCGCGGGACATCCAAAATCGGGATACCCGGCTATGTGAAACCCCCCAGGTCACCCATAAACTCACTTTGATTTCCGGTCCAATGGCTGGTGCGAGTGCGCTCCCTGTTACAGGGAAGCACGAGATGCGACCCCCAGAGCGCTGGGAGCCGATGAGCTTAGATGTCGCTTAGACGCCCATAGCTCAGCGGCTCCAAGGGCGCTGATTGGAGAAGCGGCCACGTATGCGCCATAGGACGGCAGTGAGGTGAGTTGGCTGCGGCGATTGGGGGGGGGTTTCACACAGTGGGGCACCCCCGATCGGGGTCCCCCCTGGGGGAGTGGACCAAAACCCAGGATAGTCAAAATCCTGGGTTTTGGTCCACTTTAAAGCAAAATTCCAAAAGATTTTTTTTTTCTAACGGAGAAAACCCTGGATTTCAACATTCCCACATCTTGGTTCATCCTGATTTAGGATGTTGCGCTTTGTAAGACCCCCCTAGTTAGTGGTTATTATTTCACCGCCAGCGATCCGACTGCACATATGCGGGCTCTCCTCCAATCAGGGCAAATGGTGCAGCTGCTAGAGGGATGCTGCCGGCAGCATGTACATGTGCCATGTGTGCTGTGTTTTGTAGTCGGGACTCTGGGTTATGAGAGTGGTTTATTAGAAAGGTTATTAGGCAGCTATTAGCTGTACAGGCCGGGAAAAACAACAGCAGAGAACAAGGAAAAGGTCTCCTGGAAGTGTAGCCATTGCAGGAGTGCCACCTACAGTCTGGAGACGCGCCACTACAAGTTCTTCCTCTGGGTCTGAGGATGGAGAAGGGTTGAAGACGCATGTTAGTGGGGAAAAAAAGGATTCAGTTACTGTTGGGATTCCTATCTAAGGGGCATCCCAAAATACTAATTGAGATCCACTTACCAGGCAGGTGAATGTAGGGTCATGTGTGCCCACACGGGAAAGCTGTACACTTCGATGGTGGGGGCTCCAGCTATAAAAATTAGCTGTTATCTGGAGAGGGCCCTGTGACATCCTCGGGCAGGCATGGTGCATCCTTCCCAGAACCTCTGTAGGGAGAGCAGGAAGGGTTAGTAGGGAAGGGCAAAGGGGTACTCAGGTCTAGAAGTGTGAGACAAGGAGTGTGCGTACCTTGGCAGAGAACATGCAGCCTCCATTCTGATCCTGGTGGCCCCCGGACCTGGGTGGGTTGGCAGGGGTTGGGGGGGTGACGCCACGGCTCTACGGGGATGCAACGGGGGCCCTTGTCTCCAGAGGGCCGTCTTTGAAGCCTAATGCTGCAGGGACTTTTTCATGCAGCAGGGGTATGGGCGGTGTCCAGCCAGACACTGTGCTCCTGGCTTGGAGGCACCCCGATCGGCGGTGCCCCATTGTGTGAAACCCCCCAGGTTGCCCCAAAACTCACCTTTGTTCCCTGTCCAACGCCTCATGCGTGAGCAGGGACCTCATCCCCGCTATCCCTGTACTTACAAAGGTAGGTGAATCTAGGGTCATGTGTGCTCACAAGGGAAATCCCCTTGCCCAGGCAGGCATGGTGCATCCATCCAGGACCTCTGTAGGGAGAGCAGGAAGGGTTAGTAGGGAAGGGCATAGGGGGTTCTCAGGCCTAGAAGTGTGAGACAAGGAGTGTGCTTACCTTGGCAGAGAACGGCATTCTGATCACAGTGGCCCCGGACCTGGGTGGGTTGGCAGGGGCTGGGAGGGGGCGACGTCACAGCTCTACGGGGATGCAAAGGGGGCCCTTGTCTCCAGAGGGACGTCTTTCAAGCCTAATGCTGCGGATACTTTTTCATGCTGCGGGGGTATGGGCGGTGTCCAGCTAGACACTGTGCTCCTGGCTTGGAGGCACCCCGATCGGCTGTGTGAAACCTCCCAGGTCACCCATAAACTCACCTTCTTTTCCGGTCCAATGGCGCATGTGTGAACCGCGTCCGCATGCCCGCTATGCCTCTAGCAAGGCGCGTGCCAGTGCCAGGCATCTGTGAGTGCCCCGCGCGGGCACACTCCCTGTTGGAGATTAGCAGCCACCAGTGCGCTCGGATCCACTCAATCACCTTCATCCGTTATTATACTATAACCCCCCAGGTTGCCCGAAAACTCACCTTCGTTCCCCGTCCACGCCGCATGCATGAGCAGGGGCCGCATCCCTGCTATCCCTGTACTTACATAGGTAGGTGAATGTAGGGTCATGTGTGCTCACAAGGGAAATCCTCAGGCAGGCATGGTGCATCCAGGACCTCTGTAGGGAGAGCAGGAAGGGTTAGTAGGGAAGGGCATAGGGGGTTCTCAGGCCTAGAAGTGTGAAACAAGCAGTGTGCTTACCTTGGCAGAGAACATGCAGCCTCCATTCTGATCCCCGTGGCCCCAGACCTGGGTGGGTTAGCAGGGGTTGGGGGGGGGTGACACCACGGCTCTACGGGGATCTAACGGGGGCCTTTGTCTCCAGAGGGCCTTCTTTCCAGCCTAATGCTGCAGGGACTTTTTCATGCAGCGGGGGTATGGGCGGTGTCCAGCCAGACTCTGTGCTCCTGGCTTGGAGGCACCCCGATCGGCGGTGCCCCATTGTGTGAAAACCCCAGGTTGCCCGAGAACTCACCTTCGTTCCCCATCCAACGCCGGCATGTGAATGGCCGGCACAGGCACGCTCCCTGTTAGAGGGTAGCGGGGGATGCACCTGCCAGTGCGCTTGGATCTGCTCGGCTTAGACGAGCTCCAGGATGAAGGGGCTCAAGCGGATCCGAGTGCGCTGATTGGAAGAGCGGCCACGCATGCGTCTTAAGACTGGGAAGAGGTGAGTTTGTTGGGGTGATCTGGGGGGTTACACACAGTGGAGAACCCTGATTAGGGTGCCCCTGGGTGTAAGACCAAAACCCAGGATAGTCAGAATGTAAGTTTTACATAGAAACATAGAAGGTTGACAGCAGGAGGAGACCATACGCTCCATCTAGTCTGCCCTTATGTGTATACTGTATGTTCTCTTTATCTTAGGATAGATGGAGGCTTATCCCAGGCATGTTTTAATTCAGAGACTGTTGATTTTTCAACTACCTCTGCTGGAAGTTTGTTCCAAGCATCTACTACTCTTTCTGTAAAATAATATTTTCTAACATTGCTCCTGATCTTCCCCCCGACTAGCTTCAGGTTGGGCCCCTTGTTTTATCATGGGTAAGTTTCTTCTTAAAAACACTTCCCTCCTGAACCTTATTCAATCCTTTCACATATTTAAAGGTCTCAATCATGTCCCCCATCTCCCTTCTTTCCTCCAGACTGTACAAATTAGGTTCTTTAAGTCTCTCCTGATAAGTTTAAGTCCTTCCACCATTTTTGTTGCCGGCCTTTGGACCCGTTCTATATGAATAATGTCTTTTTGCAGGTAAGGTCTCCAGAACTGCACACAGTATTCTAGCTGTGGCCTCACCAGGGTTCTATACAGCGGCATCACAACCTCCCTCTTCCTACTGGTGATGCCTCGAGCTATGCAGCCGAGCATCCTGCTTGCTTTTCCCACTGCCTGGCTACACTGTCCACTCATCTTGCAGCTATCAGTAATCAGTGTCCCTAAATCTCTCTCCTCCGAGGTCCTGGATAACACAGTGCTGACCATACGGTGCTCAGAGCAGGGATTCCTTCTACCCAAGTGCATGATTTTACATTTAGAGACATTAAACTCTAGTTTCCACGGGCTGATTCATCACTAACGCCAGGTAGCGACAGAGGAGCGTCTGTAGCAGGCATTTCAGAGCGTCCGCTAGTAGTCGCTGTGTTCGGCTGTGGGTCGCTAGTTCAGAGCGACTCAGTCGCTGTGCAGCAATGATGAATACATTGTGAGGAGTCACTATTTGACCAGTACAGCGCTGTATGGGAGCGCATGTTAGCAACTGGTCAGTGCCACCGACTCACAACATGTTCATTAAAAAAACATCCTCACAAAACTCTGGCGCTGAAAAATGCTTCTCTGAAGCCCAGAGCGCAGGAGGCTGTGTGTTTAAAGTCTGTTTTTCAGCATCTATCCACTAGTAACAAAGCGAAAACATATGGAATTACATTGTAACAACATTGTAACATGAACACTTTAATGCCAGACCTGTAATATCATTTCTGCAGAAATATATAAAACATGACAAAATTTTGAAAAAATGGCTTTTTCTATGCCAGAAGAGATCACAACATTATTTGTGATTTTTATAAAAAAAACAAAAAACCCCTGTTTAAAGAGAAAAAAAGGATCGTCCATTGAAATGTATGGGAGAGCGACAGGTAATACCTGGCGCTGTGCAAGGCTGAACGCCGGCGCTGTTCGCTGAGGCTGGGATAATGATGAATCGGACGCTACATGGTGTTATCCCAGTAGGCTCAACAGATTCTGCTTGATAAATGTGTAATTGCGTGCCGTGTCCGGCGTTCACCTGTCGCTACCTCTCATTTACAAGGCACTACCTGACGCTATCCCTTCATGAATAAGGGCCTAAATCATTTTCCATGTTGCAGACACCTCCAGGAATATCCCCCCTATTACTAACCTTTGTATCATCTGGTCCACTTTAAAACTATAGCGTTTGTACCTCTCCAAGAAAGCGCTATTTCCCTTTTTGCCTTGAATAGGGGGCTTTTTGGTCCTTTTTGGTCCCTATCTTAGGCCTGACATGGGTGTCGGGATTGCTCCTGTGTTATTCCACCAAGCCAGCAGAAGCGTGCGCAGAGAAAGGCCCTCAGAGCCGCCTGTTATTAGAGTAACCCGAGCTTGCAGCGAGGGCCGGGCCCGGCGAGGCCTGGCTGGGAGAAGGCAGGAAATCCAATTGAAAATTCATTGACCTTTTCGCTACAAATAGGCCGTTCCATCAAGCTCCTCGGTGAGAAAATAAATAGCCGGCAAAGACGTTCCACTCAGCCGGCTTTGATGTTGTTCTAAGAAGCCGAGCAAATATTTTGAAAACTTATAGAGGCAGAATGAATGGTAGAGGAGCCATGGCTGAGGTAACGGGCCCGCAGCGCTCTCACGTAACACTCGCCTACTAGATTGTTATTTAGGCGGCTTTTACATAACCCCAACCTTCCTCCCTCATCCTGCAGGCCCGGATTAAAGGGAAGGTTTGCTGCCGATTCCTGTCAGTAATTACAGGCCCACAATGGAATGTTCTGAGCTACGATAAATATTTATACCTCTTTATTACATAGGAGCTGTTGTTAAGGCCCAACTCCAGAGTGGAAATCCGCCACCACCAGCCAGTGATCATCCAGGCTAAGAAAAAAAAACTCACTCGCCCTTGAAGTAGTGCAGGAGACACTACGAACGCGCTCGGCGTTGTTACCTGTGGGGGGGTCCACGTCTGGTTGGTCTGTATGCACTTTTGTTCATTTCTTTCTCTTTCACTTCCATCACCACGGCGTGTTTTCCTGCTCAATGGTATGTTATTCTGCTTTATTTTTGTACACTCATGTGGATCTGAATTGATTAATAGGTGGGTTTAGCACATGTTTTGCTGTATTTTTGCACTTTTGCATCTGAGAGCATACTAGTTATAGTATATAGGATTTGGATACACACTTTTAATGGAGAGTATTTTATATGTATGTATGTATTTTTGCACTGAGACAGACCTCCAGCGCCCCCTTGTGGTTTTAAATGTTTATGTCATGTAGTTCTTATTGTATAGTCTTAATGTTCATTGTGATTGTAATGTAATTAGTCAATAAATTAGAATATTTTTTAGACCCTTAAAGTGGTGCAACTGTTTCATCCTTGGCACTTTTTAGAGGGTACTGTGGGTGTCCCTCTTTTCTTGCAGTGTATTGAGCTTTGAGTGCTGGGATTAGTGTGCACACTATTATTGGCTTTATTGTTGACTTACCATTTAGCTTATAGACTGGTGCAACTTTTCTAGCTTGTCTAAAACAAATATTTAGACCTCTTTATTACATAGGAGCTGTTGTTAAGGCCCAACTCCAGAGTGTAAATCCGCCACCACCAGCCAGTGATCATCCAGGCTAAGAAAAAAAAACAATAGGTGGTCAACAACTCACCAGATTGTGACATCAATTCCCTCACCTACTGGGCCCAATCTATGGCTGACTGGTGCCTCTGTGACAAAAGCACAACCTCCCTCCCCGTGCCCTCAGTGACATGGCATGCCCCCTCTATTACAGCAAATGTAGCGGGAATGGTAGCATCACTGTGACTGATGGCCGGGGGAGGCGTGCCCTCGCAGGAGAGATGGAAGGAATGTGAATAGGATAGAGAAAAGAAAGAGAAAGGTGGAAGGAATGTGAAAAAGACAGAAAAGAGGTAGAAAAAGAAGAAATATGATAAAGAGAAAACATAAAATACAGTATAAAATTCAAGGAAGAAAAGAGGGTGGACTATTTATAGAATATATATATATATATATATATATATATATTGGAGTGAACCAGTAGATCAGCGCATAGTGTAGTCCAAATACCTGCTGTTATTCTACATGAGAAGAAATTTAATCAGGAAACAGTTGTCCATTTTACAAGATTTGTCAATTTTTTATAACTCTTATAACTACTGTCCACATTTGTATTAAGGTCTATCTTCTCTAAAGCCTGAACACTCATCACCAGTGCATAGAGTACTGCCTGACTTTTATGTCTACTTTTTGTAAAACCCAATAAAATCTTTGTAAAAGAATATATATATATATATATATATATAGATAGATATATATATATATATATATATATATATATATATATATATATAGAGAGAGAGAGAGAGAATGAAGGTATATAAAAAGGAGAGATGTGACGGGTGGAAACCATGGGCAACACTAACAGTAGAAGACACTAGAGCCCTGTCAGTGGAGTAGGCCCTGATGGTGAATAGGAACCATTTTAATAGAGTAGTTTGATCTGTGGATGCAGTTCTTAGGCCTATTGTGTCATGAAACCACATGATGGCAGTAGTGTATAAGAAAGGGATCCAACAGTACTAAATTGGTCTAGGAGCCTTCTTTAGGTTGGTAAATAGAGGAATAAGCCAGATGGCATTGGCAACATTCACCGCCCTGTCATTGGTTGGGACTTGCAACAATGTTGGTAAAGGCAACAATACCAAGGTTACTTAAAGTGGACCAACATCCAGGATTTTGACTATCCTGGGTTTTGGTCCACTTCGGTGGGGCACCCCGATCGGGGGAGCCCCGCTGTGTGAAACCCCCCAGAAAGCCCCAAAAACTCACCTCTCCTCTCTCCCACATGACCGCTGCTGCCAATCCCCGGCGACGGACAAGCGAGAGGCAGCGCCGGACAAGCAGAGTGCGTCCGCCGCCGCCTCCCGCACGTCCCTCTTACAGGGAGCGCATCTGCGCCGGCCATTCACAAACAGCCGGCGCGGGAGCGCGCCCTCCTAGAGGGATGCGCGGGAGGCGGCGGACGCGCATGGGCCGCTGGAACGTGGAAAAGGTAGGATTGTGGGCTTCCTGGGGGGTTTCACCCCGCGGGACATCCCGATTTCGGATGCCCCGCGGGGAGGGATCTGATCGGCCCGGGAATCTATAAGATCCCCCCTGGGTGTTGGTCCACTTTAAGGGAGAGACCTATCCTTCTAGATGTTTCTGTTCTGTTCTTTGCTAAGAGGGGAGACAAGACAATGTAGTGTGGAGGAGCTGAGAGACAGCCATGGAGGTTATTGCTTGTCGTCATAACCTATGGATGATGTACTAACTCTATGCTGTGTTGCCATGGAAGGAAGCCTACCAAATAAAGACCAAGGCCCTTATTTAACAAGGGATAGCGCCAGGTAGCGAATGGTGAGCGAACGGTAATGACGGTCACCGCCACGAGTACGCCGGCTCCCCTCCGCAATCACACATTTATCAAGCCGATCCTGCTTAGCGACTGACAGAGCGCCAGATAGCGAATCATTCATCATTATTCCAGCCTCACCCCACAGCGCCAGCGAGCGACCTTGAACAGCAACAGGTATGACCTCTCCCTACCTGGCGCTCTCCAATGCATTTCAATGGAGCAATCTTTAAATATTCTTAATTAATTGCTATTAATTTTTTTTTTTTTAAATGTCAAAAATTCTGTGACCACTTCTGCAATGTTAGATAAAAAAAATTTGTGCAGAATTGATATTACAGGTCTGATATTATTGTATTCATATTACAAAATGTTTATAAAAACTTTTTTTTTTTATCCAAAAATATGGTTGTTTGGGGGTTAAAAAACTACTTTTAACCCATCGCCGCCAGCGCTCTGGGGTTTAAACATGCATTTCACAGCGCGAGAATTTTTGGAGCGTGATTTGTTAATGAATATGGTGGGAGCCGGTCGCTAGGGCCAGTCGCCATAATGCGCTCCCATACAGCGCGGAACCTGTCAAATAGCGACTCATCGCCCAATATTCAACATTACGGCAAACCGACTGAGTCGCTATCAACTACCGAACAACGGCCAAGCACAGCGACTACTAGCGGGCGCTCTGAAAATGCAGCTACTGTCGCTCATCTGTCGCTACCTGGCGCTATTAATGAATCGGCCTCCCCGTTGAGAGTACCATGATTGTCATCACTGGATCCACGCAACGTATTAACCAGTAAGTGCACCTCCACCCACACATGCCGCACCGACATGGGATGCCCTACCCAAGGTCCAAGAATCCCCCTCGTTCCCCAGAGCGCGTGCCCACGGCCAGGCACGCGCCCGCTGCAGAGAGATGGAAGAAAGAAGGAAAGAAAGAATGAAGAGAGAAAGAAGGAAGGTATGTGAAAGAGAGAAGGTGGAAAAAAAGAGAACAAAGAAATGTGAAAAGGAGACAGAGATCAAAGATACAGAAAGATACAATGTACAAAGGGGCAGAAATGTAGGGCAGCTGAAAGCCAGGTAGACAAAGGGAAGGTAAAAAATAAAGCAAAAGAATGAAGGTATATAAATTGAGAGAGACGTAAGGAAGAGAGAGAAGGAAGGTAGAAACGAGAGAGAACATGTGAAAAATAGACCAATGACAGGACTGTAAAAGAGAGGTGAACGGGCTGTGAAAAAAGAGAGATAGTAGGAAGGTGGAAAAGAGCAAAAAGGGCAAGAAGGTAGAAAAAAAAAACGAAAGGAAGGTGGAAAATATAGACAAGGATATAATAAAGAGAGGTGGAAAAGGGAGAGAAGGAAGGTATGTGAAGGACAGAAGGAAGGGCGACAGAAAAGCGAGCAAAGGAAGGTGAAAAAGAGAGAACAACAGAATGTGAAATAGAGAGGGAGATGGAAGGAGAGTGGAAAATAGAGAAAATGAAGGAATGTGAAAAAGTTAAAGAAAGTAGAAAACAGAGAGAAGAATAGACCATGGAAATATAGAAAACGAACAAAGGTATAAATGAGAGTGAATGAAGAAATCTGGAAAAGAGAGAAGAAAGGAAGGAATAAAGGTGGAAAAGAAAGAGAGAATGGAATATAAGAAAAGTGTATAGGCCCTAAAAAGTCCGGGCCTTGTTACCAATATGTGATGGCTGAGCCCATAGACTGTATATCAAGTTGAAACAAGGCTCCCAGCCATTACATTAGAGGTTATGAGGCACAATATAGGCCGTATAGGACCTGCCCTTCCATAACCTATATGTGATGGCTAAGGCCCTAGTTTGAATTAAGCCCCAAGGCAAACCAGTCTGGTTGCCTCAAGGCCCAGTTAAAATGAGGGGCCCAGACATCACATGAAGGTTATGGGGGGGAGACACCCTCATTCATTATTAGCACTGACAGGAATAGTGTGGCAGCCAGCAGCAGGATCCAAATGAGGGCTACCATCAGGGCTGTCTGGCCAGGACCCCCTCTTTGTAGCAGGGCCTTTCACTGGAGTCTTGGCTGTCCTGCCCGGATGGCTGCTGTGCTCCTCTTTAATGGAAGGGTATCAACAAATCTGTCTATTTTTGTACAACTTAAAGCGGACCTTCATCCTGAATAAGAGCCTCTTTTATGTGTTTCCCACACCCTGTACATACAGATTGATTGATCTACTGTATGTTATGAGCCTTTAAACATCCAAGATAACAGAGCATCAGGCTGCCTGCAAACAGGAAGTGTCTTCTGACTGTGCCGCTCTGCATTCTGGGATTGCTGTCCTTTCCCCGACCCCAGCTCTGCGAAGCTCAGCTCTAACCCCACCCCCTGTACTTTATCCCGCTCTCCTGTCTTCAGTATGCGTGATGCTTCTGAGTCAAGATGACGGCGCCTGTATCCTAGAGTCCTGAACAGCCTGTTGGGGGAAAGACGGGCAGGCTGATTCATCATTAGCGGCAGGTAGCGACAGATGAGCGTCTGTAGCAGGCATTTTCAGAGCGCCCGCTAGTAGTCGCAGTGCTCGGCCGTGAGTCGCTAGTTTATAGCGACTCAGTCGCTGTCCAATAATGTTGAATACATTGTGAGGAGTGGCTATTTGACCAGTACAGCGCTGTATGGGAGCGCATGTTAGCGACTGCTCATAGCGACCGACTCACACCATATTCAGCAAAAAAACAGCCTCACAAATCTCTGCCGCTGAAAAATATTTGTTTGAAGCCCAGAGCGCAGGAGGCGGTGTGTTTAAAGTGTGTTTTCAAGCATCTATCCACTAGTAACAAAGCGAAAACATATGGAATTACATTGTAACAACATTGTAACATGAACACTTTAATGGCCGACCTGTAATGTCATTTCTGAGGAAATATTTAAAAAATGAAAAAATTATGAAAAAACTGCTTTTTCAGTGCCAGAAGAGGTCACAGAATTATTTGTGATTTTTTGGAAAAAAAAAGAAAAAAAACCCTGTTTAAAGAGAAGAAAAGGATCGTCCATTGAAATGTATGGGAGAGCGACAGGTAGCGAGAGGTCATACCTGGCGCTGTGCAAGGCTGAACGTCGGAGCTGTTCGCTGAGGCTGTGAAAATGATGAATCAGACGCTACATGGCGCTATACCAGTCGCTAAACAGATTCTGCTTGATAAATGTGTAATTGCGTGCGGTGTCCGGCGTTCACCAGTCGCTACCTGTCGCTACCTCTCATTAACCAGGCGCTACCTGGCGCTATCCCTTCTTAAATAAGGGCCTCAGACTAAGTTACTAAAAACTTAAAATATATTAATTTAAATTTCTGGGGAATAGTTTTTTAAAGCGGACCTTCACCCTGAATAAGAGTCTATCTTATATGTCTCCCACACCCTGTACATACAGATTGCTCACATTAAAAATCATCCTACCTGCATCTCCTGCATGTTATGAGCCTGTAAACATCCAAGATGGCGCATCATGGAGAATCAGGAAGCTTGCAAACAGGAAGTGTCTTCTGACACTCTGCATTCTGGGATTGCTGTCCTTTTCCTGACCCCAGATCTGCTCTGTCTGTGCAAAGCACAGCTATAACCTGCCCCCTGCACTTTATCCTGCTCTCCTCTCTTTAGTATGTGTGATGAGTCAAGATGGCGGCGCCCGTATCCTACAGTCCTGAACAGAGTTGCAGCCCAGTGGGGGAAAGACTAACAAGTAAGTTTAAGGCCGGCAAAAAAGCATATTTCGCACCACCTCTAATATGCAACCAATAATTTTTATGTATTATATGTGGCCGTGCATATACTCGGGATGTAAAGCCAAGTCTCAGCTCCCCAAAATG
Organism: Gastrophryne carolinensis; assembly: GCA_027917425.1. Lineage (NCBI taxonomy): Eukaryota > Metazoa > Chordata > Amphibia > Anura > Microhylidae > Gastrophryne > Gastrophryne carolinensis. Next base: position 48,261,273 of record CM051234.1, on the reverse strand, counting down.
ATGGTCCCAGCAACCACCCAAATAGTCCTGAGTACAGCACCTCCTCCACAATGATCAATAAAAATTTATATTTCAAGAATTCATTTTATTTATTGGGCTCTCCATCTAAAATGTACATACAAAGCATAAAATACACAAAGGCCCTTATTTATGAAGGAATAGCGACAGGTAGCGACTGGTGAGCGGCCGGTAATGACGGGCCCCGCCACGAGAACGCCGGCTCCCCACCACAATCACACATTTATCAAGCCAATCCTGCTTAGCGACTGAGATAGCGCCATATAGCCACTCATTCATCATTATTCCAGCCTCAGCCCACAGCGCCAGCGTCCGACCTTGAACAGCGACAGGTATGACCTCTCGCTACCTGGCGCTCTCCAATGCATTTCAATGGAACAATCTTTAAATATTCATAATTAATTGTTATTATTATTTTTTTTTATTTTTTTTTAATGTGAAATATTCTGTGACCCCTTCTGCCATGTTAGATAATTTTTTTAAGGTAAAAAAAAAAAAAAATTTGTGCAGAATTAATATTACAGGTCTGATATTAATGTATTCATATTACAAAATGTTTTTATAAACTTGTTTTTTTTGGTTTCCAAAAATATGGTTGTTTGGGGGTTAAAAAACGCCGCCAGCGCTCTGGGGTTTAAACAAGCATTTCACAGCGCGAGAATTTTTGGAGCATGATTTTTTGATGAATATGGTGGAAGCCGGTCGCTCTGACCAGTCGCTATCATGCGCAACCATACATCGCGGAACCTGTCAAATAGCGACTCGTCACCTTGTATTCAACATTACTGCACACCGACTGAGTCGCTGTCAACAACCGAACAACGGCCAAGCACAGCGACTACTAGCGGGTGCTGTGAAAATACCGCTACAGTCGCTCAACTGTCGCTACCTGGCGCTATTAATAAATCAGCCTCTAAGTTCAAGGGTTTGGGCTTTTCATTAAATGATGCTGAAGGTCCAGTTTAATGATGATGTCCAGTTTCCAGAGGACCTGTGTAGGACACTAGAAGGTCCCCAAAGTGTCCACACAGTCCCTCAGCTGTAAAAAAATGGTTTAACCTCTTTAACAATGAGAAGGTCATTACTCTGCATGACTACTTACCTTAAACCGGACCTTCAGCATGATTTAATGAAAAGCCCAAACCCTTAAAAAACGATTGCCAAGCATCTAAAATTAATATATTTTAAGTTTTTAGCCACTTACTTAATATTCTTTCCCCCATTGGGCTGCAACTCTGTTCAGGACTTTAGGATACAGGCGCCGCCATCTTGACTCAGAAGCATCACACTTACTGAGGAGAGGAGAGTGGAATAAAGTACAGGGGGGCTGGTTATAGCTGTGCTTTGCTCAGACAGAGCAGAGCTGAGGTCAGGTAAAGGTCAGCAGTCCCAGAATGCAGAGCAGCACAGTCAGGGGGCACTTCCTGTTTGCAGGCTGCCTGATAAGATGGCGGCTTCCATAAGCCGCCATCTTGGATGTTTAAAGGCTCATAACATGCAGTAGATGCAGGTAGGATGATTTTTATTGTGGACAATCTATATGTACAGGGTGTGGGAAACATATAAGATAGACTCTTATTCAGAGTGAAGGTCCGCTTTAAGAAGAAGCCTCCTTGGATGCCGGGGTTGTCACCGCCATTAATAGGCAGGCACACATATTTCCGCCATGTTTTACAAACGTTGCATTGTTGGCTGGAACATGCATTAACATGATGACAAAGCTGAAGTGGAAAGATAAAAGTTGTGCCTGAACAATTCTCCTCTTATTACCGAGGAAGGTGGAATGTTCTTCAAACAGGAGAAGCAATTAGTGCGAGGGAAGGGCTTCTAAGTAAATGTACACCACAGTAATGACCATGAAAGAGGGGCATGAAAAGTTTTCATTTGCTGCCTTATTCAGAGATTGTAGTGTTTATCCTAAGATTCCCATTATATCAGGGAAAAAGGGGGAGACGAGAGCCACGACCCTCCATGGGCTTCCGGATTCCGGGGGGTTTTCGTGATTCTAGTGTACTGTGAACCGCTCACTGTTATGTGGGTAATATCTTGAATGTTCATTCCTTTATAATATACTTTTGGTAGTTAGTAAATAGTAAAATTCATATGTGAATATGTGTGAGTATATATAAAGAAAAAAATAAAACGTAAGTTCTTATAAGGCCCTTATTTAACAAGGGATAGCGACAGGTAGCGACTGGTGAGCGACCGGTAATGACGGGCCCCGCCACGAGAACGCCGGCTCCCCACCACAATCACACATTTATCAAGCCGATCCTGCTTAGCGACTGAGATAGCGCCAGATAGCGACTCATTCATCGTTATTCCAGCCTCAGCCCACAGCGCCAGCGTCCGACCTTGAACAGCGACAGGTATGACCTCTCGCTACCTGGTGCTCTCCAATGCATTTCAATGGAACAATCTTTAAATATTCATAATTAATTGTTATTAATTTTTTTTTTTAAATGTGAAAAATTCTGTGACCACTTCTGCCATTTTAAATAATTTTTTTAAGGTAAAAAAAAAAAAAATTGTACAGAATTGATATTACAGGTCTGATATTAAGGTATTCATATTACTAAATTATTTAAAAAACTTGTTTTTTTTGGTTTTCAAAAATATGGTTGTTTGGGGGTTAAAAAACTACTTTTAACCCATCGCCGCCAGCGCTCTGGGGTTTAAACATGCATTTCACAGCGCGAGAATTTTCTGAGTGTGATTTGTTAATGAATATGGTGGGAGCCGGTCGCTATGGCCAGTCGCTATCATGCGCTCCCATACAGCGCGGAACCTGTCAAATAGCGACTCCTCACCCAATATTCAACATTACAGCACACCGTCTGAGTCGCTATCAACTACCGAACAACGGCCAAGCACAGCGACTACTAGCGGGCGCTCTGAAAATGCCGCTACAGTCGCTACCTGCCGCTATTAATGAATCGGCCTCCCCGTCTTATTAGTCCTGGAAAAAAAAACCCTAGGGCATCCTGAAACCCAAGGAGGGTTGTGGCTCTCTTTTTCTCATAAAATGAAGGTACCCCACCACCACCACCACCACACTAGGAGGGAATCGAATCTACAGAATCTCCCTGAACACCCCCCCCCTTTCATTATACCAGGGAAGATGGAAGATCCAAGGGCTGCTTCATGATGCCTTGACACAGGGCCAGTGTAAGGGGGTAAAAACATGGGTAATTGCCCAGGCCTTCTATCTCCAAAGGAATCCCTGGCTTCCGAACTGGAAGCTTACTATTGCCCAGGGTGTCAGGGTGCAATATAAGCTCACTGATGCCCATACAAAAACAGTTGTAACAATTTGGCTCACATCTTTTTATTGGGCATCAGTGACCTAGTCCACTGTCCTCGCTGCCTTTCCCTTCTGTATGCCCCGAAAAAGGGGACAATGTAATGCAGAAAAGCAGCATAGCTGAAATAAGGATTATTTCATGGTGAATGGCATAAGATTCAGAAGAGGAACAATTTATTTGGGATCTGAGAGATTTTTGTGTCCCGAGGAAGTTGAGGCCAGTGCTCGCTTTTGGGGTGTGTGAGGTGTCCCTTCAAGTCGCTACAGTCAAGGGGGCACTGTGCAGCTGCGCCCGCCTGCTCAATGCCCTAACACCTTCGCTTTACTAGTTCGCCAGTCTGCATGGGGCAGTGAACTGACTAGAGAATGCTACTGCGAGTGGGTACCTCTGCCTGGCATCAAGCTTGGTGCCAGGTTATGCACAGGGGACCTCTGGCATGTGACCACATGGTCACATGGGGCAGTCAACTGGCAGCCAATGACTGGAGAATGCTTCTTTGCTTGGGTACCTCTGGCATCAAGCTTGATGCCAAGTTATGCACAGGGGGCTTCTGGAATGTGACTACATGGGTGGTCACATGGGGCAGTGAACTGGCAGCCAATGACTGGAGAACGCTTCTACAAGTGGGTACCTCTGCCTGACACCAAGCTTGATGGCAGGTTATGCGCAGGGGGCTTCTGGCATGTGACCACATGGGTGGTCACATGGGGCAGTCAACTGGCAGCCAATGACTGGAGAACGCTTCTGCGAGTAGGTCTGGAATCAGGCTTGTTGCCAGGTTATGCACAGGGGGCTTCTGGCATGTGACCACATGGGTGGTCACATGGGGCAGCCAACTGGCAGCCAATGACTGGAGAACGCTTCTTTGCTTGGGTACCTCTCTCTGGCATCAAGCTTGATGCCAAGTTATGCACAGGGGGCTTCTGGCATGTGACTACATGGGTGGTCACATGGGGCAGTGAACTGGCAGCCAATGACTGGAGAACGCTTCTGCGAGTGGGTCTGGAATCAGGCTTGTTGCCAGGTTATGCACAGGGGGCTTCTGGCAACCATGCAGGCCACTATTGAGGAAGCACCTTAGGGGGGGGGGTTAAAGGGAGCGCCATCCTGTAGCCTCGCCATGGCACTTTCCATCTTAAGGCCGGCCCTGGTTGGGGCAATGGCCCTGTATGCTGTGTGGGACACCCTTATAGAGTGTATGTACTCAGGGCTGGTTTTAAACAAAACCTGTCCCTAGGCAAAACTAGAAGTTCCATCCTAAGTTCTGTAAAATTGTCCCAACAAGGCTGAAACTTTGGGCTGAGCGGGCCTTTAGGTATTACTCGGACCTAATAATGTAGGATCCTTTAAGAGACTGTTTTATCTCACAGAAAGTTTACTGCGTTCCTAAACAAAACCAGGAAAATAAGAGGGAGTCAGAGTAGAGATCTGTAGAGCAAAGCGGGAAGATGGAAAATAATTCCGAAATAAGCAACAACAATAACAAGATAATAAACAAAAACATCTGGTGCAGGCCGACATCCCCTCTCCTGGGAGAGCATACATCATAATGTATATACATTTTATATCCCATCCGGTTATTTAATAGAGAGCTATTTTGGTTCAAACACAGAACGCAGTTATGACTTAGATTGAGCTTGGCTACATTTTTTACAGTGCTCGTTTATGTACAGAGCTTCTTGTAAGTCCATCTGGAATACATACACTGAATTGGTTATTTATAGGTTCAAGGCAAGTAAAAAAATATAGTTGCAGAAAGCCACTTTTGCCTTCTGTAGCAGGATTTTTGACTTTCCTTTCCAAAACATGGTTCTTGGGTTACTTAAACTGCCTTTAGTCATCAGCCAGCAGACATCCATCTCCAGACCATTAGACGGATGGACCCTGCTGGCCCTTCGGAAGGACAACACTCAACACAGCATTCTTTCCTAATCGATCAGATGTCATCTCAACTGGTTAAGTTGCCTAGAAAACTAGTCCAGGCCCATTCCTGACTATAAGACATTCACTTTACAAGTCTGGGAAGAGCTTACAGTCTAGTGACTTAGGCCCTTATTTATGAAGGAATAGCGACAGGTAGCGACTGGTGAGCGGCCGGTAATGACGGGCCCCGCCACAAGACCGCCGGCTCCCCACCACAATCACACATTTATCAAGCCAATCCTGCTTAGCGACTGAGATATCGCCATATAGCGACTCATTCATCATTATTCCAGCCTCAGCCCACAGCGCCAGCGTCCGACCACAGGTATGACCTCTCACTACCTGGCGCTCTCCAATGCATTTCAATGCAATGCAATCTTTAAATATTAATAATTAATTGTTATTAATGTTTTTTTTTTTTTTTTTTTTTTTTAAATGTGAAAAATTCTGTGACCACTTCTGCCATTTTTAAGGGAAAAAAAAATTTGTACAGAATTGATATTACAGGTCTGATATTAATGTATTCATATTACTAAATTATTTAAAATACTTTTTTGTTTTGGTTTCCAAAAATATGGTTGTTTGGGGGTTAAAAAACTACTTTTAACACATCGCCGCCAGCGCTCTGGGGTTTAAACATGCATTTCACAGCGCTGGAATTTTTTGAGCGTGATTTTTTGATGAATATGGTGGGAGCCGGTCGCTCTGACCAGTCGCTATCATGCGCACCCATACAGCGCGGAACCTGTCAAATAGCGACTCGTAACCTTGTATTCAACATTACGCCACACCGACTGAGTCGCTGTCAACAACCGAACAACGGCCAAGCACAGCGACTACTAGCGGGCGCTGTGAAAATACCGCTACAGTCGCTCAACTGTCGCTACATGTCGCTATTAATAAATCAGCCTCTTAGACTTGTATCAGTTTGTATCAGAATCTTTATGAAATGTTCCTACATGCTTTAAGCTACAAATTTTGGGAGCGGTCTAGGTCTAGTTAAATTGAGCTGCTCCCACCCCCCTTTATTCATTTGAATTACCATGAGCACAAGCAGCGAGGGATTCAGTCAATATGAATTTCTCACTGTGGAGTGTTCTAAAGGGAGGCTGGCAGCTTCCCAAGTGAGTAGCTCTCAAATATTTGTCTGCATTGCATGTCCCAATGTTGGGGACTCAAAATTAAGAGTAGGGACCACACTAAACACAGAGTGCCTTGCCGGGGCAGTGTGGCTTCCACATGTATCTGCAGATATATGCAACCAAACCTCTGTCTTTCCACATAGCTAGACATGTTTGTTGCTTGATATTTAGTTGATGAGAGGGTTAAACTGGGCGGTAAATTAGTTCCCAGGCCCTGAATAATAATAATAATTTTGTATAAATAATAGTGATTGAGCTGCTCCCACCCCCCTTTATTCTTGTAATATAGACTTTTATCTGGCTGTTTTAAAATCATCTTTCTACCACGTAAAGAGCTGCCTGTTACCCAAACATAACCTCAGAGTCTACGATAAAAACAGTTCACCATTTTTTTCCAAGTCTTGGGACACACACACACAATCAGGCCGATTCATTAATAGCGCCAGGTAGTGACAGATGAGCGACAGTAGCGTTATTTTCACAGCGCCCGCTAGTATTCGCTGTGCTTGGCCGTTGTTCGGCTGTTGACAGCGACTCAGTCGGTGTGCGGTAATGTTGAATACGGGGTTAGGAATCGCTGTATGGGAGCGCATGACAGCGAACGGCCATAGCGAACGGCTCCCAGCATATTCATTAACAAATCACGCTCCAAAAATTCTCGCGCTGTGAAATGCTTGTTTAAACCCCAGAGCGCTGGTGGCGATGGGTTAAAAGTAGTTTTTTTAACCCCCAAACAACCATATTTTTTGAAAAAAAACAAAAACATGTTTTTCAAAACATTTGTAATATGAATACATTAATATCAGACCTGTAATATCAATTCTGCACACATTTTTTTTTTTTTTTAACTTAAAAAAAATATCTAACATGGCAGAAGTGGTCACAGAATTATTGACATTAAAAAAAAAAAAAAAAAAAATAATAGCAATTAATTAAGAATATTTAAAGATTGCTCCATTGAAATGCATTGGAGAGCGCCAGGTAGCGAGAGGTCATACCTGTCGCTGTTCAAGGTCGCTCGCTGGCGCTGTGGGGTGAGGCTGGAATAATGATGAATGAGTGGCTATATGGCGCTCTGTCAGTCGCTAAGCAGGATCGGCTTGATAAATGTGTGATTGCGGAGGGGAGCCGGCGTTCTCGTGGCGGTGAGCGTCATTACCGTTCGCTCACCATTCGCTACCTGGCGCTATCCCTTGTTAAATAAGGGCCAATGTATTTGCTGTAGCCTTACCATGACAGAGACTGTTCAATGTCAGTTTCAAGTCTTTGGAGAGGTTGAGGTCTAGTTATACAGAGTTGTATATCTCTGTTAAAGAATCCTCATTCTGCAGGTACAGTACCTGTACATTCCATAATGTGCTTGTTGCCAAACCCTTCCTGCGAGGTCCATGATAAGTTCACAATCAGATTCAAAGTCTTGGAAGAAGTCAATGTCTAATAGTATAGACTTGTATTTTTTTTTTTTAACTTGCTCAGCCTTAGGCTAAGGCCCTTATTCATCAAGCGATAGCGTCAGGTAGTGTCTGACGAGCGCCAGGTACCGCCAGCTAACGGCGGCTACCGGCTCAAGTACGCCCGGCGTCGGCCACAATGACGCATTTATCACGCTAAATGAGGCTAGCGCCGGCGAGAGCGTCAGCTAGCGCGGGATTCATCATGTAGCCGACTGCAACGAACAGCGCCGCTGCTAATCCCATCACAGCGACAGGTATGACCTGGCGCTCCCTGGCGTTGTCCAATGCATTTCAATGGAGCAATCTTTAAATAATCATAATTAATTGCTATTAATGTTTTTTTTTTTTTTTTTTTTTTTAATGTCAAAAATTCTGTGACCACTTCTGCAATGTTAGGATTTTTTCTTAAGTAAAAAAAATTAAAAAAAAAAAAATGTGCAGAATTTATATTACAGGTCTGATATTCATGTATTCATATTACAAAATGTTTAGAAAAACTTGTATAATTTTTACATATAAAAAAAAAAGGTTTGTTTGGGGGTTAAAAACTACTTTACACACATCGCCGCCATTGCTCTGGGGTTTAAACAAGGAATTCACAGCGCGAGAAATTTTTGAGCGTGATTTTTTAATGAATCTGCAGCAAGCCGTTCGCTCTGGCCATTCGCTGTCAGGCGCACCCATACAACGCGGAACCTGTGAAACAGCGACCCCTAACCCCGTATTCAACATTACCGCACACCGGCTGAGTCGCTGACAACAAGCAAACCCCGGCCAAGCACAGCGAATACTAGCTGGCGCTGTGAAAATCACGCTACTGGCGCTCATCTGTCGCTACCTGGCGCGATTAATGAATCGGCCTCCCCGTGAAAGATTTCCGGACGGCACCCCCTAGAGACAAAGGGAGAAAGTAAACAAGGAATGAGGGAGACAGAGAAAGATAGAGAGAGAGAAGAACCAATAGACAGATGGATGAAAAATAATAAAAGAAAGAAAGTGAGATAGAGACTTGAATAGGGAAGCATAGAAAGGAGAAAAGAGAAAGAAGCAAAAAAAAGATAAAGAAAGATGGAAGGAGAGAGAGAGAAAAGAAAGAAACTGAAAAAGATAGATGGAGGGAAGGTAAAAAAGGAGCAGAGAGCTAGAAAGAAAGAACGTGAAAGAGATGAATAGGGATGCAAAGAAAAAGAGAGAGAGAAACGGGCAGGCTGATTCATTATGCCAGGTAGCGACAGATGAGCGCCTGTAGAGCGGATTTCAGAGCGACCGCTAGTAGTCGCTGTGCTCGGCCATGGTTTCGTTGTTTCAGAGAGCCTCAGTCGCTGGCCAGCATTGTTGAATACGTTATGTGATTCGCAGTACTACGCTGTATTGGAGCGAATGGTAGCGCCAGCTCAGTGCGACTGACTCATCAAAAAACAGTTCCAGCGCTCAAAATCGGGTCGATGTAGCCCACAGCGCCAGAGGCTGTGTGATTAAAGTCTGATTTTGAACATGTATCCACTAGTAACAAAGCGAAACCATATGGAATGACATTGTTATTACATTGTAACATGAACACTTTAATACCAGACATGTAAGGACAATTCTGCATTAAAATATTATTAATCAAAAAAGTTTTCAAAAATGTAATTTTCTTGGCCAGAATATATGTCAGAAGTTGAGTTGAGAGCTCATGGCTCCCCCTTATTACACAGAGGATGGGATATCGCCCTGTGCCATTGCACACCTCACACACCTCAAAGGCTGGAAATCCTCTTTCTGACAATCTTTCTAGCAAGGGCCATGATAAAACTGCTCACAGTTTCCAAGTTTTGGGAGGGCAAGGTCTAGTAATATACTTGTAGCTATCTGTTTCAGAATTCTTTTCTTGCCATATCCCTGTACACTTTATTATGTAATTGCCAGTAGTCCAACTTTAGTAAAACTGGTTGTGGCACACTGGTTAAGAAAAAAATGACATCTATTGTGTCATTGATAGCATATAAGAGACTGCTAGAGTCAGGGTTCAAAGTAGCCTCCAAAATACCTCTGCCAAATAGGTATAGAGAATATACTAAAGAATTACAATATGGGAGGTAATGAACACCAAGACAAGACTATGTAATGCAATTCATGATTTAATGCTCAAATTAATAGTGCAATACAAAAGTGACCGATTATATACAGTGAAAGACAATCAGGTTCTATTGGAAACGGCAAACCGTATATATATCAAGCATGGGCAGGGAAATACAAGCACAGGAGTTATGATATAAGTATGCAAGACAAAAGATAGAAGCATGTCAATCAGAACAAGAGTATATACAAATCTACAATGTATTTCCCTTTAAGACATGAAATAAGCAAAACATAATTGAATAGGACACCTCAACGTTTCGGTCCTGGATAGACCTTTATCAAGAGGTGACCGCTTGCCTCTTGATAAAGGTCTATCCAGGACCGAAACGTTGAGGTGTCCTTGCAACCTGCGGTCAGCCTGTAAGCACTCTGTACCTTTATTGCAATCCTTATTCAATTATGTTTTGCTTATTTCATGTCTTAAAGGGAAATACATTGTAGATTTGTATATACTCTTGTTCTGATTGACATGCTTCTATCTTTTGTCTTGCATACTTATATCATAACTCCTGTGCTTGTATTTCCCTGCCCATGCTTGATATATATACGGTTTGCCGTTTCCAATAGAACCTGATTGTCTTTCACTGTATATAATCGGTCACTTTTGTATTGCACTATTAATTTGAGCATTAAATCATGAATTGCATTACATAGTCTTGTCTTGGTGTTCATTACCTCCCATATTGTAATTCTTCAGTAGTCCAACTTTACCATCAGGGACCATGACAATATCTGTTCACTATCAGGTCAAGGTCCAGTAAAATGGACAGGTATATGTCTATTTCCGAATCCTTATTCCTGTAAGCCCTGTAATGTATTTGTCAGTAGTTACCATTTAACTACCCTGGAAATAGAAAGCCATATAATGAATAGTAATCCCTTATTATTAAATGGAGCTGCCACACCATCTGAATGCCTTAAAGTGGACCAACACCGAGAGGTGATCGGCCCGGAAATCTATAAGATTCCCGGGCCGATCACCTCCCACCCTGCGGGACATCCGAGATCGGGATGTCCCGCGGGGTGAAACCCCCCAAAAAACCCCCAAACACCTTACCTGATCTTCGGCGGCGGCCGGGCGCCGCCGCCTCCCTCGCGCCCCTGTAGGCGTGCTCGCGCCCGCGCCGGCCGTCTGCGAATGGCCGGCGGGGGCGCGCGCGCGCCAAAAGTGACGCGAGGGAGGCGGCGGCGGCGGCAGCCGCTTGGACGTTCCTGATCCCCGCCTGGACGTTGGCGGGGATTGGACCGTCCAGTCACGTGGGAGCGGGGACAGGTAAGATTTTGGGGCTTTCTGGGGGGTTTCACACAGCGGGGCACCCCCGATCGGGGTGCCCCGCCGAAGTGGACCAAAACCCAGGATAGTCAAAATCCTGGGTGTTGGTCCACTTTAACTAGCCCATGGGTAGCAAACTAAGGGCCACATAAGCATTTTGGTTGCCTTAAAATGGCCAGTTAATAACACATTCAAAAAACTAAATGCAAGCATGATCAATCAAATTTGTTCAAATGTATGGTCTAGTTGTAACTCAATCAGGTTTTTTGCGCAGAGCAGATGCAGATACAGATGCTGCCCAGGATATCCACAAAATATTTTGCCCAGTATAGCCACAGAATTGTTTTTCCCAGGATAGCCACGGAATATTTTTCCCAGTATAGCCACAGAATTGTTTTGCCCAGGATAGCCACAGAACATTTTGCCCTGTATAGCCACATAATTGTTTTTCCCAGGATAGCCACAGAATATTTTGCCCAGGATAGCCATATAATTTGTTTGCCCAGGATAGCCACAGAATAATTTTGCCCACGACAGCTGCAGAGGCTAAATTATTTCGCCCAGGATAGATGCAGAACCATTTTGCCCAGAATGGCCCCACAATCATTTTATTTCCATCCCACCGTGCAAAACCCCTGGAGCAGCTGTAGCACTCTCTGTTGTGGCAGTAAGTTGGGTGGGCTAGGTGAGCCCAGGGGCAGACTGGCCATAGGAAGACCTGGAAAGATGCTCGGTGGGCCACACTGCTTTGGGGCCAGTTGGGCTGCTGCTTTTAACACACATTCATTCCCTGCCCCCTTAGTCTCCATCTGAGCCCCCTGTACACAGCCCCACTGTACCCACAAGCCAGGGAACCCCAGCCCTTAATGCTATAGCCCTGACATCATGGCTAGGGGTCCTCAGCAAGGATGCCTTGGGCCGGCCAGGGGGTGGTAAAATCCAGGGCTAATTCTTGGCCCCAGTCCGCCACTGCCCTATTTGCTTTGTGGGAGATGGACGCTGAACAGTTGCAGACACTACCCTTCTTTCCCCCAGTATGTTACTGCTTTTATAGGCATTGTGCCTGGGGGCAGGATTAGAGGTGGTACTGTGCTCCACTGTGTAGTGCATTGTACTGTCGCAACACTTGGCGCCTCCACATGCAGGCATAATGAGTTGCTTTTGGCACCTGTCAGAGGGCCACATAAAAAGGTTTGGAGGGCCGCATCCGGCCCCCAGGCTTTGTGAACTAGTCTTAGTCTTCTTAGTAACCACCATGCGCAAGCACACACCATGCTCAGGAGTTAGACATTGAAGCCTCACGTTTCTCTGTTAGCTTTTTTAAACATCAATTCTATGGGGTAAGGTCATGTGTCCACACTATGACAGCTCATTGTACAGAGCTATACAACTCATACAATACAATAAATAAAAGCCACAGAATGATTTTGCCCACAACAGCTACAGAGGCTAAATTATTTCGCCCAAGATAGATGCAGAACCATTTTGCCCAGAATGGCCCCACAATCATTTTATTCCCATTCCACCTTGCAAAACCCCTGGAGCAGCTATAGCACCCTCTGTTGTGGCAGTAAGTTGGGTGGGCTAGGTGGGCCCAGGGGCGACCCAGGACAATAGCGAGACCCAGGACAATGCCCACTGCTTTGGGGCCTGTTGGGCTGCTGCTTTTAACACCCACATTCATTTACTGTCCCCTTAGTCTCCCTCTAAGCCCCCTGTACCTAGCCCCACTGAACCCACAAGCCAGGGAACCCTAGCCCTTAATGCTATAGCCCTGACATCATGGCTGGGGGGCCTCATCAGGGATGCCTTGGGCTGGCCAGGGGCTGGTGAAATCCAGGACTGATTTTTGGCCCCAGTCCGCCGCTACTTGCTTAAACCGGACCTTCACCCTGATTTAATGAAAAGCCCAAACTCTTAAAAAACAATTCCTCAGCATCTAAAATTAATATATTTTACATGTTTAGTCACTAATTTATTATACTTTCCCCCACTGGGCTGCAACTCTGTTCGGGAATTTAGGATACGGGCGCCGCCATCTTGACTCAGAAGCATCCCACTTACTGAGGAGAGGAGAGTGGGATAAGGTACAGGGGGGCGGGTTATAGCTGTGCTTTGCTCAGACAGAGCAGAGCTGGGGTCAGGGAAAGGTCAGCAGTCCCAGAATGCAGAGCAGCACAGTCACTTCCTGTTTGCAGGCACTTCCTGTTTGCAGGCTGCCTGCAAAAATGGCAGCTTCCATAAGCCGCCATCTTGGATGTTTAAAGGCTTATAAAATGCAGTAGATGCAGGTAGGATGATTTTTAATGTGAGCAATCTGTATGTACAGGGTGTGGGAAACATATAAGATAGACTCTTATTTAGAGTGAAGGTCCGTGAGAGATGGTTGCACAGAGACGCTGAACAGTTGCAGACGCTACCCTTCTTTCCCCCAGCATGTTACAAAGATGTGTACCAGCTGCTGTTATAGGCATTGTGTCTGAGGGCAGGATTAGAGGGGCTCCACAGTGTAGTGTGCATTGTACTGTCGCCTCCACACACAGGCATAATGAGTTGCTTTTGGCACCTTTACCTAAACCAGAGATCCCATAACCTGGGTCTCATAAGGGTGACCTCTCGTTGAATTATCTATTCTTTATAAATTGGTCCAAAAGTCAGGCGAACCTAACTCTAAACCTCTTGTTGGGGGGCCTTTAGGCTTTGGTCCCACTTATGTCTTAGCCCAATCATTTGACCACATCGTTTTGATGTTTAAAAAGAAGTTTTACATGATTTATTGGATTCTTATATTAAAAACAGGAAGCTTATTCAATAGTCTTGCAATACATGATATGCACAGAAAAGATTATCTTAAAAAATCTTATTGCACTTAGCATTTCATCTGTGAGTTTAGTTCATGATTTTCTTCCTCTTTATGAGGGACTAAGTGTCCTTTTTAAACATGAAAATGATGCGGTCAAATGATTGTGCTAAGACATAAGTGAGACCAAAGCCTAAAGACCCCACAACAAGAAGTTTTGCTTTTGGCACCTGTCAGAGAGGGCCACATAAAAAGGCTTGGAGGGCTGCATCCGGCCCCCGGGCCTTGTGAACTAGTCTCATTCTCAGTAACCACCATGAGCAAGCACACACCATGCTCAGGAGTTAGACATTGAAGCCTCACGTTTCTCTGTTAGCTTTTTTAAACACCAATTCTATGGGGTAAGGCCATGTGTCCACACTATGACAGCTCTATGGGGTAAGGCCATGTGTCCACACTATGATAGCTCTATGGGGTAAGGCCATGTGTCCACACTATGACAGCTCTATGGGGTAAGGCCATGTGTCCACACTATGACAGCTCTATGGGGTAAGGCCATGTGTCCACACTATGACAGCTCTATGGGGTAAGGCCATGTGTCCACACTATGATAGCTCTATGGGGTAAGGCCATGTGTCCACACTATGACAGCTCTATGGGGTAAGGCCATGTGTCCACACTATGACAGCTCTATGGGGTAAGGCCATGTGTCCACACTATGATAGCTCTATGGGGTAAGGCCATGTGTCCACACTATGACAGCTCTATGGGGTAAGGCCATGTGTCCACACTATGACAGCTCTATGGGGTAAGGTCATGTGTCCACACTATGACAGCTCTATGGGGTAAGGCCATGTGTCCACACTATGACAGCTCTATGAGGTAAGGCCATGTGTCCACACCATGACAGCTCTATGGGGTAAGGCCATGTGTCCACACTATGACAGCTCTATGGGGTAAGGCCATGTGTCCACACTATGACAGCTCTATGGGGTAAGGCCATGTGTCCACACTATGACAGCTCTATGGGGTAAGGCCATGTGTCCACACCATGACAGCTCTATGGGGTAAGGCCATGTGTCCACACTATGACAGCTCTATGGGGTAAGGCCATGTGTCCACACTATGACAGCTCTATGGGGTAAGGCCATGTGTCCACACCATGACAGCTCTATGGGGTAAGGCCATGTGTCCACATTATGACAGCTCTATGGGGTAAGGCCATGTGTCCACACTATGACAGCTCTATGGGGTAAGGCCATGTGTCCACACCATGACAGCTCTATGGGGTAAGGCCATGTGTCCACACTATGACAGCTCTATGGGGTAAGGCCATGTGTCCACACTATGACAGCTCTATGGGGTAAGGCCATGTGTCCACACTAGGACAGCTCTATGGGGTAAGGCCATGTGTCCACACTGTGACAGCTCTATGGGGTAAGGCCATATGTCCACACCATGACAGCTCTATGGGGTAAGGCCATGTGTCCACATTATGACAGCTCATTTTACAGCGCTATAAACTCATACAATACAATAAATAAGTCACAATCATTCACCTTGAAAGGCTCAGTTTTACCTGTTTTTTTTCTACGTGTGGAAACATTTGAAAACATTTGCTGTAAACAGTCTTTCGAAATAACGTCTTGTTCTTGAGATTTCAGGGGTTTTCAGAGACAAACACTTGACACGTACAATGTACACAATGATCCATGATGTGCTGAGGCTTAAGGGCTGAGCTTGTTCCACAGAAAACAAAATACGGACTTGAAATCACCTTGCAGGCTGAGGTTATGTTCATTCCAACACCAACGCCTCTGGAAAATGTGATTTTGTAACAGCCAGCTGTAGCCAACTTGACCTGACAGGCAAGAATTCTGCCCTATACACTAAAACAAACATACCGGCTCTTTAGTGGGTGTTAGAGAAACCTCAAAGTGGGACGTGGACCAGTTTACAGGGGCATGGCAGGGGGTTTAGGGGTGCGGTGTATTTGCCTGCTTCTAAAGAACAAATATCCGCAACATTTTTTTCTACTTCTCCGTGTGTAAGTAGGAGTAGCCATGCCCAAGCTCAAGGCAACATCTTGGTGATTGACTCAATGCACTCAACGGTGATTGACCCAACATACGACTCAGCCTATGCATACATTTCACTACTACCATTCAGCCAACTCATGAGATGTCCCGGATTTAGTGGGATAGTTTTCCCCATAATGGGGTCAATTAAAAGCCAGTTGAGAATTCTCACTCCTTTTTTTAGGAGAGAAACCTGCCAGCTGTAGCCAACTTGACCTGACAGGCAAGAATTCTGCCCTATACACTAAAACAAACATACCGGCTCTTTAGCGGGTGTTAGAGAAACCTCAAAGTGGGACGTGGACCAGTTTACCGGGGCGTGGCAGGGGGTTTAGGGGTGCGGTGTATTTGCCTGCTTCTAAAGAACAAATATCCGCAACATTTTTTTCTGCTTCTCCGTGTGTAAGTAGGAGTAGCCATGCCCAAGCTCAAGGCAACATCTTGGTGATTGACTCAATGCACTCAACGGTGATTGACCCAACGTACGACTCATCCTATGCATACATTTCACTACTACCTTTCAGCCAACTCATGAGATGTCCCGGATTTAGTGGGATAGTTTTCCCCATAATGGGGTCGATTAAAAGCCAGTTGAGAATTCTCACTCCTTTTTTAAAGAGAGAAACCTGCCATTCACTTTCATTGTCAACCAGGTGTAAATTTTCACCTGGCTCTGGATCAGTTCCAAGGTAGACAATAGGCTCGATTCAGAGGCACATTTGTCTGGACTTCCGTAGCTGTCTGTGAAAGTTTTTGTGTGTGTTAGTCATTTTTTTTTCGTTCATTTTGTTTTTATATGCACTTTCGAAGAACGAAACTAAATCGGATCATTTGCGTTAGTTCGGATCATCTTCCCATCAAAATCTGATATTTTCCGTTCGTTCAGATAACTTCCGTTGTTGGGATGGGCTTGCGTCTGATTCAGAGAGCTGATTGCCGAGGGACCACCACCCTATTAAACCGTTTCATTTGCGATCCACTTACGGGACCTTTGAGGGCTCGGATTGCTATTGTTGAACATGTTTTGCGGCTATGTGGAGGAGTCTGCGCGCCTTTAGCTCCAAGGCATTGCATGTATCAGCATGGCCGAGGCCATAAATTGTATAGCAATGCATACCTGAATCAATACATTTCATGTATGCCTTATAGATGCATTTTAATGCTGACCTAAATTAGTCCTTAGCATGTAAACATTTATTTTCCCACACATCCATATAATTGCTATATTTTTTTAGACTTATGTCCTTTGTGAATTATATTTGGATTGTTGAACTTGAATCTTAATTTGTGGTAGGAGTTATTGTTTTAGTTGGTTACCTTTGATTTGTGTAATTATTTTATATTTGGTTGCAGGAACCGCAAGATGTGCCACTCGCACAACATACAAGCAGTGTTTGGCCCAGCTATGCGATTCCTCAGTGTTCTTGCAGGGCATCCAGGGTCGTCCCATGATGCTTATATATTGCAGAGCTCCGGCTTATTTCGTCAGTTTGAGTCAGGAGAATTATCTGGTGGATGGCTCCTGGGTAAGTTTGCTCACATTCCATCAATCCATTTTCACTGTATGGCAATGAATACAGTTGATGACTCATGTCTTAACCTATGGCTGTTTTTAGTCCTTGATGGCATGTTAAACAATATTGTTGCTTATATTGTGTATTTTGTGTTAGTATTTTTAAATTCTTTCAGGGGATTCTGGATATCCGCTCCTGCCCTTGCTCCTGACGCCCGTTCTTTGCCCGCAGAATGCGGGCCAGGAGTTCCATAATCGGGCCCTATACAAAACCCGGGCCGTGGTGGCGAGGGCCTTCGGGCTTTTGAAATCCAGATTTAGGTGTACCATATGGGGGGGGGGGCACTGCAGTATGACCCCAACAAGGTTATACCAATAATTTAATTTACATTTTTTAACAGGGACCACACGTGCCAGAGTGGCACAACTGAGTGTCAGGGTCCTTCAGTTGGTGGGCGAGATGCAGGAGCTGCACAACTCGTTGGGGACCGCAGATGAAGAATAATGTTCTGTGGCCTGACATTGCTATGCTATGTATTTAGTTTTTTATAGTTGTACAAATTTTAAATTTTCTAAATATTTTAATATTTTATATTTTATGAAGAAAAAAAAAGTAAAATTAAAAAAAAAAACATGTTAAAAAAAAGGCCAAACAAAAATGGCAAAAGTGTCATTTCATTTACAAAATACATTAACACAAAACTAATGGGCCCAGAAATATTTAGAGATGAATATTCACATGACCGAGAAGTGATTTGGGTAAGTTTTAGGGGGCTAAAATGCAAGAAGAACCTAACCGCGAAGTGTTTTGGGTAAGTTTTAGGGGCCGAAAATGAAAAAAGAACCTAACCGGGAAGTGGTTTGGTACAGTTTTAGGGGTGAAAAATGGAAGAAGAACCTAACTGGGAAGTGGTTTGGGTGAGGTTTAGGGGTGATAAATGGAAGATGTAGTAAAGCACAAAGTGATTTAGCTAAGCATTGTAGCAGAAGTGAGTGAGCCAAATATGTAGGCCACCACTTTAATGAGTTAAGTTTGTAGTGCGCAGGCGCATGATCGTAAGGATTTACGTCTGGACGATTATTTATGGTAAAAGGAAAACAGAATTTATCGGGAAATGTAAAGGATTTGTGGAAGAAGACGATGGAAAAAGGGCAAAATCGAAAGCCGACGTTGTAACGTGAGAAAATGAAAAAGAAAAGTCACGCTGGAAAATTACATCCTCGTACTCTGGCATACGAACGGCCGGAAACTTTACTGAAGGTTAGCAATGCATGCATAGAATCGCTCACACACTCATACGAGAGCGGGAAAATGTAAAAAAAAAAACAGATCGGCACTAAAACGACTGTCTTTTTTTGTCTCTCTGAATCAAGCCTAATGTGTCATGGATTTCTCATTGGAGAAATCCCAATAGTAGTAAATGACCATATTTAGACTGAGAGACAGAGGCGGATATGCGTCAAACCGTGTTTAATAATAACTAACAGTGAGTACACACCAACCAAGCTGCTATATACACATAGATTGCTGTGAAACCAAAAACATACGTGCTTAGGAGTCAAAAGAAAAGTCTAAGTCCAACAATGGCTAAGGCTGGAGTCCTGGGTCCAGAGTTAAAGTATCAGAGTTCCATGGTCCGGGTTCAAAGAGAGAAACAATGCTGATCCCCTGAGGCAGACCTGGGCAATGTACGGCCCGCGGGCCGTATACGGCCCTTTGCTAGGCTCTTACCGGCCCGGGCTGAGCTGGCCAGTAAGAGACGCAGAGGAAGGGAAAACATGCCAGACTCGACGAGCCGAGTGACCAATCGGCTGCTGCTTAACTTAGGTGATCGCCTGTGTACAGTGTGAGAGGCTTAGGTTAAGCAGCAGCTGATCGGCCACTCTCACCATGCCCCCTTCCTGCTGTCCACCATGCTCTCACCATGCCCCCTTCCTGCTGTCCACCATGCTCCCCCAGCTGCCCACCATGCCCCCTTCCTGCTGCCCACATGCTCTCACCATGCCCCCTTCCTGCTGCCCACCATGCTCTCACCATGCCCCCTTCCTGCTGTCCACCATGCTCTCACCATGCCCCCTTCCTGCTGTCCATCATGCTCTCACCATGCCCCCTTCCTGCTGCCCACATGCTCTCACCATGCCCCCATCCTGCTGCCCACCATGCTATCACCATGCCCCCTTCCTGCTGTCCACCATGCTATCACCATGCCCCCTTCCTGCTGTCCACCATGCTCTCACCATGCCCCCTTCCTGCTGCCCACCATGCTATCACCATGCCCCCTTCCTGCTGCCCACCATGCTCTCACCATGTCCCCTTCCTGCTGTCCACCATGCTCTCACCATGCCCTCTTCCTGCTGCCCACCATGCTATCACCATGCCCCCTTCCTGCTGTCCACCATGCTCTCACCATGCCCCCTTCCTGCTGTCCACCATGCTCTCACCATGCCCCCTTCCTGCTGCCCACCATGCTCTCACCATGTCCCCTTCCTGCTGTCCACCATGCTCTCACCATGCCCCCTTCCTGCTGTCCACCATGCTCTCACCATGCCCCCTTCCTGCTGTCCACCATGCTCTCACCATGCCCCCTTCCTGCTGCCCACCATGCTCTCACCATGCCCCCTTCCTGCTGCCCACCATGCTCTCACCATGTCCCCTTCCTGCTGTCCATCATGCTCTCACCATGCCCCCTTCCTGCTGTCCACCATGCTCTCACCATGCCCCCTTCCTGCTGTCCACCATGCTCTCACCATGCCCCCTTCCTGCTGTCCACCATGCTCTCACCATGCCCCCTTCCTGCTGTCCATCATGCTCTCACCATGCCCCCTTCCTGCTGTCCACCATGCTCTCACCATGCCCCCTTCCTGCTGTCCACCATGCTCTCACCATGCCCCCTTCCTGCTGTCCACCATGCTCTCACCATGCCCCCTTCCTGCTGTCCACCATGCTCTCACCATGCCCCCTTACTGCTGTCCACCATTCTTACACTTTGCCCCAGCTGATCTGAACTTTCCTTCCAGACTGCCAGAAGCCAAGGGCTTCTCTGATTGGCTGGGAAATTATCACATCAGAACGTTTGAAGTGGACCAAAACCCTGCTTTATCAGCCCGGAAATCTTATAGATCCCCTCCCCGCGGGGCATCCAAAATCGGGATGCCCCGCTGTGTGAAACCCCCAGGTCGCCCATAAACTCACCTTCTTTCCCAGTTCAACGGCGTATGCACGAGCTGCTGCCGCATGCCCGCTATCCCTCTAGCAGGGCGTGTGCCTGTGTCGGCCATTTGAGAATGGCCAGCACGGCGCACTCCCTGTTAGAGGGAAGCTCGAGATGCAGCCGCCAGCGCACTCAGAGCCGCTAAGCTTAGACGTTGCTTAGACGCCCATAGCTCAGCGGCCCTCCACAATATTTTTAGTTTCTCATGTGGCCCCATGGAAAAAATAATTGCCCACCCCTGCCCTGAGGCCATGTGTTGATCAGCTTATTTAGGCCAGGTAATCACAATTGCAATCTGATTCCCAGGAAGTCTGTAGAACAGCACCATCTGTTGGTGGAGCAGCATAATGCAGGGGAAATCAATGTGTGGTGGAACTCCAGACCTGACACAATGAAAGTGAGTGGCAGTTTTCTGTCCTAAAAAAGGAGTGAGAATTCTTACATGGCTCTGAATCAACCACCATATCAGCAATGTGGGACCCTTAAAGCGGACCAACACTTAAAAATGACTTAAAGACCAACACAACAAACAGTGCTCATATGTATCCCTCTCCGGGGCAATTTAGAATGCTGCACTTAAAAATTCATTAACCTTTTTCTAACTCTTGGCGAATCTCTGCGGGCACTATAATAACCATATGTGGCGTCTGGTGGAGCGCGGGAGTGACAACCCCTCCCCCCCCTTCTTTCTCTTCCCCCTCTCTGTATACTTTGGCCCCCACGTGGGGTCACCTTCTTTTTCCTTTCCTTTTTTGCAATACAATAGCTTTAATGTTTATTGAAGGTTTTCTTGATGGTTCTTTCTGTACATGTGCACGACTGTGTGGGACAGCCCACTGGCATACCTCAATGGTCATGGCGTGACTAGCACAAGATCATGGGTGTACGGTGCTGGCTGCGGATACCGTGAGGCTCCATGGTCCACACAGTCCCGGACACAGTCATAACGTAACGTAAATTGCACTGGTACTACCAAGCTCATGTCCTGTGCCTCTCCATGCTTGCAGTTACTATGAGAATTGATTCACCTACTGTACTGTAAAACATACGCCGCTAGCCCATTTTCTATACACCTCTCCTGCGTGGGATGGCAATACAATGCTGTATGTCTTGAAGATCTGTATCGTTACAAATTTCAATAAAAATATTGAAACAAAAATAAAAAACAAGTCTGGTTGGATATACCCCCAACCGTCCAGATTTTCCCGGGACAATCACGATTTTTTTCGGTGGTCACGTGTCCCGCGGCGTATGCCCTTGTCCCGCGCCATCCTCGCTCTGTCCCCCGCCGCCCATGCTCGGCAGCCGCTGCTGCTAAGCATAAAAATAAAAAAAAATAAAAAATAACATTTACTCACCTCTGTGCCCGATCCCTCGGGCTGGGTCTCCTCTTCACCAGGGGGGGCCTCCGATCGCCCCCCCCCCCAGACTTTTCCGCAGTGAGGAGAGGGCTCAAAACATGCCCCCTCTGACATTCTCGCCGTTAGCCCCGCCCCCTTGTGGGTGGTGCTTATAACATCACGTGTGACGTCATCCCGCTGCGGGCTCCAGACTTTGATGTCAGGTCTGATCACCGGGGGTGGGATGTGGTCCCCTGCCTCCCCAGCCCCCCTCCAGTGATCAGCCCTGACAGCTGTCAGCTGGAGAGAATCGTCGCGGGACACAGGATCGGAGGTGAGTGTTAAGAAAAAAAAAAAAAATTCTCTGGGTGTCTTTTTTTTTTACACTTAACCCTTTGTGGTAAGAGATCCATGAGACCCCTATACCAGTTCACAAGGCTGGGGGCT
This sequence comes from Gastrophryne carolinensis, assembly GCA_027917425.1. Classification (NCBI taxonomy): domain Eukaryota; kingdom Metazoa; phylum Chordata; class Amphibia; order Anura; family Microhylidae; genus Gastrophryne; species Gastrophryne carolinensis. The sequence goes on along the minus strand of CM051234.1, from coordinate 48,238,647 downwards.
GGCAAGTCACCTGCAGCTAGCGGGTGACTTGCCATTAACCCCCGGCACCCCAATTACCTGCCTCCCCAAAGGCCAGGGGGGGCAGAAGAGCCCGGGGATATGAGGCTTTGGGGTTTGTAGCCGGCAGGGCGGGGTGCCACCAAATCTGGCCCCATGCGCTCTGTTCTACAAGCCCCATAGCTGGTCCTCGGGCTGGTTATGATGGGTAGGGGGGACCCCATATCATATATTTTTTTGGGACTTTTTTTAACCCTTAAAATTCCAAAAAAAAATGGGTCCCCCTCCCCGGGAGGGGGGACCCTATGTCATTTTTTTTTTTTTTAAGTAACCCTTTGTTACCTGTCCCCAGCAGCTATAAAAGGCTTCCAGCAGCAGCAACAGGAGAGCAGAAGCCAGAGTGATCAGCGTGGGACACAGTGCTCTGGGTTCCATTGCAGGTAAGTATTAAAAATAATGTTAATAAAAATGTACTGTGTGTTTTTTTAATTTTTTCTTACATATAACCCTTTGTGAACTGGTAAGGGGTCCATGAGAACCTTATACCAGTTCACAAGGCTTAGGGGCTGGCAAGTCACCTGCGCCTAGCATTAACCCAGGGCCCTCCCATTACCTGCCTCCCCAAAACCCAGGGGGGGGGAGCAGAAAAGCCGAGGGATATGAGGCTTTGGCGATTGTAGCCGGCAGGGCGGGGTGCCACCAAACCTGGCCCCATGCGCTCTGTTCTACATGCCCCATAGCTGGCCCCGGCTGGTAATGCTGGGTAGGGGGGACCTCACTTTTGGGGGGGATTTTTTTAATTCCCCCCAAAACTTTTGACTACCCTGGGTTTTGGTCCAATTCAAGTGCTGGTAAGCAACTGCCAAGGCAAAAGAAGGACACCTGTGTGTGTATGTCTGTGTTGCACCTAACTGGCTGTAATGAGGGATGCCCCTAACTGCCTATAACAAAGGATGCCCCTAACTGGCTGCAATGAGGGATGCCCCTAACTGTCTGCAATGAGGGATGCCCCTCACTGGCTGCAATGAGGGATGCCCCTCACTGGCTGCAATGAGGGATGCCCCTCACTGGTTGTACTGGAGGGATGCCCCTCACTGTATTATTATTATTATTAATTTATTATTTATTTTTATTTAATTCTTAGGTGCTGTTTCCCTTTAAGGATGTGGCTAGGGTGTGGTCGGGGATGTGGCCAGGCGTGGCTTAAATGTGTCCCTCTTTACGGCTTTGAAAGGTTGGGAGGTATGATATACATGCCATTGTCTATCCTGATTTCATTTATTTAATGTACATGGAATGTATGTAACCTTTACTCTATGTTCCCTCTATCTATGTGGAAACTATTGTTTTTTACTGACAAGCCCTAGAAAAACAAAATGTTCACAGATCCCACAGAGTCTTCTGGTGCATGGCAGGCTTGCACACAGCCCAAGGATACAGACGCATTTTCATCACTATTAAAAGGGACCAAAACCCAGGATTTTGACTATCCTGGGTATTGGTCCTTACCCCCGATCGGGGATGCCTTGCTGTGTGAATCCCCCCAGGTCACCCGAACAAACTCATAGCAGGGAGATTCTATGCTATTGAATGTATGTATGGGGGCAGCTCTCTTGCTACAATTCTGACAGGCCTGCTTGTGAAAAACTGAGTCCTACAATCAAAATTACCCTAAATCTCTTTGAAATAATGCTTCATCTCTGGCCAGAAGTATAAAGCCATCAGCTGTAATGGCTCAGTACTGCTCAGAAAGCTCCTAAAACATTGTAACAACATGATAAACAACTCTGCAGCAGCTGAACCCGTTGACTTACATTGACTGATACATAGTTACACTCAACCCCTCCAGCAGCTGTTGATTCAGCGTGTGTGTGTGTGTGTGTAAAATGATGCTGATTGCTTTTTCTCTCAATTTGATGTGGGCTGCTTATAGCAAAATCCCAAACTCCAGACAGTCTGCATTGTGTGAACAAACAATATCACGCAAACATACTGCAGCCCTACTGATCTTCAATGCAGCCAGCATTATCTGCTTCTAACATTCAGTGTAGGGGAGCAAGCTTTTTTTAATTTTTAAGGGTCTCTGGGGTCCCACCTTCCCAGTGCATCCAACCCAGGCACCAGTGCATGTAGATCAGGGCATGGAGGCCAGCCTCGGTGGCCCCCGGCCCTGAGGGCTACAAGCCCACATAGCCCTTGCAGGCCACCGATTCTTCTGCCCCCCCCCCTCAGGCTTTGGTGAGGCAGGTAATGGGGGGTTGGAGGTTAATGACAAATCACCTGCTCGCCACAGGTGACTTGCCAGACCCAGAGCCTTGTGAACTGGTATAGGGGTCTCATGGATCCCTTACTAGTTCCCAAAGGGTTATATGTAAAAAAAAACACAATACACAGCCGCTAGTGATTGGTTCAGGGAGGGGGGGGGGCAGGGGACTCCGACCTAACTAAAAACCATGGTAAACATGTTACATTTCAGTCCTATCATTTCTCAGACTGCCAAATCTGTGATACTTCTACGGTATATATGTAAACCCAAAGGTGTGGAGAAATCTTCCTTTATGTTTTAATATAAAAAACAAAATATATAAAATATATTCAAATAGAACGTGTCCAAAGGCGGGCAACAAAAATGGTGGAAGGACTTAAACTTAAAACTTATCAGAAGAGACTTAAACCGGACCTTCACCATGATTTAATGAAAAGCCCAAACTCTTAAAAAACAATTCCTCAGCATCTAAAATTAATATATGTTACATGTTTAGTCACTAATTTATTATACTTTCCCCCACTGGGCTGCAACTCTGTTCGGGAATTTAGGATACGGGCGCCGCCATCTTGACTCAGAAGCATCACACTTACTGAGGAGAGGAGAGTGGGATAAGGTACAGGGGGGCGGATTATAGCTGTGCTTTGCTCAGACAGAGCAGAGCTGGGGTCAGGGAAAGGTCAGCAGTCCCAGAATGCAGAGCAGCACAGTCACTTCCTGTTTGCAGGCACTTCCTGTTTGCAGGCTGCCTGCAAAAATGGCAGCTTCCATAAGCCGCCATCTTGGATGTTTAAAGGCTTATAAAATGCAGTAGATGCCGGTAGGATGATTTTTAATGTGAGCAATCTGTATGTACAGGGTGTGGGAAACATATAAGATAGACTCTTATTTAGAGTGAAGGTCCGCTTTAAAGAACTTAATTTGTACAGTCTGGAGGAAAGAAGGGAGAGGGGGGACATGACTGAGACCTTTAAATATGTGAAAGGATTGAAGAAGGTTCAGGAGGGAAGTGTTTTAAAGAAGAAATTTAATGATAAAACAAGGGGGCCCAACCTGAAGCTAGTCGGGGGGAAGATCAGGAGCAATGTTAGAAAATATTATTTTACAGAAAGAGTAGTAGATGCTTGGAACAAACTTCCAGCAGAGGTAGTTGAAAAATCAACAGTCACTGAATTTAAACATGCCTGGGATAAGCACACATCTATCCTAAGATAAAGAGAACATACAGTATACACATAAGGGCAGACTAGATAGACCGTATGGTCTCCTTCTCCCATCAACCTTCTATGTTTCTATAAATGTAATCCTCTAAATCTAGGTATAAGGCTCTGTTCACACCTCTGCACTTCCTCTGCGTTGTTGCGCTACGTTGCAATGTAGTTACAAGTAGGAAACAATGTACATTATTCTAGATGGGATTGTTCATATACCTGAGCCGCATTGTGCAACACATTAAAAAAAGCATTGCAGATACCTTTTTCAGTGCAACGTTGTAACAGCACAGGTCAATAAAAGTCTATGGCAATGCAAGCGCAGCGTGCGTAAAAAAACGGTGCACCTGCAGTGCAATGGCGTTTCCGTAGACTTTACCATTTACTTATTGTGCAAAAAATGTTTTCTTTTAATAAACGCGATGCAAAAGCATTTCTTATGCATCAATAGCGCAGTGTTTGGTTTGATACAATGCCCCTCTGGCATATTTACAAAACACTTTCTCTTAACGCAACGAAGAGGTGTGAACAGAGTCTAGGTGTCTAGTTCTTTGCACGCAGTAGGGTGCCTCTGGGTATTGTTACATCTATAAGCAGATATTCTGAGAAGAGCTTTGATTAAACAATTACATATGACAGCTGCTGTGAAGGAAACGGGAAGGAAGTTACAGTGTTGCAATGGGGTTTGCGTCAATTCATGAAAAAGTTCTGTTTGCGCAATCTGTGCGTGGGCGCGAGTGGCTTCCAATCCAGATATGCAATCAGTTATACTGCTAACTGCCACCGCCACCAGTGGCATGCTTTGCCACCATGCAACCCGTGCAATTGCATGGGGCCCCTGCCTCTCAGGGGGCCCCCAGAACTCTGTACACACTGGGAGAGCCTGAAGAGCCAGTGTCTTACTGTAATACTGGTGTAATACTGGGGATGCTGGGAGAGCTGAGGCTACATAAGAAAGTGGCTTTAGATACAGCCCAGTGTTCTGAGCAGTGAAAAAAACAGCCAGTTGTCTGGTGCACACACAGGGCATCCCAAATCAAAGACCCAGAAAGAGGAACAAGACCAAGATATTAAAAATCTAGGCATTTGTTCCTCTTTAATATTGCATTTTGTTATATAAAGATGCCTTTGATTAGGGTCCCCAGACACAACTTTGCTTGAAGCCCCAGAAATTATAAGCTCGCCCCTGACCATCACCACTGTAATTCACACGTAAGATGGATTAACCACCTGCATTCCTTAGACTCCAGGGCCGGCCGATCAAGCAACCTTGGGGCACCCAGATTCAGGATGCCCTGCTATGTGAGCCCCTCCCCCCATTGCCCCACATTTCCCAAGTCGTGCTTGTCAGCCACATCCCCAGTCTCCCTGTAGCTGAGGCACGCTCCCACACCGAGTCATACATACAGGGTGGGCACAGGAGCAAGTCACACACCGCAGGGATACCTGGGATGTGGTTGCTAACGCTCCCTTTTGCCAGAGCCCTGGTCTAAACAAGGCCGTATGCCATGAATTCATATACATTGCATATGGTGCTGATTGGAAGAGAGCCTGGGGAAAGGAGTTTTGGGGGAAATTGGGGGTTTCACACAGATTTTACTAATTGGCATTCCCCCAGGGCAAGGACCAAAACCTGGGATACAGGAAATCCCTGGTTTTGGTCCACTTTTTAATTGAGCCGGTGGAACCCAAACCCCAACCGTGCAAACTCTGCTAATGAACAAACCCCTATGGTCACCATACATCTTTAGGGTCGGCCTTTGGGGAACCATCATCCAATGGGGCCAGACCCTTTTCTTATTTCGCAAGTTTTTTTTTTCTAGAGACTGGTTAAGGAGGGGTCAAGGTGGACCATCGGCTCAGCTCAAGCTTAAGAAGCTGTTAGTGGCCTTTATTGGATAACAGACAGTGTGGTTTGTCCATGGAAGGGAGGGGGTACAACCTCCTCATCTCTGCGATATTTATTTTATAGTGTACTGTGGTGGATTAGCCATCACCCTTGGTAAAATAGTTTGATAAAATTACAGTTTGTGTAGTGTAGATAGGATAAGTTGCAGGGGTGGCAGAAAGGGCCTTTGCATGCAATGTATCACCATCGCTCCACGGGGAGATGTTGGGACCTAAGGTCGGGAAACCAGCTAGAGCAGTGATACTCAACTGGAGGACCGTGGTCCAAATGTGGACATCGTTGCCAGATTTCTGGACCCCTGTCCTGACAGCCCTGCACTCAGTTGCTTCTGTGCTGCCATATTCAGCGCTGCCCCCCCAATATGAAGTACTGCGCGGGCGGGAAGTGGCATTGCAAGGTACACACAAACTTTGTTTCTCTGTCTCTTTGCCCCATCCATCCCTGTCCCCTCTGCTTTGCCCCATCCATCCCTGTCCCCTCTGCTTTGCCCCATCCATCCCTGTCCCCTCAGCTTTGCCCCATCCATCCCTTTCCCCTCTGCTTTGCCCCATCCATCCCTGTCCCTTCAGCTTTGCCCCATCCATCCCTGTCCCCTCTGCTTTGCCCCATCCATCCCTGTCCCTTCAGCTTTGCCCCATCCATCCCTGTCCCTTCAGCTTTGCCCCATCCCTGTCCCCTCAGCTTTGCCCCATCCCTGTCCCCTCAGCTTTGCCCCATCCATCCCTGTCCCCTCTGCTTTGCCCCATCCATCCCTGTCCCCTCAGCTTTGCCCCATCCATCCCTGTCCCCTCAGCTTTGCCCCATCCATCCCTGTCCCCTCAGCTTTGCCCCATCCATCCCTGTCCCCTCTGCTTTGCCCCATCCATCCCTGTCCCCTCTGCTTTGCCCCATCCATCCCTGTCCCCTCAGCTTTGCCCCATCCCTGTCCCCTCAGCTTTGCCCCATCCCTGTCCCGCAATCTCTGCCTCATCCATCTCCGTCCCCCCAGCTCAGCCCCACCCATCCCATCCCCATCCATTCCTGCTCCTCCAGCTCTGCCCCATCCATCCCAAACTTTTTTTAGTTTTTCCTGTGGAATCTATAGCCCCCCCCCCAGTGCATGGATTTCTAACTATCCACCCCCCATGACAACACCTCGCCCGGACCTTCACCTCTCACCGGATGCCTGTATATGGACCTTTACAAGAAGAGGTTGAGTGCCCCTGAGCTAGAGCCTACTGATTGGTTCCTGGGCCTATAAAAAGGAGCAGGCAGTCTCAAAGACAGGGAGAGAGTCATCAGAATGTACTTTGTGAGGCTCACCTGGAAGAGCTTGGATGTGGGTTTTGAATTGGAACCAAGTCCAGCTGTGACCAGCTTCAGCCAAAGAGAAGAGAGTGTACACCATCTGTGTGTGACCGTGACCTTGTATTGGAATAAGAAGAACTACCTTTGTTTGCACCGGGGCAGCGGGGGTACATAGATTTTATAGAGCCCCATAGTAGTTCTGACTGGTGATGAATATGGTGTGAGTCGGTCGCACTGAGCTGGCGTTACCGTTCGCTCCCATACAGCGTAGTACTGGTGTTAAAGCGACTAACACAATATATTCATAAATGCCGGCCAGCGACTGAGACGCTCTGAAACAGCGAACTATGGCCGAACACAGCGACTACTAGCGGTCGCTCTCAATGCCTCGCTACAGACGCTCATCTGTCGCTACCTGGCGCTAGTAATGAATCTTCCCGTCTGCTTATGGATATGGGGGTCCAGTGTGGTTCCTGCATGGGGGCACAGTATGCACAGTATGCAGCGTCAGTGGCTGAAGGTTCCGCATGATGGAACTACGATGACAGCACCTTGTTTCCCCCGGATCTCTAAGTGTTGAGCACTGGGGGAAACAAGGGTGAGAAGATGATGAGCAGACCCACAGGTGCTGCAAGACAGAGGAGGTGGCTTACGAGGGGTTCCCTTCTCCAATGGGCCTGGTAGCAGCTGCCCTCCCACTTCTATGGTACATTTGCCCCTGGTTTTAACTGTTGACGTGCAGTCCTGTAGGAGCAGCAGAACATTGAGTATTTGGGGACTGTTACAACATTTACAACACCTCACATCCCAACACTGGACACCTTGGGTCCAAAGAACATCCACAGATGTGCCAAGTCACCCAGTTTTCTAGAGAGTCACCCCATTTTGACCCCCTCACCTGGTCACCCTGTCAACAGCTTGTTTCACCCTGCAGCAGGTCTAGATGCTTCCCAGTCCCAGTGATCTGAGAGAAACATATCGCTGTTTGCACGCACTCGTGTTGGGTTGGGTTGCATAGACCCCCCTACCGCCTATCTCTTTTTGATGTGATACTGGGATTGCATACCCCGCAATTGTCCCGATTTTCTCGGTACAGTCACGTTTTGGGGCCCTTGTCCCAATGCCCTGCACCGGTAAACTTTGTCCCGCGCTGTCTTCACGCTCCTGTCATAGGAAGGAGCTGGCTCATGCAGGGGCATGGTGCATGGTGCCGCTGAGCTGGGAGAAGCAGAATAGGTCGGTAAGAGAGAGAGATGTGTGTGTGTGCTTGTATGTCTGCCTATGCCTGTGTGGGGGGGCTTGCCTGTGTGTGTCTTTGTGGGGGGGGGGGCTTGTGTGTAATTCTTAGGTGGTGTTTTGCATCACCCCATATGTCCCCCTTTGCTGTTTTCAAAAGTTGGGAGGTATGGGATTGTGCAACCGGGTTGGTAAGTGTATGGCCAGCTGTAACCTCATTATTCCAGGTTTTCTGTTACAGTCAGGGCTGTATTTACCATTATGCAACCCTAGGCACGTGCTTAGGGTGGCAACCTGGCAAGGGGGCGTCGCTGCCCTTACTACTATAGTGAAGAAAAGAAAACTTGCATAGCCAGAACATTAAAGTGGACCAACACCCAGGATTTTCACTATCCTGGGTGTTGGTCCACTTCAGCGGGGCATCCGAGATCAGGATGACCCACTGTGTGAAACCCCCCTAAAAGCCCCCAAAAACTTACCTTTTCGGCGACGGACAAGCGACGCTGCCGCCTCCCGCACGTCCCTCTTACAGGACGCGGCCCGCGCCGGCCATTCACAAACGTCCGGTGCGGGCGCGCGCACTGCTAGAGGGGCGCGCGGGAGGCGGCGGCGGCTGATCCGTCGCCGATAAGGTAAGGTTTTTGGGGGCTTTTGGGGGGGGGGGGTTTCACCCCGCGGGACATCCCGATCTCAGATGCCGCGCGGTGAGGGAGGTGATCGGCCCCGGAATCTTATAGATTCCGGGGCCGATCACCCCTGGGTGTTGGTCCACTTTAATGCCTCCTAACAAGCACCCCCCCTCCCCAGCCACAGAAGGATGCAGAGTGTATTTGTGTGAAGGGGGGGGCAATGGGTTGAACACAGGCCAGAGCATCTCCCCTCCACCGGTGTGGTCATGTGACTCCTTTATGTCAATACGCAGTAAAAGATGGAACATGCTTGTCTGCTTCTCTGCATTTTGCCCATTGCACTTTTTCTACACACTTTTTTTATATGGACCGTGACCTAATTTAAAAAAAGCGGGCGCAAGCACTTAAAGTGCCTAGGGCACCATGAACACCAAATACAGCCCTGGTTACAGTTGTCATTATATTTAGACATTTGTAAGGCGGGTGATTAGCAGCAGACACCTCACAGCAGGACAAGCAGAGGCGCAGGCTGTCAAAATAAATGGTGTCTAGGCTCCTGCCACGACAGGATCTGCTCTTGTGACACAACCTCTTCCAGTGTTTGTTCTCACAACCCATTGCATGATGGGATTCGGATTCCAATCTCAGGAGGACGTTATAATCTCCAGCAGGCCGACAAAACCAAACAAGGCCTCCGCAGCACCTTGATGAGTCCATAGAAGCCTTCACTGCAGACGTGGTCACCCACAATCCGATGGACCTGAAGTGAAAAGAATTTTAGGTGCCTTTTAAAGTGGACCAAAACCCAGAGCGATCGGCCCGGGAATCTATAAGATAAGCAGGTCGATTGATTCCCTGCCCCTGGGGCATTCATAATCGGGATGCCCCGCTGAGGGAATCCCCCCAGGTCGCCCAGTACACTTACCTTGCTTTCCAGTCCAACGGCGCATGCACGGGCAACGTCAACGCGCTCGCTGGCCTTAGACGAATGCTGAGACGACGTGACGCCAGCGGCTCCTAGCGCGCTGATTGGACGAGCGGCCACACATGAGCCGTAGGAGTGGGAAGAGATGAGGCGATCGGCGATCTGGGGGGTTTCACAGAGTGGGGCATCCCCGATCGGGGTGCCCTGGGGGAAAGGACCAAAACCCAGGATAGTCAAAATCCTGGGTTTTGGTCCACTTTAAAGCAACCACCAGGGCTGGAATATGAGGGGTTTGGTTTGCTTTAACTAGGCAATCAGTCATGGCCAAGATGAGAGCTCAGAACATGAAAGAGTTGCTCCCGATTGGGGGAGGGGCCATCCAGCCCGAGTAGGTAAGTTCATTTTTTCAAAATTTAAACCGGACCTTCAGCTTGATTTAATGAAAAGTCCAAACTCTTAAAAAACTCTTTCCCCACTGGGCTGCAACTCTGTTCAGGACTCTAGGATACGGGTACCGCCATCTTGACTCAGACTGAGGAGAGGAGAGCGGGATAAAGTACAGGGGGCGGGGTTATTGCTGTGCTTTGCTCAGACAGAGCAGAGCTGGGGTCAGGGAAAGGACAGCAATCCCAGAATGCAGAGCATCACTTCCTGTTTGCAGGCTGAAATCATGATCATGATTCTTTGGGGAAACAGATTAGAAAGGACCTCGTTGTATTTGACTTTAGGTCTGCTTTAAGTATATTTGGTCCTTACATACCGCCCAGCTTTCTAAAATGGAAAACAGGAAAAGCATTGTGGGCACAGATTTGCTCTTTCAGCACTCAGGTAATTAATGAGCAAGACATCATCCCCACTTAGTGCCAGTAAAATGTAAACTGAAGGCAGGTCAGGTTTAGTGAAAACAAACAGAAGATTCTTCTACATGTTGCGCACTTTGCTGTTAATAACATTGAAGATCACACAAACTTCACGTTCCACAATGGAGTCTACACAGGATGGGAGAAAGCTCGGCTGACTGAGGTCTTATGCTGCCCCCTGCAGGACATTTTTGGCTGTGTGATATATATTTATATGATTTTATTATTTTTATTCTTTTGTGTTCTTGGAATGAAGAGTGAGATATCTCTATAATGTCCAACAATGTAATTTAGGTTTAAGTAAAAGTAGCAACAAGGGAGAACTCCTGAATGGTAAACAGGCTTCCAATGTTGATGTGGACACTTGGGGCGATAGAGACTCATTGGGTACAAAACAAACAGCAGTTAAACCACATATTAAATCAGTACAATCCACAATCTAAGTATTGGGGCCCTGAGCCTTATCCTCTTTTTTTGAAGCAGACCAAAACCCAGGATTGACTGATTTGGTCCCTTCCCTCCCCAATCGGCGTGCCCCGCTATGTGAAACCCCCAAGATCGCCAAAGTTAACTCACCTCTTCCAGGTCATACGGCGCATGCACAGCCGCTCGTCCAATCAGCACGCTCAGAGCTGCTGATTTCACATAGTCTAATTCGTCGTCTAAGGCCAGCGGCTCAGAGCGTGCTGACAGCCGCATCCCCCGCTACCCTCTAACAGGGAACGTGCCCCTGCCGGCCATTTACAAGTGCCTGGCACGGGCAAAGGAGTAACGGGAATGCTTTTTTTTTCCTTCCTGCACGAAGAAACTGCCCTGGTGGGGGGGGGGGGCAATAATGGGTCAGTCAAAGCACAATGGACCCTGGCACTTGCCCAGGTTTGCCGGATTCCGACGCTGTGCAGGGCAGTACATAGGTGACTGTTGCTGGACACTCTAGTGCAGCGGTACTCGGTGCCAAATTTCTGGACCCCTGACTTGACAGCCCTGCACTTAGTTGCTTCTGTGTTGCCATGCTCAGCGCTGCCCCTTTACAGATTGGCGTTGTAGTTGTTTGTCTCCCTGCCAGTGTCATGACTCCCTGGCACCTAGCATTGCAATATGAAGTACTGCACGGACAGGAAGTGGAATTGCAAGGTATAATCCACCCCCAATGTGCTGATTTCTAACTATCCATCCCCCCTGACAGCGCCCCATTCGGACCTCCGCCTCTCACCAGATGCCTGTAAATGGACCTTTACAAGAAGTGGTTGAGTACCCCTGCTCTAGTGGTAGTCAGGTGATCTATCTGTAATCCAAGGTCCAGTCATGGTATATTCCACCACTATATGTCACAGTAATTGTGTACAGGTGTATATCAGATTCGGCAGATAAACTCACAAAACTTACCCCATGGTGCCACTCCTATCACATTTACAAGCTAGACACAACTTCCATAGAAGCCAATATCAACATATCTCAGCACAATTCCAGTATGCTCACAATTCATCATGGTAGCATAGGGCCTAGTCTACCTCACCTTGATGTGAACACTAGCCCTTAGTAAATTTGGCAGGGACTAACACAGGGTAATGTTAGTAAGGGAGAACCTCTGCACCTTGGATATTGGTCAGAACTTGGGTTCAAAGCTTCCAGTGGTCCCACTAGTATGAGCACCAATGTCCAGAGACAACACCTTCCTGGGGCTTAAGGCCACCACCACCCATTTGCCAATTAACAGGTGTTGGTCCGCTAAAGGGCACATTAAAACAGGCACATCCAGAATGCTGGAACACCCCCCTCCCTTCATAACCCAGAATTAAGGAAGTGAGCATGACCACCCAGCATAGGATCAAGGGACAGGTAAGAACATTGGGCATTCTGGGGGGGTTCAGGATACTAGATCTATGTACCCGAAAGCTGAACAGCCATTGTTCCTGCACACTGGAAGAGTGTCATGTACAACCCGCTACCAACAGGTTATGGGCCCAGAGAATTTACCCACAGCAACAGTGAAACAGACACATGAGAAACAGAAGATGTCTAACAGTAAAGTTTAGGTTCCCGATTGTGGAACAAACAGCCGCTGCTCCTACACGCTGGAAGAGTTGTTAACAATCCGCACATTACTGGAGAGAAGGCTTGTGTCTCAGGCTCACACACAACAGGTGGCTCCTTCTCTGTTAATTCGACACGAAAAGCACCCCCAGGGGTTCGCTCTTGCAACAGGGTCCTCACCAGGCATACCGAAACTTTTGCACACTCAAGCAGTATCTGCTTGCTGTTCCCACCCCTCCCAGATCTATTGCTAAACTGATCTTTTATAGGATAACCTACCTTAAACTCCACCCACCATACCAGGAAGACTCTTCCCACTGCATATAGCCAAGGGCTAACTCAACCCTGTTCTCTGGCTTCTGTTCTAACTTCACCCCTTTTGGCCCCTTATCCCTTGCCTTTAGTTAGATAAATTAGCTCCTCCCATTGTACCTGATTTAGTGGAGGGCAGTCAGAGGCAACTCCTCCCACACATTCCAAAGCAGGACAGCAGCAGAGAGGGGACTGCCCATTGGAGTGAACCCCACCACGCAAGGCCACCCACCCAGACCTAGGAGATCCCCGTCCCCCAAGCAAGAACAAAGCCATCCAGCCCAAACCGAAGCTCCAGCAGCTTCATGCTGCCAGGGTGGCCAATCCACGCAAGAGGTACCCACAGCACCAATGGGCAACCAACCATTTGCCCTAGACCCACTGAGAAACAGCACCACCAGGATCAGGGCTGAGGATGCCCATCCCAACCAAGGTAAGCTACACTCTTGTCTTTCCCTTCTAGGCCTAAACCCTCTGTGGCCTCCTTTACTAACCCTTCCCATTCTTTGTAGAGGTCCTGGCTAGATGTGCCAGACAGCATGGGGTTCCTTGGAAAGGCCCAGACTCATCCTGCTTACACACACACACACACACACACACGTCTGCAGTCTACACTTTCCCAGTTTGGGCACAAAGCCTGCTTTATGAAGTGGAATACATAGCCCCAGTGAAAACACTTAACCCAAGCCCCACTCACAAGTTCCCAAAAAGTCCAACCCATTTCACAATAAGATAGGGGCAGAAGGGTGCTGGACTATAAGTCCCAGCTTTTTTTATATGAGCACAAGGGGAGCAGGGGAGAGTGACACCAGGGTCTGAAGTCAAGTTCCAAAACCCCTCTTACTGGGCTTAGCCTCAAAACCACCCATCTGGCTGAGGCTCCTGTCAGACGGAGGCCTCCTTGCTCCTGATCAAGTTCCTCTCATGCTGGCACGCTCAGAAGCGGATGTGTCGGCGAAATGAGGGAATGTGCAGGAGGACACAGCTCCAGATCGATCTTGGCCCTTTGTCAAAACAGCCTTAAGATTAACAAATTGGAAGAAAATGGCTCAACACTGCCATGAGAAATCCACATCTAGAACCTCCTGGGTGCTGGAGAATAACTGGGAAGGGGATAACACAATTCTGTAAAACTCACCTGTAGAATTGGATTTATTATCCATCCATTCCAGGCCTTCCAGAAGTACTTACAGATGGGTGTTCGCCCCTAGGGGTCGCTGACTGCAAGATCAAAATATGTAGCTCCTCCCGGCCCCCTATAAAGGCAGCTGCCTCTCAATCCAGTCCACAGTAATTTAACAGCAGTACTCAATAGAAGAGGCAGGCCGGGAGGTCCAAACAAAAAAATAGGAGACCATGTTACCTCACATAGCCTCCGCTTGTACTCTCTCGAGCAAAACTAAAAACTTGTATAAACAAGTATCCTATGAGCAAAAATGGTTCAATCACCATAAAAGGGCATGCAGGACATAATGAACCAAAAGGGCGGGGTGGACGGCCTGGAATGAATGGATAACAAAACCAATTCTACAGGCGAGTTTCACAGAATTGTGTTTTTCTCCTCCATTCAAGGCCATCCAGAAGTACTTACAGATGGGACATTCAAAAGCAGTGTCCATATGGGCGGGATCCCCAGTGCAGAACAGCATGTAGCTCATTTCACTACCGCCTGAAGCACTTTTCGTCCAAAAACTGCGTCAGCTGAGGCCCTGACATCCACCTTGTAAAACTTTTCAAAAGTATGAACTGAAGACCAAGTGGCAGCCTTACAAACTTGTTCCACTGATGCCTGATGCTGAAAAGCCCAAGAGGCACCAATAGCCCTGGTAGAATGAGCTGTGATCCGAAAACAGGGTTCCGTCCCCCCGGCAGAATAGGCTTGTACCACCGCCTGTATGATCCACTTACTGAGAGTGGACTTGGCTGGTGATAATCCCTTCCTAGAACCCTCTGTTAAGACAAAAAGCAAATCCGATTTCCTAAAGGATTCAGTCGCAGCCAGGTAATACTTTATGGCTCTGACCACATCCAAAGCATGGAGGGTCCGTTCCTTGGAATTAGCCGCTGCTGGACACAAGGAAGGTAAGACAAATTCTTCATTAAAAGGTGAAAAGGAGAAACAACCCTAGGCAAAAAAAATCAGGTTTAAAACGAAAAACCACCTTATCTCGGTGCAGCTCAAAGTAGGGTGGTTTCATACAAAGTGCGGCCAGCTCTTATACGCAACACACAGAGGTGATCGCCACCAGAAAAACCACCTTGAGAGTCAGCATAGACAATGTAGCATTATTCAATGGCTCGAAGGGAGGACCCTGGAAAGCAGTCCCACACCGGTAAGACTGATTTACGCCTTGGGCAGACATGGGTGACTCCCTGGAAAAAGGTCTTGATCAATCTATGATTGACAATGGACCTCTGGAAAAAAATGGATAAGGCCAAGACCTGACCCTTGAGTGTGCTCAGCTGGAGGCCCAAGCCTAGACCGTGTTGCAGAAGCTCAAGAATTCTAGAAATAGAACATTTCCGGCAAGAAAGGCTCTTGGCCTCGCACCAAGCGATATAAGTCCGTCAAACTCTGTAGTATATCATGGAAGACTTCTTTCGTGCCGGAATCATTGTGCGAATAACTGTGGCCGATAAACCCTTCTCCATCAGGATTGAGGTTTCAATAGCCAGGCCGTCAAAGCCAGCGTCCATAAATTGGGGTGCCGCAGCGACCCCTGTGTAAGAAGCCCTGGATTGTCGGGCATGATGTAGTGATCTATTGACATCTGTACTATGTCCGCAAACCAACTCCTCGGCCAGCGAGGAACCACCAGGATGGCTGGTACCCCTCCTGGGCTATCTTGCGCAGCACTCTGCCCAAGAGCGGAAATGGAGGGAACACATACAAAAATTTGAACTCCGTCCAAGGGATCGCCAGAGCATCTGTTGCTATGGCCAGAGGGTCTCTTGAGAGACACAAACCTTGGAAGCTTGTGATTGTGTCTGGACACAAAAATACCATTTTGTGATTACTCACCTGTAAAATGGGTATTATAGGAGGAGACATCCATCTTCTGACTTGCTCGCTGTCTGCAGAGATGAAAGACTGGGGAATGAGTGGGAGGTCCCAGGTATTTATGGACCAGGAGGGTCTTACTTTTTTTATTGACATCTCTGCAAGATCGCCATCTACAGGTCAGTATACCCACATGTAATGAATGTCTTGAAGCGGGGTGTGTGACATACTACAATAAGATCCACATCTGGTTGTCCCCAGCGGAGGCACAGAGCGTGAAACGTCCTGCTGCCGAGAGACCATTCCCCCAGGAGCAAGAAACTCCTGCTCAGGGAGCCTGCCTCCTGGTTTTCCACCCCGGGAATGTAAACCGCCGAGATGCAGGGAACATTCTCCTCTGCCCAAATCAGAATCCGGCTTACCTCCTTGAGAGATCTCTTGCTCCGAGTCCCGCCCTGGTGGTTGATGTAGGCCACAGCTGTCTGATTGTGTGAGCGGACCTGGATCACATGGCCTTTCAACTGGGGAGTCAGGCGTAGAAGAACCAACCAAATTTCTCTCAGCTCCAAGAGATTAATGGGTAAGCGGTTCTACTGCAGACCCCACTGACCCTGGATCTTCTGAGTCTGCCAAACGCCTCTCCAGCCTGCAAGACTGGCATCCGTGGTAACTATCTCCCAATGGGGAGTCTGGAAGGACTTGCCCATTAGCAGGTTCCGAGAGTCCAACCACCACAAGCGGGATTGCCTGGCCAGGGGAGGGGCAGCAAAATCCTTGTTCCAGAGATTCCTGCGACCGATTCCAGCTGGTCAGCAGGTTCAGCTGTAGAGGTCTCATGTGGAATTGGGCGAAGGGCACTGCCTCGAAGCACGACACCATTAGGCCCACCAATCTTAACCCCAGACGTACCGACGGCTGTTGACAAGCCAGCAAGGCCTGCACTTGCGTCTGGAGTCCCAAAACCTTCTGCTGTGGCAGAAAAACCTCGACCTGACCGGGTCCCAGGAAGGATCTCACTGTTGAAGGCGTGATAAACGACTGCGTACTGCCGCCTGTGACTCCGCCCCCGGTGCGTCACGTCAGGCCTAGTTGCAGCGCCACCTGACATGGCAGCGGTCCCCCCTGCCGCCAGCAAGGAGCACGCGCCCTGGGCCTAGAACCGGCAAGGGAGGTAAGAAGTGGAAGGAGAGGCCGGACCGCTCCTCGCTGTAGATGCTATAGCAATGGAGCTCTCCACCGCTCCCCATAGTAGCGCCAAGCACACCAATTAATAAAGCAACTGGGAGAAAGGAGGGTATATGTCAAATAATACCATGTTGTGATTACTCACCTGTAAAATGGGTATTCTAAGTATGTCACACACCCCACTTCAAAACATTCATAACATGTGGGTTATACTGACCTGTAGAGGGCGATCTTGCAGAGATGTAAAGGAAAAAAAAAGGGAGCCCCTCCCGGTCCATAAATACCTGGGACCTCCCACTCATTACCCAGTATAAAGACAGCAGTAAGGTAAGGGACCAGGAAGAGCCAAATATAAACAGTAACAGTAAAAGTAAAGTAAAAGTTCACCATATAAAGGATCCAGAATACAAAAGGTCAGGGTGAAGCGGGGTGTGTGACATACTTATAATACCCATTTTACAGGTGAGTAATCACAAAATGGTATTATTCCTAGTATGTCACACCCCCCCCGCTTCAAAACATGTGGGACATCCAATAGCAGTGTCCATAATGGGCGGGGATCCAAACAAGGCAATAAAGCACAACTAAACCACTGCAGCTTGCAGAACTTTACAGCCAAAAACAGCATCCGCTGAGGCCCGCACATCAACCTTATAAAACTTGGAAAAAGTGTGAACAGAAGACCAAGTAGCAGCCTTACAAACTTGTTCAACAGAGGCCTGGTGCAGGAAAGCCCAGGAAGCCCCAACAGCACGAGTAGAATGAGCAGTAACACGAATAGGGGGAACCTTCCCCTTGGCACAATAGGCCCCAACAACGGCCTGACGAATCCACTTACTAATGGAAGACTTTGGCGGGCGCCAAACCTTTCCTGGGCCCGGAGGGCACCACGAAAAAAGCATCCGTCTTACGAAAAGAAGAAGTAGCCACCAAAAAGTACTTCACACAGCGAACCACATCCAAGGAATGCAAAACCCTCTCCTGGTCATTGCTGGCTTAGGACACAAAGGAGGGCAGAACAAAATTCTGATTAAGATGAAAGGCAGAAACCACCTTAGGAAGGAAATCTGTCTTGAAGCGAAAAACAACCTTGTCCTGATGCCTCTCAAAGTACGGGGCCTGAATGGACAAAGCCGCCAACTCAGAGACACACCGAACAGAAGTGATGGCAACCAAAAATGCAACCTTCTGCATAAGCGTAGACAGAGCAATATCCTGCAAAGGCTCAAAAGGAGGACCCTGAAGAGCAGAAAGAACCAAATTCAAATCCCAAACTGGGAGCAAAGGCTTCCTAGGAGGCCGCACATGCGTAACCCCCTGGAAAAAAGTCTTAACCAGAGGATGAAGAGCAAAAGACCTTTGGAAGAAAACCGCCAGGGCAGAAACCTGCCCTTTCAAAGTACTAAGCTGGAACCCCAAGTCCAGACCATGTTGCAGAAAATCCAAAATCCTAGGGATAGAAAACACCCTACAAGGCAAGGCCCTGACCTCACACCAATCAATATAAGACCTGCAAGTCCTATAGTAGATGGTAGAGGAAGACCTCTTCCTAGCGCTAACAAGAGTCTGAATCACAGCATCGGAAAGACCTTCCTCCTTTAAGATGGGAGGTTTCAGCAGCCACGCCGTCAAAGCCAGCGTTGGTAAATTGGGGTAGAGCAGTGGACCCTGAGTGAGCAGATCCAGCAGAAGGGGCAGATCGAACTGATCCACAGCCAACCGCACGACGTCTGCGAACCAAACCTGCCTTGGCCATCTTGGAGCCACCAGGATTGCCGGCGCCCCCTCCAGAGCCAGCTTGCGCACCACTTTGCCCACCATAGGGAACAGATACAGAAAACCCAGATGCCTCCAGCTCAGAGACATGGCATCCACTGCCAGAGGATCCCGCGAGAGAGATGCCGGAAGCTTGTGATTGTGCCGAGAAGCAAAGAGGACCACCTCTGGAGACCCCCACCTGTGGCAAATCGAGCGAAACACCTTAGGACTGAGAGACCATTCCCCCCGGCGAGATGAGAACCTGCTCAGGGAGTCCGCCTCCATGTTCTCCACTCCCGGAATGTAAACTGCCGTAATGCACGGGACATGGCTCTCCACCCAGGCCAGAATCAAAGACACCCTGAGGGCACTCCTGCTGCAAGTCCCTCCCTGGTGATTGATGTAGGCGACTGCCGTCCGACTGAACCTGAACCGGCTAGCCCTGTAACTGATGAGTCAAGTGAGACAGAACCAACCTGATGGCTCTCAGCTCCAGAACATTGCTGGGCTCGTGAGCCTCCTGAGGCCCCCCCACAGTCCCTGAAACTGAAGATCCTTCCAGAAACTCCCTCATCCTGACAGGCTGGCATCCGTGGTGACCGTTTCCCAACAAGGAGTCAGAAAGGATCTGCCCCTCAGATTGATTGGTTCCAGCCACCACCAAAGGGAACGCCGAACCCGGGGGGGACATCAGAAAAGACTGATCCAATGACCGCGGAGACCTGTCCCAGGCCGTCAACAGATGGAGCTTGAGCGTCCTTGTGTGAAACTGAGCAAAAGGAACCGCCTCGAAGGAAGCCACCATCAATCCCACTAGTCTCATCCCCAGCTGGACGGCCGGACGAGGGATGGACAGAAGACGCTGAGTCAATTCCTGAATCAAAAGAGCCTTGGACCAAGGAAGAAACACCCTGGCCTGAGAAGTATCCAGAAACATTCCTAGAAACGACACCACCCTGGACGGAGAGAGGGAGGACTTAGGGTAGGTGATCACCCAACCGAATCTCTCCAGAGTGGATACCACAGTCCTGGTGTCTAACTGCGCCTGGCTGAAAGAAGACGCCATAATGAGAAGATCATCCAGATATGGATGAATGCGGATACCCTGGGCTCTGAGAAGAGCCATCACCCCTGCCAGCACCTTGGTGAAAACCTATGGAGCCAAGGTAAGGCCGAACAGAAGGGCCACAAACTGAAAAATGCAGATTTTCCACCACAAAACTGAGAAATCTCTGGTGCGCCGGGAAGATTGGAACATGCAGATAAGCATCCTTGATGTCTATGGACGTCATGAAGTCCCCCTGACGAAGAGAGTAGATGGCTGAGCGCAGCGTTTCCATGCGGAACTGCCGGGGACAGACAAACCTGTTGAGGAGCTTCAGATCCAGGATGGGCCGAACAGAACAGTCCTTCTTGGGCACCGTGAACAGATTGGAATAGAAGCCCAAGCCCAAGGGAGGCACCGGACAAATGACAGCCATATCCAGAAGATTTTTTACTGCCGCCCGGAGCCCCTGCACGGCCAGAGGATCCGAAGGCACCCGAGACCTGAAGAATCTGGGAGGGGGCCGGATCTCGAACTCCAGCTTGTAACCGGAAGACACCATTTCCCGAATCCATCTGTCCGAGACCTTCTGGTCCCAGACCTGGGAGAAGTGTCGCAGCCGTCCCCCCACCCACAAGGGTGAGGGCGCTCCCTCATTGCTGAGCTGGCTTGGCAGCGGCTTTGGGCTTAGAGCCCCAACTGTGCCCTGGACGGGCACGTCCTCTGCCCCTGTTCCAGGAATCACCTCTGGAGGAGGAGAAAGCCAATCCCCTGCCAGCTCTGGCCCCACGAAAGGAAGGGGTAAAGGAAGCCGCCCCCCAAAAGGGACGACATTCTGCTACACATCACCATTGTGTCATCCATGGCGGCTAGTACAAAGGACAAACAATCCACACCGCTTAAGGGCGGTGAACTCATCACTAACCGGATCAAGCCTGGAAGTAGTCAACAGGTCCCTAACAACCGACCTGGTAGCTACTACTAAAAGCGCCGAAGCAAAAACAGGCCGCAAGGCCGACCCGACACTGGCAAAACCATGACAAGCCATCTGGTCAATGCGTTTATCCTCACCATCTTTAAGAGTGGAACAATCAGGAGAATTCAAAACAGCGGTCTTAGACAACCCCAAAAACAGGGGCATCCACCTCGGGAGGGGAGGACCAATGCTTCACCGCATCCAACAGAAAGGGATATTTCTTATTCCAACCCGGAGGAACACCTGGAAGCCGAGTAGGCCTCTACCATTCCTTAGTAATAATGCCATCAAAATGCTTTTGATTAGGGAATTCCAAGCGCGGCTTAGACTCCTCAAATAACTCCCCCTTTTGCGGAGGAGCCACCTCAGGAAGAGAAATTGCCAGAACCTCAAACATCTGAGCCAAGATCTTAGGGGTATCCAAGGAGTCCCCCTGACCCTGCTGGGTATCAGCGCCAACAAACTGTTGATCGTCAGAACCATCTGACTGCTCAAATAGCTCCCCTTCCTCTAGCGTGGAGTAATCGGACCAGTCCAGAGAATCACGCTCCTCAAAATCAAAAGCCGGCGTGGCTGGAGACAAGTGCTTCCTCCTAGCCAGGGCCTTTCTGGCAACAGCGTTAGAAAATAATTTTTCAAGATTGGCCAATCTGGCACACACCTCAGATTGCGACTCCCCACCCATGACATCACATGGGGTACGGATCAGTCGGCGAGGGGTAGGTGAAGAGACCGGCGGCGCTGAACCAGACGCCTAGGGTCCGGACTTCCGCGTAATAGTCTGCTGCGCACATGGTATACAAGGAAACACATCATCCCCCGTAAGGGATACCCCATACACTGCCGGGATTGCCCCGAGGGGAGCCCAAGCCCAGTATCTGGGGATGCCTCCATACGGTAATCTTATAGGTAGTCACAATGACCAAGGGAATTATGCAATATAAGCAACCCGGGATGCCCCTTTTATGTCCCAAGTGGGAGGATTTAAATATGAGCCCAATTGAACCCAGGGACCCTAGGACCGGGAGAACCCCCTTTATAATCAATGTAGGTCCACCTGGAAGACACAATAGGGCCATTCAGCATCATCAGCCTCTCTCTATCTACATATACACACATCAAATAGAAAGGCAACAAGCAAAGGAGGCCCCAAGGGCCACTCACAGCCCTTCAATGGCGTCCTAGTCCTTTTCACACGATGCTGAGAGGAGAAAGCAGGAGAAGGGGGCGTGACCAGCGCAGTTCACACCCCCTCCTCCACACAGCACGGCCAGTGGGCGGGCTCCACAGCGGCACTAGCCGCACGGGGGCGGGCCGCGGCGTCGCACCGAACACCCAGCCCAGCCCCCCTCAACCACCGCACCTGAGGGGGAAGAAGCTCCCCCAACGACCAGCCGCTCACAATGGCCGGTGCGGCGGAACCGGCGCCGGTCAGCAAAACAGTGCACTCACACAAAAATAAAAAAAAAAATAAAGCTTACTCACACGGGAGACAGGCCGCCCCACCAAGGAGAAGGGCATCCGAAAGAGGTGAAAACACCACCTAGGGTGAAAGGCCAAGGGACAGGGCATCCCAAAACCAGGGTCACCAACCCAGTTAACCGCCTACCCCCTAGTATGGGGTTTCACAGTGGAGCTTAGCTCCTAAGGTGCCATCTACCCTCGCCCAGACCAGCAGCCTAGGCTGGGAGGCAAGGTAAATCAAAAAGGGATCCGGGCACAAATAGAGGGCCAGGAGTCATTCCGGCTACCTGCAAGGAGACATCCATCTTCTGTCTTGCTCGCCGTCTGCAGAGATGAAAGACTGGGTAATGAGTGGGAGGTCCCGGGTATTTATGGACCAGGAGGGGCTACCTTTTTTCCTTTACATCTCTGCAAGATCTCCCTCTACAGGTCAGTATAACCCACGTTATGAATGTTTTGAAGCGGGGTGTGTGACATACTTTGAATATATATGTGGTTCCCCAGCAGGCTCACCATAGAATGTGAGAGACTACTTAAAGTTTGCGGCCCAGAGCCATGTGCTCTGCCAGAACTCCCCAGACCCCGGAGTTCACCCTACCGTACACAGATCCCTATTAGCAGCCAAAGCTGGGAGGCAAGGATGGGTCAGAAGAGATCCACAGAAATAGGGTCCTGCAGCAGCCGACAGGCTAGGTGACCCCCCCGCTCTGCTGGCAAAATTCTGAGTGTGCAAAGCAATCTTATGCAGTCAACTGCAAGATAAAGAACCTGGACTGGATTTAGAAGCAGCTGCCTTTATAGGGGGCAAGGAGGAGCTACATATTTTGATCTTGCAGTCAGTGCCCCCTAGGGGTGAACACCCATCTAAGTACTTCTGGACAGCCTGGAATGGATGAAGGAGAAAATCGTACCTGCGGAGGGGACACAATGGAATGGTTTCAGCTTTGCACAAGTGTAAAGAATAAGATCTGTGTGACCCCGCTTCAAAACTATTACACCTGGGTTTCCCTACCTGTAGAGGGCGATGTTGCAGAGAAGTCAAAGAAGAAAAAAAAAAAAAAAAAAAAAGAAAAAAGAGCCCCTCCTGGTCTATAAATACCTGGGACCTCCCACTATATCCCAGTTTTCAAACAGCAGTAAGGCAAAGGGACCAGGAAGATCCAACTGTAAACCTTAAAATTGAAAAAGCTTCACCATATAAAGAATCCAGGATACCAAAAAGGGCAGGTGAAGCAGTGTGTGACCTTATATTACCCATTTTACAGGTGAGTATTCACAAAATGGTATTCTAAGTATGTCACACACCCCACTTTAAAACTAATATTACACTTGGGACATCCAAAAGCAGTGTCCACAAAGGGCGGGTATCCAACAAGGCAATAATGCATAACTCAAACCACTGCAGCTTGCAGAACCTTGCGGCCAAACAGCATCCGATGAGGCCCGCACATCAACCCTATAAAACTTGGATAAGGTGTGAACAGAAGACCAAGTATCAGCCTTACAAACTTGTTCAACAGAAGCCTGGTGCTGAAAAGCCCAAGACGCTCCAATAGCACGGGTAGAATGAGCAGTAACACGAAAAGGGGGAACCTTCCCCTTAGCAGAATAGGCCCCAACAATAGCCTGGCGAATCCATTTACTAAAGGAAGACTTAGCCAAACCTTTCCTAGGCCCACAAGGAACCACAAACAAAGCATCAGTCTTACAAAAAGGAGAAGTAGCAAGCAAATAGTACTTCACACAACGTACCACGTCCAAAGAATGCAAAACCTTCTCCTTGTCATTCCTAGGCTTAGGACAAGGAAGGACAAGGAAGGAAGAACAGTGTCTTGGTTAAGGTGAAAGGAAGAAACCACCTTGGGGAGAAAAATCGGGTTTGAAACAAAAAACCACCTTGTCCTGATGCCTCTCAAAGTAAGGAGCCTGAATTGACAAGGCTGCCAACTCTGAAACACGCCGAACAGAGGTGATGGCAACCAAAAAGACAACTTTCTGAGTTAACATAGAAAGAGCAATATCCTGCAAAGGCTCAAAGGGAGGACTCTGAAGAGCCGAAAGAACCAAATTCAAATCCCACACTGGGAGCATAGGTTTCCTAGGAGGTCGCACATGCAAAACCCCCTGGAAGAAGGTCTTAACCAAGGGATGAAGAGCAAAAGATCCTTGAAAAAAAAAAAAAAAAAACGACAGACAAGGTAGAGACCTGCCCTTTCAAGGTACTCAGCTGGAGACCCAAGTCCAGCCCATGGTGCAGAAAATCCAAAATCCTAGAAAGAGAACACCCTCACAATCAATATAAGACCTCCAAGTCCTATAGCAGATGGTAGAAGATCTCTTCCTAGCACTAACAAGTCTGGATCACCGAATCAGAGAGACCTTTCTCCTTCAAGATGGAGGTTTCAGCAGACAAGCCGTCAAAGCCAACGTTGGTAAATTGGGGTAAAGTAACTGACCCCGAGTGAGCAGGTCCGGCCGAAAGGCAGACTGAAGTGATCCACTGGCAGCCGGACGATGTCTGCTAACCACACCCGCCTTGGCCACCAGAATGGCGGGAACCCCTTCTAGAGCTTTCACAACACCCTGCCAACCATGGAAATCGGGAGGAAACAGATAAAGGAACCCCAGGTCCCTCCAGCTCAGGGACATGGCATCCACTGCCAGAGGATCCTGAGAGAGAGACACAAAAGCCGGAAGTTTGTGAATGTGATGAGAGGCAAACAGGTCCATCTCCGGTGTCCCCCACCGGAGCCAAAGAGACCGACGGCGAGAAGAACACCTGCTCAGAAAGTCCGCCTCCGTGTTCTCCACGCCTGGGATGTACACCGCCGAGATGCAAGGGACATGGCTCTCTGCCCAGGCCAGAATCAGACACCTCCCTGAGGGCACTCCAGCTGCGAGTCCCTCCCTGGTGATTGATGTAGACAACCGCCGTCAGATTGTCCGACCGAACTTGCACAGGCAAGCCCTGTAACTGCTGTGTCAAGTGAGACAGAACCAACCTGATGGCTCTCAGCTCCAGAACATTGATGGGCAAGTGGGCCTCCTGAGGCCCCCACAGCCCCTGAAACGGAAGATCCTTCCAGAAGCCCCCCCACCCCAACAGACTGGCATCCGTGGTGACTGTCTCCCAAAGAGGCGCCAGAAAAGACCGGCCCCAGCCATCACTGAAGAGACTGCCGAACCCGGAAGGACACCTGGAAAGACAGATCCAACGACCTTGGACACCGGTCCCAAGCCGCCAACAGATGAAGCTAAAGCGTCCTTGTGTGAAACTGAGCAAAGGGAACCGCCTCGAACAAGGCCACCATCAATCCCACCAGCCTCATTCCCTGCCTGACAGGCGAGAGTTGGACAAAAGAAGCTGAATCAAGAGAACCTTGGAGTGAGGAAGAAACACTGTTGGGCAGAATCCAGAGACATTCCCAGAAAGGACACCACCCTGGACGGAAAGAGGGAGGACTTGGGATAGTTGATCACCCAGCTGAATCTCTCCAGAGTGGCTACCACAGTCCTGGTGTCTGTCTCCGATTGGCTGAGAGACGAAGCCATAATGAGAAGGTATTCCAGATAAGGCACAATGCGAATTCCCTGGGCCCTGAGGAGGGCCCATCACCCCTGTCAGCACCTTGGTGAAAACCCTTGGAGCCGAGGTAATGCCAAACGGAAAAGCCACAAATTGAAAATGCCAATCCTCCACCAGGAACCTGAGAAATCTCTGGTGTGCTGGGAAGATAGGAACATGTAGATAAGCATCCTTGATGTCTATGGACGTCCTGAAGTCCCCCTGACGAAGAGAATTGATGGCTGAGCGCAGGGTTTCCATGCGGAACTTCCGAGGACGAATAAACCTGTTGAGGAGCTTCAGATCCAGGATGGGACGGACAGATCCGTCCTTATTGGGCACCGTGAACAGATTGAATAGTAGCCCAGGCCCCTTTCCACGGAAGACGCCGATCTGCAGAGAAGGAACACTGGGAGGTCCCAGGTATTTATAGACCGGGAGGGGCTCTTTTTTCTTTGACTTCTCTGCAACATCACCCAATACAGGTAGGTAAACCCAAGTGTAATATTAGTTTTGAAGCGGGGTGTGTGACATACTTAGAATAGGAGAAATTTCAATTTGTTTTGACTTTTATGGCAGCTATTGCATAGTCTGTAACCAATGCCAGGGGTGCTAGTTCGGTAATCAGAGCCCCTTCTACATTACAACTGCGGACAATCTTTAACAAAAACGGACAGCAATTGTTTTATTAAGCAAAATGTGTTACATGTGAATTGGTTAAGTATACAGCTGCATGTACAAAAACAGGAACATTTACAAAATTTGCCAATATTAAGGATTGCAAGCTTTAAAAAAATTCAAGGCATTGTCAATGTTACAGCAGAATATATACAGAGCTGCCAACAATGCAGCACACAATGAGGCTCGTTATTGGTTCACATTGTTTGATCGTTATGTAGATAGAACTGAAGGAGAGCCTGGACACTGGTCAGAGAATTACCAAAATATACAAGATACGCCTGACCCAAAAAGGCAAGGTTTAACGATTAAAAAAACTCAAATTTCTAGTCATCTACCCTCCCTCACCAAATGCAGGGGACTGTGCAAGCATAAAGCATCCCGCCATGGATTAGTTAACTCTAATTAAAAAAGCAGTACAATAAGTGTACAAGTCACCCAACTGTGTTCCTGCACTTTGGGGACCCAGGCGGAGTGTCCAGCATTACAGCAAGACGGGATTGTAAATGCCTAGAAATTTTTACATTTTCCTGGATTTAAGTGGCACCAGTATTTCCTGTGACCACAAGCCTATACATGCAAACCCTAAAATTACTACAGCAACTGAACTGTCCTAAACAATATGAATGTGTGCCCATACATGCAGACCAGCCACTCTTGGCATGTAAGGGCTGGAAATATGCCATGAACAGCATGGCTAAAAGGTGGTTAAAGTGTACCAAAACACTAGGGTTTTTAAAGTGTTTAACCAACCCTGGAGCATCCAGATCTGGGATGCCCCACTATAGCAAACTCCTCAGACGCCCAATATGCTTACCTTGCCAAGGACTCAGCAGCCGGCATCTGTCAGCCTGTGCTTGGCCACTGCCATAACTGAATGGCCATGTAGACCGTGTACCATGCACAGATTGCAAGTGGCAGCACATTGATATGCATGGCCTAAGCAGCTAATTAGAGTCACACCTGTAGGTAGGTAGATCGGGCCAGATCAGGCTTCCAGTGCTGGATATACCTCACACCACTTAGTTCATGGACCCTGGGACAGTAAATAAACCTGCCCTTGTCATCAGGAAGCTGTGCATTAGAAATACACTACTTCACATATCTGTGTGTCATCTGACAACAGTCTAGAGCAGCAAACAGCAGCCATTGTTCAGTTATAAGCATGCAAAAACTGCTGTGTGCAACTGGCTCACCATGCAAAGCTCCCTAAGGGGGGCATCACCTAAATTCAAAACCATAGGCAGCAGGAACAAATTGGTAAGGGACCATGCAAACCTGGACCCTAGCTAACCATTTACAGGGAGGCTTTGGGTCCCCTTTACCCAAAGTAAAGGCTGCAATAGTAAGGCCCCAGGGGCTTTCCTTTTAAGACATCTTAAAGCAGGAAGAACAAAGGGTCATCCAACATGTTGTCGCTGTAGTAGCCAGGCATATGGCATGTGACCAATAGCAAGCAATGTTATATCCAGGCATATGGCACGTGACCAATAGTAACCAATGTTACTCAGTAGGATAAAGCAAAGGAAGCCATAAATCAGGCCAACTTACCTGGCAGGGAGACCACAGTAACCACGCCCAAGCAAGTGATCCGTGTGACACAAGCAGCACAGTGTGCATACCAAGTTATTTTGCCTCATTTCTTAACTGGGGTGGGCATCCCATATCAAGAAACCACAGCATCTGTGTAATCAGACCTTGTTTGGACTAAAAGACTTAAAACCAAGGACTCACAATCCAAGGTTTTGCATATAGCTTTGGGGCATCCAAATTTGGGATGCCCTATGTGAAACCCCCTGAAAAGCCCCGGACCTGCAGTACATGCGCAGTTGCTTGTCCAATCACAGCTGTATGCTGTGCATATAAATGCTCAAACTGCTCTGTTTAGATAGCTCAGCAATCAGAATGGCCATATCTCTAGGTCCCTTTAGATGTTGTCCCCATCCCAAACAGTCATTGTTTAAGTCATGGGAACCAAGACAAGGGAGTTTTGTGGAGACCTGTGAGGTTTCACACAGCAGGGCATTCGAGTCAGATGCGCTAGGAGGAAGGCTAGCAGCTGACCTGACCACTCTGGGTTGGCTTCTACTTTAAAGAGGAACACCCGATTCACTTTTTGGGGTGTTCCTCTCATAGGGCATCCCAAATTTGGACATCCTGCTGTATGCCCTAGGTCACTCAACTTCCTGTTGCTGCCATGCAGACTCGTGTGAGAACGAGCGCTCCGATTGGTCCATTCAGTGCGCTCGCTTTCACCTGGCTCCACTGACTGCTGAGCAGCGCCAGCTGCACCCCCCGCTCACCCCATAGCAGCCACCCATTCAGAAAGGCTGGGCGCACACGGCTAGAGGTGAGCCGGGATGTGACCACAAGCACAGACGTGGCGAGGGCTCCAGGGTTGTTTTACACAGCAGGCCATTCCAATTTGGGATGCCCCAAGGAGTGGAACTCTGATGGCCCTGGAGTCTAAGACTGAAGTTCCTCTTTAAAGTGGCACTCCAGCTCAGGGTTGTCGATTATTTTTAAATTGCCCCGAGCTGGAGTGGCCCTTTAAATGCCAGCCAGATACATGTCAAACAAACAAAGCTAAAGAGTCTAAAGGGACCATGAACAAGTCCTGAAGGAAAGCAGATCTTGCCATGGGTCTTTGGCTTTACACAAACCACACTGTTTTATATGAAGCCCCTTTACAATCTAAACTCCAAAGTAAAATGAAGGCATCTAAACGTGAAAATATTTGCCCCGTAAATCTGTGAATCCAGCACAACAAAAAGTATCAGAAAAGTATCCAGGCCCAGCTCGGCTGCTCCAGCATCAAGTGCTTAAAATGTAGCTGCTACCTCCAGCATTGTAATGTATTTTCTATGGCCTTAGTCTGGAGGCTCCGGATAAACACAAGGGAAGTCCTCCAGTCCCAGCAAACAGAAGGATCTCTGCAGTGCAAGTCAGCTGCTGGGGGCGGCGTCAGGAGACCCACCACTAACTGAACTGGTCATTAGAGTCTTCATTGAGGCACATTTCCAGATCAAAGCCACCTTCTGCTTCAACTTTTCGAACCTTGGTTGGTGTGCCTTCAAACTGCAGAGAAAGAAAATAAGTCAGTAGCTGCCAACTTCTATAAGACCAACAAACATTGTTTCTTAAAGCGGACCTTCACTCTGAATAAGAGTCTATCTTATATGTTTCCTACACCCTGTACATACAGATTGCCCACATTAAAAATCATCCTACCTGCATCTACTGCATGTTATGAGCCTTTAAACATCCAAGATGGCGACTTATGGAAGCCGCCATTTTATCAGGCAGCCTGCAAACAGGAAGTGCCTGCAAACAGGAAATGACTGTGCTGCTCTGCATTCTGGGACTGCTGACCTTTCCCTAACCCCAGCTCTGCTCTGTCTGAGCAAAGCACAGCTATAACCTGCCCCCCTGTACCTTATCCCACTCTCTTCTCCTCAGTAAGTGTGATGCTTCTGAGTCAAGATGGCGGCGCCCGTATCCTAAATTCCTGAACAGAGTTGCAGCCCAGTGAGGGAAAGAATAATAAGTTAGTGACTAAAAATGTAAAATATATTAATGTTAGATGTTGGGGAATCGTTTTTTAAGAGTTTGGGCTTTTCATTAAATCATGGTGAAGGTCCGGTTTAAATCCCCGAACAAGTGAACCCAAGGAATTGCAGGCAGAACCACCCTACAGGGCCAACAAAAGCCTCTGAGCTGTGTGTCATAGGCTGGGGAAGAGCGTGTCCGATTGCCACCAGAATACAAAGTTTGGTTTTTAGATGAGCACTCCCCCACCCGAGAGGTTTATGTAACCAAGACAAATTATGACAGAAGCTTGGCAAATCTGAACGTACCATTAGAGGTGAAGCTGGACAATAGGGTCTTGAATTACTGGTGAATTTTGGTCTGCTTTAAGCTAATGGCCAGCTACTGCAAATTTTTGGCCAACCTTGGAATTTAAAGCTACATTGCGTCCAATTCTTTGATCCAGACTAGCCCGAGATTGTGCAACACAATCATTTAGAATTTAGACTCCCATCAGCGCCAGGGCCGATACCAGTGCGCAACAAGTCGTTGCAGTTGCAGTGGCGTGTTGCATAAAACGACCAGTGGTCTAGTCTGCAAGTTATTGCAACATGTGTAAGTCTTTCGAAAACAAATCCCTCGTAGCATGACAAACTAGTTCAAGGGTTTTAGGTCCAGATCAGGACAAAGGGTTTGTGGGGTTCATGTCGTTTTATTTGGCAGACAGTTTGAAATAGAACAATGGAGGAAAACAAGATACTTACAAGGTCTTCAGAGGTAGTACAGACCATTTCTTCTTCATCACTAAAATAAAAATATCCACTTATTAAAACCAAAATTTTCCCACAGCTAAAGCAAGTCCTAATTCGAGTTTGATAACAAGTTGCTAGAGATACCAATAAGTCAGGTCATTAAAGCGGCCCTTCACTCTGAATAAGAGTCTTATATGTTTCCCACACCCTGTACATACAGATTGCTCATGCATCTACTGCATGTTATGAGCCTTTAAACATCCAAGATGGTAGCTCATGGAACATCAGGCAGCCTGCAAACAGGAAGTGCCTTTTGACTTCTGCACTGCATTCTGGGACTGCTGACCTTTTCCTGACCCCAGCTCTGCTCTGAGCAAAGCACAGCTTTAACCCGCCCCCCTGTACTTTATCCCACTCGTCTCCTCAGTAAGTGTGATGCTTCTAAGATGGCGTCGCCCGTATCTTAAAGTACTGAACAGAGTTGCAGCCCAGTGGGGGAACGAATATGTAAGTGACTAAAAACGTAATATATTAATTTTAGATGTTGGAGAATCGTTTAGGGTTTGGGCTTTTCAATAAATCATGGTGAAGGTCTGGTTTAATTGTTACTCCAAAAACTGCATTTCTTGGCATTCCAGCTGCTCACTTCCAAGTTTTAGTGCATTGCAAGTGTAGTGGGTTGGTAACCAGAAGCAACCACAAGGCTCAGGAGTGAAGTGACTGCAGTAGGACTAAGTGAATCATGGGTACGATAAGGAAACTCAGGACTTCACAACCAAATTGACAAATGCGAACAACCTTTAATCCTAAAACGGCAGAACAGCAAGTTGATTTGTCGTTCAAATATGCCAATTTACCCCCCCCCCCCCACCCCACTGTGATCAAAGTGGGGTCACAAAGGTTGACTAATGTGCACTTTGTAGCTGCAAGGTTTCAGTAATGCCACTAATTACTTTGGGTAATAACAATTTACAAGTGATTATGTGGGATGTGCTTTAAAGCAGACACCTCATCCTACACTACTTTGTGGCAACAGCTTAACTGTTAACCTGAACTTACAATGGCTGCAGATCTGTGCCTTCCTCAGCGGGAGGGTCCCAAGCGTGAAGAGCAATACGCCAAAGCCTGATCTGTTGGTCCCAGGACCTGCGGCTGTATTTCTTAAATTTATTGGGAGTCCGAGGGTGAACCCCTTGCTCTCGCATGTGTCTAAAGAAAAAAAGTAAACGTTACCCCCAAGCACAAATACACAGCAACAGTATCTTTAGTAAAGAGATACAACTTTTTATTAAGGGATTGTCCAAGCAAATAAAACCATTGTATTTAGCTTTTGCCCAGTACAGCTCCACAGCCCACACCTGCTGCTCTGCAACATTTTGGAGGTTTCTCGCTGGAGCGATTGTATCTTGCATGAGCTTGCCCTGCAAATGCCAGTGACACGCTCCCCATAGAAATCTGGGCACTTTAACCCCCAGCTGCAAATGGCCTGCAAGCAACTAGAGATCACAAATGCCATCACTACTAAAACTCCAATACACGGGAGGGAGGTGTAGCGGCTGTGATTATAGAGTGGAGAACGAGCTCCCATCAGTCTGATATAAATGGTCACTGGTCATGCAGGCTAGTCCTCTCTTTTTGCAATTGAGTATGCGTGCACCAGTCATAACAGCCATGATCTTGGACCAGAGGGGAATGAAGGGGCATGTTCTCCACCTTTAGTAGGTTTTAAAATAGTGGGTCTGAGCAGTGGATCTGTGCTGGTCAAAGTATAGCTTTTTTCCCACCTGGACAATTCCTTTAAGTGACACAAGCAGACTTAGGTTGACTGGAAAAATTGGTGGGTTAAAGTGGACCAAAAGTAGTACTTGGCTTCAGGGCTGTCCAATTCAGGGTACTGGTGCAGGATGCCCTGCTGTGTGCATTCCAGCATTGGACAGCCTGCCTCCAGCAGACAGGTGCTCCTGCCTACCCGAATAGTTGGGCGTTTCCCAGAGATATCAAGAAGTCAGTGGGAAATGCCAAAATTGGAATGTCCTGAGCATAGAAAATGAGATGAGCGAGCCCCCCCTCAAAGTCTGGGTACGGCCAGTGCAGGTGAACTTTGAACTGTACAGGTAAGGGGACCAGAATTCTGAGCGGTGGCTGTGGCAGGGGAAGCAGAGTGCAGCAGAAAGCACTGCTGGAACTTGGCTTGCAAAACTCTTCCTGTCAGCAGCATTTGAAATTGCCCCAGTTGGGGCTACAGAAAGATGGCCGCCCCCTCCCATGAGTGAAGACACTGCTATTGCCAGCTGGCAGTGCTGACCAGGAATAGTATCACAGGACTAAGAAGAGTTACAGGAGCCATTATCCAGTTTGTGTTCGGGCCAGACGCTGAACTGTGCTGCAGTCTGTTCGGGAACCTGAACATCGCGGTTCAGGTTCACCCATTACTAATCAAGGCTTTAGGTCCATTTTAAAACTAGAGCAAAGCTAATAAATCTACAGTAAATGCCAGAGAACTTGGTCACCATTTCTTTAGCTACTCAATCCTATGCACAGCCAAAAAAAAAAAAAAAAAAAAAAAAGCAGAGACCTGTCTGCACCATGGGATTGCTGTGAGGTATGCATATCATGCGAGCTGTGGAGTTCCACACAGCAGGCATCCTACATTGGGGTGCCCCAAGGGTACAGACCAAAACCTGGGATAGTGGTTTTGGCCCACTTTAACTTAGGCAAACCTGTAGCTAATATTTGTACCTTGGTATAGCTTGTGTATATCTGTCATAAGCAATTGTATTCTTTCCATAGGTTATCTGTTTCTGTCTCCGGCTCAGAACAAGCGGGTCCGTTTCCATTTCACCATGAGTGGAAGAATCCTTTGAATCGGAGCTGAAAGATGATTCAAAGTTAAAATCCAGCCGTACATTTTAAAGTTTAACAAAATGCTCTGCATATCAGCGTGCAGTCACTAGATCGCCATTACCTTCCAGAGGACGACCTTCTTTCCCGTGAACCATGTTCGTTAATAAGCAACCTTCTTCTATACCTGAAAGTAGATTTTGAACATCGTAAAAAGGAAACTACAAATTATGAGCCAACCATTTTATACTGCTGTCAGACCAGTTCTCATGTCAAGGCCATGTACCCAGCATTTGAAATTGCCAAATGGCTGATAAAGAATGCCAGCTGGCGTAAACAGCCCACATCTCCATTTTCCATGTAGACTGGAGAGCACTCCTGTCCCCAATCCAAATGGCTGGCATGGAGCATGTCACAGCTACAGGGAAGCAGGGTATAGCGGCCAGCAAAGACAGCATTGCGGAACCTGCAGGTAAAGGAGAGTTCTTAAGACCCCAGAGGGGTATTGTGGCCTTTGAGCCACTCTGTATTCCAAGACTCTAGAAACGTAGTCTCAACCCCTTTGAGCTTCGGAAGACGGCCATCACGGCATAGAACTCTAATGTGGAGCCTGCAAATGAGACATAGGACCACAAACAATATTGGGGTTTCACAGTAATGTATTCCAAATTAGCATGCAGTCTGGCAGAGGGTTTTGTTTCTCTATAAAGAAAACCAAAACCCTTCCCAACATACCCCACATTGACTTTAGCAGGGGCATCTCGGTTTGGGCTGACAATGTAAACACCCCTCTGGGATTGCAGATACTCTTGCCTACAAAACCATGTGCAGGCTCCCAAACAATCAGGAGATTGTTGTGCACATCCATGCCTGGCACAGAGCAAGTTAACATAGCCCAGCATAGGGAATATGGAGCAGACAAACCCCCAGTTTCCTGCAGTCTGACATGTTCCAAGCCAACCCCATCGATGGCTAGGAGCTGGATTGCTGCAGCTTGTGCTGTAGAAATGCTGGAAGGGCAAGCTTGCCTGTCCGGGGAAATTTACCAAACTGGCATGCCCCAGATTTTGGCAGCCCAAGTGTAAGGACTTGCACACAGCTGTGGCTAGGTTTACAATAACCAAACAGCTATACCAATGACAAACCATAATTTCAAAAGGCAAGTTGCTCAAGCCACCCACAAATACCAATATGGCGAGGCAGATCTGTAGCACTTCCCATGGATGGAATTGAGTGCGGTAGGTTTGCAATCAAGTATCCGTATTAAAGGAGGCACTATTTTAAGGACTGAGTGAAGTGAAGAGATCACCCAAACTTGACAGATGTTTCAATAAGCATTCTTAAAGTTACCAATAAGGTTTTTAAAGCATAAAGGCTGAAAAAAAGGTTGCCCCTTACCTGGCCAAGTCTTTTTCCACAGACTCTTTCAAGACTTCTTCCTCCTCCACTGCGCTACCCCAGTCTTTACATCTCGAGATTGGCTTGTGGCTCTCTGGGGTGGTAAAGCTGATAGGAAAGGAAGGCCGAGATGTCAGCCTAGCAGATCAAGCACAAAATTGCAGTCATAAACCCCCCATAAGTGTCATTCTTCCAAAGAATTGCAACTAGCCAGGTCTGTCACTACAGAATCATTTCCTTGAAGGCACAACCACTGGCCACTCAGTGTCAGATTCTTTTATGTGTAGCAGGAAATGTGAATTTTTATAGACCTAAAGCATAGCAGGCAGTGACCTAGGAATGAAGACTAAACTGGCAGTCATTTTCGGCTATTACAACGTACTTTCAAAGCCCAAGCCTTTTAAAACCACCCCAGGATTTGGGCATTAAAATGCCAGGCAGTACACTCTGCATGGCAGCTGTAAACTTGGGCGAGCCCAGTACAGTCACATTGCTGCATGTGAAAAGGATGACCAACTGGTCACCCAAAGTCCCAGCTGCCGTTCAGACTGCAGGTCTTATGAAAGGCGAGACCACAGTTGGTGGTTTATCAGTGAGCCAATACCAATGTACAACCTGGATGATTTGGTCTGGACAACGATAACCAACCAAAAACGGCTTGTGACAGACCAGAAAGGCAAGCTCGGCAACTCTGCTACATAGAATTCAAAAAAGTTACCTGTCAGGACGTTTGCCACATTCTTTGGGAGGCTTTTGTTCATCAAAAACAGTGGAGTCCTCGTCGTCACACCTTCTAAAGTTACCATCTGAGCGGCGTTTTCTTCCCTGAGACCAGCGACAAGGTGGTTGAGGCCTAAAAGAAAATAAGATATTGATCAAGTAAACTGGTAGGTGCAAGGGCCACAAAAAGAAAGTCCACCTTAGGCAATCTAACCGAGCAACTGGCTGCTAAATTGGACCGATATGCCCAAGTCTAAAATAGGCAGCTAAACTTAATGAGTCCCTGAAAACAGGCAAACACTATGCACAAGCTAAAAATCTACAACTTCAGAACCCCAATGGATTAGGAAAAAGCAAGGCTGACACCATGCTATGGGGAAAGGGACCATCTGGATTTGAATAGGGATGGGCATTACCAGCCCAGTTGTGGAGGGCAACTCAGGACAAAACTAGTCTATAATGCAACCAGACCAACTGTCACTGTTAAAGTGCTATGTGTCAGGGTGGGTCCTGGTTCACAGGGACACCAAGCTACCATATAACCATCGGTGAGCCCTTCAATAGATACCGTCCTTTACCCAACAGCTGCGTCTGACAGTTAATAGGTACATTTGCAAAATCTACAGCTCATCCAATAGGAGGGATGCTTCACTCAAGTGTTACAGCTACTTCCTGTCCAACCCCTGAGACGCCATGGGCTCCCATCTTGGATAGTGAAAGGCTCAGAAAATGCACTAGGTGCAGGTAGGATGATTTTTACAGTGGGCTATCTGTACAGGGTGGGGGGGGGAACATACACAAGATACTCTTATTCAGGGTAAAGATCACGTTGGAGTGAAACACGGGCAAGCTAAAGCTTTTTTTCCTTGTAAGTCCCTGCCTTTGGTCCAGGGAAGGGTGGCAGGAAGGAGGGGT
This sequence comes from Gastrophryne carolinensis, assembly GCA_027917425.1. Classification (NCBI taxonomy): domain Eukaryota; kingdom Metazoa; phylum Chordata; class Amphibia; order Anura; family Microhylidae; genus Gastrophryne; species Gastrophryne carolinensis. Next base: position 48,202,155 of record CM051234.1, on the reverse strand, counting down.
TACCCCAAGACTGGACTTCTATTTTAATATCCTGTTTTGGCTTTGGTTTAATCTTCCACCATTCTGCTATCGAGACTAGCGAGTATTGTACAGAGCGTCTGAGACCGCAGAAGAGAAAGATCTTTACGACAACACAGAAGCTCTGAAATGCTTTATCCCACGCGTATAACTGTCCACACCACAATATGGAGCAACAGCAAATAAAATGGGACATGTATAAGGTGATCAGTGAATTCCCGGTCACCCAGTATACTTACACTAATCCACTTGCACAGCTTCATCACCATCTTACCCCAGCCTGATGGACGTACCAGCCCCAGCCATTTCCAGATGACCAGCATAGGCACAGCACTCCATTCAGACTTGCTGGATGACGCATTCCATTCAGACTGGACTTTCTAGATGCTAGGTCCAGTTTCAGTCCACTTTAGTGCCCAAACTAAGCATAAAGAGCAATACCCTACCTCGACTATAAGAGGATTGGTCTATTTCTAAAGGGGAAAAGCAATCGTATTGGGGAGCCCCAATCCACCCACCTCCATAAGTGGTGGCAGACGCATCCCCAGTGAAGTACATGTCCCCGGTCCATCTAAATGGCTGAAGCATGCAGAAATGGTAGGGAATCCCTAAAACGTTTCACTTTTTCCTGGAGCCCTCGACACATCTGTGCCCTCAAGCCACATTCCCATTAGCCATGCGCAAGCATGCCTTCCTGAATGGCCGACACAGGCACACCATGCTGCAAGGCGGGCGCTGGGAGCACCAGTAAGCCACTTATCCATCAACAAGCATGCAGCTCAGCCAATCAGCACACTCACTCTCCCCAAATATGCACCATGGGAGTGAAAGGAAGGAGAGTGAAAAAGGGCAAAATGAGGCACAGAGAAGGGCATCCCAATTCGGGTTGCCTCCACACAGGCAGGGCTGTGGAGTCTGAGTCAGCAAACAATGCACCGACTCCTACTAGATTTTGATTTAGCAAGTTTAAATGTCCCAATTCACAAAAAGTTATAATTAATGACTTCTCTATTGTAAGAATAAAGACCAATGCATGCAGTGCCTCATGTAACCGCAAAACGAACACGTTAAGTGACCGTGAAGAAGCGTGCTTTTCATGTGCTTCACTATATGGCACGCAACGCACAATTAGAAGCGGCAATACTTTGCATAGTGTTGTGTTCTGCTGTTACAGGGAACCCATGGGTAACCTAGCCTCTCACTGATAAGGGATTAAGTAAATATGTTTTTTGCAGGACTAGAGACACTTGTATAAGTGAAGGGAATGGAGGATCAATAGTTCAAGACTGAAGCTGTACCATTGGAAAGACTGCTGTCATTCAGCAAAAGACTATAAAAACTTGTAAACTTCGATTGTTAGCTTAAACTTTAAACATGACTATGGGATTCTACTAGGGAAATCATTTTATAATAAAGGCCCCTTTCTGGATCCTCCCACTGCCCTATCTTCAGCAGAATATCAGCACACAGAAAGGAGAAGGCAGCTTCTGCCCAACTACCTCTCTGCTAGAAGCCTTTCTTTCCTTCAAGGAATGTATAAAATACATTCACATAATACAGAGGAGTCGGGGAGTCTGATTCAAAAAACATCTACCGACTCCACAGCCCTGCACACAGGGGTAAGTAAGAATCCTGTGTATTACTCTCTCAGCTTAGGCACTCCCATCCCATCTGAGCAGCAGCACACTACCCAGGATGTAGCAGTGCACGCCCCCTTCAGAGCACTGACAAATGACTTAGTCAAAGCAGACAACTCCGATTGGACAAGAGCCTAAACATGCACCATTATAGCAGGGAATGCCAAGTTACTACCACCACCCTGGGGAGGGGGGTTCACACATCAGGGTACCCCAATCCAGAAATCCCCCAGGAAAGCTGGTTACCAGCTCTTTCATCTTTAAAGTGGACCAAAGCTTACCCTGGAGTTTGAGACTCCAGGGCAGCCAGATTTAGGATGTGTGGGATGTGCAAGACTAAAACCCCCAATCACCCAGTAAATTCACCTTCTCCCCAATCCAACAGCACATCTCCCTGCTATACTTTTAGTAGGGCACGCACCCACATCAGGCATTTGTGAAAGGCCAGCACAGACCCTTCCTGTTACAGGGGATGAAGCCACCAGCACATAGTCCAGCTGGAGCCAAGTCTTAGACCAAGGCCTCAATGCAATAAAGGTAGGAAAAATGTCATGGTAGTAAGATTCAATTCATGAGAAAAAAAAACTGAGAACGTCACTGCTACTGGATCACCAGCTAAGAAAACAATGAAAGGCAATGCCACTATTTTACTCCTAAGAAAAGTAGAGAACTGTTTACTTCTTTCTACACTGTAGTAAAAGCTGCCATTGACTTTCATTGTCTTTATCTAGTGACTGAGTAACAGTGACATTCTCAGTCTTTATTCTCATTAATTGAATTTTACTACCATGAGAATTCATTTCTACCTTTATTGAATCACTCCTCCCCATTGTCTTCCTGTGCTCACAACACTTGGTTTTAACCTGTGGCATCTAATTTTGTATTGTTCTCTGTGCTATGTTTTACCTTGTCTGTATTCTTACCTTGTAAAGCACTACGGAAGTTGATGGCGCTATATAAATAAATAATAAGACCAAAGTGTGCAGGAACAGATCCAAGCACACCAATTGGACAGAAGGCCACACATGCACCATAGAACCAGGGAGAAGCAAGTTAGTTCAGGCAACCTGGGTGGGGGGGGAGTTACACAGCAGGGCATCCCCAATCAGGGTGCCCAGGCCAAAACCAAGGATAGTACAAAGCCTGGGTTTCAGAGCACTTTAAAGTGGACCAACACCCTCCTTGATCAGCCCAGGAATCTAAGATTCCCATGCCAGTCCAATGCCTCCCTGCAGGGCATCCCAAATCAGGATGCCACACTGAACCCCCCAGGACACCCTATTCACCTTACTCCCAGTCCAACAGCACATGCACAGGCCACATCTCATGCTTCTCTCTAGCAGGGCACATACCCACACCAGCCATTTGTGACAAGCAGCCACACATGCTCCATAGGAGCAGGGTGAGGTGAGTTTTATCTGACATTCTGGGGGGTTTCACACAGCAGGGCACCCCCAATCAGGGTGCACCACAGAAAGGGACCAAAATCCAGGATACTGAAAATCCTGGGTGTTGTCCCCACTTTAAGATTCCAGGACAGTCACTAGTGAGTTCTGTTCCACTTCAAGACAGTGGCTACATTCATTAATAAATGGCCTAAACTACCCCACCACACAACCAGAGCCCACATCACAAGCCCCATTCTAACAGCTATCCAACAACGGACAGGAAACAGCTGCACATACACAGCAGCCCCATCTGCAACAATCAACTCAGCTGATTCCTATCCACATTCAGTGTCTAAAGTTGTATCTGAGCTGCAGAACCCCAAATGAAGACGGATACGTTGTACGGCGCTACAGAAGATAGAGCTATATAAATATTAATGGAGACCTGACGCACCTTATAGCTTTAATATATAGTTACGTTGTATAAAGACAGCCCTTCTATTATAACTCAACAAACAATATGGCAAGACGCCATGACAGTGAACAGATAATTATACCTGGCCTCGGTGTTACGAGCCTCCAGTTTCTGCGCCATGATGTCCCCCTTCTCCGCGCGCCGCTCTCCTCCCAGTGAGACACAGCGCGCCACAGCCACCGGCCTTAAACCACCTCCAGCAGCCGGGAGACACCACCGCCCGCCAGTGGGGGGAGTAACTTCGCTTCAGGTCACCACTCCTCACTCCAAAGCCCAAAACTAAGCCAACATTATCCCTCAACAAGTCTATAAACTCGCTTTATCCAACACCAGACCAAAGCAATGGCATCTAAACTTAAAAACGCAAAATAATATTTAACTTAACCTTAAAATTCCCCCCCCTAGAGACGGTTCATTGTGGAACGTTCCAAAACTCGCTGCGGGATTGGCAGAAGAGCAGTAAAGGCCTGCAACGTGACTGGAGAGTGAAAACTGTCAGTCATGGATGGGGGTGGGATTTAGCAGGCCGTAGCGTTACCTGATTGGCTGAGGAGGCATCCATACATTCAATGGAAATTCCGCGCCAAATTCGCTATGAATTTTGGCGCAAAAATGAAAGGAGGGAAATAAACAAGGAGGACGCTTAGGTGGGGTGGGGGGAAGTGTTTATGCCAGCTGCTGTCTGGTTACAATGTGTAAGTGTATGAAGGAATACAATAACAATTATGTCAATATTTTTAATGTGTTACATTTCATTATCAAAGCATTTTGATTACAAATTCTAAAAAGACTCTGGGTCCACTTAAAGAGGACCAAAACTCAGATTCAAAGGTGTTTGTGCCCCACAGCACATGCGTAATCTGGGTCTGAGAGTGGGCAAGGTTCGCAACTTAGTTTGTCTGGCGTTTCGCTTAGTCACACATCCTGAGGCAGGGGGTGGACTGACCATAGGGAGCACATGTAACATTCCTGGTGGGCCGCACTGCTTTAGGGCCACCAGGGCTGGTTGCAGCCCTCAGCTGGAACCTAGGGGATAACTATTCCCTCCCAGCTTTCCAAGACCTTCCCTGTACACCCTCGCCCATGCTCTGCCCCTGCAATGCTATTGCCTCATCATCATGGTGTTGGGATGCCATAGCCCCCTCTGCCACAGTATCTGCCCCCATATCTTACCAAAGCTTCAGTAACATTGCTTTAAAGTGGACCAAAACCCACGACGATCAGCCTGGGAATCTATAAGATTCCCGGGCCAATTGATTCCCTCCTCCCAGGGCATCTAAAATTGGGATGCCCCGCTGTGTGAAACCCCCTAGGTCACCCATACACTTACCTTCTTTCCCGGTCCAACGGCACATGCGAGAGCCATTGCCGCATCCCTGCTATCCCTCTAGCAGGGCACGTGCCCCCGCCAGGCATTTGCGAATGGCTGTCATGGGCACGCTCCCTGTTAGAGGGGATGCAGCCGTCAGCACGCTTGGAGCCGCTCGCCTTAGACAACGTGGCGTCAGCGGATCCGAGCGCGCTAATTGGATGAGTGACCGTGCATGCGCTGTAGCATCGGGATGAGTCGGTTTCGGCGACCTGGGGGGTTTGCCCCCTTGACCCAGGGGCAAGGACCAAAACCCATGATCCTGGGTTTTGATCCACTTTAAAGCAGAACAAACAGGGATTTTGATTATCCCGAGTCTTGTTCCATGCCCAGGGGGCATCCCAAATTCCTCCCAGATCTAAAGATGCCAACTCACCCGAAATTTACCCCCCACTCAGTCACCCGCGATCCACTGATATCACCCAGAATTTTGGGCCCCCACCACCTCCCTAAAGAAATTGTCGTTCATATGGCCGCCACAGCCTGCTTTCAGTGATTTCTGGACTCTACAGCAGCGTCACCTCCTGTCTTGGTCGGCAGACATTTATATCCAGACTTGGAGGTCTGGGGCTTGCTGCCTGGGGAGATGTGGACCAAAAGTGCACTCCAGGAGGTGCCGTGCCTGGCCAGCAGAGGTGGCAAGCGTGTGGGACCGGAGGCAGAGTGGCGGGGGCAAGCAGCTGATCATTGAAAGGTGCATTTGGCAGCATCCGGCAGTCCAGATCGACGGGAGGGCAGAGGAAGCGGCAGATTGGCGCATGGCTGAAAATGCAGCATCGGCGGCAGCACCACCATCTCCCTGGTGGTTATTGTCTTCACAAACCATGAAGAATAGGCCATGCCCTATAAACTGGTCTCCGAGGTTGGCATCCCTTCAGATCATACAAAGTACCTTTCCCCAGCCCTGCGGCACAAGTGGGGGTTCTTGTCCATCCTTCGACAAGTTGTTGTCCTGCTAGAGCTCCCCTACTCTTGGGTCCCATAGCAGACACTTGGGTTGCTATGATTATAGTGCTTGAGCCCCATTATATATACCACAGCCACCTGGGGAGATGCAGACCGGAAGTAGATTCCAGAAGGTGCCATGACCGGCCAGCAGTGGCGTGAAGCACGTGGGACTGGAGGTGGACTGGCGTCGGCCAGCAGCAGGACATCGAAAGGTACATTTGGCAGCATCCGGCAGAAAAATAGGCCATGCCCCAAACCACACGCAAACCAAACCCCTAACCACACCCATGGCCCTATAAACTGATCTCTGAGGTTGGCATCTCTGCAGATTGCCCATACAAAGTACCTTTCCCCAGCCCTGCGTCACATGTGCGGGTTCTCGTCCATCCTTCGACTAGTTGTCCTGCTAGAGCTCCCCTACTCTGGGCCCCATAGCAGACACTCCCGTTACTATGCTTATAGTGCTTGAGCCCCATGATATATACCACAGCTCTTTGCAGAACACAATCATTCTTACTGGTCCCTGTTCCTCAAGAGAGCTTACAATCTAATAAGCATATGCTAAATTTATTTATTATTATTGTTTATTTATATAGCGCCATCATCTTCCGTAGCGCTGTACAAAGTAGTAATTACAAAGAGGGTAGAAACATACAGTACATATCACAAATTACATGTTGCAAATGCAGTGTTACAGAGTTAACAATGGATATTCTGAATACAAGATACAATAGGGGAGAGAGCCCGGCCCTTGCAAGCTTAATGTGGACCAACACCCAGGATTTTCACTATCCTGGGTTTTTGTCCACTTCCGCGGGGCACCCCGATCGGGGGTCGGCGTCCAATTCACAAATGGGCGGCGCGGGCACACGCCCTGCTAGAAGGAAGCACAAGATATGGCCGCGGCCCGTGCATGCGCCGTTGGATCGGGATGCAGGTAAGGTGAATGGGGCATCCTGGGGGGTTTCACACAGCGGAGGGATTGGATTGGCCCAGGAATCTTATAGATTCCCGGGCCAATCCCCCCTGGGTGTTGGTTCACTTTAAAGTCTAAATGATGAGGGGTGAAGACAAGGGGGAAGGATCACAAACAGTATTGACCTTTATGGCAAGTACCCTTTAGAAAATGGGTTAAGCCAGATTATAAGCTTGAATACCGGGTGAAATTATCAGATACAGGGATAACAGTGTTTTAGGCATCATTCCAGCCCAGGACCCCATTGTTGTGCTGCCATAGAGAGGCACTGTACTGCGGAATGTCAACAAAGATGGCCGCCCTGCTGTCTCATGCTGAGGCCTCTGCCATTCATCTCTATGCATTTTATTCAGGGAGAACAATAGAGGCTGCCCAGAAGTTTTTCTTTTACAGTCAGCCAGTCATTCCCTGTCATTTTTTTCCCTTCCCATGGCTGACAGATGCGATCACACAGTTTTGATCAATCAGGTACTGCTGATGGGGGACAAAATGCAACCAGTAACCCAGTCCTGGGGTCCTTTAGACGAGTCAGTTTACAAGTAGGGTTGCTAACTGGCCGTTTTTTTTTTTTCGACTTTACTGGCCACTGGCCTAGCTGTGTCAATATTTGTTTTGTTTTTTTACTGGTAATTGTGGATATACTTTTCCCATCCCCAATAACCAGTAAAAAAAACAAATACAAGCACTGCCAGGCCAGTGGCCAGTAAAGTGTTAACAAAAAATACCAGCCAGGTGGCAACCCTATTTATAGGGCTTTTGGTCCACTTTAAGTCACTTAGGAACCCGAATCCTAACGTGATGTAAGCTCGCAAGGGCAGGGCTCGCTTTCCTATTGTATCTTGTATTCAGAATATCCATTGTTAACTCTGTAACACTGCGTCTTAAATAGTCTATGTACTGTATGTTTCTACTGTCTGTAATTACTACTTTGTACAGCATTACGAAAGATGATGGCGCTATATAAATAAACAATAATAATAAAAATGTAAAAAGTGTCCCTCCCCCCCCCCCAGGGCAGAAACCTAGTTCCTCCCCCAGTCCATGGTGACTATGACAACCAGCAGTGAGACATCTGCCCTTCCTCCAGTCTGCCTCTGCCCCTCCCAGGATGTGCCATAGGGTTAATTGCCTGTGCGAATTGCTTTCAGTATTTCCTCACTAGGAATTCTCCCCTATCAGCTTCATGGTGGCCATACATGTTCCAATCTGATCATTCAATAGGGCCTCATTGTGTTCATGCAATTGCAGCGGTACCGCAAACCTAAATCACACAATAGCCCCTCTTAGGCCCCATTCACACTTCTCCGGTATGACAGGGTGACCAAAACAGCTTCCACAAAAAGTCCTGCCCGCTGCACCCACAACTGCACCCTATTTAAGCGGATCAAAACCCCCAGTGGCCAGCCCGGAATCTAAAAGCTTTCCCCCTGGGCATCCCAAATCAGGAAGCCTTGCTGTGTGAGCCCCCCCCCCAGGGTGCCGGTGATAACTTAAAGCGGACCTTCACCCTGAATAAGAGCCTATCTTTTATGTTTCTCCCACCCTGTACATACAGATTGCTCACATTAAAAATCATCCTACCTGCGTCTACTGCATTTCTGAGTCTTTAAACATCCAAGATGGCGGCTCATGGAGCATCAGGCAGTCTGCAAACATGAAGTGTCCTCTGACTGTGTCGCTTTGCATTCTGGGATTGCTGTCCTTTCCCTGACCCCAGCTCTGCTCTGCCTGTGCAAAGCACGGCTATAACCCCTTCCCCTGTACTTTATCCCGCTCTCCTCTGCTCGGTATGTGTGATGCTTCTGAGTAAAGATGGCGGCGCCCGTATACTAGAGTCCTGAACAGAGTTGCAGCCAGGTGGGGGAAAGAATAATAAGTAAGTGACTAAAAACTTAAAATATATTAATTTTAGATGCTGGGGAATAATTTATTAAGGGTTGGGCTTTTCATTAAATCATGCTGAAGGTCCGGTTTAACTTCCACTAGTCCAACAAAGCATAAGCGGGCTCTGGTCCAATTCACATAGGCTGGGACAGGAGCATGCAGGCCGCTGGGGATGCGGCAGCGCACTCTCCCCATTGGAGGCAAATCAGAGCCCTTTGTTGAAGGGTGTAAACACGGCAAAGGGCTCTGATTGGACGAGGGCCCGCACATGTGCCGCTGGACCGAGGAGAGGTACGTTTTACTGGGCAAACCGGGGGTTTTTCACTCAGCAGGGCCAATTCAGGGTGCCCCAGGGGCACAGATCAAAACACGGGAAAACGCATGTGTTTTGTGTTTGTGGCACCATAGATTTTAATGGGATTCAAAAGAGATAGCAGGGACGGCCACCAAATTGGGATGCCCCGCTGTGTGAACCCCCCCTGTGTGAAACAAAACTCACCGATGTAAACAGCGACGGACGCACCCCTGCCATCTCTGGGCTGAAGCTTGCTTGCGCATCCAGATAGGCTGGAGATGGGAGCGCGCCACGTCTGGGGATGCAGCCGCTCTTGCTCCCGACTGCCGATCACAGAGCCGATTGCCATTAGTATGCACGGCAAATTGAGAACCTGCTCATTGCACCGTAGAACCAGGAGAAGGTGAGTTTTAATGGCAATCTGGGGGGATTCATACAGCTGGGCATCCCAAATCGCTTTCAATTTCCTTGTTGCTCAGGCCTCTGTGACTAGGCCCAATCGCATTCACCAGGGGGGTGATCGCATGATTGTTATATGCAAATATCTGCCAGCCTTCATATGAGGCCAAGGCCAAGTAATGAGGAGGTAGCGGTTGCTTGAGAATGGCCATCACCAATAGGAATGGGCTCAAGAGATCTCCATGACAAAGGGGCCTTTATCGAGAGGATGTTTACTGTTTATACCCCATTTGGTGTAAATGTGTGTTTTGTTTACCTCCGCTCCACCTGCTGATGTGATTCTTAGCCAAAATGTCCTGAGGAAGTGACGCTGGTGACGTCACACAACGCGTAGACGCTGGGGCAGTGGGTTGGTGGTCGTGTTTTGATGTAAGTTATTCATTCATATGTGGGGTGCTTTATTTCTGCCCCCTCCGGCTGATGTCTCACGGTTTTATTAGCACATTCATGGTTAGGTATAGTTTAGAGGGTAAACTAGGTTAATTTTTGTACTCTCAGTGGTGTTGAATAAATTGTGACACTGTTGTTCTTATTTAAATTATGCTTATATGCACTATAGCACTTTATTTCATACCAGCCGGGCAGTGCAATTAATATAGAATCAGGTTCATTAATTATATTTGATTATCCACCAGTCCCCTGCCCCCTCAATGCTTTCTTTCCCTTCCTTTATTGACCTTGTTTGTCTTTAATGTTTTTAATGAGTCCTTAGTGTACATAGTTGTTGTCATATTGCAATAAAATACACATTTTTTATGATATAATCTTTAGTGGTGCCATATATTCTGGTGGGGTTTTTGGAGGGTGTGGGACCCTCCTCCCTTTGTTTGTACTTAGCCAAAATAACACGTCAGCCTGCCAGCCAATCAGATGCGTAATTAGACATTAAAGGAGACCAAAAATGCGGCCCCACAGGCGGTCACATGGGCCGGCTTGGATCTGCAGCCGGGAAAGAGAATGAAACCCCGGCCCACGTGACCGCCCGCAGGACTGCATATTGCTCAGGTGGGACGTGGTTCAAGTAAGAAAGGCGGGGGTCTATACGGACCCCCCCAGGGGTGATTGTTACAAGGGACCTAACATCAATTTTGGCTGGAGGCCCACTTTTAAATCCAGGATTTCAACTATCCTGGGTTTTGGTCTTGAGGCATCCTAATTCGGGATGTCCATTTGCTGTATTTTTTTAAATCTTGTCAGTGATCCTATGGTGCATGCGTGGGCTCTCCACCAATCAGTGTTGTATGCTGTTCACATTGATGATCAGCTAGAGCAGCGATACTCAACTGGCGGACCGGGGTCCGAATGTGGACCTCGGCACCAGATTTCCGGACCCCGGCCCTGACTTCAATTTGTAATGCTAAGGGGCCAAAAAGAACTCCTGTTTCTTCCCAGTGCCCTGTAGGGTTTTGAGGATGTGGGCAAGCAGCTTTTATTTAGTTTTGTCTGGGGAATCTATAGGCCCTCCCCCAGTGTGCTAATTTCTAATTATCCCCCACTCCCCCCCCCCCTCACGACAGCCCTCCGCCCGGACCTTCACCTCTCACCAGATGCCTGTAAATGGACCTTTACAAGAAGTGGTTGAGTACCCCTGAGCTAGAGGATGCCACCACATGTGTCGTGGGCAGGGCTGTATTTGGTGTTCATGCTGCCCTAGGCACTTCAAATGCTGGCGCCCCCCTTTTGTTAATTAATGTTGAGCGGGCCAGCTTTAGGTTTATGCAGAGCCTTTTGGGCGATTGAGTCTCAGTGGGTGTGGTAGGACTCTAGACATGGTGATAAAGTTGCATGTATGGTGAATGCTGCTAAAGAATAAAAAGAAAAAAATAATAGAAAGAACGACAAAGTATAGAAGGAATGAAAGAAAGAGAAATAAGGAACATAATAATAGAAGGAATGACAAGAAAATGTAAGCAGAAACAAAGAAAGAGAAAACAGAAAAAATAGATGCAAAGAAACAAAGAATGAAAGCACAAAATGAATGACAGAAACAAAGAAAGAATAAAAGGAAAGAAGAAAAAAGCAGGTAAGATAGGGAGAGGAAATGGGAGATTGAAGGAATGACAAAAAATATAAAAGGAAATAAAAGGAATGGCATAACAGATGAAAGAAAGAAACAAAGAATAGATACAAAGAAGAAGAAAAAGACTAGAAGGAAAGAATAGACTAGGACAAAAGAAGCAAAGAATAGAACTACTGACAAAGAAAGCCAATTTGTCCCTGGCTGACAGTCCTTAGTCCTGGTTACTGCATGGTCCTGTATAGGGGCTGCCCAGGGAAGATGGAATGAGGTGGGCCCTCCCAATGTGCAGCGGCCATGGCACCTGCTTGAGTATGCCCAGTGACGACGCCTGCCTGGACTTTGCAGTCCGCCAATACAAAAAATAAATGTGTAGAAAGGAGATGTTTCGAGTGGCGAAATGCAGAGGAGCAGACACTTGTATTATAGATTACCGACTCACGAGAGTCTCATGACCACAGCAATAAAGGGGAGAGGACCAGGCTGCAGACTTTCTTTAACCCGTTGCACCCTCTCCCCCTCATTAAACAGACAAACACTGTGAGGGAGCATTTGTAAGGAGGAATTAACGTGCCAACTCCTTTTTTTCTTTTACTATAGCAGTAACCTCAGCGCCCCCCACAGGTGGCCACCCTAGGCACAGGCCTAGGTTTGCCTAATGGAAAATACAGCCCTGGTCGTGGGATCGTAAAGGTAAGATACCAGGCTTTGTAAACAAACACATAAACAGCAGGAAGGGCAAATGACATTGCATGCAGACTCTACAGCAATGCTAATCCTGCAGGGAGGGGATCAATACATGCTGTGCTGCGGGTGGCGCGGCCCTGCAGGGCTTTCTGTAATCATTTTACAGTTAATGATGAGAGAGCATCTACATACTTGCAGACTTATCAGTATACAAAACGTGTTAGTGGGTATAGAAACTATTATCCAGCGTTTTGTAAATTCTTTGACCACTTTGAGACTTTGGGTTTATTATTTGACCATCCCGGGTTTTGGTCCACTTTTCCAAACTGGGACCCTCTGGGAAAAAGCCCTAGGGATTTTGACGACCTGCGGTCAGCCTGTAAGCATTTGTACTGACTTATCTGTTCACTTTGCTAGTTATGCATTGGTTACCTTGACATCTTGGTGCTCTATGTCTGGAAGGCAGCACTAACAGGGCTTCCTTTATTTCTAAGTGCTACTTGATTTTGTACCTTGTTTTGCTTTCTGACAATTGCCCTATGTGTATTATGCCTTCCATATGCTGTATATATACTTGGCTGTCATAGAACCTATATGTTTCACTGTATATAGCTTGCACATCTGTATTTCACGAGCATTAAAATCATGTGTTATCAGGCATAACTTTGTTTATGGTGTTCATTACCTCAAAGTTTATATTTTTTAACGCCCTTATACCTTACCTCTGTGCCAGTACCACGGCGCATGTGTGGGCTACCGTGCAACCGTGGCTGTAAGCCGTACACATTCATGCACAGCAGACAGCTCTGTTTGGAACAGGGGAAAGGGGAGCAGGTGCATCTCCAGTCTCCCTTCGGTCTGCAGTGCTTTCCCAGCCTGTCTGAATGGCTGGGTCCGGGAGTGTGCCTCATCTGCAGGTGATGTGGCTATGGTGTTGGGTGATCCCAGAGGATTCATACAGCACAGCATCCAAATTCGGGAAGTCCCAGGGAAACTCATAGTGGACCAAAACGCATTTTGAATGGCCCTGGGCCATCCTGATTTGGGGTTGTCCCGCTGTGTAAAGCCTACCCAACTTCCCAGTTAAACCTACCTGAACCCCCTATTCCACTGGCGCATGTGCAGGCTGTGGCCACACTGTGCTATACCTTTAGCCAGACATTGGTGAATGAGCAGCGTGGGACGCCCCCTGCTAGAGGCTAGCTGGGATGTGGTCGTTGGCCAACTCTGCTTCAATTGGCTTCATTGAGTCACTAGCTGATTTTTAGCTAAAAGGGTCGAATGAAGCCGAGCACGCTGACTGGCTGCAAGCCTGCGCATGTACTGGCTGCGAGTTTTCCTCGGCGATCCGTGTGTTTCACACATGGGGGCATCCCAAATCGGGATACCCCAGGGCGAGAACCAAAATCCAGGATAGTCTAAAATCACATGTTTTGGGCCACTTTAATTGGCTAGCTCTGGAGTCTTTTGTACTACAGGGCTGGTCAAACATGTGGTTCATCCTCTTTAAAGGGACAGTCCAAACAATGGTAATAATAGGGCAGCAAGGAGCTCCCTTGAAGCCTGTCTCATGTTCCTCTTCTCCAGTTCCTGCAGTACACTGTAGGAGCTGTAGTAAGTCTGCACATTTTGACCTTCCTTGCCATTCCATTTTTTCATGACCACGTATAAATGTGGTCGCATTGATGCGCCTGTCTCTCAGCAATACCAACATGAGCGTGGCTGGCAAGCACAACCACTGTGGCTTGGTCATGCTGGGAGCACTGAGGGACAGAGACATAGCCTGCACTCTGCCTTTAATAAAGGAGGTCTATTCCTACCTATGGCTTCCTTTCAGTAGCACAGAGACCCTCTACAGACATGGCAACACACATGGTGCCCGCATTTCGTTTACTGGGGGAATGGGAACTTCCTTCAATAGGGGGCACTGGGCACAACAGCAGGGACGTAACTATAGGCGGTGCCACCGCAACGGGGCTCAGTGGGGCCCATTAATTGTTGTTCCACCACCTTATTTTTCACATTTGTGCTCACTTGTCATCATTTAGAGAATGGAAGCTCCATGTATCTCTGCTTTTTCAGTTTTTTTTGTCTAGCTGCGTCCAATGGATGCACAAGGGCCCCATTTAATTCGCACCAGGGCCCTGCCACATTTAGTCACAGCAGTGTGTCTTACATGGCACAAGATATTGTAGAAAGAGCTGAGCTGCTGCTTGGGCCGCACCTTTTTTTTAACAAGCCATTTACTAAATGGGGGGGGTAGGCACCAGCTCGCAGACCCTCCAGCGAGCTTAAGGTAGTAGATCCTAAAACCAATCACCCCTTCCCCAACCAACTGAGGGGTGGGGGGGCAGAACCGTTCTAATGCATTGGCTACCAGAACATTTTACCCGCGAGAAGAAAAACTCACACAGCATTCATTAAAGAAGATCAACAATTTTATTACAAAGATTTGCTAATTAGTTGGCAATTAATTAAAACGTTAATTTCATTAATACTGGACACACAATAAGGGATTCTTTTTTTTTACCACACATTCAGTTATGGAGGCCCTAAAACAATGCAGCCGGGTTCAGGGCGTATTCCTCTATGCTTGTCTTCCAGCACCCCCCCCCCCCTCAAGTTGCTGAGCAGCGAAATCAGACCAATCAGCTTCAGAGGACAAAAGGTGAGTACACTTTTGGTTGGGGGCAGTCAATCCCTTTAAATTGAGAGATGCAGACTACTAGAAGCCACAGCACACAATGAAGCAGCCGGCTCCCTCCATAGGGGAGGGGAGGTACAGGCTTCAGTGTGCTGTGGCTCCTGGCAGGGCTGCCATCGGGAATTTTTGGATCCCATATACCTACAATGTCTGGGTTCCCCTCGTATGGCCCCTAGTTTGAACTTGTACTCTGGCCCTAAAGCAACCTTGCTCACCTCAATGAAAACTGAAGTTCAAACAATTATGGCTGAGCCTCTAATGTGAACTAGGCCCAGTATTCAGACTGTACTATATAGGAATACAATGTTCAAACAAAGAGCCTAACCATTATATGATATGCTATGGAGAGCCCAGACACAATATGTGGGGCAATAAACTACCACAGAGTGTAAGTGTATATGTCATAGGTCCCAATTTTTAATGGGGCCCAAGGCAAACCAGTCTGGTGGGGCAGATGTCCTCATTCGCCATTAGCACTGGTAGCATTTGTGTTGCAGCCAGCAGGTCTCAGGTCAGGGCCCCCTTGTTGTGGCCAGGCCCATACTGGGCTTTTGGCTGTCCTGTCCCGATGGCTGCCAGCAGGTCTCAGGACAGGTTTGCCATAAAGCCAGGGTCTCCTCTTCGTGGTAAGGCTGGAGTCATACTGGAGTCTTGGCTGTCCTGCCCTGATAGCTGGCAGCAGGTATCACACCAGGGCTGCCATCAGCCCAGGGCCCCCTTTTCATGGCAAGGCGCCCTGGGCCCCATTCTGGAGTCTTGGCTGTGCTGCCCTGATGGCTTCCAGCAGGTCCCAGGTCGGGGCTGCAATCAGCCCAGGACCGCCTCTTCGTGGCAAAGCGCCCTGAGCCCATACTGGAGACTTTGCTGTTCTGCCCTGGTGGCAACCAGCAGGTCCCAGGTCAGGGCTCCCTCTTCGTGGCCAGGCCCCGTGCGTTCCATACTGAAGCCGTCTTGGTTCTCCTGCCCTGATGGCTGCCAGCAGGTCTCAGGACAGGGTCTCTTCTTCGTGACCAGGCCTCCTGGGCCCCATAATGGCTGTCCTGTCGGCTGCCATCAGGCCAGGGCCCCCTCTTCATGCCCCGGCACCCTGGGCCCCATACTGTGATCTTGGCTTTCCTGCCCTGGGTCCTGGTCCACCACTGCACAAAAGCCTGATGGTGAATTAGTTGAGTATTCCTACATACTGGAGTCTTGGCTGTCCTGCCCTGATGGCTGCCAGCAGGTCCCACGTCAGGGCTGCCATCAGGCCAGGGCCCCCTCCTCATCGCCAGGCCCCTGGGCCCCATACTGTAATCTTGTAAGTCCTACCCTGGGTCCTAGTCCCCCATTGCACAGAAGCCTGGTGATGAATTAGGTGAGTATTCTTAAAACAGGGCTGAATGGCGTGTTTAGCCAGGTAAAGTCACACTTTTGACTACTTCTGCCCCACTTCACCATGAGCTAATTATTTTGGGAAAAGGAAGATGTCACTGTGGAGAAATCAAGTCAAAGTGCAGTTTGGAGGTTAGCGCCATCCTCTGGCTGCAGAGATTGTTCATCACCTGCTGTACACAGTTCATTAACACAATGAGGTCTCTGCTTGTAGAGACCCCAGACCCACCCGAAATTGAAGGACAGCCCGGGCCCTCCCAGTTCCAGGAAGATTAGTGAACGAGTCTGGTAAAAGGAAGAGTCCAGGATAGAAAGTGGGCTCACCGCACGATGCACACGTCTACAATGCAGAACTTGGCTCGGCACGTGGGACAAGGCACTTGGCTGGATAACCAGGTCTCCGGGTGCTGCTGGTCCTGGCGGCTGGCGAACCACTTGCCCATGCAGGTCAGGCACCACATGGGCCGGCAGTAGCACTGTTGGCACTCGCCCTCGTTCGGCTCGTTGCAATACTTGACAAGCTTGATGTTGGCGCTGGTCTGCATGCAGCCGATGCACGCCTCCAGCTCCTGCCAGGGACAAAGCATGCGGGTCAGTCACACTGCAACACAACTCCAGCCATCCCTTTAAGGGACAGTCCAGTTTAAAGTGGACCAAAACCCAGGATTTTGACTATCCTGGGTTTTGGTCTACTTCCCCGGGGCACTCTGATCGGGGATGCCCCGCTATGTGAAACCCCCCAGAACGCCCAGATCAACTCACCTCACCCTGCTCCTACGCTAGGAGCCGCTGAGCTATGCGTGTCAAAGCGACGCCTTAGCTCAGCAGCTCCGAGCACGCTGGCGGCTGCATCTCACACTTCCCTCTAACAGGGAGTGAGCCTGTGGCGGCTATTCACAAATGGCCGTCGCGGGCACCCACCCTGCTAGAGAGAAGCGCGAAATGCGGGCCGCACATGCGCCGTTGGGCCAGGATTCAGGTAAGGTTTGCAGGCGGTCTGGGGGGTTTCACACAGCGGGGCATCCCGATTTTGGATGCCCCGCTGGGAGGGAATGGATCGACCCAGGAAACGTATAGATTCCCAGGCCGATCCTGCTGGGTTTTGGTCCACTTTAAATAGCTTGTGGTTTATGCGAGCAGGTTGCCTTGCCACAAAGAGGGGGGCCTGGGCTGATGGCAAGAATCTGGCGATAATATATCCCGATTCTGTCTCAAAGACGATATATTGCGATTTATTTGATATAGATTCGGAAAACCTAATCTACACATCAATACAACATTCACACATACATAACAATGCAGGACGACTCTCGCGGGATCTCGTTGTTTCTCTGCTGCGGGTGGGACAGAGCTTCTGAATAACAGGCTCTCTGCATTGCGCTGCCAATTAGTGGTCGGGAGTAAATGTTACTTATAAATAGTTTACAAAAGATCGATTTGAACATACTAGTATTGTCTAATGAAATAATGTGATATTTGACAGAATCAATTTTTTCTGACACCCCTAGGGTATACCATCATCCCATTGTCTTCTATTGAGAGGAGAAGGGGGGGGGGGGTGCTTTCTCTCTTAGATGCTAATAGAAGACAATGGGGTGGCATGCCACAGTCATCCCATCATGGCTGTTTCCATGAACCACAAGAGTTATGTAGACTGGACTGGCCATTTAACTCATCTCATGTAAAAAAAAAACAATCCTGAGTAAAGGCATCTTTCCGTGTATCCCATTCAAACACTGTTTCCTCCCTTTGTTCTATATCTGCTGGTGTGCTGGAAGGCTCCGTCCTAGGACCCCCTACTCTTTTTAATCTTTACTTTTGTTCAATATCACTTTTTTGCTAAAGACACTCAACTATATCTCTCTGGCTCCCAATCTCCCTGTCTAAGAGCTCTCTCTGATTTTATGACCTTTTACCCCCCTAAAAGCAGGGCGAAACCTACAAGTGGCTGCACTGGAATCTAAAAGATTCCTAGGCCAGCCGGTGGCATTTCCCGGCTTGGTTAAACCCCCCAGAGCACCAGTAATCACTCACCTCTTCCCCGTTCCAACGGTGCATGAGCAGGCTCTCGTCCAATGAGAGCCGTCTACCATGACTATGTCATCCACAAACGGCTCTCATTGTTTTCACTTGGGAGCGCGCGCTGCCACATCCCCCGCAGAATGTGTGCGCTCCCGTCCCAGCCATTCAGGAGTTAATTAGAGCCGTTTGCAGAATGACAGTCATGGCAGACGGCTCTTACTGGACGACAGCCTGCGCATGCACCAAGGAAGTGGAGAGTTGTTATGGCCTTTCTCTGTGGTTTTACACAGCGGGGCATCCGAATTCGGGATGCCATGGGGGAACTGGACAAAAGCAGTTAGTCAGATTCATGGGTTTTGTTCCACTTTAAACCAGGGATTTTCACTATCCTGGGCTTTGGTCCTTGCCCCGGGGTTATCCAACCCACTGTGCCCCATAAAGAGATAGAACAGGCCCCCCTACGAATTTTATAGATTTGAGGGGAGGGTTTCTCCTGTTTACAATGGCACAAAACTTATAAGCACCCTCGCCCATCCGAGTACCTTGGGCGATGTGGCCAGCTGGGTGGTGATTTAATAAAAACCTGGAGCTCTATATAACTGGGGGACCATGAAACAGCTGCACAGTGCACTGCTGCAAATGCTGTTGCCTGGTATCAGGCATGCAGGTTGCTTATGAGCGGCATGGCATCCCACATCAGGGTTAATGCGGGTAAATGACTGTTACCAGATGACGCAATCCATTTTGATTGGCCGGTATCATCTGGCAATCTATTCTGTTTGGAGACCAGTCTGTGCATGCTCCATGGGATCACACAAGGGAAAGGGGGTGTCACACATAGTTTCATCCCTATATGGGATGCCCCAGTAGCGTGGGACAAAACCCAGGTGAGTGAAAAACATGGTCCACTTTAAAGCAGCTTTAAAACACTCTATGGCTGCCCCCTCGCCTGCCCCCAGGGCATCCAAAATTGAGATGCCGCTCTATGTGAAACCACTGGGGTTGCTAGTTAAAGCGGTCCTTCACTCTGAATAAGAGTCTATCTTATATGTTTCCCACACCCTGTACATACAGATTTAAACATCCAAGATGGCTCATGGAACATCAGGCAGCCTGCAAACAGGAAGTGCCTTCTGACTGTGCTGCTCTGCATTCTGGGACTGCTGACCTTTTTCTGACCCCAGCTCTGCTCTGTCTGAGCAAAGCACAGCTATAACCCGCCCCCCTGTACTTTATCCCACTCTCCTCTCCTCAGTAAGTGTGATGCTTCTGAGTCAAGATGGCAGCGCCCGTATCCTAAAGTCCTTAACAGAGTTGCAGCCCAGTGGGGGAAAGAATAATAAGTAAGCAACTAAAAACTTAAAATATATTAATTTTAGATGCAAGAATAATTTTTTAAGGGTTTGGGCTTTTCAATAAATCATGGTGAAGGTCCGGTTTAACAGCTTACTTTAGCCATCATTCTTGACAGCCAGGGGGCGTGGCCTCGGCAGTAGAAAACGGTTTTATTATTTTACCTGGTCCACCACTGCATCGCTCGAAGAAACAGGACAGAGAGGGCAGCCCCAAAAATGGGGTTTTGTTACGCTAGTGGAGCAAAGTCCAAAGAGGCCAGCCCTGGAATCTAAAAAAACTCCAGGGCTGGCCTCCCCCCCCCCCCCTTGGGCATCCCAAACCGGGATGCTCTACTGTCTTCCCCCGGGTCACTGTAAAACTCACGTTTGTTCTGGCTCTCACACTGATATAAATGTCGGACACATCCCCAGCCTCTCTGGCCTGAGGAGCGCTCCCACGTCCAGCCATTCGGGTAGCCCCCAGGGTGCCGCAATCTAAAGGGAGCCGGGGATGTAGCTCCTCTTTGCCGAACTCTGTGATCATTAATATGAACGCCATATGGTGCTGATTGGATGAGAGCCCGCTCTCATAGGACCAGGGAAAGCTACGTTTCTATGGGTGATCTGGGGGTTTTCACACCAGATTCTGGGCGCCTCTCGGGCAAGGAACAGAGCCCCGGATAATGAAAAGGGTTTTGTTCTGCTTTAAATCCCAAATGCCACATCTAATTGAACTTCTGTCTGGAAAAGTCCATGTGTTACTGATCCAGAACAGGAGAGAAGCGACTCCATCACGGGGATCTGATGTGTGTTTGGGTGTGCATTATATGGACATACTACCGACCTGATTACTGGGCAGCTCATACAGATGATTGGCTTCTACCAGATTGCGGAAGGTCTCCAGGAACAGGTCGCTCAGGGTCTGGTGGATGACCACGTTGGCTGCATTTCGGATGGGGGCGTGCAGCTTCTCCCGCAGCTCGCCATACTCCGTGGAGTTCAATCTGCAGCCAGAGAAAAAAGAAAGTTCTAACAGGCTTCTGATTCAAGTACATCTGGGTGTAGGTCTGCTTTAAAGTGAATCTGTCGCCAGGAGGCCTCTGGCCAAAGAGATCGTCCAGTGAAAGTGTAAAAACATATTATGCTTGCCTGCCATGCAGATGATTCATCCTGCTTTGCTGTTGAATAAAACTGTTGTTGCTGAGAGCCAGCCCCCGGATTTTATTTATTCATGACCATTAATATCCACCCCACTTGCATCAACAGTGTACGGAACACACCAATGCTCAAGTTTGCAGGGGAGGACAGCTGCTTCTTGCTCTGCTTGTCTGTCTTTTACCCGCTTCAATGTATAAAGCAAAGTTAAAGTGGACCAAAATCCAGGATTTTGACCATCCTGGGTTTTAGTCTTTGCCCCGCTGA
This sequence comes from Gastrophryne carolinensis, assembly GCA_027917425.1. Taxonomy (NCBI): domain Eukaryota; kingdom Metazoa; phylum Chordata; class Amphibia; order Anura; family Microhylidae; genus Gastrophryne; species Gastrophryne carolinensis. Next base: position 48,181,149 of record CM051234.1, on the reverse strand, counting down.
GTGAAACCCTCCCCAGGTCGCATGTTCTCACTTACCCTTCCTCGGTCCTATGGCGCATGCACAGCCCTCTCATCCAATCAGCGCGCTTGGATTCGCTCCAGCCCCTTCGTCCAGGAGCTCGTCTAATGCGAGCAGATCTGAGCGTGCTGGTGGCCGCACCCTGCTACCCTTTAACAGAGAGCATGCCCACGCCAGCCATTCACAAATGCCTGATGTGGGCATGCACACTTAAACAAGCTTAAACAATCGTGGCTGCATCCCCAGCAACCCAGGATAGCCAAAATCCAAGGGTTTTGTTCCGCTTTAACTTTATCAGAACTTTATCAGGGTAACAGGAGAGCACAATGCACGTTAATGGAAGACAAACATTTACATTATGCAAAATGTGTCTGTTGTTGGGGAAACTATCATCAGAGCAAAAGTAACTTTGGGACTGGACTTCTGCTTTAAAGTGGACCATCACCCTCCCGTGATCGGCCCGGGAATCACTTCCCTCCCCGCGGGACATCCGAGATCGGGATGTCCCGCGGGGTGAAACCCCCCCCAAACACCCCAAATCCCCTTACCTTGTCTGGCCGCCGCCGCCTCCCTCGCGCCCCTCTAGACGTGCGCGCGCCCGCGCCGGCCGTCTGTGAATGGCCGGCGCGAGCGCGTCAAGAGTGACGCGCGGGAGGCGGCGGCGGAGGAGCCGCCTGTCCGCGGCTGTCAAACCGCTTGTCTGTCGGCACTGGGAGCGGGGAGAGGTGAGTTTTTCGGGTGATCGGGGGGGTTTCACACAGCGGGGCACCCCGATCGGGGGTGCCCCACCTAAGTGGACCAAGACCCAGGATAGTCAAAATCCTGGGTGTTGGTCCACTTTAAGACAGTTCATGACACTGGGGAGCCGCCTTGAGACAGGTGGCAATCCTGATCTGGAAACTGGAGTTCCCCTTAAAGAGGAAAAACAACCGCCCTGGAGTAATCTGTACCTCTGTAAGTGAAAATCCTGGGTGTTGGTTCGCTTTAAAGTGGATCAAAACCCACCCTGGAGTTTACGAGCCATGCCAGGCATACTTTCTCCCCCTGGGGCATTCAGATTTGGTATGCCCCGCTGTCGAAAACCCCCCAAGGTTGCCTGGAAACTCACCTTCTTTCCTGGACCAACGCCGCATTTGCGAACAGAGGCCGCATCCCCGCTATCCCTTTAGCAGGGCACATGCCCGCGTCAGGCATTTGTAAACTTAAAAGAGTCGCGGCCGCCAGTGCTGTGACTGGACGAGAAGCTGCGCATGCGCCATAGGACCGGGTAAAGGTGAGTGAGATCGGGCAATCTGGGGAGTTTCACACTTCGGGGCATCCTCGATCGTGCTGCCCCGGGGGCAAGGACCAAAATCCTGGGTTTTGGTCCACTTGAAAGAGGTAGCAGGACATAAACTTATGGTGTGCAAACTTCTACTGGAAACAGGAGACCGACACCCACCTGATATCGAAGGGTTTTATACTTGGATTGACGCTGGCCACCCGTATGGTGATGAACTGGACGGGGGTGTTGGAGTCGGGGGAGAGCTCGTGCTGCCTGGATTCGGTCACAGTCAGGTGGATATCCTGCTGCTGGGCCACATGCACCCGGTAGGTGGTCACTTTCATCACCCAGGCATCCGTGACGATCACCCGGGCCCCCGGCACCCCTGTGGCAAACTTGTCAATTCTGCGGAACTCTGTGTTAATGGAAGAAGCCACGGCCCTCCAGCTGGAGCCAGGAAGAGCGTGGTGGGCCAGGGTCCTGGCCAGGGGGTGCTTGCCCCATCTGTTCTGCGACCAGTACAGGACAAGGAGTCCGGCTAAGGCGGGCAGCGCCACCGACACCAGAACCAGCGCTTGCCAGACCTCGCCAGCTGTGTGCAGATAATAGAGCTGCTTCTCTGGTGCCGCAAAACACATTCCTATGTAGTAACCTGCAAAACAAAACAGGCGCTGATCAGATCAGAGCTGAGGCATAACCCTGGGGCTCCAACATCCTAGGAGTGACTCCTCCCCCCCCCCCCATAAAATGCAGAATAAGGGAACCCAACTAACAGGCCAATGCAGAGGCCAGGGCCCCATGCCCCAGGCCATTTCCAGTGCCCCCCTTCCCCTCTGTGCCAAGCTATGTCCAGTGCCCCCCTTCCCCTCTGCGCCAAGCCTTGTCCAGTGCCCCCCTTCCCCCCTGCGTCAAGCCTTGTCCAGTGCCCCCTCTTCCCCTCTGCTCCAAGCTATGGGCAGTACCCCTCTTCTCCTCTGTGCCAAGCTATGACCAGTGCCCCCTTCCCCTCTGCGCCAAGCCTTGTCCAGTGCCCCCTTACCCTTCTGCGCCAAGCTATGGCCAGTACCCCCTTCCCCTCTGTGCCAAGCTATGGCCAGTGCCCCCCTTCCCCTCTGCGCCAAGCCTTGTCCAGTGCCCCCTTACCCTTCTGCGCCAAGCTATGGCCAGTACCCCCTTCCCCTCTGCGCCAAGCTATGGCCAGTACCCCCTTCCCCTCTGCGCCAAGCTATGGCCAGTGCCCCCCTTCCCCTCTGCGCCAAGCTATGGCCAGTGCCCCCCTTCCCCTCTGCGCCAAGCTATGGCCAGTGCCCCCCTTCCCCTCTGTGCCAAGCTATGGCCAGTGCCCCCCTTCCCCTCTGCTCCAAGTCATGTCCAGTGCCCCCCTTCCCCTCTGCTCCAAGTCATGTCCAGCGCCCCCCTTCCCCTCTACCCCAAGCTATGACCAGTGCCCTCCTTCCCCTCTACCCCAAGCTATGTCCAGTGCCCCCCTTCCCCTCTGCTCCAAGTCATGTCCAGTGCCCCCCTTCCCCTCTGCTCCAAGTCATGTCCAGTGACCCCCCTTCCCCTCTGCTCCAAGCCATGTCCAGTGCCCCCATTTACCCAAAAATTTGCAGCCATCTTTCAGTTCACATCAGCCATGTCTCCAACAATATATAATGTCTCCAACAAGCTTGTTAGTTTCTTCTCACTATAAAACTTCCTGGAAGATTCCCCCTCTGCCCTATAACCCCGCCCCTGTCCCTAGCCCCGCCCACACGCTGCCCTTACACACATAGAGCAGGGTCAGGGTCAGGGCTGGGGGTGTGTCACGTACCCAGGGGCAGCAGGGAGTGCACCAGGAGGGTGGCGGTGGTCCTGCGGACGTGGTAATGGATGAAGGCGAGGTCCTCGCTGCCCAGCCAGCAGGACAGCAGGTTCTGCACGGTGATGCCGGCCGAGTGGAACTCATTGGGGGTGAACACGAAGCACACGGCGAACACCACGTAGGCTAAAGTGAAGGTAGATGCTAAATCCTAGCCAGTGAAAGGACCTCTGACGACATCATGCCCATGTGACCGGACGTAGGAGGAGCCAGCCAGTCAGTCTAGAGTCGGCAAGAAGAACAGTGATTTCCCGGGCTTTTCAGTGGGTGCAAGACTTTCAGAAGCAGGTGAGTTTTACCTTTTTTGCTATATACTCTGTATTGGGGGCCCAGCTGTCACATGCTAATCTATTGGGGGCCCAGCTGTCACATGCTAAGCTATTGGGGGGCCAACTGTCACATGCTAAGCTATTGGGGGGCCCAGCTCTCGCATGCTAAGCTATTGGGGGGCCAACTGTCACATGCTAAGCTATTGGGGGGCCCAGCTCTCGCATGCTAAGCTATTGGGGGGCCCAGCTGTCGCATGCTAAGCTATTGGGGGCCCAGCTGTCGCATGCTAAGCTATTGGGGGCCCAGCTGTCGCATGCTAAGCTATTGGGGGGCCCAGCTGTCGCATGCTAAGCTATTGGGGGGCCCAGCTGTCGCATGCTAAGCTATTGGGGGCCCAGCTGTCGCATGCTAAGCTATTGGGGGCCCCAGCTGTCGCATGCTAAGCTATTGGGGGCCCCAGCTGTCGCATGCTAAGCTATTGGGGGCCCCAGCTGTCGCATGCTAAGCTATTGGGGGCCCCAGCTGTCGCATGCTAAGCTATTGGGGGCCCCAGCTGTCGCATGCTAAGCTATTGGGGGGCCCAGCTGTCGCATGCTAAGCTATTGGGGGGCCCAGCTGTCGCATGCTAAGCTATTGGGGGGCCCAGCTGTCGCATGCTAAGCTATTGGGGGGCCCAGCTGTCGCATGCTAAGCTATTGGGGGGCCCAGCTGTCGCATGCTAAGCTATTGGGGGGCCCAGCTGTCGCATGCTAAGCTATTGGGGGGCCCAGCTGTCGCATGCTAAGCTATTGGGGGGCCCAGCTGTCGCATGCTAAGCTATTGGGGGGCCCAGCTGTCGCATGCTAAGCTATTGGGGGGCCCAGCTGTCGCATGCTAAGCTATTGGGGGGCCCAGCTGTCGCATGCTAAGCTATTGGGGGGCCCAGCTGTCGCATGCTAAGCTATTGGGGGGCCCAGCTGTCGCATGCTAAGCTATTGGGGGGCCCAGCTGTCGCATGCTAAGCTATTGGGGGGCCCAGCTGTCGCATGCTAAGCTATTGGGGGGCCCAGCTGTCGCATGCTAAGCTATTGGGGGGCCCAGCTGTCGCATGCTAAGCTATTGGGGGGCCAACTGTCACATGCTAAGCTATTGGGGGCCCAGCTGTCGCATGCTAAGCTATTGGGGGCCCAGCTGTCGCATGCTAAGCTATTGGGGGCCCAGCTGTCGCATGCTAAGCTATTGGGGGCCCAGCTGTCGCATGCTAAGCTATTGGGGGCCCAGCTGTCGCATGCTAAGCTATTGGGGGCCCAGCTGTCGCATGCTAAGCTATTGGGGGGCCCAGCTGTCGCATGCTAAGCTATTGGGGGGCCCAGCTGTCGCATGCTAAGCTATTGGGGGGCCCAGCTGTCGCATGCTAAGCTATTGGGGGGCCCAGCTGTCGCATGCTAAGCTATTGGGGGCCCAGCTGTCGCATGCTAAGCTATTGGGGGGCCCAGCTGTCGCATGCTAAGCTATTGGGGGGCCCAGCTGTCGCATGCTAAGCTATTGGGGGGCCCAGCTGTCGCATGCTAAGCTATTGGGGGGCAGAGCAGGGGGAGGAAAGAGTTAATGCGAGGGCGAGAGCCTGAGGTGGAAAGGTTTAATGCAATGACCCTGTTCACGTAAACATTGTCTGTTTTGTGTCTCCTTAGCTCCCCCTCTGATAACCCCAGCTAAGCCACTTTATTGCCCTAGTACCACCCACCCCCCAGCTGTGTGACTGAGCTAATCAATGCTTCTCTCTCACAAGTGGCAATATAGCTGAGGGGAATGGCTGCAGTCCAGGCTTTCTAAGTCCGATGAATTAGGCCCGAATTGAGCCAGAAGGGAACAGGCACCAGACTCTGCTCGTCTGAAGAATCCCCAACAATGCTCCTCTGGTATTTTACAGTCCTGCTTCCTCTAAAATTCCTGAACTCCCAGCATCCTCCTGCACCTGGTAAGTGTCTCTATATCTCTCCATCACTGCTCTCATCCCCCTACCTGTGCTCGCATTAATTTATTTCACTGGCTAAATCTCTCTCATTTCTCCATGCACCGCAAAACACGCTCTGCCACTTTCAAATCCCACTGTCACCTCCTCCATCCTCACAGCTAACGGCTGAGCAATTTGCCACATACTTCAAAGACAAAATCGACATGATTCAAAGTGGCTTCTCTCTCCTACCAACATCCCCCCTGCCCCACTCATTAACTAATTTCACAGTGCTAACTGCTCAAGGTCTCAAAGGCTCACCTGACCTCCTGCTCCCTTGATCCCATTCCATCCCACCTTATCCCTCAACTGTCTCCTGTCATTCCAGCCCTAACATCTTTTTTCAACCTCTCCACTGGTACCTTTCCCTCTATAAGCATTGTGCGTCGGGGTGCCCTAGGGTAAGGACCAAAACCCAGGATAGTGGAAAGCAGATCAATCACCAGAGAAAATCCTGCTGATTTGTCCACTTTAACCCCATCAACACTGTGCCCCCCCCCCCCCAAACACACACACACACACACACACACGCGCGCGATAAGTGAGTCTTGCTGGGCTTACTGGGGGGATTTTCATACCGATCCTAATTTGCGCGTTCCTGGAAACAAGGAACAAGATCTGGTAAATTCAAATTCCTGGCCTTTTTTCCACTTTAAAGCAGAGCTAAGCATGGGAATCTGACTATCCTGGGTTTTGTTTTCTGCTCCTGGGGTATTCCAAATTGACGAGAGGGGTTATGCAGCAGACACCCTGGCCTAGTATTGTATACACACACCCCTCTCTCCCCTCCCCTTTCTGTGAATGAGTTGCTTACCTGCTGCTTCATTCACAGTAGCAACACATCTATCACCAGTGACCTCGTGCTACATACTTTCATTGATGGTGCAGCGGTCCTGCTCCCTAACTCCCAGATCGGTCCAACGGTGCTCCTGTCATAGGAAGGAGCGCCAGGTGGCACCACCAATGAAAGAGACTGCAGCTCGAGGCTGGCTCGCGCTTCGGAAGGGGGGGGGGGGTGCTGCCATGTTAGTGACCAGCTGGCTTGTGGGGGGGAGAGGGGGCGCAGGCTTGGAAGCGTGGGTGTAAGGAAAACCAACATCTAGATGATGCCAGCTTTCAGTGGGCCCCCCTGGGGGCCGAAGGCAGCTGCCCCACTTTGCCGCCCTCTGGTGCTGGCCCTGGTCTACATGAGGGGGTTGTTATTTTTCCGGGGATACTTTTGGTTTGCCGTAATGCTCTGCAGGGGTGGGTTGCTGGAATGCTCTGCATTTGGGGGGGGGGGGCATATAGAGCTGTTTGCTCAGCACTTTCAATGTAGCAGGTGAGTTTCTCTCCCTATCCCACTCAGTCACACACAACAAATCCTTACTACAGCGTTTATTCTTCGGCAAAGATTGATCTCCTCCCTCTTGGTTTCTCCTTCCATGGTGAGCTGGAGTTGTTAAATTTCATTTCCTTTTTTTACCTTAATTTTTTTAAGGGTCTCCCAGGGCCAACATAAGTAATGTGAGCTCTGTAATGCTAGTCTTTTGAAACCCCCCTTTTTTCCTGGATACAGAACGCAGAGGACCTTACGGAGCCATCAACAAAGGGGCTGATTCAGCACTGAGCAAGTTTCTGACACTTGCTGTGTGCGAAGTCTCTTGCGTTTGGAGGAAAGTCAGGTCTTTGCTGATTCAGCAGCACACCCTACTATTTTATTCTAAGCATACAGCACGTCCTGCTCCAGACATATTCATAACGTATGGGTATACCTCCGCCTTCAGCGCCGTGCACTGCAGATCATGAAGAAAACAAGCTCCCCCCAGCTCCACACACACACCGGAGAACCTCCCACAATCCCCAGATTTCTCTGCAGTGCTGAAACTGCAAAGACATGAAGTATCACGCTCTCGCAGGCGAGTGGGGCTTGACAGCCCGAGGCCCTGTGGGACTATTCCCACCCGTCCTTTTTTTGTATTCATCAATGCCTCCCAGCCTGGGCTGCGTTGGTCGGGTGAAGGTAGGCAGCACCATGTGTGCTTACGGAGCTAGACTCCACCGCAATTCCCCAACCATAGGGTAGGCGGTTTTGGCCGATGGTGAGCCTCCAAGGGATGCCCCTCCCGCATTATGGTCCCTTACCCCGTGTAGGGCTGGACCCTTGTTACCGGGTCGCCATTCTCCTTCTTTCCCCGTCCACTTAGAGGGAAAAGAAAGGGGGGGGGGGTATGCGTGTGGCGGTCCTAGTTACCAGTGCGTCACGCTTGTGGCTTCTATTCTGCCCTTATTAGCTCATTGCGCTTATTGTTAGTATCCGCTCTATGGTCTGTTAGGCCTACGGGTTGCATCCGTGCCGTATATTTTTACCTCAGAGCTTCGCGCTCTTTAGTATGGGCGGGGCTTTAGTTTGGCGTGCTTCGCGTCACGGCGGAGTATTTAGCCCGCCATTCGAGCTTCGCTGGGCGCCATTTTGGTTACCTTCATGCGCACGCGTCGTGGCGGGCAAATCCTTTTGTTTTTTGTCTGTCCTACTGCGCAGGTCCCTGACATCTCTTTCCCATTTGTGTCTTTCAGACGCTGAGTTCCGGCGGCCTCTCCCGGCCTCACATCCACATATTTCTATATACCTTTCATATTTTATAACAGTACCTTGCTATACTCATAAGTATAAGAGCGGGTTTTCCCAAAATCTCCCGCATTGATCAGCGGGTAGTTGGGGCATCCAGGGTTGCTACTGCATAAATCCCTATTTGACATCTTGTCTCTAAACAATCACCATATGGAGGCATCTCAGGATTGTGTTACCGGGATCCCGTTGGGACAAGACCGGCTGTGTGTATCGTGCGGTCTCCCCCATGCTGGGGCGGACGGGGCACGGGTCTGTGTGTCATGTTCTGAACAGACGCTGGAATTGCGAGCGACGCTTGCTGTTCCTCGCTCCTTATTGCCCCCTTCCCCTTCTCTTAACCTCACTCCTGCGGAGTCTGGCACCAGTGGCGAGTTACAAATAGACTCCCCTCCTAGACGGCCCACGCTTGCCCAGATTGTTGAAGGTTTGTCTGGCCGGATGGGTCTTGATAGACGACGGTCTTGGACTCCTGCGGCTTCGGCCTGTGCTATGGGCTCTGAGGAGTCTCTGTCCACACGGGCTAGCGCCACGTCGGAAGAAGTGGAACTGTTCTCTGATCGAGGCTCCCCTGAACAGAGGCGGATGGGTCAGGATGATGCTGGTCAGGATGACTGGGACAAGCTCGATATTGGCGGCATGTTACTCTGGATTTTTAGTGCATTGTCCATTTCGCCTCCCGCTGCGGTTTCCAGGCCGCGAGGGGGGCGCTTTCACACTGCGCCTGCGCGCTTGGAATTTCTCGAGCAGGCTCACTTCCATGCTCTTGTACTTAAAGAGTGGGATTGTCTTGATGCTCTTCTAAAGCCCCCGGGGGACTGGGGTTGGAAATACCCTTTTCCCCCTGAAATGGTTGACATTTGGTCTTCGCCCCCATTAGTGGACGCTCCGATTATTGGGGTTCCTAACCCCCCCTTCCTTACAGCTCCGGCTTATAGCTGCCTGTGGGACGCTGAGGATCGGCGCATCGATAGGCTTGCTTCTCACGCATTTACATGTGCTGGCACTGCGCTGCGCCCTGTCTGTGCCGCGGCTATCACGGCAGTGGCTGCTAAGACTCTTATAAGGAAGATGCTGGAGCATCAGCCTGAAGATTTTCCCTGGGAGGTGTTTTACACTCTCTCTAGCTGCGATATTTTTGTCAAATTCATTCTTTTGGCTCTGGATGACACTATTAAAATGTGTGCAAGGACTTCTGCCCAAGCGGTAGCTATACGTCGCCTGCTCTGGCTCCGTCAATGGGGGGCAGACGATGACGCTAAAAGGACCTTGACGGGGCTTCCCTTTAGAGGGCATCGCCTGTTTGGGGCCCGTCTGGATTTGTTTGAGAAACAGGATAGTCCACCTAGTCAGAGGCGGCCGTTGCGCCCCCCGCGGAGCACAGATACCGCTCCTTCTTCACATCATACTGATGGGCAGGAACCGGGGATGCCCGCCGCAGGGTCTGGTTCGGTATCCTGTTCCAGGAGTGATGCTCAATGCCCGGGGCCCTCGGGCCGGCTAAGCCCTTTTCCTTCCCTAAAAACCCTCATGCATGATGGGACGCCCTCACCCACCTGGGTGAGGGGATGGCAGCAGCACTTTACTCCCCTCAGGAGGCATCCTGCCTTGTTCTTGTGGCTTTAGGGGATAGTTCCTTCAGGTGTGGAATAGTGTTTGCTGTGTGGCCCTTCCCTAAGTTGGTCAGGAGGACTTTGGTTCCATGCTTTTCTTCAAGTATGGGCGCAGGCTTAATGGGCCTGTCGGGTATGGCTTCCTTGCAGAATGCCATTATCGTATAGAGACGGGGGCCCCTGAGTGGGTCTGTCCTTTCCTTCTTTTAAGGATGAGGGAGTCTTTTGCCTGTTCCCTAGGGTGGCGTGGCATTTGTATCCATAAGCATTCAGCCTGGCGCCCTTGACAGGGCTGCCTGTACCCCATGTTCCAGGGATCCCCTGGACGCTGGTGGCGTGTTCTGTTTTCTTCTAGACTCCGTCGAGTCTTTTGGATATTAAGCCCTCTACTGCTGGATAGTGGTGATCGCTGACTCTGTCTTAAGCTTAAGCTGAGCCACTGTTGCGCCCTTGTATGCGCTAGGCTCTAGAAGGGTGAGATGTCTGACACGGCTCCGGGAGGCATCTACCAGGGGACCTTTGGGCCCTTCTTTCCTTCACCAAAGCAGTTGTGGGATGGAACTGGGCAATCCTGTGCTCTACTCTGTTCCTTCCTCTAGTTCCGGGTTGTACCTGGATTGGGCTTCCCCTTGTGTCCTTTCCTTGGCTATAAGGACTTGACCGGATCGTGGCCTCTGGGCCTTTGTTCTGTATAATTTGTTCTCCAGACAGAATTGCTTCTGGTACGCTAGTTGGCGGCTGGGCCTTGACTTCACTTGTCTCTGTGGTCTTTCGGCTCTGAGGCGCTTTAGCCATTAGCCCTGGATGAGGGGTGCGCACTCTGGGTATGGGTCTGCTTACCTTACTCCTGGTGGAGTTGGTTTTCTTCTACCGGTTACTCGAGAGTACCGTGGGGGAACATTCCATACCCTTTGTTTTCCCCTGTTTGGTTACCATGGTACCTAATTTGGCAGGTTGGCAAAAGGGGGTTTATTCTTCCGAAACCCCAGGGAGTTCCTAGGAGGGACCTTGCAGGCTCTGGTTCCTAGGTACTTGTTGATCATAACGACTTTCTGGTGGGTCCTAGTTGAGGACTAATCCTTGTACCATTGGGGGACTTTTTTGCCCATAATGAGACAGTTCCTTGTTCCTGCGGCATTCGGGGGCCTGGATCTGTTCCGCGGGAGCTCGGATTCCTTGGGGGACTTAATTTCCTTGTCCTCCTGTTGTATTCCTCTAGTGGGAGGCTCGTGGTGTGCCTCTGTGCTCACATTGGCAGGGTTCTGCAGGACTACGTTGTCTGTCGTAGGGGCCTGCCCCTGTTTCTTGGCCAGATTGGTCTGCCCTGGTTGGGGTTAGCGGTTCTGGCTGGTTGGTTACTTGAAAGACGTTTACCCTTGCCCTACCGGGCGTGGGGGGGAGAGCTTGCGTTAGTCTCGGATGGCAAGCAGCACCTTATGCTAGGGGCCTGGGTGGCCCAGTGGGGTGTTGGTTTTCAGGGAGTCCTGCCTAGAGCAGTAGGACTAGATGTTCCCTCTTGGGGACTATTTTTAACATAGTAGGGTGCCTTTATTTTAGGCCTACTTTAGCGTTGGCAGGATCTTGTGCTTCCCTGGTGGAGTTGACAGATCTCGGGGTGTCTTGTTCCTTGGAGGCTCTGGACCTTGTCTTCCTCTTTATTTCTTCCTTCTGCCACGCTAGATTAAGTTATGGTGTACCCATGCCTTCGCTGGGTCTAAAGCTCCTTCCCTTGCGGCGATATCTGCTCCTGGGATTAGGATCCTATGAGCAGTGTTTGGTATTGGCTCACGACTTTGCTCGGTCTAGGGTGAGGCCTGCCCTGTTCTTCTATTGCTAGACCTGATACAATCTTTTGTTGGCATTCCTCAGGGTCTGCTCAGGTGCCTTTCTGGGGGATTCCTAGATTTATTCTGATGCCCTTCTGGGGGTTTCCATGGGTCTTAGTCAGGCCGTTGCCTGCTTTGCCGCTTCCATCAGGTTGATTTTCTGGAGTGGTTACTCCAGTCAGAGGGGCGCCATGAGGAACGGCTCTATTGACGGTCCTGGTCTATATAATATATAAATATATATCCCTTGGGTATAGCTGTATACCGTGTGGTAAGGGTGCCCGCTTTACACCAAGTTGGATCCGGGCGATATTTTGTTCCCTTCTGCCTTGGCCGGATACTCGGGTCTCTGGGCTATTGCCAGAATTTCTATGAGATAACAGGGATCTGTGCCCTTCTTCTGGGGTTAGAGATCTGCTGAAGCTGTCTTGTCCCTGAAAGGGATCTTATCTTTTGGGGCCTACCGGGGCCCCCTTCTTGAAGTACCGATTTTATTGCTCCCATGGGCTAAGGGCCCTCTGGGTTGGTTCTGTTCTGTGGGTCGTCCTTGTGGACCTGTAGTACTCTTTCAGCTTCTGCTGAGTATTGTCGTTGGTACTACGGCCGGTCCCGTCTACGACCTGGACATGTATTTCCCGTGGGAAAAGTTTTGAGTTGCCATGGCTACCCTCTCTTGTAGTAGCATGGTTAGGCAGTTACTTGGCCTATTCTTTTAGGGGGAAATTCTTCCTCCCTTTTGTTTTCGTTTTATTACTGTTAGTGCTGGCTTTGCCTTTTAGCACTATGTTCTGGTGGACAAGCTGGCTAGTCCGCTGCTTGTGTTTAGTTCTCCCTTTTACAAGGTTCAAAGGTTGAGGTTAGAGCATTGCTCTTGTTGTTAATAGCATGGTCAGGGGTGACAGCGCTTTACTGTTGGCTGTGCCTTCTCATGGGGATCCCACCCTATTTTGGACACTGCTATTGGATGTCCCATACGTTATGAATATGTCTGGAGCAGGACGTGCTGTATGCTTAGAATAATACAATTCTGTGAGAATCTTACCTGTAGAATTGGTATTATATGCATACAGCACGTCCTGCTCCACCCCACCCTGATTTCACTTGTTCTGGATCCCCTGTATGGTGATTGTAATCACTTGGTGTTATTGCCAGATGTTCTGGGTGGTTTGTTTCTTCTGGCTTCTCTTCTCACTGCTTTTCAATGCTGGGGATTGTGGGACGTCCTCCAGTGTGTGTGGAGCTGGGGGGAGCTTGTTTTTTTCATGATCTGCAGTGCACGGCGCTGAAGGCGGAGGTATACCCATACATTATGAATATGTCTGGAGCAGGACGTGCTGTATGCATATAATACCAATTCTACAGGTGGGATTCTCACAGAATTGTATTTTTTTCCCCATGCATGCCCCTCTAGCCCCCCCCCCCCCTTGCTTCTGCCTTGGCTGCCAGCCAGAGATACTGATGGATAGCAGAGACAGGGATGCTTTTATAGTACCGTAGGCGTTACCCACCCATTCACCAGCAGACAATAGCCGTGCAGATTTAGATAGCTGTGGAGCAAAACTCTCCCTGGAGTCTGAGACTCTGCAGACATGGGTACAGGGGAATGCATCTACTAGCGTGCTCTGATTTGCTCACCCTAGACCAGCTCTTGGGCAAATGACCGGAAGCAGATGGAATCGCTGGACGAGAGGCTGCGCATGCGCCGTAGGACCAGGGAAGGGTGAGTGAGATCAGGTGATGTGGGGGTTTTCACTCCCCCAGGGTCAAGGACCAAAACCAAGGACAGTCAAAATTCTGGGTTTTGGTCAACTATAAGCAGCGCAAAGTCTGTCAGTAACAGGTTCGTGCTGCTATGGCTGTGAGAACCATTATTTCTTAATTTTAAACGTGTTTCCGCAGCTTGGGTGCGGTGGGGAGCTGGGGCAGGTGGGGTTCGCCTCCTCCCTAGCCCCCTCCCCACACATGTCAATACTGCAACCTGGGCTCTGATGCCGGTTGCGGCAAACATCTGGCCACACTGCTTCCTGTGGAGCTGGGGAGCAATTGTCCACCAGTCTCTCGGCGCCACTCTCCTTCCCTCCCAGCTTGGGCTTATCTCAGTGGCGGCCATTGGAGGTGGGTGGGTTACCATGATCTCTGCCTGCCTCCTTGACCTCCTATAGGGGCAGCACTGGTAAATAGAGAGTGCGACTTCTCCCGTTCGTGAATATCCCGCCCTTCTTCCCTGCCAGCAAAGCACACGCTACTGTACAGCTACATGGACAGTAGCATTGTACAGAGCGTTTTCCTGAGGAAAGCAACGTGAGATTATCCTGTCAGTTGGATACTGAGACTGCTATCACAAGATACCAGGTCATTGTTTATTTTGGACTACCAGTAGTCATATAGCGGGGGCATAGGCATCCCAGATGACTATTTCACAGCACAGTGTCCATCACCATGTCAACAATCGGTAGGCACCGCATCCAGACCTGATTGGGCAGGGTGGCAAGGGTAAAGGCGGAGATCCAATATCCATAGCTCTGTACCTCCAGCAGGGGCTACGTTCCCTCCAGAATTCTTGTCTACTAGCTCACAGCTGGCTTGGGAAATAATGTTGGGAATACTGCAGAACATGCAGTGGGAAATGTAGCTCATGCGTGCCAAGCAGCATATTCCCCCTGCACACTTCTCTCACCAGGATTTCTCAACTCTCCATAGAACCTGAGGTATCGTAGACTTCAGCAGCTTCACTGCGCGAGACCAACATAAACCTCAGTCGAGTGTGTTGATTTGAGTCCCTCATGTCCGCCCTGAATATGGCCAAGTAACTTCCATGTCAGGCACGGTACCGGTCCAAAAATGAAAGTGATCAAAGATGATCTTTTCCTTTCACGAACAGTTTGAGGAACAGAAGAGGAATGGGGGCAATCAGATGAGACACCAACTGTTGCCAGGAGAATGGAGTGTTTTTACTCCTTTCAGGCGGAATCACCTAAAAGGCTTGTAGCCTTTCCAGAAGTCGATGCATCCATTTCTATGCTGGGCAAGCATGTCCTGATCCCAACATCTGAGGGTTCTTTAGTAAAAGATCCAGTAGACAAGAAGTTGTAGACAGTGTGCAAACAGGCCGTTGTCCTGGTAGGAGCAGCCCTCTGCCATATTTTTGCAACAAACATTCTCTTTGCAGCATGTAGGATCTGGGTGGATGCTCTCAGCCGCACAACCCCGTATGAGGATGAGGACGCTCAGAGCTACTTGCATGTACGCCATGGCTTTTCATGTACAAGCTATGGCTGATGTCGCACCAATCTGCGTCTTCAGGCGCTTCGCATTGTGAAGGACAATCTGGCTCGAGTAATAGTCGGACGACGAGGTATCCAAGAGTAACCTGGTTGCCTTGCCCTTTATAGGCAGTCATTTCTTCAGAGAACCACTTTACGACCTGGTCAAGAAGCTGACGGGAGGTTAGTCTACTAAGTGTCATCAGAGATGGTGGACCAAGTCGTTATTTATGAAAGCTCCTTCCTTTCGTCTGCACAGAGCATCACAGTCAGTGCTGGATAAGACCCACTCTGCAGTAAAGGAGAAGGAAGGCTCTTTCCTCACCCGCTTGCGCTGCACTTTTGCAGGGCGCAGTAGAGTTGTCTGAACATGGGAATTATTCAACCAGTACCTTCATCACAGAGGGGGTCTAACTTCTACTCCGACCTTGTAAGAAAGAGATCTTGGTTCATCCCATTCGTCCCCAAAGCTCAACACATTCATTCGGGTGCAGAAGTCCTGAATTGAGTCTGCGCTCGGTGGTGCCACCGAGACTTCTTAGCATAAGATGCATATCTAGGTTCGGAGTGGGAGATTGCCACTTCCAATTCGGCCTCACTACAGCAGCAGTGTTCACCAAGAAGGACCCTCCTCTTGTTTTTTGGGATGCGTCTGTACACAGAAGTGGCCAAAGTATTTTTACCAGACAAGCGGGTGATCTTACAGCACATGGGGGAGGCCATCATCTCTCTCTACCCACACCAACTCTGCGCAAGTGCATGAGATTGACAGGGCTAATGGTGTTGGCAATGGAAGCTCTGTCCTTCACCCAGTTTCACACCAGACCTCTCCAGCTGGCCATTATGTCATCCTTGGACAAATCCCAAGAGACACTGCATTCCACATACATCATTCAGAAATGACCAGTCTGCCCTGGTGGCAATCATCCCCTCTTATCCTGCGAGAAAGATCCTTCCTGTGAATTTAGTGGAAGGTGGTGACCACACAATACAGCCTGATAGGGTGGGGAGGCATTCTGGACAAGACAGCCCAGGGTCATTGGACCTCCCATGTAGTCGAGAATACATCGATGTACTGGAGCAATTCACCTGGCACACTGTCACTGGACTTGGACCTGACAAGCACGCCATTCAGGGTCCAATTAGACAATGTGGTGGCTGCCTTATACATCGGGTGGGCACCAGAAGCGCGGCTGCTATGGTGGAAGTCTACAATATTCTGGAATGGGTGGAACACCACGTTCCAGCCATCAGTGGTCCACATTCTGGATGTTGAACATACAGAAGAACTTCAGCAGAGAGCAAGTCAATTCTGGTAATGGGCTCTGTCGGGCAAAGTCTTTACCAACATTTGTGACAGGTGGGGCCTACCAGATGTGGAACTATTCACCTCCAGGCACAACCAGAGGGTGTAAAAGTTTGAAGCCAGAAAAAGGACCCACTAGCCCTAGCTTGTGATCTTATGGGCTTAGTTCAACCTGGTGTAAGGCTTTCCGCGGCTTCCAATGCTCCCCAGGCTTATCAGAAAGATGGCGCAGGTGCTGACCATTCTGGTCGCCCCCAATAAAACTGTGGTACGTGGAGGTAATGGCACTTGTGACTGACCTACCTTTTCATCTCCCCGATCTACAGACACAGGGGCCGATATTCCACACGAATTCACTCATTGGCTTTGACGGCTTGGCTGTTTAAACCAGGGTCTTGAGGGAGCGGGGGTTGTCCTCCCCGGTGGCCTTTAACATAAGGGCAAGAAAGTTGACTTCTTACAAAGTCTACAACAGAACCTGGAAGGCCTATTTTCGTTGGTGTGAGAGCAGGAGTCTGTCCACGCAGAGATGTGATAACTTGAGAATCCTTGACTTTGTGTAGCAAAGTTCATCCACCTACCAAACCTCTAGAACCTCCAGGTTCTGAACCTCTTTCGGCTCTGCAATTGCCCCCCTTTTAGCCAGTGGCGGACGCTACCTTGTTTTTGCTAACTCAGAGGGTAATGTTCCTTGTTGCGATCACTTCTGTATGCACAGTCTTGGAACTGGCCGTATTATCTTTTACAAGGTTAAGCCTACCACATTACTTTCTTCCTAAGGTTTATTGGCCTTTCATATCAATGGCTCATGTATTGAAGGTGACTCAGGTCCTGTTAATTTGTCTTAAAGGTAGAGGTTCAAAATGTTGGTGGTTTATGCAATGGTTTGGTCAGTTAAATTCCTCTGTGTGCTCTTCATTTACTGCTATTTACCAATGGGGCAGGGAGATATGCTCCCACGGAAGGAGCAACTGAGAAGAGATGGCAATCAAGCTTTGCATATTTTACATTCAGGTCTGTCCCTCCTACCAGTAGTAGACAGTAGGAGAGGAGGGTAGGGAGAGAAAGGAATTCCACATTTAAAGTGGTTCCCCTAAATAACAAGCCATGCCATGGCCCAGGACCCGTTAAAGATAAGCCAAAAAAAAAGTACCTTTTTGTCCCGCGTGGTGTCGCGTCACTTTTTGTTGCGCGTCACCATCTTGAAAATGAATGTAAGAGATCGGCGCTACTGCGCATGCGCTCCCTCCGCAGTTCACCCGGCTGCAGAGCGCGCTCACGTGCTCACCTAAAGAGAAAAAAACGGTCATGCGCAGTAGCAGCGCTTCACTTTACCTAAGCGCTGCTACTGCGCATGCCCGCTTTTTTTTTTTTTTCTCTTTAGGTGAGCGCGCTCTGCAGCCGGGTGAACGCCGGAGGGATTGAAAGTCAGGGCAGTTCCTGTGAAAGGTGAGTTAATTCTATTTTTCACATGTTTTTTTTGTTTTTCAGGAAATAGAGACAAGAGACATGCACACACCCTGATAGAGAGGACAGAGGCCAGGCCCCCCGATGATGTTGAGAAGATATCGCGTGAGTGAGGAGACGGACAAGGAAGAAATGGACGGACAAGCAAGACGGACAGCATGCAAATGAACGGACAAGAGGGCGGGACTTCCGGATGAGATTTTTGAAGAATACAGGCGCTCCGAGGGACAGAAGGCTGCAAAAGTCATCAAAAGGTAAGTGTCTTATTCTAAGTATGTCACACACCCCGCTTCAAACTATAATTACACTTGGGTTATACTGACCTGAAGAGGGCGAACTTGCAGAGAAGTCAGGAGAAAAGCGAGCCCCTCCCGGTCTATAAATACCTGGGACCTCCCACCATATCCCAGTGTTTCTTCTCTGCAGATCGGCGACAAGTCAGAAGAATGAAGTCTCCTGATTTCAGGTAGCCGGGGTAAATCCCGGCCCCCCCTCTCGGTTCTATTACTGAGCGGCACTCTTTTATTCCCCCTTAGAGAAGCCTCCCAGCCTAGGCTGCGGGGCCGGGCGATGGTAGACGGCACCTTATGGTGCCTAGGAGCCTAGCTCCACTGCAAGGCCCCATACTAAGGGGCAAGCGGTTATCCGGTCTGGTGATCCCTGATTTGGGATGCCCCGTCCCTGTTCCCACCCCCTGGGTGTTGGCACTTTTCCCCCGCTCTGTCCCCATTTCTCCCTACGCTAGGGGGGGGCTTCCCTCATTAGTGTGTGTGTGCATGTGTGCTTATGCTTTGCGGCGCTGCCTTGGAGATGGGGAGCTTCCCCACCTCCGTGGTGCTGCGGGAGGGGCGGGGCCGGTCTCAGGGCACGAGCCGGCGGCCCACCCGCTCCCGAATTGGCGCTGTGGGGGAGCCCGCTCAGTGGCTGGGCTCCTTGCTCTTCTCCAGGGGGTGGGGGGCGGATGTGTCGCGCGTCAGGCGGCCGCCTTCTCTTGCCGGTTTGGCGGCTCAGCGTTGCTGGGCTCTGCTGGAGGGGCGGGGCTGCGCATCGCGTGGCCCGCGCTGTGCTGTGTGGCTGGTAGGGGCGGGGCCAGGAGGCGCTTCGCTCGTGTTGGTCCAGCACGCCCCCCTTCTCCTTCCTCCTGCTGCTGCTGCTGCCTCCGCGTGCCTTGTGCTCTGCCATCTTGTGAGTATTTTTCCCTTTCTTTGTCTTGGGCCGGCTGATTGGCCTGGTGTTTGCAGTTTTGGCTTGCTCAGGTGCAGGTTTAGATCCTGTTCCTTCTAGTTAAGTTTGGTTTAGCGCAGCTGCCATTTTGTGCATATTCTGTGTATATATGTATATATTATATGCCTATGTATACCTTTGCTGTGTGGGAAACCCTGCTCTGGAGTGACTGCTGTCTCTTGGTTTCCAGATCCCTGGTTGCAAGTTAAAGGGGTCCCCCGGTCTTAGATACCTGGGTAGGCTTAGGTTTCCCTATAAATTCTCCCACGCGGGACATCCAAGGGGCATCCCGGGTCGCTTATTGCATAAATCCCTGGGTCACTGCGACTACCACAATTTCACCATATGGAGGCTTCCAACGATACCGGAAATCGCCCCTCGGGGCAATCCAGGCAATGTTTGGGGTGTGGGGCTTCCCTTCCAGGGGATGATGTCATACTCTGCATTCCATGTGCACAGCGGAACATTACGCAGCAGTCCGGTACGCCGGCGTCCGGCTCCTCGCCGCCTGTATCACCTACCCCTCCCCGCCTGTTCGTACCCCATGTGATGTTGTCATGGGTGGGGAGTCGCAAGCTGAGGTGTGTGCTAGATTGGCCAATCTCGAGAAAATGTTTTCTACTGTGGTTGCCCAGAAGGCCCCGGCTAAGCGGAAGCATCTTTCCCCAGCGGCGCCGGCGTGTGACGTTGAAGAGTTTGACTCTTTAGACTGGTCCGATTGCTCCCCGCTTGAGGAGGGGGAGATCTTTGAGGAATTGGACGAGGCTGAAGACCAGCAATTCTTTAGTGCGGCTGGTGAGCAGGCGATACTTCAGGGTGATACTTTTGACACCCCTTCGATCCTGGCTCAGATGTTTGAAGTTTTGGCTATCGCTCCTCCTGAGGTGGCTCCTCTGCCAAAAGGGGAGTTGTTTGAGGTGTCCAAGCCGCGCTTGGAGTTTCCCCATAAAAGGTATTTTGACAATGTCATTCTTAAGGAATGGGAAAAGCCTACTCGCCTTCCTGGTGTTCCTCCGGGTTGGGATAAGAAATATCCTTTTCCGGCTGACCTGGTTAAGCGATGGTCTTCCCCTCCCGAGGTTGATGCTCCGGTTTTGGGGTTGTCTAGCACGGCTGTGTTGCATTCTCCTGACTGTACTACCATCAAGGATGGTGAAGATAGACGTATTGACCAGTTGGCTTGCCATGGTTTTGCCAGTGTTGGGTCGGCCTTGCGGCCCGTTTGTGCTTCGGCGCTGTTGTTGTTGGCTTCCAGGTCATTTGTCTGTGGTCATTTGTTGACTTCTTCCGGCCTTGACCCGGCTTGTGAGGAGTTCGTTGCTCTCAAACGTTGAGTCATTTTTGTCCTTTGTGCCTGCCGCTCTGGATGACACCATGGTAATGTGCAGTCGGACCACGGCCCTGTTGGTGGCTATCTGGCGGTCCGTTTGGTTGCGCCAATGGCCTGCTGATTTTGTTTCAAAGAAGTCTCTTACGGCTCTCCCTTTTGTGGGTCTGCGCCTGTTTGGAGAAAAATTGGATTCTGTTGCCAAGGGAGGTAAGTTACCTCAGCGCAAGAAACAACGCCGTTCCTTTCGGGGGACGGCTGCCTTTAACCCGTCCTTTCGGGGAACCAGAACTGGCAGGGGTTCGGCTTTCTCCGCCACCAGAGGTGCCGCTTGGAACAGGGGCAGAGGTCATGCCCGTCCTGGTCACTCCTGGGGCTCCAAGTCCAAACCCGCTGCCAAGCCCGCTCGGCAATGAGGGGGCGCCCTCACCCTTGCGGGTGGGGGGACGGTTGCGACACTTCTCCCAGGTCTGGGACCAGGTGGTCTTGGACAGATGGATCCGGGAAGTGGTGTCATCCGGTTACAAGCTGGAGTTCGAGTCCCGGCCTTCTTCCAGGTTTTTCAGGTCTCGAGTGCCTTCGGATCCTTTGGCCGCGCAGGGGCTCCGGGCGGCCGTAAGGAATCTTCTGGACATGGCAGGTATTTGTTCGGTGTCTCCCTCGGACGCGGGCCTGGGCTGCTATTCCAATCTGTTCACGGTGCCCAAAAAGGACAGATCCGTTCGTCCTATTCTGGATCTGAAGTTCCTCAACAGGTTTATCCGCCCCCGGAAGTTCTGCATGGAAACTCTGCGCTCAGCCATCAATTCTCTTTGTCACAGGGACTTCATGACGTCCATAGACATCAAGAACGCTTATCTTCAAGTCCCTATCTTCCCGGCACACCAGAGATTCCTCAGGTTCGTGGTGGAAGATCAGCATTTTCAATTTGTGGCTCTTCCGTTCGGCCTTACCTCGGCTCCAAGGGTGTTCGCCAAGGTGCTGGCAGGGGTGATGGCCCTCCTCAGAGCCCAGGGAATTCGCGTTGTGCCTTATTTGGACTACCTTCTCATCATGGCTTCCTCGTTCAGTCAATCGGAGACAGACACCAGGACCGTGGTGTCCGCTCTGGAGAGTTTCGGCTGGGTGATCAACTATCCCAAGTCCTCCCTCTCTCCTTCCAGGGTGGTGTCCTTCCTGGGAATGTCTCTGGATTCCTTCCATCACCGAGTGTTTCTTTCTCACTCCAAGGTCCTTTTGATTCAGGAATTGTCTCAGCTTCTTCTGTCCAACCCTCTATCCCGTCTATCCGGCAGGGAATGCGACTGGTGGGATTGATGGTGGCCTCCTTCGAGGCGGTTCCCTTTGCTCAGTTTCACACAATGACGCTTCAGCTTCATCTGTTGGCGGCTTGGGGCCGGTGTCCAAGGTCGTTGGATCTGTCTTTTCAGATGTCCTCCCGGGTTCAGCAGTCTCTTCAGTGGTGGTTGGTCCCAGCCAATCTCTTGAGGGGCAGGTCTTTTCTGACGCCTCAGTCACCACGGATGCCAGTCTGTCGGGGTGGGGAGGCTTCTGGAAGGATCTTCAGTTTCAGGGGCTGTGGGGGCCTCAGGAGGCCCATTTGCCTATCGATGTTCTGGAGCTGAGAGCCATCAGGTTGGTTCTGTCTCACTTGACACAGCATTTACAGGGTTTGCCGGTTCAAGTTCGGTCGGACAATGGGACGGCGGTTGCCTACATCAATCGCCAGGGAGGGACTCGCAGCTGGAGTGCTCTCAGAGAGGTGTTTCTGATTCTGGCCTGGGCGGAGAGCCATGTCCCATGCATCTCGGCGGTGTACATCCCGGGGGTGGAGAACACGGAGGCGGACTCCCTGAGCAGGTGTTCTTCCCGCGGGGGGGGGGGAATGGTCTCTCAATCGCAAAGTTTTTCGGTCTCTTTGCCTCCGGTGGGGGACACCAGAGGTGGACCTGTTTGCGTCTCGTCACAATCACAAACTTCCGGCATTCGTGTCTCTCTCTCAGGATCCTCTGGCAGTGGATGCCATGTCCCTGAGCTGGAGGGACCTGGGGTTCCTTTATCTGTTTCCTCCGATTCCCATGGTGGGCAAGGTGTTGCGAAAGTTGGCCCTAGAAGGGGTTCCCGCCATTCTGGTGGCTCCAAGGTGGCCAAGGCGGGTGTGGTTCGCAGACATCGTCCGGCTGGCAGTGGATCAGTTTGTTCTGCCCCTTCGGCCGGACCTGTTCACTCGGGGTCAACTACTTTACCCCAATTTACCAACGCTGGCTTTGACAGCTTGGTTGCTGAAACCTCCATCTTGAAGGAGGAAGGCCTCTCTGATTCTGTGATTCTGACTCTTGTTAGTGCTAGAAATAGTTCTTCTTCTACCAGCTACTATAGGACTTGGAGGTCTTATATCGTTTGGTGTGAGGTCAGGGCCTTGCCCTGCAGGGTGTTTTCTATTTCTAGGATTTTGGATTTTCTGAAACATGGGCTGGACTCTGGTCTCCAGCTGAGTACCTTGAAAAGGCAGGTTTCTGCCCTGTCTGTCTTCTTTCAAAAGTCTTTTGCGCTTCATCCTTTGGTTACGACCTTCTTCCAGGGGGTTACCTATGCTCCCTGTTTGGGATTTGAATTTGGTTCTCTCTGCTCTTCAGGGTCCTCCCTTTGAGCCTTTGCAGGATATCGCTCTTTCTACGTTGACTCAGAAGGTTGCCTTTTTGGTTGCCATCACCTCTGTTCGGCGTGTCTCGGAGTTGGCGGCCTTGTCAATTCAGGCTCCTTACTTTGAGAGGCATCAGGACAAGGTGGTTTTTCAATTCAAACCAGATTTTCTTCCTAAGGTGGTTTCTTCCTTTCACCTTAACCAGGACATTGTTCTTCCTTCCTTGTGTCCTAAGCCTAGGAATGACAAGGAGAGGGTTTTGCATTCTTTGGATGTGGTACGCTGCGTGAAGTACTATTTGCTTACTACTTCTCCTTTTCGTAAGACTGGTGCTTTTTTCGTGGTTCCTTGTGGGCCTAGGAAAGGTTTGGCTCCGGCTAAGTCTTCCATTAGTAAATGGATTCGCCAGGCTATTGTAGGAGCCTATTTTGCCAAGGGGAAGGTTCCCCCTTTTCGTGTTACTACTCATTCTACTCGTGCTGTTGGAGCGTCTTGGGCTTTTCAGCACCAGGCATCTGTTGAACAAGTTTGTAAGGCCGCCACTTGGTCTTCAGTTCATACTTTTACGAAGTTTTACAAGGTTGATGTCAGGGCCTCAGCTGACGCTGTTTTTGTCCCAAAGGTGCTTCAGGCGGTAGTGAGATGAACTACATGCTGTTCCGCACTGGGGATCCCGCCCAAAAGGACACTGCTTTTGGATGTCCCACATGTCATCACTGGGACGACCTGGACTGGATATCGGGGGGGGGGGGGGGGATATATACAATTCTGTGAAACTCGCCTGTAGAATTTGTTTTTGATTATATCCAGTCCAGGTTGTCCCACCCCCCACCCTTTTGTTCACCATAACAAGCAAACAGGAAATAATGATTACCATTTTTTATTCATTGGACTTTGTATTCTTAAACCGGACCAACACCTGTTATGACACGGGTGTTGGTCCCGTCTTTTGCTGCAAATAAGAAGCTCAAGGGGGGCATCCAGAACGCTGGAGCCCCCTCGCACCTAACTTCACATAACGCTTAAAAAACTCACCTTCCTTACGAGCCAGCGCCAGGAAAGGAGTCCCGCGATTGGCCGCCGACCGGTCACGTGGGCTGTAGTCGCGTCCTCTGTGCTGGCGGGCGGCCAATCGCGGGACTCCTTTCCCGGTGCTGGCTCGTAAGGAAGGTGAGTTTTTTAAGCGTTATGTGAAGTTAGGTTCGAGGGGGCTTCAGCGTTCTGGATGCCCCCCTCGATCTTCTTCTTTGCAGCAAAGAACGGGACCAACACCCGTTAATGTAATAATGGTCTTGTCTTGTTAGAGTACAAGCTGAAGCTATGTGAAGTAACATGGTTTCTTGGCCTCCCAGCCTGTCCTACTTTTTATTTACTGCGTTTTATCCACTGGAGAAAGATAGAGGGACGCCTGCCTTTATAGGGGGTCGGGAGGAGCTGCAGCTTTTGATCTTGCAGTCCAGCTCCCCCCGGGGGCGGAATACCCACATGTCCTCACTAGCACGACCTGGACTGGATATAATCAAAAACAATTCGACAGGTGAGTTTCACAGAATTGTCTTTTTCTTTGAAAACTAGACCCGGCTAGCTTGGGTTGAGGGGGGCAAATAGTGGTGGCCCCAAAATTGGGTTTCTGCTTTTGTCTGCTTGTTTTCATGTTTAAAATAGTAGCTAATGCTGTGATTTACCTTTACAAAAATATGGGGGAAATCAGAAATGATTTGATTTGCCTTGTTTGTGAATTTTAAATATAACTTCTACAGTTTATTTTTTTTACTTTGTTGGAATATATTTTTCTCAAAACATTCTCAGGGCAGCATACTCTTGAGACCTTATGGCTCCACCCCGGGCATGGTGGCATCCTTCCTATGTGCTGCTGGGTTCCCTGCTAGGCACACGTGCTCCCAATGAAAGGGGACTCCACGTGTGCTACCTATATCCGTTCTTTCTGGGCTCCCTCTATTGCACCCAAGGGTTAAGAACTGGGCACAGTTTAGCACTCCCAGTTTATTAAAGGGAGCTCATGGGAAGAGCTCGGATACCTCATTCCAGTCATTGAGAGAGAATCTGTCTGCCTCATACTGACCCTGATTTAAAATGAATAAGTTATGTGTCAATGTTTGATTCCTACTGGCAGTGTATAACCCATGTTTTTCTTTGTCCTCCAATGAAAGGCATGAAACAATGTTAGACAATTTGCCCCATAGTCCTTTTGTTTACAAAGTACTGTGCTAAGATATAAAAAAGTATTATATAGTTTTGGAAACTTTCTGTACTATAAAATTATTTAAATGTTTTTCCATTATAGGTATATTCAGGGATCCGAAAATTATTTGAAAATTTCTACACGAAATTCCATCTCTCCTAAGAAACAGACCTTGTGATTTTGTAGTTCATGTTTTGAAAAGGTGGACAAGCACATGATTATAAAGATGTTTCCTGTGTAAATGAGTGTAGTGGCATTTTCATTGGTAACAGTGAATCTGATGGAGCAAAAATTTACACTGTAATTTTAGCAGGTAAATCGCCATCTTGTACATGTGTAGACTAGAGGAAATTCCTGTTTCAATGCACACACATGTGCAATTTTGCGCTGCGCCCTATGGCAGTGGGAAAAAATCTAAACTACACAAAACATGCTTTGTTTAGTTTGGACAATGTCATTTGTGAATGTTTCAGTGTACAAATTGCTGGTTGAAATACAAACAGGAAGTCGTCCATAGTCCTGTTACAGAAACCTCCTTACCACCACGTCAAAGAAATCGAAGAACGCAGATGGTAGGAAAATGTGCCCAAATATTAAATAAAATGTTATAGATAGTGTATTTGATTCAAGACCTTGACTGTCTCACTGCAATACAATCCACTGCAGAAGAAATACTAAAGGCAAATTCATATGTGCCAAAAGACCATGGAATACCCGTTATTCCATCGCCTACCGAAACTAGAAAAAAACTAGAGCTTAAACCACACCCAAAAAGTATGGGAAGCCAAAACAACCTGAAGCACAAATATTTGGGGGTTAAGGCTGATGTTCCCAAAAATTTTTTGCGGTTAATTAGTTTGTTACGGCTATGCCTGCACATGAAAAGTGTAGCCACATCTGGCATTTGTCACACAATATCATTGCTTCCTTTGAATACAGATGACAACTGCAGAACATTGTCAAACAAACTTGTTTATTTTAGTTTTTTGTTCCGATGGCAAGAATGGGAGGAGTTCCAACTTTATTCTAAGCATACAGCACGTCCTGCTCCAGAATATTCATAACGTATAGGGTATACCTCCGCTTCCAGCGCCGTGCACTGCAGGTCATGAAGAAAACAAGCTCCTCCTCCCGGCCCTACATACATCGGAGGACCTCCCACAATCCCCAGTTTTCTCTGCAGTGCTGAAACTGCGAAGACATGAAGTATCACACTCTCGCAGGCGAGCGGGGCTTTATAGCCCGAGGCCCTGCGGGACTATTCCCACCCGTCCTTTTTCTCTTGAAAGAATTCATAATGCCTCCCAGCCTGGGCTGCGTTGGTTGGGTGAAGGTAGGCAGCACCTGGTGTGCTTACGGAGCTAGACTCCACCGCAATCCCCCTCCATAGGGTAGGCGGTCTAGGCTAATGGTGAGCCTCTAATGGATGCCCCTCCCACGTTACTGTCCCATTCCCCACTTAGTACTGGACCCTATTACCGGGTCGTCATTATCCTTCTTTTCCCCGTATACTAAGGGGGAAAAGAAAGGGGGGGGAGGGGACGCGTGTGGCGGTCTCAGTATTGCCGGTGTGTCACGCTCGTGGCTTCTATTCTGCCCTTTATTAGCTCAGAGATGTCAGAGCCGCGATGCTTGCTCCTTATTTCGGCTGCGCTGTGTGTGTTTTTATGTTGCTTGACATTCATTATGTTTCCGCGGTGTCTGCGTTTTTAGTGTGGGCTTCGGCCCTGTAGCGCGGTTAGGCCAATGGCGGCTTCCTACCCTTACGTTTTACCTCAGAGCTTCGCGCTCTTTTTGCATGGGCGGGGTTCGGCGTGCTTCGCGTCATGGCGGAATATTTAGCCCGCCTTTCGGGCTTGTCTGGGAGCCATTTTGGTCAGCTTCACACTCACGCGTCGTGGCGGTCTCCTCCTCCACTTGAGCTGTAAGTGCCCTTGCGGGCGAATCCCTCTGATCCTTGTCTGTCCTTCTGCGCATGACCCTGACATCTCTTTCCCATTGTGTCTTTCAGATGCTGAGTTCCCGGTGGCCTCTCCCAGCCTCATATCCATCTTAGCCATATATATATATATATATATATATATATATATATATATATATATATATATATATATATATATTTCATATTACATTATACGCATAAGTATAAGGAGCGGGCCTTCCCAAAAAATCTCCCACATTGATCAGCGGGTAGTGGGGCGTCCAGGGTTGCTTATTGCATAAATCCCTACTGGCATCCTGTCATAACACAATCATCATATGGAGGCATCTCAGGATAGTGTTACCGGGGTCCCTCTGGGACAGGACCGGCTGTGTATCTCGTGCGGTCTCCCCCATGCTGGGGCAGATGGGGCACAGATCTGCGCGTCATGTTCTGAACAGACGCTGGAATTGCGAGCGACGCTTGCAGTTGTACCTCGCTCCTTCTCGCCCCTTTCCCCCTCCCTAAACCTCACTCCTGTTGAGTCTCTGACCTAGGTTCCTCTGACGAGAGGCCGAGGGGTCAGAATGATGCTGGTCAGGCTGATCAGTTTGATATTGGTGGAATGTTACTCAGAATTTTTAGTGTTCTGTCCGTCTCGCCTCCGGGTGCGGCCTCCGGACCGAGAGGGGGGCATTTCCACACTGCTCCGGCGCGCTTGGAATTCCTCGAGCAAGCCCATTTCCATTCTCTTGTACTCAGAGTGGGAATGCCCAGCTGCTCTTCAAAAGACCCTGGAGGACTGGGTCTGGAAGTACCCTTTTCCCCCCGAGATGGTAGACATTTGGTCTTCGTCCCCGGTGGTGGATGCACCGATTATTGGGGTTCCTAACCCCCCCTTCCTTACAGATCCGGCTTACAGCTCTCTGCGGGACGCCGAGGATCGGCGCATTGATAGGCTGGCTTCTCACGCCTTTACCTGTGCTGGCACGGCTCTACGCCCTGTCTGTGCCGCGGCTATCACGGCAGTGGCCGCTAGGACCCTTATAAGAAAGTTGCTGGAGCAGCAGCCTGAAGATTTTCCCTGGGAGGTGTTTTACACTCTCTCTAGCTGCAATATTTTTATCAGGTTTATCCTTTTGGCTCTGGATGACACCATCCAAATGTGTGCGAGAACTCTGCCCAAGTGGTGGCTATACGTCGCCTACTCTGGCTTCGTCAGTGGGGGGCGGACGATGAAGACAAGAGGACCTTGACGGGGCTTCCCGTTAGAGGGCATCGCCTGTTTGGGGCTCGTCTGGACTTATTTGAGAATCAGGATAGTCCACCCACTCAGCGGCCACCGTTGCGCCCCCCCGCGGAGAAGGGATACCCCTCCTCCTCCATATCATACGGTTAAACAGGAGCCAGGAGTGCCCCTTGCATGGCCTGGTCCGGCGCCTGGTCCCAGGAGTGACGCTCAACGCCCAGGGCCCTCTGGCCGGGCTAATTCCTTTCCATTCACTAATAACCCTCATGCATGATGGGACGCCCTCACCAATCTGGGTGAGGGGATGACCACAGCACCTTACTCCTATCAGGAGACATTCTGCCTTGTCCAAGTGGCTTCAGGAGATAGTTCCTCCAGAGATGGGATAGTATTTGCTGGGTGGTTCTTCCCGGAGTTGGTCAGGAGGACTTTGGTTTCATGCCTTTCTTCAGGTATGTGCGCAGGCTTGACTAGGCCTGTCAGGTATGGCCTTCTTGCTGAACGCCTCTATCATATACAAGCAGGGACACCTGCGCGGGTCTGCCCCTTTTGCCCTTCCAGGACAAGGGAGTCTATTTGCCTGATCCCTATGGGGGTAGGGTATCTGTTTCCATAGGCAGTCAACCTGGTGCCCTTGACAGGGCTGTTTGAGCACCAGGGGTCCATTTACCGCTGGTGGCGTGTTTGTATGTTTCATAAGATTCCAAGGAGCCTTCTGGATATTGGACACTCTTCTGTGGGGCATTGGTGACCACTCACACCGTTGTAGCTTAGGCTGGGCCCTCTGTTACGACCATGTTTGCACAAGGTTCTAAAGGATCTGATGGCTCACACTGCATCAGGGGGCGTCCTCCAGGGGATCTGTCAGGCCCTACTGTGCTTTCAAGAAAAGCTGTTGGGGGATGGAACCTGGTGAATTCGGTTTCAACTCTGCTCCACCCTCTAGTTTCACGGTTGTGCCTGGATCAGGCTTCACTTATTGTCCTTCCTTGGCTATAAGGTTCTTACTGGTTGGGGCCACTGGTCCTCTGTCCTGTAAGGTCTCTTGCAGACAAAATTGCCGTTGGTGTGCTGGTTAGTGACTGTCCTTTGACATCAGTTGGTGCTGCGATATTTGGCTCTGAGGCGCTTAGCCGCTGGCCCTGGGACAGGGGGTTGCAACCTGGGTCTGGGTTGACTTACGGTGCTCCTAGTGGAAGCGGTTGTTCTCCTATGGGTTGCTCGAGAGTACTATTGTGGAACATTACACTCCTCTCGCTCTCTAATTGCCCTGCGTTGGTTACCATGGTTCCTGGTCTGGCAGAAAGTCGAAGGGCGTTTTTACTCCTGAGCCCCCAAGGGGGTCCTAGGAAGGGATCCTGAAGGCTCAGATCCCTAGACGGATTTTTGGTCATATTATGAATTTAGTGGTCCTAGTTGGAACTATTCCGTCTTAGCACCTGTCCATTGGGGGACTTTTTTGTCCATGGTAGGACAGCGGTTGCCCCTTCGCGGCTCATCGGGCCTGGTTCTATTCCAGAGCACCACTGATTCCTGGGGGGAACTTAATAGTACTTGCCCCTCTGGTGGTTTCCCTCCCGGGGGAATTTCTCGGTGAGACCAGATGCTCACGCTAGCAGGGTCCTGTGGACCCCGTCTCTATTAGAGTTCTACTACCGTTATTGGCCAGGCGGGTCTGCCCCGGTTGGGGTTAGTGGTTCTGGCAGGTTAGTTGCCTGTGAGACACTTTTTTCCTTGCCCTGTCGGGCGTGGGGAGAGCTTGCGTTAGTCTCTAATGGCAAGCAGCACCTTATGCCAAGGGCCTAGGTGGCCCAGTGGAGAGTTGGTCCTCAGGGAGTTCTGCTTAGGGCAATGGGACTGTTGTCCTATCATTAGGCCTATTTTTATCATATTTAGGTGCCTGTGACTTAGGCATGCTTGAGCGTTGGCAGATTCTGTGCTTACCCTGTAGGAGATGAAAAATCTTGGGGTGTCTTGTTCCTTGGAGGCTCTGGAATGGTCTTCCTTTTTGCCTTTTTCCTTCTGCCACGCTAGGTTGGATAATGTTGCACCCACGCTGTTCTGCTGGGTCTAAGCTTTTTCCTTGCGGGATGATTTCTGCTCCTGGGACTAGGGTCCTATAGGCAGTGTTTGGTGTGGCTCACAACTGACTCGGTCTATGGTTGGGGACTGCTCCGCTCTTCTATTAAGACCTGACCCAATGTTTTACTAGCATTCTTCAGGGTCTGCTCAGGTGCTTCCTGGGGGTTTCCAAGTTCCCCTTTTTAGGGGATGACTTATTCTGGTGCCCTACCAGGGTTTGTATGGGTCTTATTCAGGTCCTTTAACTGACCTGTTTCTTCCTTCATGCTTCTCCTTTGGGGAGCTTGCTCCAGTCAGATTTGTGCCTTAAGGAACGGCTCTATTGCTGATCCTAGTCTATATATCTATATCTATAATAAATAAATATATATATATATATATATATATAATTCATACCCTGCGTATAAGCTGTATACCATGAGGTAGGGTGCCCGCCTTTCTCCATATTTTGCTTCCCTTATACCTTGCCGGATCCTTTGGTCTTTGGGCTACTACCCAAATGCTATTGGATGTTTGGGTTCTGTACCCCTCTACTGGGGTTAGAGATCTGCCTGAATCGTCTGGTCCCCGATTGGGATTGTATTTTCTGGGGACTGCCGGTGCCCCCTTATTGTTGTGCCGGAGGATCATTGCCATGGGCTAAGGGCCCTCTGGCTTGGTCATATTCTGTTGGTCGTCCTCCTGGACCTGTAATACTCTTGGCTTCGGTCGAGTATTGTTGTTAGCATTATTACTGGTTCCGTCTGCGACCTGGATTTTTAATTCCTGCTGGGAACGTTTTTGTGTTGCCATGGCTGCCTTCTAGTGTAGTAGCATGGTTAGGCTGTTGCTTGGCCTATTCCTTTAGGAGGAGGACTATTCCTCCCTATTGACCTTTCTTTTTCTTACTACAGGTGCTTGGCTTGGGCCTTTTTAGCACTATGTTCTGGTTGACAAGCTGGCTAGTCCGCTGTCTGTGTTCGGTTCTCCCTTTACAAGGTTCAAAGGTTGAGGTTAGAGCTTCGCTCTCGTTGCTTAAACAGCATGGTATTTGGTGACAGCGCTTTACTGTTGGCTGTGCCTTTTTCAAGGGGATCCCACCCTATTTGTGGACACTGCTATTGGATGTCCCATACGTTATGAATATTCTGGAGCAGGACGTGCTGTATGCTTAGAATAATACAATTCTGTGAGAATCTCACCTGTAGAATTGGTATTATATGCATACAGCACGTCCTGCTCCACCCCACCCTGGTTTCACTTTCTGGATCCTCTGTATGGCGATTGTAATCACTAAATTTATTGCCAGATATTCTGGGTGGTTTATTTCTCCCGGCTTCTCTTCTCACTGCTTTTCAATGCTGGGGATTGTGGGAGGTCCTCCGGTATATGTAGGGCCGGGAGGAGGAGGAGCTTGTTTTCTTCATGACCTGCAGTGCACGGCGCTGGAAGCGGAGGTATACCCTATACATTATGAATATTCTGGAGCAGGACGTGCTATATGCATATAATACCAATTCTACAGGTGAGATTCTCACAGAATTGTATTTTTCTATCTAGACAAACCTAAATGTTGCCTCATCTTGTCTTGTAGAAAGCAAATTGTACATGGCTTCAGCTTATTTGCCAATGCCAAACAATTTACAATAGCAAATAAACCAGTAATTTCAACCCTCCTGTTTTTGGCTACAGATGTAATTAACAGTCACTACTCTACCCCTGTAAATAGTGGAGTATACATCTGTAGCGATAACCCTTATCGCCAGAGAGCTTCCCCGCCAGAGACGTCCTTTTCCCAATGGTGAGAAGTGCTGCAGGAATCCCAGAGTCATCCGTGAGGAAACAGGAACAGCCCTTACAAGGGCTAGTGAATTGTAATATAGCGTTTCCCCCAATAAGAGACAGAACTCAGTATTGAGGGGGAAGATGAACTTACTTTATTAGTGCCACTCTAGGCCTTATATACACAAGTCTCCATGCAAGGTGGACCTGATGGAGAACCGCATGACAAACACCGACCAATAGCAGCAGGGCACACAATCCCTCAACTCTGCCGGTAACACAATGGCAGTCTGTAATACAATCAACACACAATGGCGGCCTGCAACACAATCAACAGCACGACATTGTCTGGAATGAATCTATGTGGATTCTAAGAGGCAGAGAGTCTGTCACAACATCTTTAGAAGTTGTTCTCAAAGACTCTGCAATCCCTGAACACTGTAGCGAGTCATAGACCGTGATCTTGCCTCCGGTAGCTTATGAAATAATCACATGTGTGCCTAAGTGGTGTATTTGAATCGTATTCTGCATTCCAACAACATTGGTGATACTCAAAGAATTGGTGTCCACTAAACCACCTAGTGGTTAAAAAATAGGAGAAAGATAAGAACAAAAAATATTCTCATCCCATTCCCCTTAGAGGCAATGTGGCATTCCCCCTCCCATTACCCTTAGAGGCAGTGTGGGATGCCCCATCCCATTTCCATAGGCAGAGTGGCATGCCCTCATCCCATTCCCTATATAGGTAGTAAGGCACCCCCTCCTATTCCATATAGGCAGTGTGGCATTCCCCCTCCCATTCCCCATATAGGCAGTGTGGCATCTCCAATACCCTTAATAGGTGTGGCATGCCCCCCAATCCCCCAGAAAAAGAAAAAAGTATACTTGCATGAACCCCGTCCTAACTCTCGCTTCCTGTGCCGCCAACCCTTCCTGGCTCTGTGCGCGCCGACAGCCAACTGTGTCAGAGCACGCTGAACGAGATACAATGGCAGAGCGGGGGACACGGTGTGTCCCCGCTCTGGCTTTCGACTCCGACATTACAGTTCATAATTAAATGACAAACGCATTTAATTCTTTATTGTTTAAAAAGTAAATTATTATGTCCAGTACAATAAAGGAACATTGTTTATGCTGTATTTTCTTGTCAATAAAATTTTTTCTGAGAAATATTGTTTTGAAGTGTTTATTTAAAGTTAGACCAGTAAACACTAGCAGATCCAAGTGTACCGTGTTCATTTTAGGACAGATATCATAGTCAAGTATCAGAATAATGTCGGTGTGAGACGAAATACGGTTTCTGACACCTGACTTTCTTCCCAGGTCAGGGTCAAAATCACAGTGAGTTATAGATTTGTTATTTGTGAGAGCAAATAGAGCTGGAGAAGGGACTATAACTCAGAGTAAAACATGCAGCATTGCAAACCAAAGGTTTTATGGTTCAAACCCCAATAGAAAACTACCATATTTTTTCGGCATATAAGACGCACTTCTTTTTCCCCAAAAGTGGGGGGGGGGGGGGGATATCCATGCGTCTTAACGGGCGAATGTAAATAAAAAAAAAAAAATTACATTCCGTGGATCTCCCGCAGTCTTGGTAGTTGCCGCTGCCTGTCTGCCTCCTCCTTCATCTGCTCTGGCCCCTGGGTAGGGCGTGGCCTGTGATGCTGACAGGCGTCACAGGCCACACCCACCCAGAAGCTGGAGCCGGCCCGCTGTGAACTTGCGGCTGACTGCCGCTTCCCAACGCCTCTGAGTGTAAGAGGCGGTGGGGGCGGAGAGCGGCAGTCAGCCGCAAGTTAACAGTGAGCTGATATCGGGCAGGGGGGCGTGGCCTGTGTCTCCTACCAGCGTGACACTGGTAGGAGACACAGGCCACGCCCGATATCAGCTCACTGTTAACTTGCGGCTGACTGCCGCCGCCTCTTACACTCTTACAGAGGCGGTGGGGAACGGCTATGGGAAGTGGCAGTCAGCCGAGAGTTCACAGCGGGCACTTTCCGGTCGGTGGTGGGTGTGGCCTGTGACTCCTGCCAGCGTCATTGGATGCTGGCAGGAGTCACAGGCCACACCCACCCCCGACCGGAAAGTGCCCGCTGTGAACCTGCGGCGGGGAGCAACAAGAATGGGGAGTACACTTTTTTTTTTTTTTTTTTTTTTTAATGCTGCACATTGGGGGATGCTGCGCACTATTGGATTGCCATTGGGGGATGCTGCACACTATTGGACCTGCACACTATTTGGGATGCTACTCTCACTGCCTGTAATGTGGGATAACTCTCACTTCCTGTAATGTGGGATGCCCCTTTCTGCCTGTAATGTGGGGTCTGTAATGGTGTGATTGGGGGAATTCTGCACACTGTCTATAATGCAGTGATTGGTAGGAGGTATTTTAGCACATCATTTGGTTCAGAATATTTTTTTCTCATTTTCATCTTCCAAATCCAGGGTGCATCTTATATGCAGGTGTGTCTTATAGGGCAAAAAATACCGTAAATAACAAAAAAAATATTTTAAACCCTAGCTAATGGGAATTGTTTGAATTTGATGTCTGACTTTACTTACTGGTCAGAGTCAAAATACATTTTTAACTGTGCATTTGTATGAAAAACATAGAGTAGAAACATGATCACTTTGGGCTGGGCCTATACCTCAATGATAAGGTTTCTGTGTGTAAGTCAAAAGGCTTTAATGTTCAAGACCCAATACAAACCTAAAAAAAACGCGAAATGATATTTTAAAACCCTAGCTAGGAGACAAATTAAAATGTTTGGCTTTGATATCCGACTTTGCTCTTTGGTCAACGTCGGAGTCAAAATTATTTTTAGACTTCCTGTGTATCTGCCGTTATCTTAGCACCAGACTTCGGTATCAATGTTTTTACAGTAATTCACCAAGTCACGTTATCTCACAAAGTAATAACTTTGGCTCATCTGAGCCAATACATTCTAATACTGTACGGAGCTCCCACTTCGTACAGTATTACATTTTATGCAAATCGATCTCCGAAGAAGCATCTGAAGTCGATTCACTCATCCCTAATAACATCCATTGGGAATTGAGAATACCTGCATAGAGTAGGTAGAAAAATGACACCTTGTGTAGTGAAAAAATCCTGAAGAGTTTCTGTTGGCCACATGATTAACTGCCATGTGTGCTATACACCATTAATGAGGAAGTAGTGACCTGCCTATAGTTCATCTTTTAAGGGTTGAAAAAGATTCAAGATTGGGGATAGAAGTAGAGGCGACAATGAAATATATTCCTATATTAAGTTACCCACGACAGCCTTTTGGGGGGAGTTAGTTAGGGATGGATGGGGCAGAGCTTGGAGGACAGTGATTGGATAGGCAGAGCTGAGGGGACAGGGATGGATCTGGGAAAGCTGGGAGGACACTGATGGATGGGGCAAAGCTGAGGGGACACTGATGGATAGGGCAAAGCTGAGGGGACACGGATGGATGGGCCAAAGCTGGGTGGACAGGGATGGATGGGCCAAAGCTGGATGGATGGGCCAAAGCTGGGTGGACAGGGATGGATGGGCCAAAGCTGGATGGATGGGCCAAAGCTGGGTGGACAGGGGTGGATGGGCCAAAGCTGGGGGGACAGGGATGGATGGGGCAGAGCTGGGAGAACAGGGATGGATGGGGCAGAGCTGAGGGGACCGGGATGGATGGGGCAAAGCTGGGAGAACAGTGATGGATGGGGCAGAGCTGGGAGAACAGGGATGGATGGGGCAGAGCTGAGGGGACAGGGATGGATGGGGCAAAGTTGGGAGAACTGGGATGGATGGGCCAAAGCTGGGTGGACAGGGATGGATGGGCCAAAGCTGGGTGGACAGGGATGGATGGGGCAGAGCTGGGAGAACAGGGATGGATGGGTCAGAGCTGAGGGGACAGGGATGGATGGGGCAAAGTTGGGAGAACTGGGATGGATGGGGCAAAGCTGAGGAGACAGGGATGGATGGGGCAAAGCTGGGAGAACAGGGATGGATGTGATAAAGCTGGGAGAACAGGGATGGATGGGGCAGAGCTGAGGGGACAGGGATGGATGGGGCAAATCTGGGAGGACAGGGATGGATGTGATAAAGCTGGGAGGACAGGGATGGATGGGGCAAAGCTGAGGGGACAGGGATGGATGGGGCAAAGCTGAGGGGACAGGGATGGATGGGGCAAAGCTGAGGGGACAGGGACGGATGGGGCAGAGCTGAGGGGACAGGGATGGATGGGGCAAAGCTGGGAGAACAGGGATGGATGGGGCAGAGCTGAGGGGACAGGGATGGATGGGGCAGAGCTGAGGGGACAGGGATGGATGGGGCAGAGCTGAGGGGACAGGGATGGATGGGGCAGAGCTGAGGGGACAGGGATGGATGGGGCAGAGCTGAGGGGACAGGGATGGATGGGGCAAATCTGGGAGGACAGGGATGGATGGGGCAAAGCTGAGGGGACAGGGATGGATGGGGCAAAGCTGGGAGAGCAGGGATGGATGGGGCAGAGCTGAGGGGACAGGGATGGATGGGGCAAAGAGACAGAAAAGTTTGCGTGCACCTTGCAAAGCCACTTCCCGTCCGTACAGTACTTCGTATTGAAATGCTAGGTGCAAGGGAGCCATGACACTGGCAGGAGACTAAGCACTACATCAAGGAGCCAGCTCTGAACACAAACACAGAAGCAGCTGAGGGCAGGGGTCCATAAATCTGGTGCCGAGGTCTGCATTCGGACCCTGGGCTGCCAGTTGAGTATCTCTGCCCTAATCCATTCTATATATAGGAGCCTTCATCAAGCTACTTGCTGGCATGGCAACTGCTCGGCCCCCTACAATATTTTAGTGGTGTGACTGATCAGGAAGATTCATTTAGACACCGTGGTGACGGGGTTATAAAGCGGTGATCAGAGCCAGCTCAGATCCTTACTGTTAGCAGAGGGTCATCGAGTGAGCACCCGCTATACTTCTTTACTTTCATTATCATTTAATTTGTCATCAAATCTCTCTAAAGGGTCAAACAAGCTTTATTCGACAGGGGTTAATGGAACAGATTTTTGGCTGCTAGCATTCTTATATACTTAAGGTTATTTCCTAAGGGGCAATAGGACCAGGTAATTTATCCTATCAGTTTCACATTCAGCAGGCTATTTCATAGGCAGCAGAGGGACCAGCCTCCCTATATAGCATATGCTATTTCCTAGCCATTAGAGGGACCAGCCTCCCTACATAGCATATGCTATTTCCTATCCAGCAGAGGGACCAGCCTCCCTATATAGCATATGCTATTTCCTAGCCATTAGAGGGACCAGCCTCCCTACATAGCATATGCTATTTCCTATCCAGCAGAGGGACCAGCCTCCCTATATAGCATATGCTATTTCCTATCCAGCAGAGGGACCAGCCTCCCTATATAGCATATGCTATTTCCTATCCAGCAGAGGGACCAGCCTCCCTATATAGCATATGCTATTTCCTAGCCATTAGAGGGACCAGCCTCCCTACATAGCATATGCTATTTCCTATCCAGCAGAGGGACCAGCCTCCCTATATAGCATATGCTATTTCCTAGCCATTAGAGGGACCAGCCTCCCTATATAGCATATGCTATTTCCTAGCCAGCAGAGGGACCAGTCTTCCTATATAGCATATGCTATTTCCTAGCCATTAGAGGGACCAGCCTCCCTATATAGCATATGCTATTTCCTAGCCAGCAGAGGGACCAGTCTTCCTATATAGCATATACTATTTCCTAGCCATTAGAGGGACCAGCCTTCCTATATAGCATATGCTATTTCCTATCCAGCAGAAGGACCAGCCTCCCTATATAGCATATGCTATTTCCTAGCCAGCAGGGGGACCAGCCTCCCTATATAGCATATGCTATTTCCTATCCAGCAGAGGGACCAGCCTCCCTATATAGCATATGCTATTTCCTAGCCAGCAGAGGGACCAGCCTCCCTATATAGCATATGCTATTTCCTAGGCAGCAGAGGGACCAGCCTTCCTATATAGCATATGCTATTTCCCGGTCAGTGGAGGGACTTGGTCCTTTAGCTGGCTAGGATTTAGCAATCTCACATTGAACAGGCTATTTCCTAGCCAGCAGAGGGACCAGCCTCCCTATATAGCATATGCTATTTCCTAGCCAGCAGAGGGACCAGCCTCCCTATATAGCATATGCTATTTCCTAGCCAGCAGAGGGACCAGCCTCCCTATATAGCATATGCTATTTCCTAGCCAGCAGAGGGACCAGCCTTCCTATATAGCATATGCTATTTCCTAGTCAGTGGAGGGACTTGGTCCTTTAGCTGGCTAGGATTTAGCAATCTCACATTGAACAGGCTATTTCCTAGAGGGACCAGCCTCCCTATATAGCATATGCTATTTCCTAGTCAGTAGAGGGACCATGTCCTTTAGCTGGCTAGGATTTAGCAATCTTACATTGAACAGGCTATTTCCTAGCCAGCAGAAGGACCAGCCTCCCTATATAGCATATGCTATTTCCCCGTCAGTGGAGGGACTTGGTCCTTTAGCTGGCTAGGATTTAGCAATCTCACATTAAACAGGCTATTTCCTAGCCAGCAGAAGGACCAGCCTCCCTATATAGCATACACTATTTCCTAGTCAGTGGAGGGACTTGGTCCTTTAGCTGGCTAGGATTTAGCAATCTTACATTGAACAGGCTATTTCCTAGCCAGCAGAGGGACCAGCCTCCCTATATAGCATACGCTATTTCCCAGTCAGTAGAGGGACTTGGTCCTTTAGCTGGCTAGGATTTAGCAATCTTATATTGAACAGGCTATTTCCTAGCCAGCAGAGGGACCAGCCTCCCTATATAGCATACGCTATTTCCTAGTCAGTAGAGGGACCATGTCCTTTAGCTGGCTAGGATTTAGCAATCTCACATTGAACAGCCTATTTCCTAGCCAGCAGAGGGACCAGCCTCCCTATATAGCATATGCTATTTCCCCGTCAGTGGAGGGACTTGGTCCTTTAGCTGGCTAGGATTTAGCAATCTTATATTGAACAGGCTATTTCCTAGCCAGCAGAGGGACCAGCCTCCCTATATAGCATACACTATTTCCTAGTCAGTGGAGGGACTTGGTCCTTTAGCTGGCTAGGATTTAGCAATCTTACATTGAACAGGCTATTTCCTAGCCAGCAGAAGGACCAGCCTTCCTATATAGCATATGCTATTTCCTAGTCAGTAGAGGGACCATGTCCTTTAGCTGGCTAGGATTTAGCAATCTTACATTGAACAGGCTATTTCCTAGCCAGCAGAAGGACCAGCCTTCCTATATAGCATATGCTATTTCCCGATCAGTGGAGGGACTTGGTCCTTTAGCTGGCTAGGATTTAGCAATCTCACATTGAACAGGCTATTTCCTAGCCAGCAGAGGGACCAACCTCCCTGTATAGCATACACTATTTCCTAGCCAGCAGAAGGACCAGCCTCCCTATATAGCATATGCTATTTCCTAGGCAGTGGAGGGACTTGGTCCCTTAGCTGGCTAGGATTTAGCAATCCTATATTGAACAGGCTATTTCCTATCCAGCAGAGGGACCAGGTACCTTAGCTGGCCAGCAGGGGGAGCAGGTCCCTTAGCTGGCTAGGATTTAGCAATCTTACATTGAACAGGCTATTTCCTATCCAGCAGAGGGACCAGGTACCTTAGCTGGCCAGCAGGGGGAGCAGGTCCCTTAGCTGGCTAGGATTTAGCAATCTTGTATTGAACAGGCTATTTCCTATCCAGCAGAGGGACCAGGTACCTTAGCTGGCCAGCAGGGGGAGCAGGTCCTTTAGCTGGCTAGGATTTAGCAATCTTACATTGAACAGGCTATTTCCTAGCCAGCAGAGGGACGGTCCCTTAGCTGGCTAGGATTTAGACTCTACCCTAAAGTGAATGTGACGGCCGGACTCTCCATGACAGCTGCTCAGGCTCGGCTCCGCGCAGCCACGCACTTCCGCCCGGGCCGCGGGGCACGCCGGGAGTTGTAGTTCTGCGCCGGCGCCCGTCACCTGATGCTGCGCTGCACACAGCCGGATACGGACACGTGTATTGTAGCTGGTTACTACTGAGTGATCTGCAATTACAAGTGAATATCTATATCATACCTCCCAACTTTTCAGGGACATTTGTTAAATTAAGCCACGCCCCCTCATAGGGGGATGGATAGGAGATAGGGTGTTACAGTTACAATATAAACCTTTTAAAGCGGTCCTTCACTCTGAATAAGAGTCTTATCTTATATGTTTCGCACACCCTGTACATACAGATTGCCCACATTAAAGATCATCCTACCTGCATCTACTGCATGTTATGAACCTTTAAACATCCAAGATGGCGGCTCGTGGAACATCAGGCAGCCTGCAAACAGGAAGCGTCTTCTGACTGTGCTGCTCTGCATTCTGGGATTGCTGACCTTTTCCTGACCCCAGCTCTGCTCTGTCTGAGCAAAGCACAGCTATAACCCCGCCTCCTGTACCTTATCCTGTTCTCTCAGTAAGTGTGACGCTTCTGAGTCAAGATGGCGGCGCCTGTATCCTAAAGTCCTGAACAGAGTTGCAGCCCAGTGGTGGAAAGAATAGTAAGTGACTAAAAACTTAAAATAAATTTTATCTTTAAACTTAAATAAAACTTTAGATGCTGGAATCATTTTTTAAGGGGTTGGACTTTTCAATAAATCATGGTGAAGGTCTGGTTTAAATAGGCAAATGAATTATTTATTGATGCAAATCTGCATGTTACACTTCAAAAAGCGATGAATGAGAGCAACGAGGGACAGGGGGAAATGGACTAAAAAGAGGGACAGTCCCACCAAATCAGGGACACTTGGGAGGTATGCTATATGCCTGTGAAAGCAATGGCAGGGCTTATCGTGAGCGGGCTCTGGGGCCCCTTTAGGGCTCACACCGTGCACCTTTTCCTGCCCTTTTAGCTACATTGGAAACAACCAGACGACTAAAGAGTGAAGCAGCAGAGACAATTGTCTTCTCTTCTGTACGTAATGCCACGAGAGCTCACATTAAAGAGGTCTTTCACCCTGAATAAGAGCCTATCTTATATGTTTCCCACACCCTGTACATACAGATTGCTCACATTAAATATCATCCTAACTGCATCTACTGCATGTTATGAGTCTTTGAACATCCAAGATGGCGGCTCGTGGAGCATCAGGCAGCCTGAAAACAGGAAATGCCTTCTGACTGTGCCGCTCTGCATTTGATTTTGACTATCCTGAGTTTTGGTCCACCTCGATCGGGGGTGCCCCGCTGCATGAAACCCCCCAAAACGCCCTATTCAACTCACTTCAACGCGCTCCTACGGCACATGCGCGGCCGCGCATCTAATCAGCGCGCTCGGAGCCGCAGAGGTATGCGCGTCAATGCGACGTCTTACCTCTGCGTCTCCGAGCACGCTGGCGGGCGCATCTCGCGCCTTCCTCTAACAGGGAGCGCATTCACAAATGGCCGGCGCGGGCATGAGCCCTGCTAGAAAGAAGCGTGAGATGCGGCCCGCGCATGCGCCGTGGGACCGGGAGTCAGGTAAGGTTTGCTCGCGTCCTGGGGGGTTTCACACAGCGGGGCATCCCGATTTTTGGTTGAACCGCAGGGAGGGATTGGATTGGCCTAGGAATCTTATAGGTTTCCGGGCCGATCCTCCTGGGTGTTGGTCCGCTTTAACAAATCACTAAGTTAATTTACGATCAGCAATAAGATTGTATGATGTGTGATCGTAAATTAACCTAGTGACTTGTTAAAGTGCACCAAAACCCACTGCAATCGGCTCTTTCCCCCATCGGGCTGCGTCTCTGTTCAGGACTCTAGGATATGGGTGCCACCATCTTGACTCAGAAGCATCACACTTACTGAGGAGAGGAGAATGGGATATAGTACAGGGGGCAGGGTTATAGCTGTGCTTTGCTCAGACAGAGCAGAGCTGGGGTCAGGGAAAGGACAGCAATCCCAGAATGCAGAGCGGCATAGTCAGAAGACACTTCCTGTTTGCAGGTTGCCTGATGGTGCATGAGCCACCATCTTGGATGTTAAAAGGCTCATAACATGCAATAGATGCAGGTAGGATGATTTTAATGTGAGCAATCTGTATGTACAGGGTGGGGGAAACATATAAGATAGACTCTTATTCATAGTGAAGGACCGCTTTAAGCATCCCAAACTTGTGCCTCTGAAAAAATGGTCAGCTTACATTTAATGGGAGAAGGGAATAATCTATGGCAATACCTTTTTTTGGGTGTCGTGACACGTCTATAATAATTACTGTGAGGCACATGGCCGCCACTAGACCAGTTTGTGCCCCACAGGTCCTCTTTACAGAGCTATTCAACGCCTGTTACGCATGCGTAAACAATCTTCCAGGCGCGTCCCCAGTATGCATTCAGCTACCTAATGATGCGCGTCCCCGAGCCTCTCTTTACTCATTGGTCGGTTTGTACAGACGTCATGAGACTGTCAGCGCTCCTCCCTTGTGATTGGGTAACTGTCCGAATTCAAACAACGGCGGCGGCGCAGAGCGGAGAGTGGCGGAGGTGCGAGCAGCGGTTTATAAATAGCGGCGGAGAAACGAGCGGGTCAGGTAAGAGGCGGAGGAGGAGCAGGACGTGTTTCGGTAGTAAGTGTGTGACGGGAGCCCCCGGTGACTGGTTACGGGGGAGAGGGGGCCTGGCTTTAGCGGGGCAGGGCTCCTCTGTGGCCTTATTTTTCTTATAGAAGGTTCCCCACACACCTCGTCTTTCAGCTGGTTGTCATGGTAACTTAATTTCTCCATGTGCCTGTGCTGCTCAAACGGTCCTGCCGCTTAGCATTATGGGAGAATGAGCCTCTTGCTTCTGTTTAGACGGTTTCCTTACAGTCTAGTGATTGGCTATACAGTAATACCGGCTCCATGGGAGATGTGGACCAAAACCCTCTACAAATGAAGTGGTTTGCTTTAAAGTGGACTAACACCCAGGATTTTGACTATCCAGGGTTTTGGTCCACTTTGGTGGGGCACCCTGATTGGGGGTGCCCTGCTGTGTGAAACCCCCCAGAAAGCCCTGAAAACTCACCTCACCCCGCTCCTATGTGACCGTTCCAGCGAATCCCCGCCAACGGACAAACGGGAGGCAGCGACGGACAACCAGAGCGTGTCCGCTGCCGCCTCCCGCGCATCCCTCTAGCTGGGCGCGCTCCTGCGCTGGCCTTTCACAAACGGTCAGCACGCCCTGCTAGAGGGATGCGCGGGAGGTGGCGGTGGACGCGCATGCGCCGCTAGAACGGGGAGCAGGTAGGATTGTGGGCTTCCTGGGGGATTTCACCCCGCGGGACATCCCGATTTCGGATTCCCCGCGGGGAGGGATCTGATCGGCCCGGGAATCTTTTTAGATTCCCGGGCCAATCCCCCTGGGGGGTGTTCCACTTTAAAGCTGGTCCTAACCTGTGATTTTGACTATCCTGCATGCTGTGCTGGTGGATAACCTGATTTGGGATGCCCTGCTATGTGAAACTCCCAGAAAAACTGCCTTCCCTGGTCCTATGCTGCATGAGCTGTTTATATTAAAGCGGACCTTCAGCATCACTTCATGAAAAGACCAAACCCTTAAACTATTCATCAGCATCTAAAATGTATATATTTTAAGTTTTTAGTCACTTTTTATTCTTTCCTCTGCTGGGCTGCAATTCTGTACAGGACTCTAGAATATGGGGGCCGCCATCTTGCCTCAGAAGTATCACGCGTACTGAGGAGAGGACAATGGGATAAAGCATGGAGGGGCAGGGTTATAGCTGTGCTTTGCACAGAAAGAGCAGAGCTGGGGTCAGGAGAAGCACAGCAATCCCAGAATGCAGAGTCAGACGTCACTTCCTGTCTGCAGGCTGCCTGATGTTCCATGAGCTGCCATCTTGGATGTTTAAAGGCTCAGGGTGCTAGGTGCAGGTAGGATGGTTTTTAATGTGAGCAATCTGTATGCACAGGGCAGGGGGAACATATAAGCGAGGCCCTTATTCAGAGTGAAGGTCTGCTTTAATGTGGACAAATACTCATGGAGATCAGCCCAGGAATCTAAGTTTCCTGGACTGATTGACTCCCTCCCCCTGGGGCATCCAGAATCGGGTTGCCCATAAACTCAGCTTTTTTTCACAGCAAAGTGAAATTCCTGTGTGGTGTTTCTCTTTAAAGTGGAACAAAACCCACCAGCTGCTGCTCGCAAGTTGGGATGCCCTGTTGTGTGAAGCCAACCAGGGTGCTAGAAATCGCTCACCTTTCCCTAGTCCAAATGTGCATGTGTGATCTTGTCCAGTCAGAGCCACTTAAAGTGGATCAAAACCCAGGATTTTGACTATCCTGTGTTTTGGTCCACTCCCCCGGGGCACCCCGATCGGGGATGCCCCACTATGTGAAACCCCCAGATCGTTTGGATTAGCTCACCTCACAGCGGTCCTACGGCGC
This sequence comes from Gastrophryne carolinensis, assembly GCA_027917425.1. NCBI lineage: Eukaryota > Metazoa > Chordata > Amphibia > Anura > Microhylidae > Gastrophryne > Gastrophryne carolinensis. The sequence continues at coordinate 48,136,818 of CM051234.1, read as the reverse complement.
ATGCGTGTTCAATCAGCGCGCTCGAAGCCGCTGAGCTATGCACGTCTTAGCTCAGCGCACTGGCGGCCGAATCTCACGCTTCTCTTACATTCACAAATGGCCGGCATGCGCCCTGCTAGAGAGAAGCGTGAGATGCTGCCCGCGCATGTGGCGTAGGACCGGGGTAAAGGTAAGTGTAGCGGGCGTCCTGGGGGTTTCACACAGCAGGGCATCCCGATTTTGGATGCCCCGCGGGGAGGGAATGGATCGGCCCGGGAATTTTATAGATTCCCGTGCCAATCCAGCTGGGTTTTGGTCCACTTTAAAGCTGACCAAAACCTACACCCCAACAGCTTGGAATCTGTAAGATTCCACAGCTGCTAGATCCATCCAGAATCGGGATGCCCTGCTGTGTGCAGCCCCCCCAGGTTACCCAGAAACTTTTCGCAGTTCATGGTGCAAGCCTGAGCAGCGGCTGAATTTCTCTCCTTTTAGCAGCCAGGCATTTCTTAATGGCCGACGTGGGCATGCTCTCTGTTAGAGGGTAGCTGGGGATGCTGTCGCCAGCGCGTTTGGATCTGCTTAGAGCTCTTTGATGGAGTGGGAGCAGATCCGAGCGTGCTGATTGGATGAGTCTTGTCGGGTGACCTGGGGGGGGGGGGGGGTTCACACAGCAGGCGATCCCCGATCAGGGTGTCCTGGAGGCTCAGAATAGGAGCACATGACTACCCGAATACACAAAAGCTTTAGCTCCTCCAGACACCAGGAATTTGTGTTCCTGTCTGGGGCAAGAGCTAGACCAAAACCACCGGTTTAGGTAAGTAGACCAGGTCGCTGTGGGTCTGAGGTTGACCCATTCCCTCGCTCCGGAGGCAGCCTGCCAGTGACCCAGGGGGCAGGCCAGATTCCCCTATCCCTGACTCATAGCTAGCAGGGGGGGGGGTGTCAGCGCTAGCCTCAGACCAGGTATGCTACGATCTGAGGCATTGTGGAAATAGTCAGGGTCCCCTTCCCAAGCAATGACACCGGGTCCTTAATAGGTGCCCGTTAAAACAATTCCACATTTGGGAGGCTCTACTGGATTGGCCCTTTATTTTCAGGGGAATAAGGAAGTTTTTTATTCCCAGCATCTAAAATTAATTTATTTTATGTTTAGTCGCTTGCTTATTCTTTCACCTGCTGGGCTTCAACTGTTCATGTCTCTGATATGGAAGCTGCCATCTTGCCTCAAAAACATCATACGGATAGGGGTGAGAAATGTATGGGGGGGGGGGGGGGGGGGTTATAGCTGTGCTTTGCACAGATGGAGCTGGAGTCATGAAAAGGGCAGAAATCCCAGACTGCAGAGCTTCATAGTTAGAAGACATTTCCTGTCTGCAGGCAGCCTGAGACTCCACGGACCAGCATCTTTGTGGTTAAAATGCTCAAAAACACAATAGGTGCAGGTAGAGTGATTTTTAATGTGGGGGAAACATACAAGATAGGCTCTTATTCAAGGTGAAGGTCCACTTTAATAAAGTTCATGCATGTCCCTCCTGGGAACTTTTGTTACTCCTCTCCCTGGGGGCAGGGAAGAAAGACTGGCCATTTGCAGCAATCTACATTCTGTTAGATATGGGAATGGTTATCCTGGTTCCCCGCCAACAATGTGGGGGGGGGGGGGTTCTACTTGAGAGTTTCTGATAAAGGAGACCTCCGGAGGATTCCTCTTCTCAATTTGAAGAATTTGAATCTGTCTGTATGCTACAAAAGCTTCCCCATGGAGTGCTTCTTCTCTGTGAGAAATCTACTCCCATCTGGCTCCTTCATGGTCTCAATAGATCTAAAGTATGCCTATTGGGAAGTATCGATGAGCTTATCGCCTCAAGCCTTTTTGAGAATTGCAGTAAAGTTGGGGGACCAAATACTCCATACAACCAATTTGTATGCCTACCCTTCGGCCTGGCGTCTGCTCCGAGAACGTTTACTAAAGTTCTAGTGGAACCTCTAGCTGCACTAACTCAGAAATGAGTTGGCATCGTATCATATCTAGCTGACCTTCTCCCCAGATCAGCAGAAGTTGCTCCAAGATCTGGAATTCACAAAGGATTTATTCTAAGTATGTCACACACCCCGCTTCAAACATTAATTATTACACTTGGGTTACTCCACCAGCAGGTGGTGACGTTGCAGAGAAGTCTTGAAAAACGAGCCCCTCCTGATCTATAATACCTGGGACCTCCCACTCATCCCCCAGTGTTCTTCTCTGCAAGATGGCGACAAGACAGAAGAATGAAGTCTCCTGCTTGCAGGTAGCCGGGGGTAACACCCCGCCCCCCCCCTTCTGGTCTATTTCTGCCCGGCCTTATGTTTATGGCCCCTTGATTAAATATGTAGCCTCCCAGCTTAGGCTGTCGGCCGGGCAAGGGTAGATGGCACCTAAGGTGCCTAGGAGCTTAGCTCCTCCACTAGACCCCATACTATGGGGCAATGCGGTTATCCGGTTTTTGGTGATCCGGATTTGGGATGCCCCCGCCCTTGTCCCTATCAGGCTTGCCCTTGCCCCGCTTGGCCCCCTTCTCCCTGTGCTAGTTGGGGGGGGGGGGGGGGGGGGGGGGCGGCTTGTCTGTGTGCCTTGGTATGCTTTGCTACTTTGGCAGTGTGAGTGTGTTTTACTTCATGATGGCTGGTGTGGGGCGGGGCCGGGCGGCGTGTGTGTGTTGCCGCCGGCCAGCTTGTTTTGGGGGCTCCATTGAGCTACCCAGACTGGTAGGATCGGTCTCCGGAGGGCAAGGGGGGGCGGGTCCGGGCGGCACGGGTGCAGTCGGTCCACCGGTCTGCCCTTGTTTTCTGTCAGTGCGGGTGCCATGTCCTGGCGCCCGCTGCACAGGCTGCGGGCGGGGCCGGGCGGTGTGTAGGGTGCCGCCGGCCCGCCTGCCTTTGGCACTATGTGCAGGCGCCATGTTAGGCGCCCGCTGTCTTCTCCAGCTTTCAGGAGGAGGGGGGCGGAGTTGCGTCTGGCGTAGCCCGCGCTGTGCCTGATTGGAGGGAGGGGCGGGGTCGGAGCGTCTGCCGCGCTCTGCTGGGCCCGCCCTTCTCCCTCGTGCTGGCCGCCATTTCGGCTGCGGTTTTTAAGGTAGGCCGGGGTTTTTTTGTTTTAAGGTGGTTCTTGGTTCTTGGCTGGGGGCGCCTGGGAAAGTTTCGGGACAGATTCCTTTGTTGTGGGTTGTGTCCTGGTTCTTGTCGGCCTGGCATTGTGTAGTATTATTTGCAGGGCCCTTATGCTGGTGCATCCCTAGCTATATATTTATTTATTTATTTATTTATTCTGTTCCCTGTGTGGGTTCATGTATGACATAATGGTGTTGTATGACATGTGCTGATCCATTAGTGCTTGGAGTGACTGTTGTCTTTTCTGTTTCGGATCATGGGATCCCACGCTGCAGGGCTCTCCCGGTCTTAGCTACCTGGCTAGTGGGGTTGTCCATTTCAATTTTATCCCTATATTGGTTATTTTTCAAATTCTCCCACCTTAGGGCCATTAAAAAAAAAAAAAAAAAAAAAAAATTTAAGGGGCATCCCGGGTTGCTTATTGCGTAAATCCCTGGGTCATTGCGAAGACCATAAATTCACCATATGGAGGCTACCAAGGATACCGGAAACGGCCCTTCGGGGCAGTCCAGGCTGTGCGGGGGTTGTGGGGCTCCGCTCCCAGGGGATGATGTTGTTATATGCATTCCATGTGCGTAGCGGAACATTGAGCGCCAGTCCAGCACCCTGGTGTCTGGCTCTTCACCGCCGTGCCGTCCCCGTCTCCTCCTCGCCTGTTCCGGACCCCGTGTGACGTTGTCATGGGTGGGGATTTGCAATCCGAGGTATGCGCCCGATTGGCTAGCCTCGAAGATGTTTTCCGCTGTGGTTGCTCAGAAGGCTTCGGCTAAGCGGAAACACTTGTCCCCGCCTCCGCTGGACTCAGATGTTGAGGTTGTTGAGGCATTGGATTGGTCAGATTGCCCCCTGGTTGAAGAAGGGGAGCTGATTGAGGATTTGGACGATCCTGAGGTGCAGCAGCTGTTTGGTGCAGAGGGTGACCAGGCCATGGGGACTGTTTCGGACACCCCTTCTATATTGGCTCATATGTTTGAGGATTTGGATCCTCCTGAGGCGGTTCCTCCACCAAAGGGCGAGTTGTTTGAGGTGACCAAGCTGCGCTTGGAGTTTCCCAGTCAACGACATTTCGAGAATGTCGTCCTTAAGGAATGGGAGCAACCTACGCGTCTCGTTGGTGTTCCGCCTAGTTGGGATAGGAAGTATCCTTTTCTGGCGGACTTGGTGAAGCGCTGGTCTGCCCCTCCCGAGGTTGAGGCTCCGGTTTTGGGGCTATCCAATATGGTGGTATTGCTTTCTCCTGACACAACTACTCTTAAGGATGGCGAGGATCGCCGGATTGACCTGCTGGCCCGCCATGGTTTTGTCTGTGCAGGTTTGGTTTTTAGACCTGTTTGTGCTTCGGCACTTTTGTTGTTGGCGGTTAGGTCCATTGTCAGGGATTTATGTGCGGATTTTGATCCTACTTGTGATGAATTTCTTGCCCTCAAGCTTTGCGAGTCCTTCGTTTGTCCTGGCCGCTCAGGATGATGCCATGTTGATGTGTGGCAGGGCTATGGCTTTGTTGGTAGCTATCTGGCGGTCGGTGTGGTTGCGGCAATGGACTCCTGTTTTTAATTCCAAAAGGTCGCTTACGGCTCTTCCTTTTTGGGTTTGCGCCTGTTTGGTGAGAAATTAGATTCGGTTGCAAGGGAGGTAAGTTACCTCAGTGCAAGAAAAATGTCGTCGTTCCTTTCGGGGGGCGACCTCTTTCAATCCTTCCTTTCGGGGAGCCAGAGCTGGCAGAGGTGCGGGCTTCTCGGCCCTCAGGGGTGCTAGCTGGAACAGGGGTAGAGGCCGTGGCTGCCCCGTTCACGCCTGGGGTGCCAAATCCAGACCAGCTGCAAAGCCCGTTCAGCAATGAGGGGGCGCCCTCACCCTTACGGGTGGGGGGACGGTTGCGACTCTTCTCCCGGGTATGGGACCAGGTGGTCTCGGAAAGGTGGATCTGGGAGGTGGTGTCGGCCAGTTTACAAGCTGGAGTTCGAGTCCCGACCTCCTCTAAGATTTTTCAGGTCTCGTGTGTCCTCAGATCCCTTGGCCGCGCAGGGGCTCCTGGCGGCGGTGAGGAATCTTCTGGAGATGGCAGTCATCTGCCCGGTCCCTCCTTCGGAGGTGGGCCGCGGGTATTATTCCAATCTCTTCACAGTGCCCAAGTTGGACGGGTTGGTTTGTCCCATCCTGGATCTGAAGTTCCTCATTGTGTTTATTCTTCCCCGGAGGTTTCGCATGGAACCTCTGCGTTCTGCCATCTATTCTCTGCGGCAGGGGGATTTCATGACGTTCATAGACATCAAGGATGCCTATTTTCATATTCATATATTCCGGCTCACCAAAGGTTTCTCCGCTTCGTGGTGGAAGATCGGCATTTTCAATTTGTGGTTCTTCCGTTTCGGCCTTACCTCGGCTCCAAGAGTGTTCGCCAAGGTGTTGGCGGGCGTGATAGCCCTTCTCAGAGCTCAGGAGGTTCGCATTGTGCCCTGTCTGGACGATCTTCTCATCATGGCTTCTTCTTTCAGTCAAGCGGAGGTGGACACCAGGACTGTGATATCCACTCTGGAGAGGTTCGGCTGGGTGATCAACTACCCCAGTCCTCTCTTGTTCCGGCCAGGGTGGTGCCCTTTTTGGGGATGACCTTGGATTTTTGCCAACAGTTGTTCGGCCTCAGGCCAAAGTTCTCTTGGTTCAGGAATTGGCGCAGCTTCTTCTTTCCAATCCTTGCCCGTCCATCCGGCTAGGGATGAGACTGGTGGGGTTGATGGTAGCTTCCTTTGAGGCAGTTCCCTTCAGTTTCACACGAGGACGCTTCAGTTTCATCTGTCGGCGTCTTGGGACCGGCGATCGCGGTCGTTGGATCGGTCTTTCCGGATGTCCTTCCGGGTTCGGCAGTCTCTCCTGTGGTGGATGGTCTCGGACATTCTCTTGAGGGGCAGGTCCTTTCTGTTGCCTCTTTGGGAAACTGTCACCACGGACGCCAGTTTGTCGGGATGGGGAGTTTTCTGGAAGGACTTTCGGTTCCGGGGGAGGTGGGGTCCTCTGGAGGCCCACTTGCCCATCAACATTCTGGAGTTGAGAGCCATCAGGTTGGTTCTGTCTCTCTTGGCACAGCATTTACAGGGCTTGCCGGTTCAGGTTTGGTTGGACGATCGGTTGACGGTTGCTTACATCAATCGCCTGGGAGGGACTCGCAGTCTGGGTGCCCTCAGAGAGGTGTCTCTGATTCTAGCCTGGGCGGAGACTCATGTCTCTTGCATCTGAGCAGTGTACATTCCAGGATTGTAATACTCGGACGCGGCCTTCTTGAGCAGGTGCTCTTTCCGCCGGGGGGGAATGGTCTCTCCACCCTCAGGTTTTTCGGTCGCTTTGTCTCCGGTGGGGGTCGCTGGAGTTTGCTTCTCGTCACAATTACAAGCTTCCGACATTCGTGTCGCTCTCTCAGTATCCTCTGGTTCTGGCGGTGGATGCCATGTCCCTGAGCTGGGGGGACCTGGGTTTCCTTTCTCTGTTTCCTCCGATCCCTATGCTAGTCAAGGTGTTGCGAAAGCTGGCCCTGGACGGGGTTCCCGCCATTCTCATGGCTCCAAGGTGGCCAAGGAGGGTGTGGTTCGCAGACATCGTTTGTCTGGCGGTGGATCAGTTCGATCTGCTTCTTCGGCTGGATCTTATCACACAGGGTCAACTGCGTTGCCCTAATTTACCAACGCTGGCTGTGACGGCCTGGCTGCTGAAACCTCCATCTTAGGGGAGGAAGGTTTTTCGGATCTGTTCAGATTTTTATTAGTGCCGGGAAGAGGTTCTCTTCTTCCATCTATTATAGGACTTGGCGATCTTATATTGTTTGGAGTGTGGCTAGATCTTTGCCCTGTCGGGTCTTTTCTGTTTTCAGGATTTTGGAATTTCGGGGCTGGACTCTGGTCTTCAGCTGAGTATCTTAAAGGGGCAGGTTGCTGCCTTGTCTCTTTTTTTCAAAAGTCCTTTGCCTTTCCTCCTTTGGTCAAGACTTTCTTCCAGGGGGTTTTGCATTTGCGGCCTCCTAGGAAGCCTTTGCTCCCTGTTTGGGGTTTGAATTTCGTTGTCTCTGCTCTTCAGGCTTCTCCTTTGCAGGTTATTGCTCTTTCTACTCTGACTCAGAAGGTTGCCTTGTTTGTGGCCATCACTTCGGTTTGGCGTGTCTCGGAGTTGGCAGCCTTGTCGGTTCAGGCTCCTCACTTTGAGAGACATCAGGTCAAAGTGGTTTTCCGTTTCAAACTGGACTTTCTAAGGTGATCTCTGCTTTTCATCTTGACCAGGACATTGTTCTTCCTTCCTTGTGTCCTAAGCCTAGGAATGACAAGGAGAGGGTTTGCTCTGTTTGGATGTGGTACTCTGGGTGAAGTACTGTTTGTTTACTACTTCTCCTTTTCGTAAGACTGATGTCTTTTTCGTGGTGCCCTGTTGGGCCTAGGAAGGGTTTGGCTCCCGCTAAGGCTTCCATTAGCAAATGGATTCGTCAGGCTGTTGTTGGGGCCTATTCTACCAAGGGGAAGGTTTCCCCTTTTTCGTATCACTGCTCATTCTACTCGTGCTGTTGGAGCGTCTTGGGCTTTTCAGCACCAGGCCTCTGTTGAACAAGTTTAAGGCTGCTACTTGGTCTTCTGTTCACTTTTTCCAAGTTTTTACAAGGTTGATGTGCGGGCTTCAGCGGTTGCTGTGTTTGGCCGCAAGGTTCTGCAGGCTGCAGTGGTTTGAGTTTTGCATTATGGCCTTGTTGGATACCCGCCCTTTCTGGACACTGCTTTTGGATGTCCCAAGTGTAATAATTGTTTGAAGCGGGGTGTGTGACATACTTAGAATAATACCATTTTGTGAATACTCACCTGTAAAATGGGTATTATAAGTATGTCGCACACCCCGTTTCACCCGCCCTTTTTGGTATCCTGGATTCTTTATAGGGTGAAGCTTCGTTTACCGTTTGAGGGTTGCCAATGGTTTTTTTCCTGGTACCTTGTCTTTACTGCTGTTTGAAAACTGGGGAATGAGTGGGAGGTCCCAGGTATTATAGATCAGGAGGGGCTCGTTTTTCAAGACTTCTCTGCAACGTCGCCACCTGCTGGTGAAGTAACCCAAGTGTAATGTTTGAAGCGGGGTGACATACTTAGAATACCCATTTTACAGGTGAGTATTCACAAAATGGTATTTTTGCTATGATTGGGTTGGATCCTGAACTACCAGAAGGCTAGTCCTGTCACAGGTCATGATTTATCTGAGGTTCAAGATCAATACGATCCTTCAGAAAAGCTTTCTGCCTCAGTCTAAGATAACGATCCTTCAGAAAGTCTGTTCCAGGTATGGAAAGCATTGCTAGCCTTCATTGCTGACCCCAACCGAAGGGTCATCCTGTACAAATCAGAGCTGACAATACAACTACTATGGCCTATCTGAAACATCAGGGAGGGACAATGTCACCTGTCCTGCAACAAGCAGCAAAGTAAATTCTGATCTGGGCAGAACTGAACCTTTTTTCTATCTGCCATTCACCTGAAAGGCTGTCTAAATCAGGTGGCAGATTTTTGAGTTGCTCTCTGCTGTTGGACGCAGAATGGTCACTGAAACAGGAGGTGTTGAATCAAATTTGTGTCCTGAGGAACTCCGGAGGTGGATCTTTTCACCTTTGGGGAAGTTCTTCTTGCTCGATCCCTCTGATTAAGCTCAAGGAATGGACTCCGCCCTGGCTCACCAGTGGCTTTTCTGTCTGGCTTACGCTTTTCCTCCAGTTTGCTATACCAGGTTGTAAACAAAATATTCTGAGGGACAGCCACGATTCTATTGGTGGCCGAAGAGAGTTTTCAACTCTGAAGATACTCTTGGTCCAAGAGCCTTGAACTCCTGGCGATTCCAGATCTTCTATCCCAGGGACCAGTGCTTTGCCAGGGTCCACAGAAGTGGCGTCTGATACTATGGACCCTAAAATCCTGATGCTCCTGAAAAAGGGATTTTAGAGGGAGATGATCAAAACTCTGCTTTCCAGCAGAAAAGTTGATGAGGAAGATTTATTTGAAAGTTTTGAGAACTTTTACTACCTGGAAAGTTCATAATCAAAAATCCCCTTCTAGTCTTCCAGTCCGATTGGATTTCTATCAGGAATGAGTCAACCTGGGTCTTGGCATCAGTACCCTGAAGGTCCAATTAGCAGTCCTTTTGGTTTTTCTGGATGAGACTTTCATCTTTCGCGTTGGTCAGACTTTTTTTTTGCTAGCTGTTAGGCGGTCCAGACCGGTCCGTTTCCGTTAGCTCCTCAATGGGATCTCGCCCGGGTCCTTAGAGCTCTGACTGCATCACCCTCTGAACCTCTGAACTCTCATATTAAATTTCTTACATTCTTAACATTTTTGGTGGCAATAACTTCAGCCTGCAGCATCAGTGATCCAGGTTCTATCCTGCCTTCACCCCTTCAAGTTTTCCAGGATCATATATTACAGGGGGGACCCTTGCTAACCTTCTGAGATCTTATCTGACTTTTATTGGATCCAAAAGATAATCCTTCTATCTGCCGGTGGATAATGAACCCTCCACGGGTTCTGTAGACAAGTCTACAAATGTTAGTCAAATGTCAGGGCCTTTTTGCTGGAATACCTTCGACAAAGGACTGGAGGAAGGCCGATAGCTTATTAGTTCCCTTCTCGGGCCACAGGAAGGGTCAGCGTGTTTCCAACGCAACATTGGCCCGATTGATAGAACACTATCAGTTTTGCTTACAGCATATCTTTCTCCATTGCGGATTACGACTCATTCAACAAGAAGTATTTCTACATCTTGGGCAGCGCAAGCAGGTGCCTCTATTGAACAGATCTGTAGAGCAGCAACCTGATCTTCAGCTAAGACATTGATTACTGTCTGGATCTGCTCACTTTGCAAGATCAATCCTCTGGCAGGAGTGTTGCAGGTGGCCTTTCTCACCCAGTAGAGGTAGTATCTTGCTTATCCTCAGTGGTATGCTGCCCTAAGGACGTTTTGAGAAAACAAGTTAGTTACCTGGTAACTTTTCTAAACATCTGGAATGGCAGCATACAGGCTTCCCTCTCTCAGGCTACGTTATTTTGTAATCTTGCTGATTTACCAGTTGGTACTTTGTGTCTTTTTCAGATTTCTTAAATTATTGGTGTCTGGAGGTGGAACTAAAGCTTTTGTGTATTCTGGTGGTCATGTGTTCCTACCTTGGGACGGAGCCTTACTATGAAATGTGGCCCCACAGTTCGCCATCTGTAGGCATGTGGAACAGTAGGGGTGTCAGAAAAAAATCGATTCTGTCAAATGTCTTTCTAATATCGATTCTGACTTTTCCCACCTGCTACAGTAAAAAAAAGTAAAAAACTCACCTGACCCCGCATTCGGGCAGCTCTCCTCTTCCTGGGGGGCCTGAGTTCCCCCCTCCCCCCCCCCTCTTCAGGGGAGAGCCAGAGAGGCCCTCTCCACCTGCTTTCGCGATGGGCACCACCAAAAAAATGAATTTAAAAAAACGCAATAGTTCGCCTTTGGGACAGAATCGGGATATATTGTATAGTCATACATTTATTGTAATGCATATCGTATCGACAGATTCTCACCCCCCTATGGGACAGGGTTGCTATTCTAAGTATGTCACACACCCCGCTTCATACTATTAATTACGCTTGGGTTAACCCACCTGCAGGTGGCGATGTTGCAGAGAAGTCTTGAAAAAAAGAGCCCCTCCCGGTCAATAAATACCTGGGACCTCCCACTCATATCCCAGTGTTCTTCTCTGCAAGATGGCGATAAGACAGAAGAATGAAGTCTCCTGCTTGCAGGTAGCCGAGGTAACTCCCGGCCCCCCTCTCGGTTCTATTTCTGCCCGGCGCTCTTTTATTCCCTTTAGAGAAGCCTCCCAGCCTAGGCTGCTGGGCCGGGTGATGGTAGACGGCACCCTATGGTGCTCAGGAGCCTAGCTCCACCGCAGGCCTCATACTAGGGGGCAAAGCGGTTATCCGGTCTGATCCTGGATTTGGGATGCCCTGTCCCTACTCTCGGGTGATGGCTCTCTCCCCCGCTCGGTCCCATTCTCCCTACGCTGTGGGGGGGGGGGGGGTAGAAAAATACGTGAGTGTTTTGCACTTGGTTGATTGTGTGTTGTGTGCATGTTTTATTTGGTCCCGCCGGGGACTTGTGGCAGTGTATTCGCTTGGGGAGCTTCTCCACCTCAGGCTCTCGGCGCGGGGCGCCGTGCCTGGGTGTGGTTGGCTCCGTTTGCGGGAGGGGCGGGCCGGCTTCGGCGCACGAGCCAGTTCCCCGCCCGCTCCCATTTGTGGCGTGGGATTGGAGTCCGGTCATTGGCCGGGCTCCGTGCTGCTCTGGTGGCGTGGCTGGACGCATTGTGTCGGGCGGCCGTTCCCTCTGGCCTTGGCGATTGGTACAGGAGGGGCGGGGCCGCGTCTCGCGCGGCCCGTGCTGTTCCTTGTGATTGGGAGGTGGCAGGGCCGGGGCGCTTTGCGCGTCTCGGGCCGGCCCGCCCTCCTTCTTCCTCCTGCGTTTGTTGTTTCGGCCGCTGCTGCTTCTGCTGTCCTCTCCTGCTGCCACCTGATTGGTGAGTTTGTTCCTTACCTGGGCAAGTGACTCAGGCACAGGTCCCATTCCTGGTTCTGGGCAATTTGTCATTTTTTGTTTGCTGTGGGAAACCTTATCTATGGAGTGACTGTTGTCCTTTTTTTTACAGATCCCGGGTCACATCTTAAAGGGGTCTCCTGGTCTTAGTTACCTGGTAGTCTTGGGGTTTCCCTGAAAAATTTTTAGTACTTTTAAATTTTGCCTTACAAATTCTCCCACGCGGGACATTTAAAGGGGCATCCCGGGTCTTTTATTGCATAAATCCTTGGGTAATTGCGAATACCACAGTTTCACCATATGGAGGCTTCCATCGATACCGGAAATGGCCCCTCGGGGCATTCCAGGCTATGTGGGGGCTGTGGGGCTCCCCTTCCAGGGGATGTCATTCTCTGTATTCCATGGGCGCACCGGAACATTACGCGGCAGTCCGGTACTCCGGTCTCCGGCTCCTCGCCGCCCGTGTCATCACCTACCCCTCCCCGCCTGTTCCGGACCCCATGTGACATTGTCATGGGGGGGATCGCAATCCGAGGTGTGCGCCAGGTTTGCTAACCTTGAGAGAATGTTTTCCAATGTGGTTGCCCAGAAGGCACCAGTTAAGCGGAAGCGTCTGTCTCCGGCTGTGCCGGTTTTGTGATGTGGAAGAATGAGTCCTTAGACTGGTCCGATTGTCCCCCGCTTGAGGAGGGGGAGCTCTTTGATGAATCGGACGAGCCTGACGACCTGCAATTCTTTAGTGCTGCTGGTGAGCGGGCGCCGGGGGATGCCTTTGACACCCCTTCGATCCTGGCTCAAATGTTCAAGGTTTTGGCTATCGCCTCTCCTGAGGTGGCTCCCCCGCCAAAAGGTTATTCGAGGTGGCTATGCCACGTTTGGTATTTCCCCATCAGAGACATTTTGATGTCATTCTTAAGGAATGGGAGAGGCCTACTCGCCCTCCTGGTGTGCCGCCGGGTTGGGATAAGAAATATCCTTTTCCGGTGGACCTGGTTAAGCGATGGTCTTCTCCACCTGAGGTTGATGCTCTGGTTTTTGGGGCTGTCTAACACGGCTGTGTTGCAGTCTCCCGACTGTACTACCATCAAGGATGGTGAGGATCAGCGTATTGACCAGCTGGCTTGCCATGGCTTTGCTAGTGTTGGGTCGGCCTTGAGGCCTGTTTGTGCTTCGGCCCTACTGCTTTTGGCTTCCAGGTCCATTGTTAGAGACTTGTTGGCTTCTTCCGGCCTGGATCCGGCTTGTGAGGATTTTATTGCTCTCAAGCGTTGTCGTTTTTGTCTTTTGTGCTTGCCGCTCAGGATGACGCCATGGTGATTTGTGGTAGGACCGCGGCATTGTTGGTGGCTATCCGGCGGTCTGTTTGGTTGCGCCAATGGACTGCTGATTTTAGTTAAAAAAAAGTCTTACGGCTCTCCCTTTTGTGTGTCTGCGCCTGTTTGGTGAAATAAAAAAAAAAACTGAATTCTGTGGCTAAGGGAGGTAAGTTACCTCAGCGCAAGAAACAGCGCCGTTCCTTTCGAGGCGCGGCTTCCTTTAACCCTTCCTTTCGGGGAGCCAGAGCCGGCAGGTGTTTCGGTTTTCTGTCTCTAGGGGTGCTGCTTGGAACAGGGGCAGAGGTCGTGCCCGTCCTGGTCACTCCTGGGGCTCCAAGCCAAAACCCTCGGCTAAGCCTGCTCAGCAATGAGGGGGCGCCCTCACCTTTGCGGGTGGGGGGGGACAGTTGCGACACTTCTCCCGGGTCTGGGACCAAGCGGTCTCGGACAGATGGATTCGGGAGGTGGTGTCGTCCGGTTACAAGCTGGAGTTCCGAGTCCCGACATCCTCCCAGGTTTTTCAGGTCTCGGGTGCCCTCGGATCCTCTAGCCGCGCAGGGGCTCCTGGCGGCTGTAGGGAATCTCCGGGACATGGCAGTCATTTGTCCGGTGTCATCCTGGATCTGAAGTTCCTCAACAGGTTTATCCGTCCCCGGAAATTTCGCAGTGTTCACCAAGGTGTTGGCAGGGGTGATGGCCCTTCTCAGAGCCCAAGGGATTTGCATCGTTCCCTATCTGGATGGCCTTCCCTCTCCCCTTCCAGAGTGGTGGCCTTCCTGAGAATGTCTTTGGATTCTTCCCAACACAGAGTGTTCCTTCCTCACTCCAAGGTTCTTTTGATTCGGGAATTGATTCGACTTCTTCTGTCCAACCCTCGCCCGTCCATCCGTCTGGGGATGAGGCTGGTGGGTTTGATGGTGGCCTCGTTCGAGGCGGTCCCATTTGCTCAGTTTCACACGAGAGCTTCATCTGTTGGCGGCCTGGGACTGTTGTCCGAGGTCGTTGGATCTTCCTTTCCAGATGTCCTCCCGGGTTCGGCAGTCTCTTCAGTGGTGGTTGGTCCCGGCCAATCTCTCGAGGGGCAGGTCTTTTATGACGCCTCTTTGGGAAACGGTCACCATGGATGCCTGTCTCTCAGGTTGGGGAGGCTTCTGGAAGGATCTTCAGTTCCAGGGGCTGTGGGGGCCTCAGGAGGCCCACTTGCCCATCAATGTTCTGGAGCTGAGAGCTATCTGCTTGGTCCTGTCTCTATTGACACAGCAATTACAGGGTTTGCCGGTTCGGGTTTGGTCGGACAATCGGACGGCGGTTGCTTACATCAATCACCAGGGAGGGACTCGCAGTTGGGGTGCCGTCAGAAAGGTGTCTCTGATCCTGGCCTGGGCGGAGATACATGTTCCCTGCATCTCGGCGGTGTACATTCCGGGAGTGGAAAACACGGAGGCGGACTCCCTGAGCAGGTGCTCTTCGCGCCGGGGGAAATGGTCTCTCGATCCCAAGGTGTTTCGGTCCCTTTGTCTCCGGTTGGGGACACCAGAGGTGGATCTGTTTGCCTCTCGTCACAATTACAAGCTTCTGACATTCGTGTTGCTTTCTCGGGGTCTTCTGGCAGTGGATGTCATGTCCCTGAACTGGGGGGATCTGGGTTTTCTTTATCTGTTCCCTCCGATTCCCATGCTGGGCAAAGTGTTGCGAAAGTTGGCCCTAGAAGGGGTCACCGCCATTCTGGTGGCTCCAAAATGGCCAAGGCGGGTGTGGTTTGCAGACATTGTTCGGCTGGTGGTGGATCAGTTCGATCTGCCCCTTTCGGCCGGACCTGCTCACGCAGGGTCAGCTACGTTACCCCAATTTACCAACGCTGGCTGCTGAGACCTCCATCTTAAGGGAGGAAGGTCTCTCCGATTCTGTCATTCGGACTCTTGTTAGTGCTAGGAAGTGGTCGTCTTCTACCATTATATTATAGGACTTGGAGGTCTTATATTGTTTGGTGTGAGGTCAGGGCCATGCCCTGCAGGGTCTTTTCTATTTCTAGGATTTTGGACTTTCTGCAATCTGGCCTGGATTCGCGTCTCCAGTTGAGTACCTTGAAAGGGCTGGTGTCTGCCCTGTCTGTTTTCTTTCTTCATTGATTCAGAAGGTTGCCTTTTTGGTGGCCATCACTTCGGTCCGGTGTGTCTCGGAGTTGGCGGCCTTGTCGATTCGGGCTCCTTACTTTGAGAGGCATCAGGACAAGGTGGTTTTTTGCTACTGCAAACTGGACTTTCTTCTTAAAGTGGTTTCTGCCTTTCACCTTCATCAGGTCATTGTTCTTCCTTCCGTGTGTCCTAAGCCTAGGAATGACAAGGAGAGGCTTTTGCATTGCTTGGATGTGGTTCGCTGTGTGAAGTACTATTTGCTTACTACGTCTCCCTTTCGTAAGACTGATGCCTTTTTTTCGCTGTGCCCTGTGGGCCTAGGAAGGGTTTGGCTCCGGCCAAGTCTTCCATTAGTAAATGGATTCGTCAGGCCATTGTTGGGGCCTACTCTGCCAAGGGGAAGGTTCCCCCTTTTCGTATTACCGCTCATTCTACTCGTGCTGTTGGAGCGTCTTGGGCTTTCAGCACCAGGCTTCTGTTGAACAAGTTTGTAAGGCTGCTACTTGGTCTTCTGTTAACACCTTTTCCAAGTTTTATACGGTTGATGTGCGGGCTTCAGCGGATGCTGTTTGGCCGCAAAGTTCTGCAGGCTGCAGTGTTTTGAGTTATGCTTTTTTGCTTGTTGGATACCCGCCCTTTGTGGACACTGCTTTTGGATGTCCCAAGCGTAATTAATAGTTTGAAGCGGGGTGTGTGACATACTTAGAATAATACCATTTTGTGAATACTCAACCTGTAAAATGGGTATTATAGGTATGTCACACACCCCGCTTCAACCGCCCTTTTTGGTACCCTGATTCCTTTATATGGTGAAGCTTTGTTTCTAATTTGAGGGTTATCTTTGGATTGTTCCTGGTTCCTTGTCTTTACTGCTGTTTGAAAACTGGGATATGAGTGGGAGGTCTCAGGTATTTATGGACTGTGAGGGGCTCTTTTTTTCAAGACTTCTCTGCAACATCGCCACCTGCAGGTGGGTTAACCCAAGCGTAATTAATAGTTTGAAGCGGGGTGTGTGACATACCTATAATACCCATGTTACAGGTGAGTATTCACAAAATGGTATTTTTTGTTTCCCCACCCACATGGCCACCGTCGGCCAAATTTGTTCCTCTTTAGGGGAATTGATCAGGACGCCGAGACCGGCTCACTTTTTTTCCTGGTCCCATGACGCGTCTAAGAACAGAGGCTCTGACGGCCACATCCTCTGCTTCCCTCTAACGGGGAGCGTGCCTGTGCTGGCCATTCACAATCGCCTGACCAAGTACACGCCCTGCTAGAGGTACAGCGGGATGCGGATGCGGCTCTTGGACACACTGTGGGACCTGGGAAACGAGTTAAGTGATTTGGGCGACCTCACACAGCGGGGCATGCTTATTTTGGATGCCCTCGGATCAAGCTAGTTTTTGGTCCACTTTAAAGTGGACCAACACCCAGGATTTTGACTATCCTGGGTCTTGGTCCATTTCGGTGGGGCACCCCCGATCGGGGTGCCCTGCTGTGTGAAACCCCCCCGAACTCACCTCTCCCCGCGCCACGGACAAGCGGCTCCTCCGCCGCCTCCCGCGCGTCCCTCTTGACGCGCGCGTGCCCGCGCCGGCCATTCACAGACGGCCGGCGCGGGCACGTCTAGAGGGGCGCGAGGGAGGCGCCGGCCGCCGCCGAAACTGAGGTAAGGAGTTTGGGGTGTTTGGGGGGGTTTCACCCCGCGGGACATCCCGATCTCGGATGTCCCGCGGGGAGGGAGGTGATCGGCCCTGGAATCTTATAGATTCCCGGGCCGATCACCGGTGGGTGTTGGTCCACTTTAAGTAAAACAATTGTTTTTCTGCAGCCATGCCCAGTGGAACTTTTGAGATAGCAGATTCCCTAATCTCGAAAGTGCTGTATGACATGCACCAGCTGGCTGGCCACATCCCCCCCCCCAGCCTTCCACTTGGGTGTGGGAGTGTGCATGGCTACTGAGAAGCTAGGGATGCGGTGCCCAGAGATTCCAGCATCACAGGAACTGCCAATAAAGTATTTACCGGTGACCCCAGCCCTGTAATTTTTCAGATTTCAGGGCTGGCCAGTGTTTTGATCTGCTTTAAAGTGCAATTGTAGTCTATAGTTAAAGTGGACCAAAACCCGCTGAGATGGGCCCAAGAATCTGTTTACTGGGTTGATCTATTCCCTCCCCCTGGGGCTTTGTTTGGGGGTGCCCCGCTGTATGAAACCACCCAAGTCGTCCATAAACTCTCTCCTTTTCAGGTCCAGCGGCGCTTGCTGTGGCCGCATCACCGCTGTCCTTCTAGCAAGGCCCACGTTGGCCATTTGTGAATGGATGGTGCAGGTGCGCTCCCTGTTAGAGGGTAGTGGGGGATGCGGCCGCCAATGCGCTTAGACCCGCTCTCAGAGGAGCTGATGTGGGTGGATCCGAGCTTGCTGATTGGACAAGGGACCGCAGGACCTGAGGGGCTAGTTTGTTTCGGTGACCTGGGGGGTTTCACACAGTGGGGTACCTCCGGTAGTCAAAATCCTGGGTTTTAGTCCACTTTAAGGAAGTGATCTTGTGAATGGATGGTGGCAGATTTGGTTCCTGTCTGGTATATGATTGAGGTGCTTTTTAGCAAGTTGCCTAACCCCCCAACTGCTCCGAGGCCTCGTGTGGCCATATATGCACAAGAATCAACACAAGATATGTTCGGTCAAAGATGCTCAGCAGGAGCTTGCTCTCTGCTTCAAAGCACACGCACAGCCTGCAGGACTACAAGTGGTCAGGTCTTCGGGCTGAATTTTTGGCAGCTGATATGGTTGATGGGAGTATTCTGCTAAGAGAATCTCTATATTGTCAGTGTGGTGGAGGGAGACTTCAGCACCCTATTGGCTATCGACCTTTGTGACACGTTGAGCAGCACAGAGCTGGCCTGAGATTTGGATTGCTTGTGATTTCTTTAGTATGATGAAGAAACTTCTGTCTATTCGTTCTGCTTGCTTTATAGCAGTTGATTTTGGCTGTGACTGAATCCTTTGTGTAGTGAGTGTAACCCTCCCTGCACTTTCATGACTCCTCGCTTAGCTCCCCTCATTAGTGTCGTTTTTTTTTTTTTTTTTCCCTCCTAGAATGAGTCTGCAAACTTTAAATGATGAAAATTTCCTGGTCGACCTAACAGCTGAGTCGTGTGACTTCCTGTTTACTCCCCCGGAGCCGACCGGTAGACCCTCCATCCTGCGTGCTTCACAGAAGGAGAATCTGCCTCCCAAGAGTGCCGGCAAAAGCATGAAGGTATTTAGTGTTGCTGCGAGTGTGACGGGGCGGTGGCAGTGCTCGGGGCTGTGGCCGGGGGCCTGGCGGACATGCACTGTGTGACGTGAAAGAACTTCTGTGAGCCGCTGAAAAGTTCTCGCTAGGCAGGAAAATGTTTGTCGTACCTTAGCCGCTGGATGTGAATGCCTCATTCTGCCTTGCAGGTCACTTTCCAGACCCCCATGCGGGACCCTCAGACGCGCAGGATTATGAGCCCCAGCACAGTTACTAAACCGGAGAGCCTCTTCTCATTGGATGACTGCACACAGGCGCTGGAGCAGCTTCATCTGTCTGCCGCCAACACTTCCAGGTAGGGGCCTCTATATATAGATGATGGTGATGTATATGGGTCGATGGCGCGATAGAGGGCTAGATGGCACGGGGAGCGGACTTGAGACCGGAGGGTGGCAGGTTCGAATACTGGTCCTGGAACATGACTGAAGTGCTCTTGAGCAAGGCACCTAACCCCCGCAACTGCTCCCCGGGCGCTGTAATTAGGGCAGCCTATCGCTGCAGGCATGTGTACTCACTGAATGGATGGGTTAAATGCAGAGGATGAATTCCTATGTGTGCGCAAGCATTCAATGGCCATCTATGCATTAAAATGATTTAACCCCCCCTTACAATGATATGTCACGCTTTTGTTTGAAATCTGTCTGGAGAGGTTACATGTAACGCGCACCATGCGCCCCTGCTTGGCCCTACTATTGAAACTACCTCCTTTTGCTGGACCTCATCTACTTGTTGGTGGGTCACATGACCAGCCCAGTGCCAGACTTAAAGTGGACCAAAACTCACCCTGCAGTCTGAGACCCCCCTCCGGGGACCAATCCAACAGCGCATGTGAGCAGCCGTTGCCGCCTGCTATACCTTTAGCAGGGCCCAGGGCTGGCTGTCTAGGTGCCCCTGTGGCATCCCCCTTTGGGATGCTCCTCTGTAAACCCCCCTGCCCCCCCCCCCCCGATCATCTGCAGCCACATTACCTTTCCACGGGTCCCTTGGAGCCCTCCGATACCCTGCAGCTGTGTGTTCCCATGCCTGGCTTTTCAGATAGGCCTCGCACAGAGAAGTGCACACTCAGTGTTAAAGCTGGGGATGTCACTGAAGGGAGAAAGTGATGCTTCTCGTTAGTGCGACTGGCGATTCCATTCAACTTCTCTAGCTGCACTATATGCTCAACAGGAGAAGCTGATTGGACAAGCAGATGTGACGTACGCTCCGAAAAGTGAGTTGGCTCTGCATTCTGGACAGTATGAGTGAGGCACCCCAAACCGAGGTGCCCCAGGGGGAAGGACCAAAGCTTTTGATAGTAAATTCCTGGGTTTTGGTCCACTTTAAAAATGTAAAAAAAAGCCTAAGACTTAAAGCTGTACAAAACCCACCGGGTCAGCCCTGGAATCATATTTCAGGGCTAGCCACTGAATGCCCCTCCCCGAAGTGCCGCTGTGTGGAAACCCTCCTCACCTTTTCCTGCTCCTACAGCGTATGCGCAGACTGACTGTCATTTGGTAACAGGCTCATTGTCAACAGAGAGCTGCTGCTGCCCCGGGGGCATACACGCACTCCCCTCCCAGCCATTCAGATCGTCTGGGGCAGGAGTCCACACGCGGTGGGGGATGTGGCAGCATGCTCTCCATTGCAATTGAGCTGTTTGCTGAATGGCAGTCACGGTGGACGGTTCTCATTGGACGAGAGCCTACACATGCGCTGTTGGAACCAAGAAGAGGTGGGTGAATTGCAGCATTCTGGGGGGTTTCACACAAATTGGGATGCCCCGGGGGAACATAACAAAACCTGGGAAGTTAAATTCCTGGGTTTTGTTCTGCTTTAAGCTTGCATTGCAGTATTTAAAGTGCAGCTGGCGTATATTTTTTTATACTTGCTGATTCTGGGATGCATAAATGTACACATTCAACCAGACCTTCACCCTGAATAAGACCCTATTCTAAGTATGTCACACACCCTGCTTCAAACATTGATTATTACACTTGGGTTATACCACCAGCAGGTGGCAACGTTGCAGAGAAGTCATGAAAAACGAGCCCCTCCCGGCCCATAACACCTGGCACCTCCCACTCATTCCCCAGTGTTTCTTCTCTGCAAGATGGCGACAAGACAGAAGAAAGAAGTCTCCTGCTTGCAGGTAGCCGGGGTGTCACCCCGGCCCCCCCCCCATGGTCTATTCCTGCCCGGTTCTTTTGTTTTTAACCCCCTGATTGATCGGTAGCCTCCCAGCTTAGGCTGTAGGCCGGGCAAGGGTAGATGGCACTGAAGGTGCCCAGGAGATTAGCTCCTCCGCTCGACCCCATATTATGGGGCATAGCGGCGATCCGGTTGGTGTTCCGGAAGTGGGATGCCCTAGCCTTATACCCCCTTAGGTCTTCCTTTGATAGCCCAGCCATTATGTGTGTTATGGATAGATGTTGTGTGTGTTTGTGGCAGGGATGGGTGGTCTGCGGCGCTGGGCCGTCCATGTCTGCCGTTTGCCTGTGTTGTTACTTTGTTCGGGGACGGGTCGGGCGGGGTTCCGTCGGCCCACCGTTTTTAATTTTATGTCCGGACGCCCTTCATTGTATTGGACTTATAGGGGCGAGGCGCTGCCGGTCTGCCTGGACGTTGGGGCGCCGAGGACTCCTCGACGCCCGCTGGCCGTGTCATTTTCATGGCAGGCGGGACCGGGCGGCCGCCTGACGGCCTCTGCGGGCGCCATTACTTGTGGCGCTCGCTCTGTTGGCGGAGGTGGGCGGGACCGCGTCTAGCGTGGCCCGCGCCGTGTATGGTGGCTTGTTGAGGGGCGGGGCTACAGCGGCTCCCGCGTTTTTGCTGGGGCAGCCCTTCGTCTCTCTTCACTTCAGCGTTTGGCCGCAATCTTCCTGCGGGGATCCAGGTAGGACGTCGTGTGTGTTTTATTGCGCTTCTCTTGTTTATAGTGTATGAATTGCCTTCCTTTCAAGGTTTTTTTCTTATTAGGGAGCGTAATTGGTGCAGGGCATTTAAAGTTTTACCACAGCCATTATTGTATTGGGGTCTCTGTTACACCCCTCTCCTTCTCCGTTCCCCTCTCCCATTCCCCCCCTCCCCCCTTCTCGCGGGGGTGACGGCAGGGATTTTTCAGCCAGGCTCTGGACATGCTGGTTGGAAGTTTTTTATTCTGGCTCATATTAATGTGTAGTGTTTTACAGCTATGACTTATATGTATACTGGTCTTTTATTATGGCCTTGGCTCTCCTTTTCTTGCATGATCTGCTCTTGCATCTCAGTATTCTATTAATTGTGTTTTTACAGTTTGGTTGTGTGTGTGGAATGACTGTTTTCTCCGTCCTTTTGGGCTCTCCAGGTCTTATATACCTGGCTAGTTGGGGTTGGAGTTAGTCCCTTTTTTGTTTTGGGTTTTTTGTTGAATTCCCCTGGTAAGGGCTATACAATCATAATATATCTATATATTTATATATATGTTGATTTACGAGAGGGGTATCCCGGGTCGCTTACTGCGTAAATCCCTGGGGTCTGCGAATACCATAAATTCACCATATGGAGGCTACCAAAGATACCGGAATTGGTCCTTCGGGGCAGTCCAGGTTGTGTGTGGGGGGGGGGGGGTGGGATTCCGCTCCCAGAGGATGATGCACATTTTATGTATTCCATGTGCACAGCGGAACATTGAGCGCCAGTCCAGCACCCCGGTGCCCGGTACTTTGTCGGACGCGCCATCCCCCTCTCCTCCTCGCCTGTTCAGGACCCCGTGTGACGTTGTCATTGGGGTGATTCGCAATCGGAGGTATGTGCCCGTTTGGCCAGTCTTGAGAAGATGTTCTCTGCTGTGGTCACTCAGAAGGCTCCGGCTAAACGGAAACACCTGTCTCCGCCTACGCCGGACTCAGATGAGGAGGTTATTGAGGATCTGGATTGGCCAGATCGTCCTCTTGAAGAAGGTGAGCTGGTTGAAGAATTAGAGGATCCGGAGGTTCAGCAGTTGCTGGGCGATGAGGGTGACCCAGCTGAGGGGTCCGTTCCTGATACGCCATCCATTCTGGCCCAGATGTTTGAAGTTTTGGATTTGGATCCTCCTGAAGCTGCTCCTCGACATAAGGGTCAGCTTTTTGGGGTGTCCAAGCCGCGCTTGGAATTTCCTAGTCAACAGCATTCTGAGGATGTTGTCCTTAAGCAATGGGAGCAGTCTACGCGTCTCGTTGGGGTACCGCCTAGCTGGGATAGAAAGTATCCTTTTCCGGCGGACTTGATGAAGCGTTGGTCTGTCCCTCCCGAGGTTGATGCTCCGGTCCTGGGACTGTCTGATACGGCGGTTGTTCATTCTCCTGACACAACTTCTCTCAAGGACGGCGAGGATCGCAGGATTGATCAGCTGGCCCGTCATGGTTTTGAGGCCTGTTTGTGCTTCTGCACTTTTGTCGTTGGCGGTTAGGTCTATTGTCAGGGACATGTGTGGATCTTGATCCTACTTGTGATGCGTTTCTTGCTCTTATGCGTTGTGAATCCTTCTTGTCATTTATTCTGGCCGCTCAGGATGATGCCATGTGGATGTGTGGCAGGGCTACAGCTCTGTTGGTGGCTATTCACCGTTCCGTGTGGTTGAGACAGTGGACGGCTGATTTTAATTTTAAAAGATCGCACACGGCTCTTCCCTTTCTGGGTTTGAGGCTTTTCGGTGAAAAGCTGGATTCTGTTGCCAAGGGAGGTAAGTTACCTCAGCGCAAGAAATTTCGTCGTTCCTTTCGGGGGGCAGCCCCTTTCAATCCGTCCTTTCGGGGAGCCGGAGCCGGCAGGGGTGCGGGCTTCTCGGCCTCCAGGGGCGCCAGTTGGAATAGGGGTAGAGGCTGTGGCCGTCCCGTTCACGTATGGGGCGCCAAGCCCGCTCAACAATGAGGGGGCGCCCTCACCAGTAAGGGTGGGGGGACGGTTGCGACTCTTCTCCCGGGTATGGGACCAGGAGGTCTCAGAGATGGATCCGGGAGGTGGTGTCGGCCGGTTACAAGCTGGAGTTCGAGTCCCGCCCTCCTCCAAGTTTTTTCAGGTCTCGGGTATCTTCAGATCCTTTGGCCGCGCAGGGGCACCTGGCGGCAGTGAGGAATCTTCTGGAATTGGCACAGAGGTTTCTTCGTTTTGTGGAGGATTGGCATTTCCAGTTTGTAGCTCTTCCCTTCGGCCTCACCTCGGCTCCGAGAGTGTTCACCAAGGTGTTGGCGGGGGTGATGGCCCTGCTCAGAGCTCAGGGGATTCGCATTGTGCCTTACCTGGACGATCTTCTCATCATGGCACTTTCCTTCAGTCAAGCGAAAGGGGACACCAGTATGGTGGTGTCTATGCCGGGGAGGTTCGGCTGGGTGATCAACTACCCAAAGTCCTTTCTGGTTCCGGCCAGGGTGGTGACCTTTCTGGGGATGTCCTTGGACTCTTGCCAGCACAGAGTGTTTCTCCCTCAGGCCAAGGTTCTTTTGATTCAGGAATTGGCTCAGCTTCTTCTTTCCAATCCTCGCCCTTCCATCCGGCTAGGGATGAGACTGGTGGGGTTGATGGTAGGCTCTTTCGAGGCAGTTCCCTTCGCGCAGTTTCACACGAGGACGCTTCGGCTTCATCTTTTGGCGTCTTGGGACCGGCGACCGCGGTCGTTGGATCGGTCCTTCCGGATGTCCCCCCGGGTTCGGCAGTCTCTTCTGTGGTGGATGGCCTCGGACAATCTTCTGAAGGGCAGGTCCTTTCTGACCCCGCTTTGGGAAACTGTCACCACGGACGCCAGTTTGTCAGGATGGGGTGGTTTCTGGAAGGATCTTCAGTTTCCGGGGGCGGTGGGGCCTTCAGGAAGCCCACTTGCCCATCAACGTTCTGGAGTTGAGAGCCATCAGGTTGGTTCTGTCTCACTTGATGCAGCATTTACAGGGCCTGCCGGTTCAGGTTCGATCGGACAATCGGATGGCGGTTGCTTACATCAATCACCAAGGAGGGACTCGCAGTCTGGGTTCCCCCAGAAAGGTGTCTCTGATCCTAGTTTGGGCAGAGACTCATGTCCCTTGCAGCTCGGCAGTGCACATTCCAGGAGTGGAAAACACTGAGGCGGAATTTCTGAGCCGGTGTTCGTCTCGCCGGGGGGAATGGTCTCTCCGTCCCCAGGTGTTTCGGTCGCTTTGTCTCCGGTGGGGGACGCCGGAGGTGGATCTGTTTGCCTCTCGTCACAATCACAAGCTTCGGACATTCGTGTCGCTTTCTCAGGATCCTCTGGCGGCGGATGCCATGGCTCTGAGCTGGAGGGACCTGGGGTTCCTTTATCTGTTTCCTCCTATTCCCATGCTAGGCAGGGTGCTGCAAAAGTTGGTTCTGGAAGGAGTTCCCGTCATTCTCGGGGCTCACAGGTGGCCAAGGCGGGTGTGGTTCGCAGACATCGTTCGTCTGGCAGTGGATCAGTTCGATCTGCCTCTTCGGCCGGATCTTCTCACTCGGGGCCACCTATGTTATCCCAGTTTACCAACGCTGGCTTTGACGGCTTGGCTGCTGAGACCTCCGTCTTCAAGGAGGAGGGTCTTTCGGATTCGGTCATTTGGACACTTATTAGTGCCAGGAAGAGATCCTCTTCCATCTTTTATAGGGCTTGGAGATCTTATATTGATTGGTGTGAGGCTAGGTCTTTGCCCTGCCGGGTCTTTTCTGTTTCTAGGATTTTGGAATTTCTTTAATCTAGGCTGGACTCTGGTCTTCAGCTGAGTACTTTGACGGGGCAGGTTTCTGCCTTGTCTATCTTTTTAGGTCATTTGCACTCCATCCTTTGGTCAGGACTTTTTCCAGGGGGTTTCGCATCTGCGGCCTCCTAGGAAGCCTTTGTTCCCTGTTTGGGATTTGATTTTGGTTATCTCTGCTATTTAGGCTTCTCCTTGAGCCTTTGCAGGTTATTGTTCTTCCTACTCTGACTCAGAGGGTTGCCTTGTTGGTGGCCATCACTTCTGTTCGGCGTGTCTCGGAGTTGGCAGCCTTGTCGGTTCAGGCTCCTCACTTTGAGAGACATCAGGACAAAGTGGTTTTTCCGCTTCAAACCGGACTTTCTTTCTAAGGTGGTCTCTGCCTTTCATCTTAACAAGGACATTGTTCTTCCTTCCTTGTGTCCTTAGCCTAGGAATGACAAGGAGAGGGTTTGCACTGTTCGGATGTGCTACGCTGTGTGAAGTACTGTTTGTTTACTACTTCTCTTTTTCGTAAGACTGGTGTCTTTTTCGTGGTGCCCTGTTGGGCCTAGGAAGGGTTTGGCTCCCGCTAAGTCTTCCATTAGCAAATGGATTCGTCAGGCTGTTGTTGGGGCCTATTCTACCGAGGGTAAGGTTCCTCTTTTTTGTATCACTGCTTATTCTTCTCGTGCTGTTGAAGCGTCTTGGGCTTTTCAGCACCAGGCCTCTGTTGAACAAGTTTGTAAGGCTGCTACTTGGTCTTCGGTTCACACTTTTTCCAAGTTTTTACAAGGTTGATGTGCGGGCTTCAGTGGATGCTGTGTTAGGGATTGTTTCAATTAATTAATGTTTTAAGTTTTACCGTAAGATATATGATAGGTGGTTTTGTCCGCTAACAGAATTGATTATTTAATGTTTTGACTCTAGAGCTTAATAGCTCTTCATTATATTTTTTTCTCTTCCTGTGAAACTGTTTATTATGTCATTTATACAGTCCCTCCCATTGTAACATACCTGCCCTTAATGGCCGTCACTATGGAGTCTGTTCCATTCCAGTCCTATGACGTTTTTACGCTACCACCAATAGAGTGATTACACGTCATGTGTGCCTTTTGATTGGAGGATGGCTTCCCTCTCGCGGAAGTGAACCTTCCGTGGTGCGATGGAAGCCTTAACGCGCGCGCTATGGACTGGGTTTATATGGAATGGATTTCCTATATTGTGACATAGACTATAGGTATATACAGGTATGTTACGGTTCCATCATTCCTTGCTCTGCTTCTATTGTAATACCGGGTCTTTTTCTCAGGTGTTTGATGTTATGTAATTGTAAGTGATTAACATCTATATAAAAGAAAGCTTTGTAAATTGCCCCACTGTCATGATTAAGAGCCACCGCTCGAAACGCGTCGACGACGTGGGGCTGGCTCGTTGTGTGCTTTTTATTGATACCATGCTGTGATGGACTTTTAAAGAAACAAATAAAGGATTGACGATTTTAAAGGCGTCTGCTCCGGGCTGGCATTTCCTTGATGTGGATTTCAGTGGATGCTGTGTTGGGCCGCAAGGTGCTGCAGTGGTTGAGTTTTTTGCATTATGGCCTTGTTGGATACCCGCCCTTTTGTGGACACTGCTTTTGGATGTCCCAAGTGTAGTAATCAATGTTTGAAGCAGGGTGTGTGACATACGTAGAATAATACCATTTTGTGAATACTCACCTGTAAAATGGGTATTTAAGTATGTCACACACCCTGCTTCACCCGCCTGGATTCTTTATAGGGTGAAGTTTCGTTTACAGTTTGAGGGTTTCCAATGGGTTTTTTCCTGGTACCTTGTCTTTATTGCTGTTTGAATACTGGGGAATGAGTGGGAGGTGCCAGGTGTTATGGGCCGGGAGGGGCTCGTTTTTCATGACTTCTCTGCAACGTCGCCACCTGCTGGTGGTATAACCCAAGTGTAATAATCAATGTTTGAAGCAGGGTGTATGACATACTTATAATATCCATTTTACAGGTGAGTATTCACAAAATGGTATTTTCTTATGTTTCCCACACCCTGTACATACAGATTGCTCACATTAAAATCATCCTACTTGCACCTACTGCATGTTATGAGCCTTTAAACATCCAAGATGGCGGCTCGGGCAGCCTGCAAACAGGAAGGGTCTTCTGACTGTCGCTCTGCATTCTTGGATTGCTGTCTTTCCCTGACCCCAGCTCTACTATGTCTGTGCAATACACAGCTATAACCCCACCCCCTGCATTTTATCCCACTCTCCTCAGTATGTAATGCTTCTGAGACAAGATGGGGGCGCCCATATCCTAGAGCCCTGAACAGAGTTGCAGCCCAGTGGGGGAAAGAATAAATAAGCCACTAAAAACTTAAAATATAAATTTTTAGATGCGGGGGAATAACTTTAAGGGTTTTGGGCTTTTCATTAAATCATGCTGAAGGTCTGGTTTCAGCTCTGATAGAGGACCTGTGATTGGTTGGCAGTTGCATACAGAGGGGAAAAGTGCAGTTATGCCAAGACACACAGATGGATTCTGGGAGTGGTAACTATATTTGCCAGTACTCTGGCTTGCATGACGTATTGGGGCGGTGGGGCATCCCAAAGTCTTACTAGAGAACTGGAAAAATAAACTAAACTTGTTATGGAGTAACTGTAACCAAGGTTACAGTTGACAAACTCAATCTGCCACGCTAACCTCTGAGTTAAACTGAGCGGAACAAAAATAGTACCGGGTAGGAGGGTTTGACTAAGTAAACACTGCTGCAGCCTAAATTATAGGTTAACTGGAAAGAAAAGCCCACGGTCTGGTTTAGATGACTCTCCTCGCACAAGAAGCAAACGGAAGACTAAACCACACGAGATTAGATCAGGTCTGCTGTTAAAAAAAAAAAAAAAACTATTTTAGCATGGATTCCCCCTCTCCCGGATACCCTTTGAGGGGGGGGGGTGGTCTGGGTCCCTTATGGATTTCCCTTGTTTGTTGGTGTGTGTGAGAGTTGGGGCTCCAAGCCTAGAGCCGCTGCCAAGTCGGCTCAGCAATGAGGGGGCGCCCTCACCCTTGCGGGTGGGGGAACTGTTGCAACTCTTCTCCCAGGTCTGGGTCCAAGAGGTCTCGGACAGGTGGATTCAGGAAGTGGTGTCTTCCGGTTACAAGCTGGAGTTCGGGCTCCGGCCCCCTCAGATTCTTGAGGTCTCGGGTGCCGTCAGATCCTCTGGCTGCCCAGGGGGCCCCTCTCAAACTGGGGCCTGGGCTTCTATTCCAATCTGTTCAGTGCCCAAGAACGACGGATCCGTTTGTCCCATTCTGCATCTGAAGTTGCTCAACGGGTTCGTCCGTCCCCTGAAGTTCCGTATGGAAACTCTGCGCTCTGCCATCCATTCACTTCGTCAGGGGGACTTCATGACGTCCATAGACATGAAGGATGCTTATCTGCATATTCCAATATTTCCGGCACACCAGAGATTTCTCAGGTTTGTCGTGGACAATCGACATTTTCAGTTTGTGGCTCTTCCGTTTGGCCTTACCTCAGCTCCAAGGGTTTTTACCAAGGTGTTGGCAGGAGTGATTGCCATTCTCAGAGCCAGGGGTATCTGCATCATGCCCTATCTGGACGATCTTCTCATCATGGCGTCTTCCCTCAGTCAGGCGCAGCTGGATACCAGGACTGTGGTGTCCACTTTGGAGAGTTTCGGTTGGGTGATCAACTGTCCCAAGTCCTGCCTCACTCCCTCCAGGGTGGTGGAGTTCCTGGGAATGTCTCTGGATACTTCTCAGGCCAGGGTGTTTCTCCCCCGAGCCAAGGTTCTTCTGATTCAGGAATTGACTCAGTGTCTCCTATCTATCCCCCGCCCGTCCATCCGGCTAGGGATGCGACTGGTGGGATTGATGGTGGCATCGTTCGAGGCGGTTCCCTTTGGCCAGTTTCACACAAGGACGCTCCAGCTCCATCTCAGCGGCCCGGGACGGGTCCCCATTGTCATTGGATCAGTCTTTTCTGATGTCCCCCCGAGTGCGGCTTTCCCTTTGGTGGGGGCTGAAACCGAGCAATCTGACGAGGGGCAGGTCCTTTCTGACCCCTCGCTGGGAGACGGTCACCACGGATGCCAGCCTGTCAGTTTGGGGGGGATTTTGGAAGGATCTTCAGTTTCAGGGGCTGTGGGGGCCTCAGGAGGCTCACGTTCCCATCAATTTTCTGGAGCTGAGGGCCATCAGGTAAGGTTGGCAGAGGATCAGTTAGACCTGCCGGATCTGCTCACTCAGGGTCCACTGCTCTACCCCAATTTACCAACGCTGGCTTTGACGGCGTTGTTGCTGAAACCACCATCTTGAGGGAGGAAGGTCTCTGATGCTGTCATTCAGACTCTGGTTAGGGCTAGAAAACATTCCTCTGCCATCTATTATAGGACTTGGAGGTCTTATATTGATTGGTGTGAGGTCAGGGCCTTGCTTTGCAGGGCGATTTCTATCCCTAAGGTCTTGGAATTTCTGCAACATGATCTGGACCAAGGTTTGCAGCTTAGTACGCTGAAAGGGCAGGTTTCTGCCCTGGCGGTTTTTCAAAAGTCTTTTGCTCTTCATCCTCTGGTTAAGACCTTATTCTTAGTATACAGTACGTCCTGCTCCAGATATAATACTTACACTTGGGTTATCCTCCGCCAGATGGCGCTGCACTGAAGTGTCTCTCTCTCGCAGGTGAGCGGGGCTATTAAAGCCTGTGGCCCTGTTGGACTACTCCCGACCGTCCTCCCTGTGATGTGCCTCCCAGCCTGGGGTGCGCTGGTCGGGTGAAGGTAGGCAGCACCATGCGTGCTTATGGAGCCATGCTCCACCACAGTCCCCCACCAAAGGGTAGGCATTTTGGGCTAATGGTGAGCCTCTTGTGGATGCCCCTCCCGCGCTATTGCCCCATACCCCGTGTAGCGGCGGACCCTGTTCAAAGGGCCGCCATTCTCCCTCGTTCCCCCCAGTAGTTCGGGGGGAAAGAAAGGGGGGGGGGTGTGGTGGTCTTGTGTATTCAGTACACGTTATGGCCTTAGTATTGTCCTTGACTCATACACCTGGTGTCAGAGCCGCGCTGTTCTTCAATTGTCTATCGGCCACTGAGACGTCTTTATTGGTATTTGTTGTCGGGCGCATCGGGAAGTAATCCCCGTTTTTGGCTTCTATAGTGTCATTCACTCTGCGCTGACTATGGTTTTCAGAGCTTCGGGGGGCGGAGACCTGGCCTGGCACGCTCCGCGTCACAGCCCGCTCTGGCCAGCCCTTCGAGGTCCGCATGCCGCCATTTCGATGTTCATCGCGCTCGCGTGGTAACGGTCCTCCTCCCTTGATCTGTAAGTGCCCTCGCGGGCGGTTTTCATTGGTCTTACTTACTGCACATGGTTCTGACATCCCTATTCCCATTATGTCTTTCAGACGGTCGAATCCAGTGGCTTCTCCCGGCCCGGTGTATTTCCCAGTTGGACCTAGTATAATTACTCCCACTTCCCTGCGGGTCTTTGGGGCATCCATGGTAGCTTATAGCGTCAATCCCTACTGGCCTATTGTACCCATTAATCACCATATGGAGGCATCCCAGGATATTATCGGGGATCCCTTGGGACAAGCCCGGCTGTGTGTAGCTTGTGGGGTATCATCTATCAACGGTGACAATGCTCGGGTCTGCGTCCCTTGTGCACAGCAGGCACTAATGGTACTTCCCGCCCCTTCTGGGGCTGAGTCTGCACCTCGCCTCACTTCACCTACCCCCACCAAGCCTGAGTCTAACCCCCAATACAAGCGGAGATTCTCATCCTGATGTGGCTACTAGACTGGCCAGTGTTGAAAAATTGATTGCTAGTACTCTAGCGCACAAGGCTACCACAAAAAAGCGGCACATTGTCCCTGACTCTGCTCCATTCCCTACGGAGTCTGATGAGTTTACTCCTCTATATGACTATACCCTTTCGGACGAAGGGGAGCTGATCTCTGACTCAGTCATCTGATGAGAAGTCTAGGGGTCATGACGATTCTGGTTCTGATCACTGGACCCCGGATGATACTGATAAGCTTTTGCTTCAGATATTTGAGGTTCTGTCCATCTCTCCCCCTGTTGCGGCTCCCAGGCGAAGGGGTGAGCTATTCCATACTGCTAAGGCTCGATTGGAATTTCCTGAGCAGACCCATTTCAGTAACCTCGGGCTTAAGGAGTGGGGACATCCCAGTAGACTTCCCGGGATCCCTAAGAGTCTGGACAGGAAGTATTTCCTGCTGACATGGTCAAGTGCTGGTCATCGCCCCCCGAGGTCGATGCTCCTATTCTAGGGCTGTCTAACACCTCTATTATGCACTCTCCCGACACTACTACACTGCGGGATTCTGAGGACCGGCGCATTGATCAATTGGCGTGCCATGCCTTTGCGTTTGGAGGGGCGGCACTGCGCCCGGTCTGCGCTCTGGCCATTACTGCCGTGGCACTCAGGGCCATGGTCAGGAATGCACTTGACGCCCCAGACGAGTTGCCTGCTGATACTATTAATGCACTGTCTAACTGTGATGTATTTGTGAACTTTATCCTGTCTGCATCGGACGATGCTATTAGGCTGTGTGCCAGATCTTCCACCTTGGCGGTGGCTGAGACAGTGGGCGGCCGACAATGCTGCTAAGAGAGCCCTTACTGGGCTCCCTTTCAAGGGACTACGCCTGTTTGGGGATCGCCTAGACCTCTTTGCTAAAGGAGGTAAGTTAACACAGCGCAGGTGGCAGCCTCGGCCCTTTCGCAACCAGGGCCCCCTTTCAGCCCCCTACAGAGGCGCTAAGCAGGGTAAAGGGGTGTCCTTCGCGGGGGCTTGCACAGACTCCTGGCATAGGAGCAGGGGGCGACGCTCTGGCTCCTCCTGGGGGACCAAATCCAAACCCCCTCCCAAGCCCCTCAGGCATGATGGGGCGCCCTCGCCCGCCAGGGTGGGGGGGGGGGGATGGACTACAGCACTTTGTGCACGTCTGGAGGTGTCAAGTCTCAGACCGGTGGATTCAGGAGGTAGTTACCTCCGGCTACAAGATAGAATTTGCTGTGCGGTCCCCCTCAAGATTCGTCAGGTCCCGGATACCCCAGGACCCGGTGTCAGCTCAGGTCCTGATGCATGCAGTACACGGACTTCTGGAGCTGGGAGTTATTTACAAAGTTCCCTTGAGAGAAGGTTTCTACTCCAACCTTTTCACAGTACCCAAAAGAGACGGGTCAATTGGGCCCATTCTGAATTTAAAGATCCTCAACAAATTTGTCAAGAGCCAGCGCTTTCACATGGAAACCCTGCGCTCGGCCATTGGCTCTCTACGACCTGGGGATTTTATGACGTCTGTGGACATCAAAGATGCTTACCTTCACATCCCTGTGTTCCCCGGGCATCAAAGGTTTCTCAGA
This sequence comes from Gastrophryne carolinensis, assembly GCA_027917425.1. Lineage (NCBI taxonomy): Eukaryota > Metazoa > Chordata > Amphibia > Anura > Microhylidae > Gastrophryne > Gastrophryne carolinensis. Next base: position 48,104,300 of record CM051234.1, on the reverse strand, counting down.
TTCGAGCTGAAAGATCAACACTACGAATTTGTGGCTCTTCCCTTTGGCCTCACTTCAGCTCCCAGAGTGTTCACCAAGGTATTGGTGGGTGTGATGTCCTTGCTAAGGTCAGGGGGCATTCGAGTGCTGCCCTACCTGGACGGCATTCTCATCGCCTCATGGCCTCTACAGCAGGTGGAGCTGGACACTCAGCTGGTGGTGTCCACCTTGAAGTCCTTCGGCTGGGTGATCAATCATCCCAAGTCCTCCCTGTCCCCTTCACCGGTGACCCTATTCCTGGGGATGATTCTGGATACGGTTCAGTCACAAATATTCCTTCCCCAACAGAAGGTGGAAGATCTGACTACGCAGGTGCGGTCCCTGCTCTCGTGCCCCCAGCTCTCCCTCAGACAGGGAATGCAGCTGGTGGGCCTGATGGTGGCGAGCTTCGAGGCGGTGCCCTTTGCTCCGTTCCATTCGAGGCCTCTGCAGCTTCACCTCCTATCAGTAGGAGACAAGGACCCCGCATCCTTGGACGGGGTTTGTGTTCTTCCCCCATTGGTCAGAAGGTCCCTCTCGTGGTGGCTGGACCACAAGAACTTGCTAAAGGGCAGGTCCTTTCTAGCCCCCTCTTGGGAGACGGTCACCACGGATGCCAGTCTGTCAGGTTGGGGGGGATTCTGGAAATCCCTGAGGTTCCAGGGGAGGTGGGGCCCTCAGGAGGCCCATTTACCCATCAACATTCTGGAACTACGGGCGGTCAGGTTGGTTTTGGAACAGTTGACCGATCACCTGCAGGGTCTGTCTGCAGGTGCGCTCAGACAACAGGTCAGCGGTTGCCTACATCAACCATCAGGGAGGGACCCGGAGCAAGGGTGCCCTCCAGGAAGTGTCACGGATTCTGACATGGGCGGAGGCCAATGTTCAATGCATCTCGGCTGTTTATATCCCGGGGGTAGAGAATCTTCTAGCAGACTCTGAGCAGGGGGGACTTCCCGTCAGGGAGAGTGGTCCCTCTGCAACAGGGTATTCCAGTCCCTGTGTTACCGATGTGGATCTGTTTGCATCCAGTCACAATCACAAGCTCCCGGCCTTTGTCTCCCTCTCGCAGGATCCTCTGGCCTTGGCCACGGATGCTCTCACTGTCTTGGAAGAAATTCCGGTTTCTGTATGCCTTCCAACCCCCCCCCCCCCCCCCCCGTTTCCCCTGGCAGGGTTCTGCGCAAGATTGCCCTGGAAAGGGTGCCATTGATTCTGGTGGCCCCAAGGTGGCCAAGAAGAGTGCGGTTCGCAGACATGGTACAAATGGCAGTAGACCAGTACGCCCTGCCGGAGGAGCCAGAGCTACTCGCTCAGGGCTCACTACGCCATCCCAGTTCACAAACTCTGGCTTTGACGGCTTGGCTGCTGAAACCTCCATCTTGATGGAGAAAGTCTTGTCTGCCTCAGTGGTGGATACCATGGTACAGGCTAGGATGAAAACTTCTTCTGCCATCTATTATAGGGTATGGCGTTCCTACATTGACTGGTGTGAGTCTAGGTCTCTCTCCTGCAGGGAATTCTTAATCCCTAGAATTCTGGAGTTTTTACAACATGGATTGGAGTTGGGTTTAAAACTCAGTACTCTGAAGGGTCAGGTTTCTACCCTGTCTGTCTTCTTTCAGAGGTCTTTTGCACAGCATTCCTTGGTTAAGACCTTCTTTCAGGGGGTCACTCACGTGCGTCCCCCGTGTAAGCCTACGGTCCCTGTTTGGGACTTGAACCTGGTTTTGTCTGCCTTACAGGGTGCTCCCTTTGAGCCTATTCAGGATGCTGCTCTGGCTGTACTTACCCTCAAAGTTGTTTTTCTGGTGGCTATTACTTCGGTCAGGCGCGTGTCTGAGCTGGCGGCTCTGTCTATTCAGCCCCCATACTACGAGAGACACCAGGATAAGGTGGTCTTCTGCTTCTAAGCCAGATTTTCTGCCAAAGGTGGTGTCTGCCTTTCATTTGAATCAGGATATTGTCCTAATCCTAGCAACGCTAAGGAAAGGGTTTTGCATTCATTGGATTTGGTAACGTGTCTGAAGTACTACCTGGTAGTCGCTGCGGCCTTCAGGAAGACTGATGCTGTTTTTGTGGTCCTTGTCCTAGGAAGGGCTTGGCTCCTGCCAAGTCTACTATTGGCAAATGGATTCGTCAGGCTGTGATTCAGGCCTATTCTGCTAAGGGGAAGAATCCTCCCTTCCGCCTTACTGCTCATTCCACTCGTGCTATTGGTGCCTCTTGGGCCTTCCAGCACCCGGCTTCTGTTGAACAAGTTTGCAAGGCCGCTACTTGGTCTTCTGTTCATACCTTTTCAAAGTTTTACAAGGTTGATGTTAGGGCCTCAGCTGATGCTGTTTTTGGCCGCAAGGTTTTGCAAGCGGCAGTAGTTTAAACTGCCTGTCACCTTTTGTTGGGGGATCCCACCCTACTTTATGGACACTGCTATTGGATGTCCCAAGTGTAAGTATTATATCTGGAGCAGGATGTACTGTATACTAAGAATAATACAATTCTGTGAAGTACTCACCTGTAGAATTGATATTTGTATACAGTACGTCCGGCTCCACCCCACACTGTTGCATTATTCTGGATCCCCTGTATGGTGATTATCATTGTTATCATTACCAGTTCTGGGTGGTTTAATTCTCCCGGCTTCTTGTTCACTGCTTTTCAATGCTGGGGATTCGTGGGAGGTCCCTGGGTATTTGAAGGGCCGGGAGGAGCCTGTTTTTCCATGTCTCTGCAGTGCAGCGCCATCTGGCGGAGGATAACCCAAGTGTAAGTATTATATCTGGAGCAGGACGTACTGTATACAAATATCAATTCTACAGGCGAGTACTTCACAGAATTGTATTTTTCCAGCGGGTTACGCATGTGCGGCCTCCTAGGAAGCCTTTGCTCCCAGTTTGGGATTTGAATTTGATTTTGTCTGCCTTGCAGGGTCCTCCTTTTGAACCTTTGCAGGATATTGCACTTTCTACGCTTACTCAGAAGGTTGTTTTTTCTGGTTGCCATCACTTCTGTTAGGCGTGTTTCGGAGTTGGCAGCCTTGTCTATTAAGGCTCCTTACTGAGAGGCATCAGGACAAGGTGGTTTTCCGCTTCAAGCCAGATTTCCTTCCTAAGGTGGTCTCTGCTTTTCATTTGAATCAGGATATTGTTCTTCCCTCCTTGTGTCCTAAGCCTAGCAATGACAAGGAGAGGGTTTTGCATTCTTTGGATGTGGTTCACTGTGTGAAGTACTATTTGGTGGCTACTTCTCCTTTTCGTAGGACTGATGCCCTTTTTGTGGTGCCCTCTGGGCCTAGGAAGGGTTTGGCTCCTGCCAAGTCTTCCATTTGTAAATGGATTCGCCAGGCCATTGTTGGGGCCTATTCTGCCAGGGGAAGGTTCCCCCTTTTCATGTTACTGCTCATTCTACTCGTGCTGTTGGGGCGTCCTGGGCCTTCCAGCACCAGGCTTCTGTTGAGCAGGTTTGTAAGGCTGCTACTTGGTCTTCGATTCACACTTTTTCCAAGTTTTACAAGGTTGATGTTCGGGCCTCAGCAGATGCTGTTTTTGGCCGCAAAGTTCTGCAAGCTGCAGTGGTTTAAGTTTGTGCGTTGCCTTGTTTTTTGGATCCCCGCCCTTTATGGACACTGCTATTGGATGTCCCACATGTAAAGGTCTTGAAGCAGGGTGTGTGACATACTTAGAATAATACCATTTTGTGAATACTCACCTGTAAAATGGATATTATAAGTGTCACACACCCCGCTTCACCCTGCCCTTTAGTATTCTGGATCCTTTATATGGTGAACCTTTGTTATTTTTAATTGGCTTTCCTGGTCCCTTAAAGTGGACCAACACCCAGGATTTTGACTATCCTGGGTCTTGGTCCACTTCGGTGGGGCACCCCCGATCGGGGTGCCCCGCTGTGTGAAACCCCCCCTAACCCCCCGAAAAACTCACCTCTCCCCGCTCCCAGCGCCGATATACAAGGGGAGAACTGGAACGTCTAAGCGGCGGCGGCCGCCGCCGCCTCCCTCGCGTCACTTTTGACGGTCGCGCGCCGGCCATTCGCGGCCGGCGCGGAGGCGCGCACGCCTACAGGGGCGCGAGGGAGGCGGCGGCCGGCCGCCGCCGAGGATAAGGTAGGTGAGTTGGGGTGTTTGGGGGGGGGTTTCACCCCGCGGGACATCCCGATCTCGGATGTCCCGCGGGGTGGGGGGTGATCGGCCCGGGAATCTTATAGATTCCCGGGCCGATCACCCCAGGGTGTTGGTCCACTTTAATCTTACTGCTATCTTTATACTGGGTAATGAGTGGGAGGTCCCAGGTATTTATGGGCCCGGGAGGGTCCTTCCTTTTTTTTTATCATCTCTGCAAGATCGGCATCTACAGGTCAGTATACCCACATGTAATGAATGTCTTGAAGCGGGGTGTGTGACATAATACCCATTTTACAGGTAGTATTCACAAAATGGTATTTTCTCTGACCTTATCTGGGCAGGACCCTGCAGTGCAGGGACTCCGGAATATATTGAGCTGCCGTAAGCTCATCTTAGAATTAAACCCCTGCTTGGGGAAATTCACGGCTCACGACCCAATTTAAACCGTGTGCTGCATAGGAGCTGCCACATCCCCTGATTTCGACTAGCATGGTGACTGGTCCTTGTCCCTGGGGTATCGCAATTTGAAACCCCGCCCCAGATCGCCCACGGAATCCACCTTTCTGCTGTTCCCATGGCACAATCACGGGCTCTTGTCCAATCAGTGCTTTAGCATTGAACTAATGTACTGCATCAAACAGTTCTGGACTGAGCATCGATGTAGTGCATCCCCCTTTTTGGCTGGACGTAAAGTGCACACAGTGGCAGGGATGCAACCAGGGACCAGCAGAAAGTACTTTTAGCCGATTAGGGTGATGTTCGGTGGGGCATCCCGAATTTTCTTGCATTCCTTCAAGGCCTGTGAACTGCCCCATGCCATTTGTCACCGATGGTGAGGGCTGGATCAGAGGTCCTGTTAGATTTGGGATGCCCCGCTGTGTAAAACCTTGTATTTCCCACTTGACAACTAGCATTTTTAACAATGCTAATGGGTATCCTTGGCTCAACTGGTGATGGATATTCAGATTTACGTGGCTGGTTGCTTTTAAGCACCCCCCCCCCCCTCCGGAAAATGTGAATTAATGTACACTAGTAAATTAATAAAATAGATGGGAGGACTAAATCTCTGCAGGACCCTTTCTTCTATATGGTTCTAAAGCCCTGGGCTTCCAAGTGGATGCTGCTTTGGTGAAGCGAAGTATAGTTGTCTTAATGGACCTGTCGCTGCCTGTGCCATCTCTGGAGTCTAAAGGAATCTAGGCCCAGATTAACCCTCCACCTAGGCCCTCAAACCCTAAGCTTTCCATTGGTCTGCTCCATTCGACTCAAGCCACAAACCCAGAGTGTGCTGCTGGCCACACCCCCCTCTGACGTCTAGCTGTCGGTGTGTTGATGGGCACAGCTAGAGGTAAGCAGAGCTGCATCGCCAAGACGATCGGGGAACAGTCCATTGGAACAGCAATCCTGGGGGGGGTTGCCCCAGATTTGGGACTCTGAGGGTTCTAAAGGCTTTTAGACTCCAGGGCCTCTGAAGTTCCCATTTTAAAGCGAGCAAACCCCATTTCTGGGTGCTTCGAGTATCCGGGCGATGCTTGGCGATGGCCCAGTTCTCAAAGTTTTCCACTGCCGAGGCCATGCCCAACCGGGCCCCTATTGAGATTGCAGATTGGCTTATCTCAAAAGGGCCAGTTGATGTGCAAACGTGGACTGGCTGCCTCCCCGGCTTTCACGCTGTCCACTCCTAGCCATTCAGATAGGCTGGGCGTGCAGCCCGCAATGGGTAAAAGTGAGTATTCTGACGACCCTGGGGATTTCGCACTGTGGGGTAACCTGCTATCGGATGTCCCCTGGGGTAGACTAGCGTCTGGAATATTTTACATTCCAGGGCTGTCCGCATGGTTTTCAGCCCACTTTAAAGTAAATCCCCTGTCTGAGGCATCCAGATTTGGGATGCTGCACTGTGTAAACACCCCCTGGGGAACCTTGACCCCTCCCCGGGCTTGGCTTACCTTATCCCTGCTCCCTAATTGGGATTCCCCCAGGAAAAAAAAATTCTACAACTGAATGGGCCAGCTGAGTCTACCAATCAGTCATAAGAGCTTAATTTCCATTTGGCTGGGTTGTGATTGTCCGCCCCCCCCCAACAGCAGCCCTTTCCTCTCCTGGATGCTGCCCTTTCATTATCATGTTTGGTGTCAATTGTCCCAATTCCTGACTGACTTGTTCCACAAGGTCTTGTCTGGTTATTTTATTTGTATGTTTTCTATTACAGTTTAAATCCAGAAGTCCCAACTGTCAGCTCCACCACTGATTCCTCTGCCTGCCCCGAGGAGGACGCCCCCGTAAGAAGCCTCGGTGCCTACAGCATTGACTTTGACAACTTGGACGCGTTCAATCCCTTTATGAGCACAAAGATGATGCAGAATTCTCCTGTAAAGGATTTTCCGGAAAGCGTAGCTGATTCGGGAGTTCATTCTGCACCCGAGGCCGTGGCGGATGCTGCGGAAATATCTATTCAGGGCTTGGAAGCTTTAAGAGCGAGTGAGATTTCAGAGTCCCCAGTCACCGTGCAGTTTGGCTGTAGTGCCGACGCCTGTAATACTTCTGGTAAAAGCTCTTTGGATGACACCGTTCCTCTGACATCAGATGTGGCAGAAGTTTCATCAGTTTCAGAAGCTGCTGTAGAAGGTGACAAAATGGAAGCTCTTGAGAAAGAGCTCTGCCCCAACACTGACCAACCTGGGCAAGAACCTAGATCTACAGCTCTAGTGACCGAAGCAGCTCCTGCCATTGTGGATGAAGCACCAAAACCTGAGGTGCCCAGCTCTCCTCCAGTCCCCAAAGCCACTTATAGCTTTGACCCTGATCAACTTGATTCCATTGATCCGTTTAATACTGGAGGGTCAAAGCTGCAGAACTCTCCCAAGAAAACAGTTTCTGAAGAGAATGGAGGCAAAGCAGAGCCAGTGAAGTTGGAGTTTGATTTTGGGGGTGGGGACGCTCCTCCACGGAAGCCACCGCCTAAGAAGTTGGGCAAAAGGCCTCCTCTTAAAACTGGACCCAAAAAACCTGCTGTGACCAAGGAGGCTGTGCCAGAGACGCCAAAGCAGCAGGAGCCCTCTAAACCCCCAGAGGAAGACGTCCTTGTTCCTAAAGCTGCTTACAACTTCGACTGGGATAAGTTTGACGATCCCAACTTTAACCCTTTTGGATGTGGTGGATCTAAAATTGGTGCTTCTCCGAAGGTTGCCAATTCAACTATAACCGAACAGAGCCCGACCCAAGTAGAGAACACCACTGATCTGCCGCTAGAAGAGAAGCTTGAAGCCAATAAATCTACAGTCGTTGAACCAGCCAAAGCCATTGAGAAGTAAGTGCTGTGGACATTGTGCTTTAGAATGAACCAAGCTGGCACCACTTTGATTACATTTGGTTCCTTTATGTTTAATTTTATTGAATTTCCAACATTTCACACTTACAAATAGTGACACAATATAATACATTACGTTACAAATGACATTACACTACCGTAACCCACATTGTTTCACATTAGCCGCGCTTTCCTACTCACGGTCCCTTCCTTGTACATTCACTCTGTGAAGAGGGTGCCAAAGCCCCCAGAGTAGTTTGGGTTGCTCTGAACAATGCCATCAACCGCAGATCTAGATTCGCCAATTCCACTCTGGTCCCTTATTGTCTTTCAGTCTGTAGGTCAGGTAGACTCACCACACAATGGAAAACAGGCATACACCCCACGCAGACAGCGACACACTAGGGTTTGGGAAGGGGGGGGGGGGGGGGGGGAGATGGAGAGGGAACAAGGGAGGTGAAGCAGGGCAAAGGGAGAAGAGGGAAAAGAGGGAAATGATCCCATCTATTGTAGCTCCATTATATTCTAAGTATGTCACACACCCCGCTTCAAGATATCCATATCCGTAATACCGTCCTGTAGATGGCAATCTTGCAGAGATAACAAAAAGGCAGACCCTCCCGGCCCATAAATACCTGGGACCTCCCACTCATTACCCAGTCTTTCATCTCTGCAGAGGTGAGCAAGTAAGAAGTAGTCTCCTCCTTGCACAGGGGGATTTCAGGTAGCCGGGATGACTCCCGGCCCTCTATTGTTATCTATTTCTGCCCGGATCCCTGTTTTATCTTATCCTGCCTCCCAGCCTAGGCTGCTGGTCCGGGCGAGGGTAGAATGACACCCTAGGTGCTTAGGAGCTGATGCTCCGCTGTGAGACCCTATACTAGAAGGTAGGCGGCTATCCGGGTTGGTGATCCCGGTTTGGGATGCTCCGTCCCTTGGCCCTTCCCTGGTTTGGATTCCCCCTCTCCCAGGTTCCCTTAGGGGGGGGGGCGGGTTCCTTATGGGTTCCTTTATTCATTTGGTGTGTGTGTTAGTGTATTGTGTTTTTTACTTTGTGCTTTACTTGCCTGGCGCCGGAGGTTTCGCGGCGCCGGCGGTATCCGCGGCACCGGCCTCCGGCGCGCTAATAGTGCGGCCGCAATGGCGGCGGTGAGCCATGAGGGCTTCTCCTCTTCTCCGTGGAGGGAGGGGCCGGGCGCTCGCGCGCGCCTTCGGCCCGCCCCTCTGCTGAGCGTACTCCGTCATGTCCCAGCTCCTGGCCGGGAGGAGCAGGGCCCAGTCGCTCGTGCGCGCCTACGGCCCGCCCCCGTGCTGAGACTCGCGTTCTCGTCCCGGCTTCTGACCGGGGGAGACGGAGGCGGGGCGCTCGCGCGCGCCTACGACCCGCCTCCGTGCTGAGTCTACGGTGTTCCGTCCCGGCTTCTGGCTACGGTGTTCCGTCCCGGCTTCTGGCCGGGAGAGACTGGGGAGGGGCGGGGCCGGGTGCGACGCATTTGCTCCTGCCAGGTCTTCCACGTATCACACCGAGCCCGCCCTCCCTCCTCCTCCTGCACGCTACATGTTGCCTGCGGTCTGGTCCCTCGTATTCTTCTGGGTCTGGTGAGGGGCCTGATGGCTGTTATTTGTTTCTTAATGTGCATGGGTTTTTTGATTGTGTGTTTGGTGTTCTTGTTCCAGTTGGACCATTGAGCATGTAATAGGGGGGTTCTCCTGGCCTGGGTCCCTGGTTAACACTTAGCTGGCCTAAAATCCTCCCACTTGGGACTTAAAGGGCATCCCGGGTGGCATAATTGTGTAATTCCTTAACATAATGCGCATGGTACACACTTATTTTACTTACATTTCAGTACAAAAAAAATCACCATTTGGAGGCTTCCCCAGAAACTGGGCTTGTGCACCCCTCGGGGCAATCCAGGCTGTGTTTTGGGGTGTGGGGTATTGCTTTTTAGGGGATGATGTGTTTTTGTTGTGTGCCCTGTGCGCAGCTGTCTATTTCGCGGCAGACCGGATCTCGGGCATCTGGTTCTGATCCGCTAGTCTCCTTCCCGTCTCCCCCTCGCCTGACATGTGCGTGTATTGGGATCGTTGGCGGGAAGTCGCGGCCTGTGGTGTGTGCCAGATTGGCCATTCTTGAGGGATTGTTTTCCAGTGCCGTCGCCTATAGCTGCCACGGCAAAAGGAAACATTTTTGTATTCGGCTGCACTGGCCGTTAATAGGGTGGGCTTTGGCTCCCTGGATTGGTCTGGTTGCTCCCTGCGTGAGGAAGGGGAGATGTTTGAGGGGTCTGATGACTTTGATGTGGGCGTTGATGCAGAACAGGGCCAGGGGGATTCCTCGGATATTTCTGGGGTCTTGGCTCATATGTTTGGGGTCCTGGCTTTTTCTCCCACGGTGGTGGCTCCTCCGCTGAAGGGGGAGTTTTTCTTTGAAGAGTAAGTCCCGCTTGGAATTAACGTTCAAATGTGTTTTGATGGTTTCATTCGCAAGGAAAGGGAGAGTCCGACGAGGCTTCTGGGTGTCCCTCTGGGTTGGGACGAGAAATTTCCTTTTCCGGTGGACGCAGCGAAGTACTGGTCATCTCCTCCCGAAGTGGATGCTCCTCCTTGGGGTTGTCCAGCTCCTTGGTCTTCCATTCTCCGGAGTGCGCTACTCTCAAGGATGGTGAGGATAAACTCATTGACCAGATGGCTTGTCATGGTTTTGCTAGTGTTGGATCGGCTTGGCGGCCGGTTTGTGCTTCTGCGCTTGTACTGGTTGCTGCCAGGTCGGTTGTTAGAGGATGGTTGACCTGGTCCGGGCCCGGTTAGTGAGGAATTTGCCGACCTTAAGCACTGTGAGTTAATCTTATGCTTTGTACTGTCCGCCCTGGACGACTCTTTGGTGATGTGCAGCAGAGCTACGGCCCTGCTTGTGGCTATCCGCCGGTCGGTTTGGTTGCGCCAGCGGGCGGCTGAGTTTGTGTTCAATAAGTTGCTCACGGCCTTCCTATTGTGGGGTTGCGGCTCTTTGGAGAAAGTTTGGATTTGGTGGCAAACTGAGGTAAGTTACCTCAGCGTAAGACGCAGCGTCGCCCCTTTCGGGGGGCGGCTTCCTTCTCTGTCCTTTCGCGGGGCTGGAGTCGGTAGGGGTTCGGCTTTCCCCTCGTCCAGAGGTGATTCCTGGGGCAGGGGTCGGGCCCGTCCAAGACACAGTTGGGGCTCTAAGCCTAGAGCCGCTGCCAAGCCGGCTCAGCATTGAGGGGGCGCCCTCACCCTTGTGGGTGGGGGGACGGTGGCTGCTCTTCTCCCGGGTTTGGGTTCAAGAGGTCTCGGACAGGTGGAGTTTGGAAGTGGTGTCTTCCGGTTACAAGCTGGAGTTGAGGTCCGGCCCCTCCCAGGTTCTTCAGTTCTCGGGTGCCGTCATGGCTGTCATCTGCCGGGTGCCTCACTCAGACCGGGGCCTGGGCTTCTGTTTCATTTTGTTCGTGGTGCCCAAGGACTGATCCGTTCGTCCCATTCTGGATCTGAAGCTGATCTACAGGTTTGTTCGTCCCCGGTATTTCCGTATGGAATCTTTGCGCTCAGTCATCCACGCATTGCGTCAGGAGGACTTCGTTACGTTCACAAGCATCAAGGATGCTTACCTGCATGTCCCTTTATTTTCGGCACACCAGAGATTCCTCAGGTTTGTCTTTGGCATTCCACGTTTTCGGTTTGTGGCTCTTCCGTTTGGCCTTGCTTCGGCTACCAAGGGTTGGCAGGAGTGTTGGCCATCCTCAGAGCCGGGGGTATCCGCTTCGTTCCCTATCTGGTCATCTTTTCATCATGGCGTCTTTCCTCACTCAGGCGCAGCTGGATACCAGGACTGTGGTGGCCACTCGGGATAGTTGATCACCCAACCGAAACTCTCGATAGTCCTGTCTCACTCCCTCCAGGGTGGTGGCGTTTTCTGGGAATGTCGCTGGGCATTTCTCAGGTCAGGGTGTTTCTCCCCCGGGCCAAGGTTCTTCTGCTTCGGGCATTGATTCAGCGTTCCCTTTTCCATCTGCCTTGCAGGGTCCTCCTTTTGGACTTTTGTAGAATATTGCTTTTTCCACATTTATGCCATAGGTTGTTTTTCTGGTCGCCATCGTCTGTTTGGCGTGTTTTGGAGTTGGCAGCCTTGTCTGCTAAGGCTCCCTATTTTGAGAGGCATCAGGACAAGTTTGTTTTCCGCTTCAACCAGATTCCTTCCTAAGGTGGTCTGTTTTTTCTTTGAATCAGGATATTGTTCTTCCCTCCTTGTGTCCTAAGCCCAGCAATGACAAGGAGGGGGTTTTGCATTCTTTGGCTGTGGTTCACTGGGTGAAGTACTGTTTGGTGGCACCAACTTCTCCTTTTCGTTGGCCTGATGCCCTTTTTGTGGTGCTCTTTGGGCCTAGGAAGGGTTTGGCTCCTGCCAAGTCTTCCATTAGTTAATGGATTCGCCAGGCCCTTGTTGGGGCCTATTCTGCCAAGGGGAAGGTTCACCCTTTTTTCAGTGTTACTGCTCATTCTATTCGTGCTGTTGGGGCGTCCTAGGCTTTCCAGCTCCTGGCTTCTGTTGAGCAGGTTGTAAGGCTGCTACTTGATCTTTGGTTCACTCTTTTTTTTCCAAATTTTACAGGGTTGATGTTCGGGCCTCAGCGGATGCTGTTTTTGGCCGTACAGTTATGCAAACTGCTGTGGTTTGAGTTTGTGCCTTTTTTTTTTTTTTTTTTTTTTTTTTTTTTTGGATCCCTGCCCTTTATGGACACTGCTATTGGATGTCCCACATGTTATGGATATCTTGAAGCGGGGTGTGTGACATAGAATACCATTTTGTGAATACTCACCTGTAAAATGGGTATTATAAGTATGTCACACACCCCGCCCTTTTATTTTTTGGATCCTTGTATGGTGAACCTTTGTTGGTTTTTATTGGCCTTCCTGGTCCCATGATCTTACTGCTTTCTTTATACTGGGTAATGAGTGGGAGGTCCCAGGTATTTATGGGCCGGGAGGGTCTGCCTTTTTTTTCTCTGCAAGATCGCCATCTACAGGACGGTATTACCGTCTTGAAGCGGGGTGTGTGACATACTTATAATACCCATTTTACAGGTGAGTATTCACAAAATGGTATTTTTCCTTAGCCCTTGGTCTGAGCCCTTGAACATTATCCATGCTACCCATGTATTCCTAAACTTCTCGTCCTCTCCCTTTATATCAGCCTTTAGCTGCTCCATTCTCATGATACTTTTAAGCTCTTCGCACCACTCAATCAAGGAGGGGACTGTCTTCTTCCAATACCTTGGTATCACCGATCTCGCAGCTGTCAGTGTCTCAACTTCGCTTTACATGACTGCCTACTACTTGGGAGCATATCTCTTATCTGGGAGATAACCAGGCAGCGTTCTCGAAAGTGTTTGGAATTGGGGAGCCTTAAGCCTCATACAATGAGGATCCTGGCCCACAGACTATTAATGCTGGGGCATTCCCACCATATTTGCAAGAGTTCCCCGAGCTACTTTACATCTCCAACATGTATCTGGTATTGTGGGAAAGATCTTATGGATGCGGGCAGGGCTTCTGTACCACCGTGAAATCCATTTAAAGTTTTATTCTAAGCAGACAGCACGTCCTGCTCCAGACATAATCCTTACATGTGGGTATACCTCCGCCTTCAGCGCCGTGCACTGCAGAACATGAAGAAAACAAGCTCCTCCCGGCCCTACATATACCGGAGGACCTCCCACAAATCCCCAGATTTCTCTGCAGTGCTTAAGCTGCGAAGACATGAAGTATCACGCTCTCGCAGGCGAGCGGGGCTTGACAGCCCGAGGCCCTGCGGGACTATTTCCACCCATCCCCGGTGTGAATTAATGCCTCCCAGCCTGGGCTGCGTTGGTCGGGTGAAGGTAGGCAGCACCTAGTGTGCTTACGGAGCTAGACTCCACAGCAATCCCCCTCCATAGGGTCGGCGGTTAAGGCGTATGGTGAGCCTTCAATTGGATACCCCTCCCGCACTAGTGCCCCTCACCCGGTGTAGCGGTGAACCCAGTATATTGGATCACCTTCCTCCCTAGATTTCCCCGTTAGTGGGGGGAAAAAAGAGGGGGGGGGTCGTGTGTACGACGGCTTTTCCTTGCCCTAATCACACTAGTCACCCATTGTCCTAATTGGTTACTGGAGTCAGAGCCGCGCTTCACTTTCAACTTTTTGCTTTCCTACAGCGCTTTTCATTGCATTACTCGGCGCGTGCTTCGGCTCTATTCGATTGACGCTTGGCGTTCTATCACGGTATTTACTCTTTTTCTCTGAGTTGATTTCTCCCTGACAATATCTGTCGCTTCTGATTGGCTGCGCGCCTTCGAGCTTCGCGCTCTCCGGAGGGGGGGCGTGGTTCGGTTTGGCGCGCTCCGCGTCGTCTGCTCTGGCCCGCCCTTCGAGGTTCGCTTGGCGCCATTTCCTTCTCACATGTGCGTGGTGAAGACGGTCCTCCCCTCGCTGTACTGTAAGTGCCCTCATGGGCGATTCCTTTCCTAGCTTTTGCTTCTTCGCGCTTGGCTCTGACATCCCTGTTTCCCTTGTGTCTTTCAGACCACGGACTTCGGCGGCTTCGCCCGGCCCGGCGTAGTATCCGGTCCAGACCATTTTAAACAAATTACTCCCACTTCCCAGCGGGTGTTTGGGGCATCCAGGGTTGCTTTACAGCGTTAATCCCTACTAGCATATTGAATATAATAATCACCATATGGAGGCATCTCAGGAGATTGTGAATGGGGTTCCTTCGGGACAAGCCCGTCTGTGTGTAGCTTGTGGGGTCACACCTAGCTGTGGTGACAATGCACGGGTCTGCGTCCCTTGTGCCCAGCAGGCGCTAGCTGGCTTACCCACCTCTTCTGAGGCTGGGCCCGCACCTCGCCTTGCTTCTCCTACTCCCCCAAGCCTGAGTCTAACCCCCAATACTAGCGGGGACTCTCATGCTGATTTTGCCACTAGACTGGCTAGCGTGGAAAGTTTAATCGCTGGCTCCTTGGCGCGCAAGGCTACCGCCAAAAAGCGCCACTTGAATCCTGAAGCCACTATTCTTCCTGTAGAATCTGACGATTTACATTTGTCTTATGCACATTCCCCCTCAGAGGAAGGGGAACTGTTTTCTGACTCGGGGGTCCTTTGATGATGAGTCCAGGAGTCAGGATGAATCTGGTTCTGATCTTTGGTCCCAGGATGACGTTGATAGATTGCTGGCCCAGATCTTTGATGTGTTATCCCTCTCTCCCCCACCTGCAGCTCCTCGGCAAAGAGGTGACCTGTTTCATACCGCTAGGGTGCGGTTGGAGTTTCCTGAACAAACTCATTTTAATAATCTCGTCTTAAAGGAGTGGGAACATCCCAGCAAACTCCAGGGGGTTCCTAAAACTGTGGATAAGTATCCATTCCCTGCTGACCTGATCAAGTGTTGGACTTCGCCGCCCGAAGTCGATGCCCCGATCCTTGGCCTGTCCAATACCTCTATTATGCACTCCCCTGACACTACTACGCTGCGGGATCTGGAGGATCGGCGGGTTGATCAACTGGCATGTCATGCCTTTGCATTTGGGGGAGCTTCGCTCCACCCGGTTTGTGCCTTAGCCATCACGGCGGTGGCACTAATGACTGTGGTGAAGACTGCCCTTGAAGGGGCGGATGACTTGCCGTCTGACGCCGCCAATGCTTTAGTTACCTGTGAGACTTTTATCAATTATATCCTGTCTGCATCGGATGATGCTATTAAACTGAGTGCTAGATCCTCTGCTCTGGTGGTTGCCATTACGCCAGTGGGCCGCTGACAACGTAGCCAAGAAGGCTTTTATGGGGCTTCTATTCAAAGGACTGCGACTGTTTGGAGAAAGGTTAGATATCTTCGCTAAAGGTGGCAAGTTGCCCCAGCGCAAGCGTCAGATTCGGCCCTTTCGTGTCCCAAGCTCTCACTCGGGGCTAAACAGGGCAGAGGGGTTTCCTTCGCCGGAGCTCGCACAGATTCCTGGAACAAGAGGACGCCGCCCCAGATCTTCCTGGGGACCCAAGCCCAAAGCCCCTCCCAGGACCCCCCAAGCATGAATGGGCGCCCTCGCCCGTCGGGGTGGGGGGACATCTACAGCATTTTCAGCATGTCTGGAGACGCCACGTCCCAGACCGGTGGATTCAGGAGGTAGTGTCCTCCAGTTACAAGATAATTTGCTGTACTGCCCCCCCTACCAGGTTCGTCGGGTCCCGAATCCCACAGCGCAAGTCTTGATGCTAGCGGTGCAGGACCTTCTAGACCTCTGGGTCATTTGCAAGGTCCCCTCAAAGGACAGGGGCGTGGGGTTTTATTCCAACCTTTTTCACGGTGCCCAAAGGACGGGTCAGTCAGACCCATTCTGGATTTAAAAATCTTAAACAGATTTGTAAGAAACAGATATTTTCGTATGGAAACTCTGCGCTCGGCCATTGCCTCGCTGCGCCCAGGGGACTTCATGACATCTGTGGACATCAAGGACGCTTACCTGCAGGGTGTTCCCAGGGCATCAAAGGTTTCTCAGGTTCGCCCTGCTGGATCAGCATTACCAGTTTGTGGCTCTGCCATTCGGGCTTACGTCTGCCACCAGGGTATTCACCAAGGTGCTGGCAGTAGTAATGTCTCTAATGAGACAAAAAGGCATACGAGTGTTGCCCTACCTGGACGATATACTCATCTCTTCTCAGTCTCTGCGGCAGGCAGAGCTGGACACGCGGTTGGTGGTGGCCACTCTGGAGTCCTTCGGCTGGGTACTCAATTACCCAAAGTCTTCTCTGTCCCCCTCCTCAGTGACATCGTTTCTGGGGATGCTTCTGGATTCAGTTCAGTCAAGGATATTCCTTCCTCCACAGAAGGTGGAAGCTCTGACAATGCAGGTGAGGTCCCTGCTCTTGAGCCCTCATCCCTCCATCAGGCAGGGAATGCAGTTGGTGGGCTCGATGGTGGCAAGCTTCGAGGCGGTGCCCTTTGCACAATTCCATTTGAGAACTCTGCAGCTTCACCTTCTGTCCGTTTGGAACAAGGACCCAGCGTCCTTGGACGAGATCTGGGTGCTTCCCCCCTCGGTCAGACAATCCCTTGCGTGGTGGCTGGACCACGGGAACTTGACAAGGGGCAGATCCTTCCTGGCTCCCTCCTGGGAGACGGTCACAACGGATGCCAGTCTCTCGGGCTGGGGGGGATTCTGGAAGTCTCTGCGCTTCCAGGGGAGATGGGGCCCTCAGGAGGCCCATCTACCCATCAATTTCCTGGAGCTCAGGGCGGTCAGATTGGTACTGGAGCAATTGACCCAGCACCTGAAGGGTCTGGCGATTCAGGTACGCTTAGACAACAGGACGGCGGTAGCCTACATCAATCAGGGAGGAACCCGGAGCAAGGGTGCTCTCCAGGAGGTGTCTCTGATTCTAGCATGGGCAGAGACCAATGTTCAATGCATCTCGGCTGTGTACATTCCGGGGACGGAAAATCTGCTAGCAGATGCCCTGAGCAGGGGGTCGTCCCGTCAGGGGGAGTGGTCCCTCTCCAACACGGTATTTCAGTCTGTGTCACCGTTGGCGTCTCCCAGACGTGGATCTGTTTGCGCCCCGTCACAATCACAAGCTCCCGAGCTTTGTATCCCTGCCTCTGGCTCTGGCCTCGGATGCTCTGTCAATGTCTTGGAGGGAGTTTCGGCTCCTGTATGCGTTTCCACCAATTCCCCTTCTGGGCAGAGTGCTACGCAAGATCGCTCGAAGGGGTACCCACGATTCTGGTGGCCCCAAGGTGGCCAAGAAGAGTGTGGTTCGCAGACGTGGTTCAAATGGCAGTAGATCAGTACGATCTACCAAGGATACCAGACCTTCTAACTCGGGGGTCTCTACGCCATCCCAATTTACTAACTCTGGCTTTGACGGCTTGGCTATTGAAACCACCATCTTAAAGGAAAAGGGGTTGTCCGCTTCTGTAGTGGCTACCATGGTGCAAGCCAGGAAGAAGACTTCTTCTGCTATATATTATAGGGTATGGCGTGCCTACATCGACTGGTGTGAATCCAGGTCTCTTCCCTGCCGGGAATTTAGTCTCCAGGGTGCTGGAGTTTTTACAACATGGTCTAGACTTAGGTCTTAAGCTTAGTACTTTGAAGGGCCAGGTTTCGGCCCTGTCTATCTTCTTTCAGAAGACCTTTGCCCAGCACTCTTATCAAGACCTTCTTTCAGGGGGTCACTCATGTGCATCCCCCTCAGAAGCCTGTGGTTCCTGTTTGGGATCTGAATTTGGTTTTGTCGGCCCTGCAGGGTCCTCCTTTTGAGCCTATTCATGAAGCAGCTCTTGCTGTTCTCACGCTCAAGGTGGTCTTTCTGGTAGCTATTACCTCGTGTGTCTGAATTGGCTGCCTTGTCTATTCAGCCTCCCTACTTTGAGAGACACCGGGATAAGGTGGTGTTTCGCTTCAAGCCGGACTTTCTGCCTAAAGTGGTGTCTGCATTTCACTTGAATCAAGATATTGTACTTCCTTCCTTGTGCCCTAATCCTAGTAACCCTGAGAGGGTTTTGCATTCCCTGGATGTGGTTAGGTGTGTCAAGTCTTACCTGATTACCACTCGGGCCTTTAGGAAGACGGATGCTCTCTTCGTTGTGCCTCATGGGCCTAGGAAAGGTTTGGCTCCCGCCAAGTCTACCATCAGTAAAAGGATTCGTCGGCTGTGGTTCAAGCCTATACTACTAAGGGGAAGACTCCCCCCCCCCCCCCCCTTTCGTCTTACTGCTCATTCTACTAGAGCTGTTGGGGCTTCTTGGGCTTTTCAGCACCAGGCCTCTGTGGAGCAAGTTTGTAAGGCCGCTACTTGGTCTTCTGTTCACACCTTTACAAAGTTTTACAAGGTTGATGTTAAGGCCTCAGCTGATGCTGTTTGGCCGCAAGGTTCTGCAGGCGGCAGTAGTTTAAACTGCTTGCTGTTGACTTTCTGTTGGATCCCACCCTTCTTTATGGACACTGCTATTGGATGTCCCACATGTAAGGATTGTCTGGAGCAGGACGTGCTGTCTGCTTAGAATACAACTCTGAAGTACTCACCTGTAGAGTTGGTATTATACGCAGACAGCACGTCCTGCTCCACCCCACCCTGATTTCACTTTGTTCTGGATCCCCTGTTTGGTGATTGTTATCTTTGATATTGTTTGCCAGTTTTGGGTGGTTGTTTCTCCTGGCCTCTGTTTCTCACTGCTTTTTTAATGCTGGGGATTTTGGGAGGTCCTCCGGTATATGTAGGACTGGGAGGAGCTTGTTTTCTTCATGTTCTGCAGTGCACGGCGCTGAAGGCGGAGGTATACCCACATGTAAGGATTATGTCTGGAGCAGGACGTGCTGTCTGCATATAATACCAACTCTACAGGTGAGTACTTCAGAGTTGTATTTTTTTTTTTCCTTGGGCTTTACATGGTTTTGCCATTTTGTGGATCAGAAAAAAGGCCTTCTCCCACTCCCCCCGAAGGTCCTCCCAATCTCCCACTCCACTACAAAATCCAAATTCACACACTTGGTTCCTTTAAAGTGGACCAACACCCACCCCCGATTGGCCTGGGAATCTATAAGCCGCTGCCTCCCGTGTGTCCCTCTAGCAGGGCGTGCACCCGTGCCGGCCGTTTGTGAATGGCCGGCGCGGGCCCCCCCCCCCCCCTTTATCGGCAGGCTTAATAACTAAATCATGTTTGTTGGCTAGAGTCTTTATGCCTTGAGAGACTGCCCTTGCATTAGGTCTAAAAGACTTTTTGGTATTAATATTTTTAAGGTCTTTCGTCACCATTTTTTTGAACACTTCTAAATGAGAATTTACGGGAAGATGTGGGTTAAAAAATGACTTATTCCTCAGACGTGTGCTTAAACTGGTTTAGGTCTCCATTAGGAAGGTTGATATGTTGCCCATTAATGTTGGTGTCCGTAGCAATAATTGCTCGTTCTGCACCACTTGATTCTGCCTCGGTTGGTCTAGATTGTTGTAAAAAGAATTACATTCAATTTACGCATGTATTTTTGGAAATCTACATGTGTGGTAAATTTATCCATGCTTTTTGGAGGGGCATATTTCAGCCCTAAATCCAGGACTCTTGAGTTCATCATTAGTTAAGACAGTGGAGCTAAGGTTAAAAATCCCCTGTCCTAAAGTCTTCTTTGTTTTATTATGTTTGAGCCCTCCCCGTTTTCCACGTTGTCCCATTCTTTCCTTTTTTGCGCTAGTGATTTTCCCTTGTCCCGAATGGGGGAACCCTCCCTGTAATGGGTGGTGCTCCAGGGGTCCCTGTGAAAAGGGGAACAGGGTGTAGATGGTTGCATACAGGGATCCTCCAGCCCTCGTTTGTAAAATATATCTGTTTCCCTATTTTTGAGGGGTCGGTTACTATCCCTCCTGGAGAGTGTTCTTCTCCTCCAACTCATACCCGAGTCTCTGATGGCTCCCGGGCGTTGGTTCCTGGGGGGAAACGCCTGTCCCTGATTGGTCACATTAGATCTAATATTCCTATGTTTTTGAAATATAGGGGAACCTATATTTCTAGAGGGCCTATCGTTCCCTTGACGCATATTATAATGCAAGGGAGTCCGTTGTGGAGTCTCCTATCCATACCCCGCTCGTCCATCCGGCTAGGGATGCGACTGGTGGGATTGATGGTGGCATTGTTCGAGGCGGTTCCCTTTGCCCAGTTTCACACAAGGATGCTCCAGCTCCATCTCTTGGCGGCCTGGGACGGGTCCCCGTTGTCATTGGATCAGTCCTTTCTTATGTCCCCCCGGGTGCGGCGTTCCCTTCGGTGGTGGCTGAAACCGAGCAATCTGACGAGGGGCAGGTCCTTTCTGACCCCTCCTTGAGAGACGGTCACCATGGATGTCAGCGTGTCAGGCTGGGGGGGATTTTGGAAGGATCTTCAGTTTCAGGGGCTGTGGAGGCCTCAGGAGGCTCACGTTCCCATCAATGTTCTGGAGCTGAGAGCCATCAGGTTGGTTCTGTCTCACTTGACTCTTCAGTTGCGGGGACTACCGGTTCAGGTTCGGTCGGACAATCGGACGGCAGTCGCCTACATCAATCACCAGGGAGGGACTTGCAGCAGGCGGGCCCTCAGGGAATTGTCCTTGATCCTTGCTTGGGCAGAGGGCAATGTCCCATGCATCTCGGCAGTGTACATTCCGGTAGTGGATAACACTGAGGCGGACTCCCTGAGCAGGGGGTCGTGTCGCCGGGGGGAATGGTCGCTCTGCCCCAAGGTTTTTCGGTCGCTTTGCCTCCGGTGGGGGACTCCGGAGGTGGACCTCTTTGCCTCTCGTCACAAGCTTCCGGCATTTGTGTCTCTCTCGTGGGATCCACTGGCTCTGGCAGCGAATGCCATGTCTCTGAACTGGAGGGATCTGGGGTTTCTGTATCTGCTCCCTGTTTCCCATGGTGGGCAGGGTGGTGCGCAAGCTGGCCCTAGAGGGTGCATCAGCAATCCTGGTGGCTCCGAGGTGGCCAAGACAGGTTTGGTTCGTAGACGTGGTAAGGTTGGCAGAGGATCAGCTAGACCTGCCCCTTCTGCCGGATCTGCTCACTCAGGGTCCACTGCTCTACCCCAATTTACCAACGCTGGCTTTGACGGCGTGGTTGCTGAAACCTCCATCTTGAGGGAGGAAGGTCTTTCTGATGCTGTCATTCAGACTCTGGTTAGGGCTAGAAAGAAGTCTTCCTCTGCCATTTACTATAGGATTTGGAGGTCTTATATTGATTGGTGTGAGGCCAGGGCCTTGCCTTGCAGGGCGTTTTCTATTCCTAGGGTTTTCTGCAACATGGTCTGGACCTAGATTTGCAGCTTAGTACGCACATGTGTGGCCTCCTAGGAAGCCTTTGCTCCCAGTTTGGGATTTGAATTTGGTTCTTTCTGCCTTGCAGGGTCCTCCTTTTGAACCTTTGCAGGATATTGCACGTTCTACGCTTACTCAGAAGGTGGTTTTTCTGGTGGCCATCACTTCCGTTCGGCGTGTATCGGAGTTGGCGGCCTTGTCCATTCAGGCCCCTTACTTTGAGGCATCAGGACAAGGTTGTTTTCCGCTTCAACCAGATTCCTTCCTAAGGTGGTCTTTTTTTCTTTGAATCAGGATATTGTTCTTCCCTCCTTGTGTCCTAAGCCCAGCAATGACAAGGAGAGGGTTTTGCGTTCTTTGGATGTGGTTCGCTGTGTGAAGTACTACTTGGTGGTTACTTCTCCTAGGAAGGGTTTGGCTCCTGCCAAGTCTTCCATTAGTAAATGGATTCGCCAGGCCATTGTTGGGGCTTATTCTGCCAAGGGGAAGGTTCCCCCTTTTCGTGTTACTGCTCATTCTACTCGTGCTGTTGGGGCGTCCTGGGCCTTCCAGCACCAGGCTTCTGTTGAGCAGGTTTGTAAGGCTGCTACTTGGTCTTCGGTTCACACTTTTTCCAAGTTTTACAAGGTTGATGTTCGGGCCTCAGCGGATGCTGTTTTTGGCCGCAAAGTTCTGCAAGCTGCAGTGGTTTAAGTTTGTGCCTTGTTTTTGGATCCCCGCCCTTTATGGACACTGCTATTGGATGTCCCACATGTAATGAATGTCTTGAAGCGGGGTGTGTGACATACTTAGAATACCCATTTTACAGATGAGTATTCACCCTGCCCGCTTCCCGCGCGCGTGTGTGTGCTTTTACTTACGTGTGTTTTTCACGTTGGGTCACTTCGTGCGGTGTTGCCATTGGCATTTGGGGAGCTTCTCTCCCTCGGGTGTCTGCGGGAGGGGCGGGGCAGGTCCCGGAGCGCGAGCCGGCAGCTGGCCCGCTCCTGCTGTTGCCGCTGTGGAGGCGCCCGCTCTATGGCCGGGCTCCTTGTCTCGGGGGGTGGAGCCGGACGCGTTGCGCGACCGACGGGCCCGCCTCCCCTTGCCTCTTGCACGGCGCGCTGGCCTGGCGTGGCTGGGATTTGCTTGAGGGGCGGGGCTGCGCATCACGCGGCCCGCCCTGCTCGTGCGCCTCATGGAGGGGCTGGGGCGCTACGCGTGGTTTTGTGCTGGGCCGCCCCCTTCTCCTTCTGCAGACCTCGTGCTCGATGCCATCTTGTGAGTTTTTCTGTTTTCTTGACTCAATCACATACCTTATTGCCGCTGCCCTTGTGGGTGCCCAGCTGTATCTGGTGTATCTGTATATATTTTTATTATGCACATGGGCCTTGAGTTTGTAGGTCATCTGCTGCCATTTCTGTTTGCATGATCATGTTGGAAACATGATCCTGGAGTGATTGCTGTCTCGTTTTCCAGGTCCCCTGTGGCAAGTTAAAGGAGTCCCCCGGTCTTTAGCTACTTGGGTAGTCTTAGGTTTCCCTGTCAATCCTCCCACGTGGGACATTAAAGGGGCATCCCGGGTCGCTTATTGCGTAATTCCCTGGGTCATGGCGACTACCACAATTTCACCATATGGAGGCTTCCGAAGATACCGGAAATGGCCCCTCGGGGCAATCCAGGTAATGTTTGGGGTGTGGGGATTCCCTACCAGGGGATGATGTTATACTCTGCATTCCATGTGCACAGCGAAACATTGCGCGGCAGTCTGGTACGCCAGCGTCCGGTTCCTCTCCACCTGTATCATCACCTACCCCTCCCCGCCTGTTCCGTACCCCGTGTGACGTTGTCATGGGTGGGGAGTCGCAATCTGAGGTGTGTGCCAGATTGGCCAATCTTGAGAAACTGTTTTGTACTGTGGTTGCCAGGAAGGCCCTGGCTAAGCGGAAGCATCTTTCCCCAGCTGCGCCGGCCTGTGCTGTTGACGAGTTTGACTCCTTAGACTGGTCCCATTGCTCCCCGCTTGAGGAGGGTGTGCTCTTTGAGGACTCGGACGAGGCTGACTACCAGCAATTCCTTGGTGCAGCTGGTGAGCAGGCGCGGGGGGATGCCTTTGACACCCCTTCGGTCCTGGCTCAGATGTTTGAGGTTTTGGCTATTTCTCCTTCTCCTTGGAGTTTCCCCATCAAAAGCACTTTGCCGATGTCATTCTTAAGGAATGAGAGAGGCCTACTCGGCTTCCAGGTGTTCCTCCGGGTAGGGATAAGAAATATCCTTTTCCGGCGGACCTGGTCAAGCGATGGTCATCCCCTCCCGAGGTTGATGCTCCGGTTTTGGGGTTATCTAGCACTGCGGTTTTGCATTCTCCTGATTGTATTACCATCAAGGATGGTGAGGATAGACGTATTGACCAGTTGGCTTGCCACGGTTTTGCCAGTGTTGGGTCGGCCTTGCGGCCTGTTTGTGCTTCGGCACTGTTGGCGGCTTCCAGGTCGCGTGTTATGGATCTGTTGACTTCTTCCGGCCTTGACCCGTCTAGTGATGAGTTCATTGCTCTCAAACGTGAGTTTTTTGCCTTTTGTGCTTGCTGCTCACGATGACACCATGGTGATGTGTAGTAGGACTACGGCCTTGTTGGTGGCTATCCGGTCGGTTTGGTTGCGCCAATGGGCGGCTGATTTTGTTTCTAAAAGGTCTTACAACTCTCCCTTTTGTGGCTCTGTGCCTGATTGGAGACAAATTGGATTTGGTTGCAAAGGGAGGTAAGTTACCTCAGCGCAAGAAACGTCGTCGTTTCTTTCAGGGGACGACCTCTTTAACCCTTCCTTTCGGGGAGCTAGAGCGGGCAGCGGTTCGGCTTTATCCGCCACCAGAGGTGTCGCCTGGAATAGGGGCAGGGGTCGTGCCCGTTCTGGACACCCTTGGGGCTCCAAGCCCAAGCCTGCTGCCAAACCCGCTCAGCAATGAGGGGGCGCCCTCACCCTTGCGGGTGGGGGGACGGCTGCGACTTTTCTCCCAGGTCTGGGACCAGGAGGTCTCAGACAGATGGATTCGGGAAGTGGTGTCGTCCGGTTACAAGCTGGAGTTCGAGTCCCGACCTCCTCGCAGATTTTTCAGGTCTCTGGTCTCGTCGGACCCCCTAGCTGCGCAAGGGCTCCGGGCGGCTGTGAAGAATCTTCTGGATATGCCCGGTGTCTTCCGTGGAAAGGGGCCTGGGCTACTATTTAAATCTGTTCACGGTGCCCAAAAAGGACGGATCTGTCCGTCCCATCCTGGAACTGAAGCTCCTCAACAGGTTTATTCATCCTCTGGAAGTTCCGCATGGAAACCCTGCACTCAGCCATCAATTCTCTTCGTCAGGGGGACTTCATGACGTCCATAGACATCAAGGATGCTTATCTACATGTTCTATCTTCCCGGCACACCAGAGATTTCTCAGGTTCCTGGTGGAGGATCGGCATTTTCAATTTGTGGCTCTTCCGTTTGGCCTTACCTCGGCTCCAAGGGTTTCACCAAGGTGCTGGCAGGGGTGATGGCCCTCCTTAGGGCCCAGGGAGTTCGCATTGTGCCTTATCTGGACGACCTTCTCATTATGGCTTCGTCTCTCAGCCAATCGGAGACAGACACCAGGACTGTGGTAGCCACTCTGGAGAGATTCGGCTGGGTGATCAACTATCCCAAGTCCTCCCTCTTTCCATTCAGGGTGGTGTCCTTTCTGGGAACGTCTCTGGATTCTTCCCAACACAGAGTGTTCTTCCTCGCTCCAAGGTTCTCTTGATTCAGGAATTGATTCAGCTTCTTTTGTCCAATCCTCGCCCGTCTATCAGACAGGGAATGAGGCTGGTGGGATTGATGGTGGCCTCGTTTGAGGAGGTTCCCTTTGCTCAGTTTCACACAAGGACGCTTCAGCTTCATCTGTTGGCGGCTTGGGACCGGTGTCCAAGGTTGTTGGATCTGTCTTTCCAGGTGTCCTCCCGGGTTCGGCAGTCTCTTCAGTGGTGGCTGGTTCCGGCCAATCTTTTGAGGGGCCGGTCTTTTCTGGCGCCTCTTTGGGAGATAGTCACCACGGATGCCAGTCTGTTGGGGTGGGGGGGCTTCTGGAAGGATCTTCAGTTTCAGGGGCTGTGGGGGCCTCAGTAGGCCCACTTGCCCATCAATGTTCTGGAGCTGAGAGCCATCAGGTTGGTTCTGTCTCACTTGACACAGCAGTTACAGGGCTTGCCGGTTCAAGTTCAATCGGACAGTGGTTGCCTACATCAATCACCAGGGAGGGACTCGCAGGTGGAGTGCCCTCAGGGAGGTGTCTCTGATTCTGGCCTGTGCGGAGAGCCATGTCCCTTGCATCTCAGCGGTGTAAATCCCGGGCGTGGAGAACACGGAGACGGACTCTCTGAGCAGGTGTTCTTCTCGCCGGGGGGGAATGGTCCCTCAATCCCAAGGTTTTTCTGTCTCTTTGCCTCCGGTGGGGGACACCGGAGATGGACCTGTTTGTTTCTCATCACAATCACAAACTTCCGGCTTTTGTGTCTCGCTCTCAGGATGCTCTGGCAGTGGATGCCATGTCCCTCAGCTGGAGGGACCTGGTGTTTCTTTATCGGTTTCAATTCCCATGGTGGGCAAGGTGTTGCGAAAGCTGGCCCTAGAAGGGGTCCCTGCCATTCTGGTGGCTCCAAGGCGGGTGTGGTTCGCAGACATCGTCCGGCTGCCAGTGGATCACTTCGTTCTGCCCCTTCGGCCGGACCTGCTCACTCAGGGTCAACTACTTTACCCCAATTTACCAACGCTGGCTTTGACGGCTTGGCTGCTGAAACCTCCATCTTAAAGGAGGAAGGCCTCTCTGATTCTGTGATTCAGACTCTTGTTAGTGCTAGGAAGAGATCCTCTTCTACCATCTACTATAGGACTTGGAGGTCTTAAATTGATTGGTGTGAGGTTAGGGCCTTGCCCTGCAGGGTGTTCTCTATTTCTAGGATTTTGGATTTTCTGTAACATGGGATGGACTTGGGTTTCCAGCTGAGTACCTTGAAAGGGCAGGTCTCTGCCCTGTCTGTCTGTTTTCAAAGGTCTTTTTGCGCTTCATTCCTTGGTTAAGACCTTCTTCCAGGGGGTTTCGCATGTGCGACCTCCTAGGAAACCTATGCTCCCAGTGTGGGATTTGAATTTGGTTCCTTCTGCTCTTCAGGGTCCTCCCTTTGAGCCTTTGCAGGAGATTGCTCTTTCTATGTTAACTCAGAAAGTTGTCTTTTTGGTTGCCATCACCTCTGTTCGGCGTGTCTCGGAGTTGGCAGCCTTGTCAATTCAGGCTCCTTACTTTGAGAGGCATCAGGACAAGGTGGTTTTTCGATTCAAACCTGATTTTCTTCCTAAGGTGGTTTCTTCCTTTGACCTTACCCAAGACATTGTTCTTCCTTCCTTGTGTCCTAAGACTAGGAATGACAAGGAGAGGGTTTTGCATTCTTTGGATGTGGTACGTTGTGTGAAGTACTATTTGGTTACTACTTCTCCTTTTAGCAAGACTGATGCTTTGTTCGTGGTTCCTTGTGGGACTAGGAAAGGTTTGGCTCTTGCTAAGTCTTCCATTAGTAAATGGATTCGCCAGGCTATTGTTGGGGCCTATTCTGCTAAGGGGAAGGTTCCCCCTTTTCGTGTTACTGCTCATTCTACCCGTGCTATTGGAGCGTCTTGGTGTTTTCAGCACCAGGCTTCTGTTGAACAAGTTTGTAAGGCTGCTACTTGGTCTTCTGTTCACACCTTTTCCAAGTTTTATAAGGTTGATGTGCGGGTTTCAGCGGATGCTGTTTTTGGCCGCAAGATTCTGCAAGCTGCAGTGGTTTGAGTTGCATTTTGCCTTGTTGTATACCCGCCCTTTGTGGACACTGCTTTTGGATGTCATAAGTGTAATAGCTTTGAAGCAGGGTGTGTGACATACTTAGAATAATACCATTTTGTGAATACTCACCTGTAAAAAGGGTATTATAAGTATGTCGCATACCCTGCTTCACCCGCCCTTTTTGGTATCCTGGATTCTTTATATGGTGAAGCTTTTTCAATTTTAAGGTTTACAGTTGGATCTTCCTGGTCCCTTTGCCTTACTGCTGTTTGAAAACTGGGATATAGTGGGAGGTCCCAGGTATTTATAGACCGGGAGGGGCTCTTTTTTTTCTTTGACTTCTCTGCAATATCGCCCTCTACAGGTAGGTAAAACAAAGTGTAGTAATAGCTTTGAAGCGGGGTGTGTGACATACTTATAATACCCATTTTACAGGTGAGTATTCACAAAATGGTATTTTTTATATTGAAGTAAAAATTCACGGCACATGTTATCTATTGGACATCATCATATAAGGAAAAATCGAATTACTGGCTCAAAGATTGGTCATCACAGACACAACTGATATTAAGAATGTGAGACCTGGGGGCGTGTTGTCCAGTTCCCCAGTGCAATCTTGTTCACAGTAAATTAATAGCAGTGTACTTCACTTTATTGCTCTAATTCACTACAAGCAAAGTAAAGAATCGGCAATAAGTGGCTTACTGAGGGTTTATTTCACCTTATTAGCCACTAAAGCATACAATGCAAAGATGGGAATCTATTTATTGAGAGGGAATGTAATATATGTATATCCATCCATTGCATAACCGACAAAGGCTTCCTTTTTTTTATACAATTCTAACAATTAAGCCTTCTCTGTAAACATGTTCTAATATCTCAGGGAAGCTATTCCAAGGTGGCGGCTGGTGGATTCTGTTCTGCTCTAAACTCAGATTTGTTTCCACAACACATGCATGGCCGCTGGTGAATTGGACACGATGCTCTGAGCTCCATTCAGTGGAACGGACAGTGTGCTGGAGGCCACACCCATGTCTGGTTTTTCTGATTGGTTGGTGCACAGATAGCAGTGAGCAGGGATGCGCCCTATGGGTCATCGTGGGATTGCTGGAAAGGGCCCCACAAAGTGAGACCACCAGCCCAATTTCCCAGCAATTGTAGAAATGGCTGCTTGCCCCCCGCCTCACCCCCCAAAATCTTATTGTGCTCTGGGAAAAAACAGGAGCTCTGGCCCACGGCACACTGCTTTTACACCCCCCCCCCCCTTGTATTATGTGCATGTGCAGGGGTGGACTAGGTCCCAGAATGTTACTGGCAATAAGGTCTGGTAACAAGGAGGGATAGATGGAGCTTGGCGGAGCGGGACGAATGGGAGAGAAGCTGTAAGGAAGAGGGGTGGATACAGGATGGGTAGAGGTGGGTGGGGAGAGAACTGGGAGGAATGAATGGGCAGAGCTTGATTGGGGGGAGGGAGTTGATGGGAAGAGCTGGAAGAATAGATTGGCAAAGCTGAATGCTGGGGATTGGATGGGCAAAACTGTGAGGAAGGGAATTGATGGGGCAGAGACTGGGCTAGATGGGCGGAGCTTGAGGGCACGGGGTGGATGGGGCGGAGCTTGAGGGCACGGGGTGGATGGGGCGGAGCTTGAGGGCACGGGGTGGATGGGGCGGAGCTTGAGGGCACGGGGTGGATGGGGCGGAGCTTGAGGGCACGGGGTGGATGGGGCGGAGCTTGAGGGCACGGGATGGATGGACAGGGATAGATGGGGCTGAGCTGTGGGGCAGAGGGGAAGGTTTGGCCCAAGGGGCAAAGACAGAGAAACAAAGTTTGTGCTTACCTTGCTAATGCCTCTTCCAGCCCGTTCAGTACTTCGTCAGTGTAGTGCTTAGTCTCCCTGGCACCTAGCATTGCAATATGATCAAGGGGGCAGCTCTGAGCATGGCAACACAGAAGCTGAGGGCAGGGGTCCAAAAATCTGGCACAAAGGTCTGCAATCGGACCCCGGTCTGCCAGTGGAGTATCTCTGCTATAGACTATAGTTTGATTTAACATTTGGACTTGGAATATCCCTACAGTTAAATTCCAGCCACTTCAATGCCCACACCTTTCCCCTTGTGCTGAGCCCTGGTTGGACATCAAAATTAAACGCGAGCCATGTGATTCTCCATCCCTGGTTGCGGGATGGGTGTGAGCTGTGAGCATGACCCTTTGAGAGAGGCCCAAATTGGACTTGGGATGGGGGGCTATTGAGACCATTCTTCCTCTTCAACCTAAACGTACAGCCATACAATGAATACGTTGGCTGACTTGACTATAATGCTTGGACATGTGGTTCTGCTTGCAAACCACCTCTCAGACAGGATTTGTGGGGGGGTGTTAACATGTCACTGGCTGTTGCAAATATTCTTTTGGTTATATCTGAAAAATGAAGGTGACCGTTAAACTAAATATAAATATTGAACTGGATGGGGCCTAGAATTATATCTAACATTGGTATGTGTTCAATGACTGTTACAGCACGATTCAAGAAGCCCCTAAAGCAGAGGAGACCCCAGCAAGTGTCAG
The DNA here is from genome assembly GCA_027917425.1 of Gastrophryne carolinensis. Lineage (NCBI taxonomy): Eukaryota > Metazoa > Chordata > Amphibia > Anura > Microhylidae > Gastrophryne > Gastrophryne carolinensis. The sequence goes on along the minus strand of CM051234.1, from coordinate 48,074,636 downwards.
CATTCAGGAGAGCTCTCGGGCAGACAGGGTGAGTAACAGATTACTTGGTGCTTTAGGTCTGCCATATTGCATGCCCAAGCTTTTGGTTTAACATTTTTTTTTTTTTTATTAGGTTGAGGACACAAATGCTGTTGTAGAGCAGGTGTCTCCTGTCTTGGATGAAATGGCCGTACAAAGTTGCACGGAGTTAATAGATTCCAAGGATGACCTTAGCAATCGACAGACGTCTCTGGCTGCTGGGTTTGGATCAGACTTGGAAATGGAGTTTAGGCCGGCCGAGGAGGTCGACTTCATGCCTGCCACAGAATGTAAGTAACACGGTCTGCTTTATAATGACCCCATCTATATGGATGTAAGGGGTTTGGGGGCGTTGCCTAGCTTGCCATTTACTTGGGTTACATTAAAGGATTAATGTTGGTGACAGGAGTGAGCTTAAAGCGGACCTTCGGCATCATTTAATGAAAAGCCCAAAAGTCCTAAAACTATTTCCCAGCATCTAAAATGAATAACGTTTTTAGTCACTTGCTTTTTATTCTTTCCTTCAGGCCTGCAACTCTGTTCAGGACTCTAGGATATGGGTGCCGCTAGTAGTATCACATACTGGGAGAAGAGGGGTCAAAAGTGCAGGGGAGTGGGGATATAGCTGTGCTTTGCACAGACACAAGAGCTGGGGTCAGAAATCCCAGAATGCAGAGCGGCACATTTGGAATTCACTTCCTGTTTGCAGGCAGCCTGCACCTCCATGGGCCGCCATCTTGGATGTTTAAAGTCTCAGAAAATGCAGTAGATGCAGGTAAAATGATTTTTAATCTGTATGTACAGGGTGTGGGAAATGTATAATATGCTCTTATTCAGGGTGAAGGTCAGCTTTAATTGCCTTTCATTTAGCCAGCTTAGCTCTGGTGCTCCTTGGTGTGGGCTGCATGCATAACGGGCAGGATGATTCATTACTAGCGACAGATGAGCGACTGCTAGTAGTCGCTGTGCTAAGCCATGATTCGCTTTTTCAGAGCGTCTCAGTCACTGTCTGGCATTGATGAATATGATGCGAGTCTCTGTACTACGCTGTATGGGAGGGAACGGTAGCACCAGCTCCAGTGCGACCGACTCGCACCACATTCATCAAAAAATAGCCCCACAGTTCCGGCGCTCAAAATCGGGTTGATGTAGCCCATAGCGCCAGAGGCTGTGTGATTAGATTGTTTTTGAACATGTATCCACTAGTAACAAAGCGAAAACCTATGATATTACGTTATTGCATTGTAACATGAACACTTTAATACCAGGCATGTGAGAACAATTCTGCATAAATATATTATTATTCAAAAAAGTTTTCAAAAATGTCATTTTCTAGGCCAGGATACGTGTCAGAAAAACGTGTTTTTATATATAAAAAAAAAAAAAAAAAAAAATTGATTAGGAAAGGGATTTAAAGTGGACCAACACCCAGGGGTGATCGGCCCGGGAATCTATGATTCCCGGGCCGATCACCTCCCTCACCGCGGGGCATCCGAGATCGGGATGTCTCGCGGGGTGAAACCCCCCAAAAAGACCTTACCTTATCGGCGGCGGCAGCAGCCGCCGGCGCGCGCCCTATAAGAGTGACGTGCGGGAGGCGGCGGCGGCGGACGCGCTGTCTTGGACGTCGCTGTCACCCGCTTGGACGTCGGCGGGGATTGGACGGCGCGGTCACGTGGGAGAGTGGTGAGGAGTTTTTGGGGCTTTCTGGGGGGTTTTACACAGCGGGGCACCCCCAATCGGGGTGCCCCCCCGAAGTGGACCAAAACCCAGGATAGTCAAAATCCTGGGTGTTGGTCCACTTTAAGGATCGTCCATAGAAATGTATGGGAGAGCGACAGGTAAGACGTGGCGCTCTGCAAGGCTGAATGCTGGCGCTGTACGCCAAGCCTGGGATAATGATGAAGTGTACGCTACATGGCGGCGTTCTAGTCGCTCACCAGATTCGGCTTCATAAATGTGTAGTTGCGTGCCATCTCCGGTGTTCACCTGACACTACGGGACGCTACCTGACGCTTAAATGCACTACCTGTCCCTATCCCTTCATGAATAAGGTGTCATCTGCTATATCAAATCGGGGTAAACTTGCACATGTGTTGCTGTCAGACATTTTAAAGAGGAACAAGACCTCAGGATTTTGACTATCCTGGTTTTGCCCTGTGCTCCCAGGGTTTACCCTGTGGAAAATCCCCCTGGCATTCTGGGTTGGCTTTTTCCAACCAGTGATCCTAGTGCGTGGGCCATGGCTGCTTACCCCCCCTTCCCCAAATATAAGGCTCAGCTTCCCAGTGCTGGTATCATCCATGGGACCTTGTTACACTCCTGCACCTCTACTCTATTCTTTTCAATGAAGGGGAAATGCCTAGATTGGTTTGGCAATAGAGTAGGCAAATTGGAGCAGGTGTAGAATGGTTTCATGGACAGGGGTCTGTCTGGTGCTGAACAATCGAATCGCTCATTCTCCCTCAGTAAGTGACACCGGTGCAGCATGGAGGAGCTGTGGGGGGACAAGGTGAGCAGATACTTAATTTTCCTAGTGTACAGCACGGCTTGCTTCATTTCAATTCTTCACATTTGGGTAATCTGCCAGAAAGTGGCGCAGTCGACTGCAGAAAGACTTGTGGCTCCTCCCAGCCCATAAGGGCAGGAAATACCCAGACTCCAGAGTTTCTCTGCAGTCATGACTGCGAAGGCAGAAGATGGCTCTATCTGGATCGCAGGCGAGCGGGGCATCCCGAGCCCGTCGGCCCTGCAGACCTATTTCCACCTTTTGCAGACCCTTTCTGCCTCCCAGCTCTGCTCTGGGTTCAGGTGATGGTAGGGGAGCACCTGGGGTCGGGTTTGCGTGATAATGCCGACCCGCATATGGATCAACTAGCCTGTCATGCCTCCACCTTTGTGGGAACTGGTTTACACCCGGTTTGTGCCGCAGCTATTGTTGCCATTGCACTTAAAGCCGTCCTTCACTCTTAAGAGCCTATCTTATGTATTCTTGGTGTGCCACACACCCCGCTTCACTTCTAAATATTCATCACTTAATGGGTTAATCCACCGCCAGGTGACGTAGTGCAGAGAGGAAGTCTTGTAACGAGCTCCCTTCCGGCCTATATATACCTGGTACCTCCCTTCAATCACCAGTATTTTTCTCTCTGCTTGCTGACAAGTCAGAAGATGGAAGTCTCCTGCTTACAGGTAGGCCGGGGTATTCTTACCCCGGCACCCCCCTTTTGGTCTATTTCTGCCCGGTTTGAGTTTGTATACCTTTATGGTGGAATGGAAGCCTCCCAGCCTTGGCTGCTCACCGGGCAAATGGTAGATGGCACTTTAAGTGCCTAGGAGCTTATCTCCTACCGCTCGACCTCATGCGTGGGGCAATGCGGCTATCCGGCATGGTGATCCGGAAATGGGATGCCCCTGTCTCGAGGGTCCCCGTAGCCCCTTTCTCTCCCGTTACGGTCCCTTCTCCCCTCACTATGGGGGGGGGGGGGGTGTGAGGGTGTGCTTTAAGTATGTGTGTTTCACTTGTATCACTTCATTTCAACGTGTGTGTGTTCATGTTATGCATTCAGTGTTGTTCAGCATGTGTATACGTTCGGTTTAGGTCTGCTTGAATGGCAGACTGCACTAGGTAGGTGGCTGGCTGCTTTTTAGCAGACTATTGCTTTAGTGGCCCGCTTCCCCCCCTCCCCCCTTCCCCGCTGACTTTTCATGTGCTCTTTTAGGCTGCGCAGCTAGATGCGGTTTTTATTATTATCCTCCCCCCCCCCGCTGCCTGGGCGCACGTGTAGTGGCCCATCTGGAGTAATCTTCAGCTGATTGGCGTAGGGGGGGCGGGTCCTGATGACGCGGCATCGGGGGCGTGGCGCTGACGTCATGCGGTGTTTTTCGGCAGGCCCAGCGTTTACTTCCCTTCAAAGGGAGGAGGTCACGTGGGCGCGCGGCCGCACTTAGTTGTCTGTGCTGTGGCTGCTGGCTGCAATCCTGCTCCCCGGCTGCTGCCTTCGCTGGGCCAGGTAAGCGGCCCCACCCGTTGGGGCCGTTAAATGGGGAGTGCATATCTTTGTGTAGTTGGATATGGTGGGGGCATGGTTTTGGCATATTTATAGGCACTTTGGTGCCATGCCTGTATGATTCTTATACACATGTGAGGATCTGATTGGGGTTTCTTTTTCCTTACAGATCCCGGGATCCCTGCTTATGGTGGCCCTCCGGCTCTATGTTGCCTGGCTATTTATTGGGATATCTATTAATGTATATATATATATATATATATATATATATATATATATATATATATATATATATATATATATATATATATATATATATATATATATATATATATATATATATATATATATATATATATATATATATATATATATATATATATATATATATATATATATATATTAATATATATATATATATTAATATATATAGTTTATTAAAGGGGACCTTAACTTAAAAAAAAAAAAAAAAATCCTCCCTTCCGGGACATTACTAATAAAGGGGCATCCCGGGTTGGCTTATGCCTTAAAGTGGACCAACACCCACCGGTGATCGGCCCGGGAATCTATAAGATTCCCGGGCCGATCACCTCCCTCCCCGCGAGACATCCGAGATCGGGATGTCCCGCGGGGTGAAACCCCCCCAAACACCCCAAACTCCTTACCTTAGTTTCGGCGGCGGCCGGCCGCCGCCTCCCTCGCGCCCCTCTAGACGTGCCCGCGCCGGCCGTCTGTGAATGGCCGGCGCGGGCACGCGCGCGTCAAAACGGACGCGCGGGAGGCGGCGGCGGAGGAGCCGCTTGTCCGTCGCCGCGGACAAAGGTGAGTTCGGGGGGGTTTCACACAGCGGGGCACCCCGATCGGGGGTGCTCCACCGAAGTGGACCAAGACCCAGGATAGTCAAAATCCTGGGTGTTGGTCCACTTTAAAAGTCCCACGTATTGTGAATACCATAAATCACCATATGGAGGCTTCCGTAAATTCCGGAAACGGTTCTGCTGAGCCATTCGGGGGGTGCGTAGGTTGTGGGGTTCCACTCCCAGCTGATGTCTTTATTTGCATCCCTTGTGCAAAACAGACTATTGCGCGCCAGTCCGTTGCTTCGGCTGCGGGCCCATCGCATCCTTCATCATCTCCTACCTCTCCCTCCCTGTTCTGGACCCCGCATGACACTGTCAAAAGTGGGGATTCGCATTCCGAGGCGGCGGCACAGCCCAGCCCCCGGAAAGTAGTGCCCGTTAAAGCAGCGTTAAAGGCCGCTGCAAAACGGAGGCACCTGACTCCGGTACCTTCGGCTCCACAGGACGAGCTATGTGAACCTGTGGAATGGTCCGATGGATCCCCGGCCGGCCCACTCAGTCCTGGGGCACCAAGCCCAAACCTGCTGATAAGCTCACTCAGCAATGAGGGGCTGCCCTCACCCGTACGGGTGGGGGGACTATTGCGACACTTCTCCCAGGATTGGAACCAAGTGGTTCCAGGCAGATGGATCCAGGAGGTAGTGTCGGCCAGTTACGACCTGGAATTCGAGTCTCACCCTCCTTCACGGTTCGTTCGTGGGTCGGTTCATCCCGGCCTGAACTCTCATCAACAGAGTGTTTCTTCCTTTTGCCCAAATTCACACGAACGCTTCAGCTATTTCTGTTAGCGTGTTGGGACCAGCAACCTCAGTCGCTGGATCAGTCCTTCCAGTTGTCCTCCCGTGTACGGCAGTCCCTCCTGTGGTGGTTGGTCTCGACCAATCTTGTGTAGGGCAGGCCTTTCCTGACCCCCCTTTGGAAAATTGTCACCACGGACGCCAGTCTGTCAGGATGGGGCAGATTCTGGAAGGAGCTGCGGTTTCAGGGGCAGTGGGGACCTTAAAGGCCCCACTTACCCATCAATATTCTGAAACTGAGAACCATCCGTCAGGTGCTTGCTCTCCTGACTCAGCACGTTCTGGGCCTTCTGGTCCAGGTGCGTTCAGGCAATCAAACAGCGGTTGCTTACGTCGGTCTTCAGGGAAGGTCTCGCAGTCTGAGTACTCTGAGGTGTCCCTGATCCGGACCTGGGCAGTGTTCCATGTTCCCTGTCTCTCGGCGGTTTACATTCCAGAGGTGAAGAAACAGGTAGCGGACCGGTTGAGCAAGGGCTCTCCCCGTCTGGAAGAATAGGCTCTCCATCCTCGGGTGGTTCGCTCACTGTGTCTCCAATGGGGGACCCCGGAGGTGGACCTGTTGGCCCCTCATCACTATCACAGGCTCCCGAACTTCGTGTCGCTCTCCCAGGATCCTCTGGCTCTGGCAGTGGACGCCATGTCCCTGAACTGGGGAGCTCTGGGATTTCTATACCCGTTTCCTCCGATGCCCATGCTGGGCAGGGTTCTTCAGAAGTTGGCTCTGGAAAAGGTGTACGCCGTTCTCGTGGCCCCAAGGTGGCCAAGACGAGTGAGGTTCGCAGACATCGTTTGGCTGGCATTGGACCAGTTCGTTCTGCCTCTTCGGCCCGATCTGCTCACTCAGGGTCAATTGTGTTACCCCAATTTACCAGCGCTGGGTTTGATGGCCTGGCTGCTGAAACCTCCATCCTGAAGGAGGAGGGTCTTTCTGATTCTGTCATTAAGACTCTGATCAGTGCCCGGAAGAGGTCTTCTTCCATCACCTACTATAGGACTTGGAAAGCCTATATCGCTTGGTGTGAGATAAGATCTTTTCCTTGTAGGGTCTTTTCGGTCTCCAGGATTCTGCAGTTTTTACAATCAGGGCTGGACTCTGGTCTCCAGCTTAGATAAGGCAGAGACCTGCCCTTTCAACGTACTATCTTTTTTCAGAAGCGTGTTGCGCTTAAACCTTTAGTTAAAACTTTTTTCCAGGGGGTTACGCATGTGCGGCCTCCCAGGAAACCATTACTCCCTGTTTGGGATTTGAATTTGGTTCTTTCTGCTCTTCAGGCTCCTCCTTTTTGAGCCTTTGCAAGATATTGCTTTGTCTACCCTGACTCAGAAGATTGTCTTCTTGGTAGCTATCACTTCTGTCCGGCGTGTCTCAGAGTTGGCGGCCTTAACTATCCAGGCGCCTTACTTTGAGAGGCATCAGGATAAAGTGGTCTTTCGGTTCAAGCCAGACTTTCTTCCTAAGGTTGTTTCTGCTTTTCATTTGAACCAAGATATTATTCTTCCCTCCTTGTGTCCTAATCCTAAGAATGACAGAGAGGGTTTTGCATTGTTTGGATGTAGTACGCTGTGTTAAACCGGACCTTCACCATGATTTAATGAAAAGCCCAAACTCTTAAAAAAACGATTCCCCAGCATCTAAAGTTAATATATTTTACATTTTTAGTCACTAACTTATTCTTTCCCCCACTGGGCTGCAACTTTGTTCAGGAATTTAGGATACGGGCGCCGCCATCTTGACTCAGAAGCATCACACTTACTGAGGAGAGGAGAGTGGGATAAGGTACAGGGCGGCAGGTTATAGCTGTGCTTTGCTCAGACAGAGCAGAGCTGGGGTCAGGGAAAGGTCAGCAGTCCCAGAATGCAGAGCAGCACAGTCACTTCCTGTTTGCAGGCACTTCCTGCTTGCAGGCTGCCTGATAAAATGGCGGCTTCCATAAGCCGCCATCTTGGATGTTTCAAGGCTCATAACATGCAGTAGATGCAGGTAGGATGATTTTTAATGTGAGCAATCTGTATGTACAGTGTGGGGGAAACATATAAGATAGACTCTTATTCAGAGTGAAGGTCCGCTTTAAGTACTAGTTGATTATCACGTCTCCTTTTCGTAGGACGGATTCCTTTTTTGTTGTGCCCCATGGGCCTAAGAAGGGTTTGGCACCAGCCAAATCTGCCATTAGCAAGTGGATACGTCAGGCCGTTACTGCGGCCTATTCTGCTAAGGGAAGAGTTCCCCCTTTTCGTATCACTGCTCATTCCACTCGCGCTGTTGGGGCGTCTTGGGCATTTCAGCACCAAGCTTCTGTTGAACAGGTTTGTAAGGCCGCCACTTGGTCTTCTGTTCATACTTTTTCTAAGTTTTACAAAGTTGATGTGCGGGCCTCAGCGGATGCTGTTTTTGGCCGCAAAGTTCTGCAGACTGCAGTCATTTAAGTTATGCTTCACCTGGCCTTGAGATGCCCTTCCCTTGTGGACACTGCTTTTGGATGTCCCATTAAGTGATGAATATTTAGGATGTCCCATTAAGTGATGAATATTTAGAAGTGAAGCGGGGTGTGTGGCACACCAAGAATAATACCATTTTGTGAGTACTCACCTGAAAAATGGATATTGTTGGTGTGCCACACACCCCGCTTCACCCCCACCCTTTTCGGTATTACCGAAGCCTTTATATGGTGAAGCCTTTTTTATTTATATCAAAATTGATTTTTGAGGTTACCGGTGGAATACTGGTACCTGGTCTTTCTGCTTTTTAATATACTGGTGATTGAAGGGAGGTACCAGGTATATATAGGCCGGAAGGGGGCTCGTTACAAGACTTCCTCTCTGCACTCCGTCACCTGGCGGTGGATTAACCCATTAAGTGATGAATATTTAGAAGTGAAGCGGGGTGTGTGGCACACCAACAATATCCATTTTTCAGGTGAGTACTCACAAAATGGTATTTTCCCACACCCTGTACATACAGATTGCTCACATTAAAAATCTGCCTACCTGCATCTACTGCAAGTTATTAGCCTTTAAACATCCAAGATGGCGGCTCATGTAACATCAGGCAGCCTGCAAACAGGAAGTGCCTTCTGACTGTGCCACTCTGTATTCTGGGATTGCTGACCTTTTCCCGACCCCAGCTCTGCTCTGTCTGAGCCTGTCGGCCCTGCAGACCTATTTCCACCTGTTCCAGACCCTTTCTGCCTCCCAGCTCTGCTCCGGGTTCAGGTGATGGTAGGAGAGCACCTGGGGTTGGGTGCTCGCAGAGCTCTGCTCTGGGCCGCAGACCCTATTAGTAAAGGGTAGCCGGCTGAGGCTATGGTGAGCCTTGGGGGGGGGGGGGGGGGGGGGGGGAAGGGAGATACCACTGAGGACCCTTTTCTGTTGTGTTGTGTACTGTAGCGTCACTATTGTAAGTATACAGTACGTCCTGCTCCAGATATAATACTTACACTTGGGTTATCCTCCGCCAGATGGCACTGCCCTGCAGAGATTTCTCTGCAGTGCTTACTGCGAAGACATGAAGTATCACTCTCTCGCAGGTGAGCGGGGCTATTAAGCCTGCGGCCCTGTTGGACTATTCCCATCTGTCCTTCGTGTGATGTACCTCCCAGCCTGGGCTGCGCTGGTAGGGTGAAGGTAGGCAGCACCGTGTGTGCTTATGGAGCGCTGCTCCACTGCAGGCCCCCACCAAAGGGTAGGCAGTATAGGCTGATGGTGAGCCTTATGGGATGCTCCTCCCGCATTACCACATGCCCCGTGTAGCGGTGGGTCCTGTACAAAGGGCCGCCATCCTCCCTCATTCTCCCCGTAGGGGGTAAAGGGGGGGGGGGGGGTGTGGGTGTCATTGTATCGTGATTAAAGTGGACCAACACCCAGGGGTGATCGGCCCGGAAATCTATAAGATTCCCGGGCCGATCACCCCCCACCCCGCGGGACATCCGAGATCGGGATGTCCCGCGGGGTGAAACCCCCCAGAAACCCCAAAAACACCTTACCTGATCCGCCGCTGCTTCCGCCGCCGCCGCCTCCCGCGCACCCCTCCAGACGTGCCCGCGCCGGCCCTCTGTGAATGGCCGGCGGGGGCGCGCGCGCGCCGAGAGTGACGCGCGGGAGGCGGCGGCGGAAGCGGCCTGGACGTTCCTGATCCCCGCCTGGACGTTGGCGGGGATTGGCTGCGGCGCTCACGTGGGAGCGTTGAGAGGTGAGTTTTTTGGGGTTTCTGGGGGGTTTCACACAGCGGGGCACCCCCGATCGGGGTGCCCCGCCGAAGTGGACCAAAACCCAGGATAGTCAAAATCCTGGGTGTTGGTCCACTTTAATGGCCTTTGTAATGTCCTTTGGACTTTATATGTGGTGTCAGCCGCCGCGCTAACTTGTCTTTTTATTTGGCAAATGCCGCGTCCGCTGCGCGCGCCTTTTCCTTCATTTGGATGTTCGGCGTCGGCGTTACCTCAGACGCTTCTGCGTTCTCATTGGCTGCTTGTTGGACTTCGCGCCCATCAGGGGGCGGGGCCTGGCCCGCCCTTCGAGGTACTCGGCGCCATGTCAGTAAGTGCGCGTGTGACGTTCTTACTTACCGTGGTCCGTAAGTGCCCTCTAGCGCGGCTTTATACTCATTGTAGAGTTTTTTTCGGTTCTGACACCCTTTTCTTCTCATTGTGTCTTTCAGACGTGGTGAATCCATTGGCTTCTCCCGGCCCGGTGTAATTGATAGTCGGGCCTTGTAAAATTACTCCCACTTCCCTAGTGGGTCATTGGGGCATCCAGGGTTGCTTATAGCATCAATCCCTACTGCCATTTTGTGCCTAATCACCATATGGAGGCATCTCAGGATATTGTGACCGGGGTCCCCTTGGGACAAGACCGGCTGTGTATGGCGTGTGGACAACCCCATGCTGACGCCGACAGGGTACGCAGACCTGTGCTGAGCAAGCGCTGGCCTTGCAATCGGGCCTACCAGTGGCTGCACCTCGTTTCACTTCCTCTACTCCCCCGAGCTTAAATCTCTCTCCTGCTGAGTTGCATACAAGTGGGGATTCTCAGCCTGATTTGTCTTCCAGACTGCCTTCGGCTGAACAGGTTTTTGCGAGGTCCTTAGCGCGCAAGGGCCTGGTAAGAAGCGGCACTTGACGCCTTATTTTACTTTTTCCCTTTTGGGATCTCAGGAATTTATGAATCCGTGTGGCTATACCCCTTCTGATGGAGAGCTCTTTTCTGACTCATGACCCCTCGGCCTCTGATCAGATGAGTCTGACGATACTGGCCCTGACCCCTGGGCCCAGGATGACACTGACAGATTATTGATCCAGATCTTTGAGGTTCTGTCTCTCTCTCCCTGGTGAGGCTCCCAGGCAGAGAGGGGAGCGTTTCCATACAGCAACATCACGTTTGGAATTTCTAGAGCAGGCACATTTCCATACCCTTGTGCTCAAGGAATGGGAGTGCCCCAGTAAACTTCCCGGGGTTCCAAGGGATTGGGATAGGAAGTATCCTTTTCCTCCTGAGGTGGTTAATTGTTGGTCATCCCCCCCCCCCCCCCCTGCAATGGATGTCCCGATCATAGGGCTATCTAACACCCCTGTCTTGCATCCCCCTGATTATACTACCCTTCGGGATGCTAAGGACCGGCGCATTGACCTGCTGGCCTCCCACGCCTTTGCATGTGCGGGGACGGCGCTGCGCCCAGTCTGTGCCTCTTCCATTACTGCTGTGGCTGCTAGAACCCTCACCAGAAAAATGCTTGATCGTGCCCCTGATGATCTCCCTTGCGAGGTGTTTAATGCACTCTCCACTTGTGATGTGTTTGTTAAATTTGTCCTATTAGCATTGAGGATACCATCAGAATGTGTGCAAGAACTTCTGCCCTTGTGGTGGCTATACGTCGCTTGGTCTGGCTGCGACAGTGGGGTGCTGACAAGGCTGCGACGAAGGTCCTTACTGGGCTCCCTTTTTAGTGGGCGACGCCTGTTCGGGGCCCGTCTAGACCTGTTTGGTAAGAGGTAAGTTACCCCAGCGCAGGCGGCTGTCTCGGCCCTTTCGGGGCCTGGGCCCCCCTTCTACCCCCTACCATGGTGTTAAACAGGATCCAGGGGTGTCCTTCGCGGGGGCCCGCGCAGATTCCTGCAACAGGAGCAGCAGACAACACCCTGGCTCCTCCGGGGGTGCTAAGCCCAAATCTTCCCCCCAAGTCCCCTCAAGCATGATGGGGTGCCCTCGCCAGTCTGGGTGAGGGGACGACTGCGGCACCTTGCTCATGCCTGGAGGCATCATGCCTCGGATCGGTGGATTCAGGAGGTAGTGTCCTCCAGCTACAAGATAGTTTGCTGTGCGGCCTCCCCCAAGATTATCAGGTTCTGGGTCCTCCTGGTCCCTGCCTCTGCTCAGGTGTTGGCGCAGGCCGTGCAAGGCCTGTGGGGTCTGGTGGTCATTTGCAGATGTCCCTTAACAGACCGAGGCAAGGGACTCTACACCAGCCTTTCCACAGTTCCCCTAAAGGATGGGTCAGTCTGGCCCATTCTGGATTTACAGATCTTCACCAAATCGTCATGTTCTGGCATTCTGCTTGGAAACTGCGCTCGGCCATCTGCTCCTCGCGCCTCCGGGGGGCATCTTGCCGTCTGTGGAGATCAAAGATGCTTATATTCTAAGTATACAGTACGTCCTGCTCCAAACATAATATTTTTGGGATTATCCTCCGCCAGGTGGCGCTGCACTGCAGACATGAAAAAAAGCTCCTCCCGGACCCTCATACCCGGGACCTCCCACAAATCCCCAGATTTCTCTGCAGTGCTGACTGCGAAGACCTGAAGTATCACTCTCTCGCAGGTCAGTGGGGCTATTATAGCCTGCGGCCCTGTTGGACTATTCCCACCTGTCCTCTTGTAATGTGCCTCCCAGCCTGGGCTGCGCTGGTCGGGTGAAGGTAGGCAGCACCATGCGTGCTATGGAGCCATGCTCCACCGCAGTCCCCCACCAAAGGGTATGCGGTTTAGGTTGATGGTGAGCCTCTATGGGATGCCCCTCCCGCATTATTGCCCATGCCCCATGTAACGGTGGACCCTGTACAAAGGGTCGCCATCCTCCCTCGTTTCCCCCGTAGCTCGGGGGGAAAAAGGGGCGGGGGGGGGGGTGTGGCGGTCTCAGTGTACTGTGATTACATGCTTATGGCCTTAGTATTGCCCTTGATTTGTAACTGGGTGTCAGAGCCGCGCTGTTTGCTTTTTATTGTGTATCGGCCGCCGCGGTGCGCGTTTCTTTCCTTTATTGGATGTGCTGCGGCGGTGTCGTCCCAGACGCTGCGGTGTCTCCATTGGCAAATCATTTCTAAGTGTGACATATTAGTTTGGCAAATTGACTGCTGACTTAGAGCTTCGCGCTCTTCGGGGAGGCGGGGACATGGCTTGGCGCGCTCCGCGTCACAGCCCGCTCTGGTCCGCCCTTCGAGGTTCTCTTGGCGCCATTTTGATAGTCGCGCGTGGTAACGGTCCTCCTCCCTTGGTCTGTAAGTGCCCTTGCTGGCGATTTTCATTCTTATTACTGCGCATGGCTCTGACACCCCTTATTCCCATTATGTCTTTCAGACGGTTGACTCCAGTGGCTTCTCCCGGCCTGGTGTAAATTTTAGCGGGCCTTGTAAAATTCTCCCACATTCCTAGCGGGTCTTTGGGGCATCCAGGGTTGTCTACTGCGTAAATCCCTGCTGGCATATTGTGCCTTAAAAATCGCCATATGGAGGCATCTCAGAATTATGTGACCGGGGTCCCTCTGGGACATGACCGGCTGTGTATAGCGTGTGGACAACCCCATGCTGATGCTGACAGGGCGCGGGTCTGCGGACCCTGTGCCGAGCAAGCGTTGGCCTTGCAATCAGGTTTGCCAGTCGCTGCACTTCGTTTCTGTTCACTGGTCATCAACAGGGATGACCAGCCTGCTGTGTCTGTCAGTCTGCCTACGGCTGATCAAATTATTGCGAGTTTGTCAGAGTGCCTGGGCCCTGGTAAGAAGCGGCACTTGACGCCTTCTGTTTCTGTGTTTCCTATGGGAACTGATGAGTTTGCTACTCCACATGCCTTTACCCCTTCTGACGAAGGAGAGCTGTTCTCGGACTCGGGCTCATCTGATGAGAGGCCAAGGAGTCATGATGATTCTGGCCGTGAATCCTGGGGCCAGTGTGACGAGTTAAGGTCTTTGAGGTCCTGTCTATCTCTCTCCCTGGTGAGGCTACCAAGTCGAGAGGGGAGGTTTTCCATACAGCGGCTCCGCGCTTGGAATTCCTAGAGCAGGATAATTTCCATGCTCTTGTACTCAAGGAATTGGAATGTCCTAGTAAACTTCCAGGGGTACCAGGGGACTGGGATTGGAAATACCCCTTTCCCGCTGAGGTGGTTAATTGTTGGTCATCACCCCCTGTGGTGGATGCTCCGATCATAGGGGTTCCTAACCCCCCTATCGCAGCCCCTGCTTATAGTACCCTTCAGGATGCTGATGACCGACGCATTGATAGGCTGGCTTCCCATGCCTTTTCTTGTGCAGCAATGGCGCTGCGCCCGGTCTGTACCGCGGCCATTGCTGCGGTGGCCGCTAGAACCCTCATCAGAAAGATGCTTGATCACCCTGAGGATTCCCCCTGGGAGGTGTTTAATGCGCTCTACAGTTGCAATGTCTTTGTATAATTTTATCCTTGTAGCGCTGGATGACACCATTAGAATGTGTGCTAGGACCTCTGCGCTGGTTGTGGCTATAAGTCGCTTGGTCTGGCTGCGTCAGTGGGGCGCTGAAGAAGCTGCTAAAAGGACTCTGGCTGGGCTTCCTTTTAGAGGACAGCACCTGTTTGGGGCCCGTCTGGACCTGTTTGGTAAAAAGGGCAGATCACCCCATCGCAGGTGGCTGTCTCAGCCTCCTCGGGGCAGGGACACTCCTCCCTACCATAGGGTTAAGCAAGAACCAGGGGTGTCCTTCCTGGGGGCTAGTAGAGACTCCTGCCCCAGGAGCAGCAAACAACATCCTGGCCCCTCCGGCGGGGCTAAGTCTAAGGCTTCCACCAAACCCCCTCAGGCATGATGGGGCACCCTCGCCCGGCTGGGTGAGGGGATGGCTGCAGCACCTTGCTCCGGTCTGGAGGCATCACGCCTCCTTCTGGTGGTTGTAGGGGGAGGTGTCCTCCGGATTTAGGATAAAGTTTGCTGCGCGGCTTCCCTCAAATTTATTGGGCTACTTCGGGTCCCTGTCTCTGTTCAGGTGCTGGCGCATGTCATGCAAGGCCTGTGGGGTCTGGGAGTCACTGGCAGATTGCCTTTATCAGGCAGGGGCCGCTTCACCGACCTTTCCACAGTCCCCCAAATGGTTGGGTCTTCGGGACTATTCTAGATTCACAGATTTCGGCAACTCGTTAATTACTGGCAGTCCCTGCATGTCGGGCTCCCTGCGCCCTGGGGGCTTCTGTCCTCTGAGTTGGTAACTCCATTCCTAGGAATGTATTTGGATAAGGCTACATTCTTACTTCCTCAGCAACAAATTGGGCATTCTGGTTGCATGGGGTCCGTCCTTCCTAGCTGTCCCAGTTCCTTCACTAGGCAGGGGTGCAGCTGGTGGGCCCGTTGTTGGTTTTGCTCAGAAGTGGTCCCTTAGGCTCAGTTCCCCTTGGGCCTTTCTGCAACTTCTATTGTTACAGGACAGGGATCCAGCATCCCTGGAGCAGGGTCTGTGTGCCTTCCCTCTGGTGAGAAGATCCCTCTTGGAGCGGTTGAATTCAAGAAACCTGTCTGTGGACAGTCCCCTTCTTGCCCCTTTCCGGAGATGGCCACCTTGGATGCCAGTCCATCACGTTGATGTGGGGGGGTTTTGCTTCTGACTCCGGGGGAGGTGAGGCCTTTAGGAGGTCCTTTGTTTGAAACAATGACCTTTCAGGTTGGTGCTATCTCGCTTTACTGCTCTTCTTCTGGGCTGCCTGTCTGGGGGTGTTAGGTCTGTCTTATGACAGTGGCCTACATTAATCTGTGTAGGACCTGGAGCAGGTTGGTCCTCCAGGAAGGTATCTGAGCCTGATCTGGGTTGGTATTCACTCCGGTGGGGGTCCCTCTGCTACAGGATGTGCTATCCCCTGTATCTGAGTTCTGACCAGTGTGGATCAGTTTGTGCTCCGTCACTATCTCAAGTCCTTGGCCCTTGTTTGCCGGTCCCTGGATCCGCTGGCCGTGGTCATGATGCCCTAGTATCGTCGTGGCGGGACATTCTGTTTTTTTGTATGTCTTTCATTCCACTGCTAGGCAGGGTTTGGCGCAAGATTGCTCTGGAAGGGGGGACCAGTGATTCTTGTGGTCCCCGGGTGACCTAGTAGAGTGTGGTTCACAGACGTGGTACTGAGGGCGGTAGATCTGTACGTTCTGCCAGGAGTGCCAGCTCTGTTCAATCAGGGTTCCTTTGCTTCACCCCAATCTACAGGCTCTGGCCTAGACAGCCTGACTGCTGAATCTTCCATCTTGCGGAGACAAGTTTTCTTCCATCTATTGGGTATGGTGTACCCACATTTATTGGTGTGAGTCTTTGCTCCCAGGGTTCTAGAGTTATGATAGCTGGGATTGGAGTTTGTCTCCAGCTTAGTACTCTTAAGGGGCAGGTTCGGCCCTGTCCACCTTCCTTTAGAAGTCTTTTGCTCTGCATTCCTTGGTTAAGACTTCCTTCCCGGAGGTCACTCGTGCATCCCCCACGTAGTCCTATGATCCCTATTGGAATGGGAACTTTATTTTGTCTGTCTTGCAAGGTGTTCCCCTTGGACCTACTCTGAACGCTGTCTGGTTGTTCTATACCTCAAGGTTGTCCTTCTGGTTGCTGTTACTTAAAGTGGACCAACACCCAGGATTTTGACTATCCTGGGTGTTGGTCCACTTAGGTGGGGCACCCCGATCGGGGGTGCCCCGCTGTCTGAAACCCCCTCGATCGCCGCAAAAACTCACCTCTCCTCGCTCCCACGTGACCTTGTCCGGCCAATGACAGCGCTCAGAGCAGCTCTGGTATGCGCGTCCAAAGCTGCTTGGACGCGCATACCAGAGCGCTGTCATTGGCTGCGTCTCTCGCTTCCCTCTAACAGGGAGCGCGCCTGCGCCGGCCATTCACAAAACGGCCGGCGCGGGAGCGCGCCCTGCTAGAGGGAAGCGAGAGACGCGGCCGCGTCTCACGCATGCGCCGTTGGATCGCCGGTAAGGTGAGGATTGTGGGCCTCCTGGGGGGTTCCTCCCCGCGGGACATCCCGATTTCGGATGCCCCGCGGGGAGGGATCTGATCGGTCCGGGAATCTTATAGATTTCCGGGCCGATCCCCCCTGGGTGTTGGTCCACTTTAAGTCAGACGTGTGTCTGTGCTGGCGGCTCTGTCTGTCTAGCCCCATTCTTTAAGATACACCTGGTTAGGTGATATTCCGCTTTAAGCTGGATCTTCTGCCTAATGTTGTGTTTTTATGTTCTTTCTTCTGTGCCTTATTCCTAGCTATGCTGAGGAAAGGGTTCTGCATTCCTTGGACGGGTGTTGGAAGTTTCCTTTGGTAGTCACTTGTCTTTTTGGAGAACTGATGCTCCTTTGGGCCTGCGGCCATTCCATCCTGAATGCGCCAGATCTCGTCTGATCTCGGGGGCTTGCGGCCTTTGGCCTGGTCATTAGTTGGATGGGATGGTTCCGTCTGGTTCTAGGAAGGGTTTTTTGGTTTGCCAAATCTTTTATTAGCGATTGGATTCGTTAGGCTGTGCCTTGGGTCAATTCCACTAAAGGGCAGATCCTGCCTTTTTTTGCCTTACCTTTTTGTTCTACTCATGCTGTTGGTGCCTATTGGGCCTTCCAGCATCAGGCTCCTGTTGATATAGTTTGCTAGGCCACTACTTGGTCTTCTGTTCATACCTTTTCAGATTGTTACAAGGTTGGTGTTGGGGCTTCAGCTCATGCTGTTTTGGCCACAAGGTTTTGCAGGTGACAGTGGTTTAAACTGTCTGCTGTTACCTTTTTGTTGGGGATCCCACCCTGCTTTATGGACACTGCTATTGGATGTCCCAAGAGTAAGTAGTATGTTTGGAGCAGGACGTACTGTATACTTAGAATACAATGCTGTGAGATACTCACCTGTAGAATTGGTATTATACGTATACAGTATGTCCTGCTCCACCCCACCCTGGTTTTTGTATTATTCTGGATCCTCTGTATGGTGATTATCATTGTTATGGTTACCAGTTTTTGGTGGTTAAATTCTCCCGTTTTCCTGTTCACTGCTTTTCAATGCTGGGGATTTGTGGGAGGTCCCGGGTATTTGAGGGGCTGGGAGGAGCCTGTTTTTTTCATGTCTGCAGTGCAGCGCCACCTGGCGGAGGATAATCCCAAGAGTAAGTATTATGTTTGGAGCAGGACGTACTTTATACATATAATACCAATTCTACATGTGAGTATCTCACAGATTTGTATTTTTACAAAGTTTTACAGGGCCTCAGCTGACGCTGTTTTTGGCCGAAAGGTGCTTCAGATGGTAGTGAAATGAACTACATGCTGTTCCGCACTGGGGATCCCGCGCATATGGACACTGCTTTTGGATGTCCCAATCGTGAGATATGGGACGGACTGGATGTAGGGTAAAAATACAATTCTGTGAAACTCACCTGTAGAATTGTTTTTGTATACATCCAGGCCGGCCCACCACCCCCTTGTGTGTTATGTCCTGTATACCTGTTATGGTGATCAACCATTTTTGTTCATAGGACACAGTTTTTCCTAGTTTTTGCTGAAGCTATGTGGAGTAACATGGTTTCTTTGGCCTGCCCTCTTTTTGTTGAATACTGCTTTTATACCACTGGGGAATGGAGGGGCAGCTGCCTTTATAGGGGGCCGGGAGGAGCTAAATCTTTGATCTTGCAGTCAAGCGCCCCCTAGGGGCGACCACCCAATCGTGAGATATTGGGAGGACCTGGACTGGATGTATACAAAAACAATTCTACAGGTGAGTTTCACAGAATTGTATTTTTTAATGCATTTTATTTTTTCCGTTCTCAGTTGAAGGCTTTAGCCAGCCAATAGAAATCGACTATCTTGAGAAGTTTGGCTCCACCTCTGTAAGTGTTGCATACAGTTTTGCTTGGTGTCTGGTCTGTGTTGCACCATGTGTCTCCCTGTTTTTGCACGGCTCAAGTGTTTCATCTTGTCCCAGTTTAAGGAGTCGGCTCTGAGGAAGCAGTCCCTCTACCTGAAATTTGATCCTCTGCTGAGCCAGTCGCCTAAAAAGTCTACAGTTTCCGATGGAGACCTCATGTGTGGTTTACCTCTCCATAGCAGGTGGGTGCCTCCCCTTGTCATAAATGTTTCTGGAATCTTGTGACAGCCATTTTTTAAATGACTTCAATCGTTTCAGCGCTGATCTTTTTGGAGCACTACCTGAGCCGCCCTTCAAGGTCACCCCGACTTTGGAAACTGAAGAGAAGCCCAAAGGACTTGATCTTCTCGGGACCTTCACTGTGGCAGTAAGTTGCTGTTTTCTTTTAAATAAGATCCACTTCTAAATGAGAATTTAATGGTTTAATGACAAGTCCAAGTTACAAAAAAAAAAAACTGGAGCTTGCCTTATATTCAATCCCTCCAGTTGGTTGACTTGGTGAGGAAATCATTTCCTCATTCAGCTTGGTCTCCAGCCCGCTTATCTGGTCCTTCAATTTTCAAGGACTGCTATCCGTCAGACAGACCCCCTCCTTCGTGCCAGTTTAACGGGAGTCCTGGGTGTCGTTCTGTCTTTCAAATCAGCCAGGAGATAAGAAATACATGAGACAGAAGAACATAGTCATTGGAATGCGTTGGACTATCTCACGGAGATGGATCTGGTGCTCCTCCCTTTGCCAATTTTATTTATAGTAAAATAGAAAACTTACATACGTCCTCTAGAGGGGCATGTCATCATATTAGAAAAAAATAGAATATCTGTCTCAGTAACTGGTCTGTTCTACCTAATGAGCCCACTGGAATGTTATTCTATGCCTAAAAGGGAGGCGACTCAAAAGGCGTGGTTCGGCTTCCCAACGCCATCTTTATCACAGTAATACCTTAGTAGCAGCATATTCTATTTTCATAATCCTAAGCATTGTCAAGCGAAAAAGAAATGGCAGAGTGAAGTGGCTGCCTGAGGGTTTGTCACCTTTTTTCCAAGTGTACAGCACGGCCTGTTCCATTTCAATCATAACTTGTGTATTCCGGCACAAGGTGGCACAGTTGACTGCAGAAGACTTGTGGCTCCTCCCGGCCCTACAAAAAGCCAGGAATCACCAATAGACTCCCTGTGTTTTCTCTGCAGTCATACTGCGAAGACCAGAAGATGGCTCTGTTTCGCAGGCGAGTGGGGGCAACCAAGCCTGCAGCCCTGCAAGCCTATTTACACCTGCTTCCGGACCCTCTTGCCTCCCAGCCTCGGCTGACGGATCGGGTGATGGTAGGGGAGTACCTGGGTCGTGTACTCGGTGAGCTTTGTTCCAGGCCGCAGACCCTATGCACTAAAGGGTAGCCGGCCATAGGCGTTTGGTGAGCCTACAGAGAGCTGGGAGAGACCCTGCTGACTTGAGTCACTGTGATGGGGTGAGTGTGTTTTACTTGGACACTTTATTCTAAGTATGTCACACACCCCGCTTCAAAACTATTACACTTGGGTTATACTGACCTGTAGAGGGCGAACTTGAAGAGAAGTCAGGAAAAAAAAAGAGCTCCTCCCGGCCTATAAATACCTGGGACCTCCCACCATATCCCAGTGTTTCTTCTCTGCAGATCGGCGACAAGTCAGAAGAATGAAGTCTCCTGATTGCAGGTAGCCGTGGTAACTCCCGGCCCCCCTCTCGGTTCTATTTCTGCCCGGCACTTTTTTAGTTCCGCTTAGAGAAGCCTCCCAGCCTAGGCTGCGGGGCCGGGCGATGGTAGACGGCACCTTATGGTGCCTAGGAGCCTAGCTCCACCTCAAGGCCCCATACTAGGGGGCAAGCGGTTATCAGGTCTGGTGATCCCGGATTTGGGATGCCCCGTCCTTGTTCCACCCCCTAGGTGTTGGCACTTCTCCCCTGCTCGGTCCCCCTTTTCTCCCTACACTGGGGGGGGGGGGGGGGGGGCTTTCCTCATGTGTGTATGTGCTTTTTCACTGTCGGTCGCTTGGTCCCGCGCTGCCTTGGAGATGGGGAACTTCTCCACCTCTGTTGTGCTGCAGGAGAGGCGGGGCTGGTTTCGGCGCGCGAGCCGGCGGCCCTACCGATTTGGCGCTGTGGAGGAGCCCGCTCAGTGGCCGGGCTTCTTGCTCTTCTCGGGGGGGGGGGGGGGGGGGGGGGGCAGGCCGGACGCTTCGCGCATCCGACGGCCCGCCTCCTCCTTGCTGGTTGGCGGCTGGGCTAGGCTGGAGGGGCGGGGCTACGCATCGCGCGGCCCGCGCTGTGCTGTGTGGCTGGTAGGAGGGGGGGCCGGGGCGCTTCGCACGTTTTTTGGTCTGACACGCCCCCTTCTCCTTCCTCCTACTGCTGAGGATCGTGTGCTCGGCCATTTTGAGAGTACCTTGCCTTCCTTGTGTCTTGGGTCGGCTGATCGGCCGGGTATTGCAGTTTTGGCTCGCTGAGGCGCAGGTTAGTTCCTGTCCCTTCTAGTTAAGTTTGGTTAGCGCTGCTACCTTTTCGTGCATATTTCTGTGTATATATGTATATATTTGTCTATGCATGCCTTTGCTGTGTGGGAAACCTTACTCTGGAGTGACTGCCTTTTTTTTTTTTTTTTTCAGATCCCGGGTTGCAAGTTAAAGGGGTCTCCCGGTCTTGGATACCTATAGATACCCTATAAATTCTCCCATGCGGGACATTAAAGGGGCATCCCGGGTCGCTTATTGCGTAAATCCCTGGTTCATTGCAACTGCCACAATTTCACCATATGGAAGCTTCCAACGATACTGGGAATGGCCCCTCAGGGCAATCCAGGCAATGTTTGGGGTGTAGGGCTTCCCTTCCAGGGGATATCATACTCTGCATTCCATGTGCACAGTGGAATATTACGCGGCAGTCCGGTATGCCGGCCTCCGGCTCTTCGCCGCCCGTGTCATCACCTACCCCTCCCCGCCTGTTCCGTACCCCATGTGACGTTGTCATGGGTGGGGAGTCGCAATCTGAGGTGTGTGCTAGATTGGCCAATCTTGAGAAAATGTTTTCTACTGTGGTTGCCCAGAAGGCCCCGGCTAAGCGGAAGCATCTTTCCCAAGCCGCGCCGGCCTGTGGTGATGAAGAGTTTGACTCGTTAGACTGGTCCGATTGCTCCCCCGCCAGAGGGGGAGCTCTTTGAGGAATTGGACGAGGCTGACGACCAGCAATTTAGTGCGGCTGGTGAGCAGGCGCAGGGGGATGCCCTTGACACCCCTTCGATCCTGGCTCAGATGTTTGAAGTTTTGGCTATCGCTCCTCCTGAGGTGGCTCCTCTGCCAAAAGGGGAGGAGTTTGAGGTCTCCAAGCCGCGCTTGGAGTTTCCCCATCAAAGGCATTTTGACGATGTCATTCTTAAGGAATGGGAAAAGCCTACTCGCCTGCCTGGTGTTCCTCCGGGTTGGGATAAAAAATATCCTTTCCCGGCTGACATGGTTAAGCGATGGTCTTCCCCTCCCGAAGTTGATGCTCTGGTTTTGGGGTTGTCTAGCACTGCTGTTTTGCATTCCCCTGACTGTACCACCATCAAGGAAGGTGAGGATAGACGTATTGACCAGTTGGCTTGCTATGGTCAGGTCGGCTTTGCAGCCCGTTTGTGCTTCGGCACTGTTGTTGGCTTCCAGGTCAATTGTCAGGGATTTGTTGTCTTCTTCCGGCCTTGACCCGGCTTGTGAGGAGTTCATTGTTCTCAAACGTTGAGTCGTTTTTGTCTTTTGTGCTTGCCGCTCTGGATGACACCATGGTGATGTGTAGTAGGACTACGGCCTTGTTGGTGGCTATCCGGCGGTCGGTTTGGTTGCGCCAATGGGCTGCTGATTTTGTTTCAGTCTTACGGCTCTCCCTTTTGTGGGTCTGCGCCTATTTGGAGATAAATTGGATTCTGTTGCAAAGGGAGGTAAGTTACCTCAGCGCAAGAAACAGCGCTGCTCCTTTCGGGGGACGGCTGCCTTTAATCCATCCTTTCGGGGAGCCAGAGCTGGCAGGGTTTCGGCCTTCTCCTCCTCCTCCTCCAGAGGGGCCGCCTGGACTAGGGGCAGAGGTCGTGCCCATCCTGGTCACTCCTGGGGCTCTAAGCCCAAACCCGCTGCTAAGCCCGTTCAGCAATGAGGGGGCACCCTCACCCTTGCGGGTGGGGGGACGGTTGCAACACTTCTCCCAGGTCTGGGACCAGGCGGTCTCTGACAGGTGGATCCGGGAGGTGGTGTCGTCCGGTTACAAGCTGGAGTTCGAGTCCCGACCTCCTCCCAGGTTTTTCAGGTCTCGTGTGCCTTTGGATCCTCTGGCCGCGCAGCGGCTCCGGGCGGCTGTAAGGAATCTTCAGGACATGGCGGTTATTTGTCCGGTATCTCCCCCGGACGTGGGCTTTTATTCCAATCCGTTCACGGTGCCCAAAAAGGACGGATCCGTTCGTCCCATTCTGGATCTGAAGTTCCTCCAACAGGTTTATCCGCCCCCGGAAGTTCCGCATGGAAACTTTGCTCAGTTTCACACAAGGACGCTTCAGCTTCATCTGTTGGTGGCTTGGGACTGGTGTCCAAGGTCGTTGGATCTGTCTTTCCAGATGTCCTCCCGGTTTCGGCAGTCTCTTCAGTGGTGGCTGGTTCCGGCCAATCTCTTGAGGGGCCGGTGTTTTCTGACACCTCTTTGGGAGACAGTCACCACTGATGCCAGCCTGTCGGCTTCTGGAAGGATCTTCAGTTTCAGGGGCTGCGGGGGCCTCAGGAGGCCCACTTGCCCATCAATGTTCTGGAGCCGAGAGCCATCAGGTTGGTTCTGTCTCACTTGACACAGCAGTTACAGGGCTTGCCGGTTCAAGTTCTGTCGGACAATCGGACGGCGGTTGCCTACATCACCAGGGAGGGACTCGCAGCTGGAGTGCCCTCAGGGAGGTGTGTCTAATTCTGGCCTGGGCGGAGAGCCATGTCCCTTGCATCTCGGTGGTGTACATCCCGGGCGTGGAGAACACGGAGGCGGACTCTCTGAGCAGGTGTTCTTCTCGCCAGGGGGAATGGTCTCTCAATCCCAAGGTTTTTTGGTCTCTTTGGACCTGTTTGCCTCTCGTCACAATCACAAACTTCCGCCTTTTGTGTCTCTCTCCCTCTCCCTCGCTCTCGCTCTCGCTCTCTCTCCCTCTCTCTCTCTCTCTCTCTCCCATCCCCCCCCCCATCGTCCAGCTGGCAGTGAATCACTTCGTTCTGCCTCTTCGGCCGGACCTGCTCACTCAGGGTCAACTACTTTATCCCAATTTACCAACGCTGGCTTTGACGGCTTGGCTGCTGAAACCTCTATCTTAAAGGAGGAAGGCCTCTCTGATTCTGTGATTCAGACTCTTGTTAGTGCTAGGAAGAGATCCTCTTCTGCCATCTACTATAGGACTTGGAGGTCTTATATTGATTGGTGTGAGGTTAGGGCCTTGCCCTGCAGGGTGTTCTCTATTTCTAGGATTTTGGATTTTCTGCAACATGGGCTGGACTTGGGTTTCCAGCTGAGTACCTTTTGAAAAAAGACAGGGCAGAGACCTGCCCTTTCAAAGGTCTTTTGCGTTTTATCCCTTGGTTAAGACCTTCTTCCAGGGGGTTTCGCATGTGCGACCTCCTAGGAAACCTATGCTCCCAGTGTGGGATTTGAATTTGGTTGTTTGCTCTTCAGGGTCCTCCCTTTGAGCCTTTGCGGGATTTTGCTCTTTCTATGTTAACTCAGAAAGTTGTCTTTTTGGTTGCCATCACCTCTGTTCGGCGTGTCTCGGAGTTGGCAGCCTTGTCAATTCAGGCTTCTTACTTTGAGAGGCATCAGGACAAGGTGGTTTTTCGATTCAAACCTGATTTTCTTCCACCTTACCCAAGACCTTGTTCTTCCTTCCTTGTGTCCTAAGCCTAGGAATGACAAAGAGAGGGTTTTGCATTCTTTGGATGTGGTACGCTGTGTGAAGTACTATTTGCTTACTTTTCGTAAGACTGATGCTTTGTTCGTGGTTCCTTGTGGGCCTAGGAAAGGTTTGGCTCCTGCTAAGTCTTCCATTAGTAAATGGATTCGCCAGGCTATTGTTGGGGCCTATTCTGCCAAGGGGAAGGTTCCCCCTTTTCGTGTTACTGCTCATTCTACCCGTGCTATTGGAGCGTCTTGGGCTTTTCAGCACCAGGCTTCTGTTGAACAAGTTTGGAAGGCTGCTACTTGGTCTTCTGTTCACACCTTTTCCAAGATTTATAAGGTTGATGTGCGGGCCTCAGCGGATGCTGTGTTTGGCCGCAAGGTTCTGCAAGCTGCAGTGGTTTGAGTTATGTATTATTGCCTTGTTGGATACCCGCCCTTTGTGGACACTGCTTTTGGATGTCCCAAGTGTAATAGTTTTGAAGCGGGGTGTTTGAAGTCACTGAAGTTCCAAGGTCAGTGGGGTCCCCAGGAGGCCCACGCGCCCATCAATATCCTAGAGCTGCGGGCAATCAGGTTGGTTCTCTCCCAGTTGTCCCCCCCCACTTTCGGGGTCAGGCTGTTCATATTCGCTCGGACAACCAGATTGCAGTTGCCTACATCAGTCATCAGGGAGGGACTCGGAGCAAGCGAGCCCTCAAGGAAGTGTCTCTGATCTTGTCTTGTGCGGAGGAGACTGTTCCCTGCATCTCGGCGGTTTACATCCCAGGGGTGGAGAATCAGGAGGCGGACTCCCTGAGCAGGGGGACGTCTTGCCTGGGGGAATGGTCCCTCAGCATCAAGATCTTTCACGACCTTTCACCGCTGGGGTCAGCTGGACGTGGACTTGTTTGCATCCCGTCACAATCAAAATCTTCCAAGATTAGTCTCCCTGTCAAAGGATCCTATGGCTTTCGCCATGGACGCGCTAGCAATTCCTTGGACGGCGTTTCGGCTCCTCTATGGATTTCCTCCCTTTCCTCTGCTGGGTCGGGTGCTGCGCAAGACTGCCCAGGAGGGGGTACTGGAGGTACGAGGAGGGTATGGTTCGCGGACGTCGAACAGATGGCAGTAGATCGGTTCGTCCTGCCTGACGATCCAGAGCTTCTCACGCAGGGACAGCTGCGCCATCCCAATTTACAAACGCTGGCTTTAATGGCTTGGCTGCTGAAACCTCTATCTTGATGGGCAAGGGTTTGCCAGCCTCTGTTGTCGATACCTTGATTCAGGCTCTGAAGAAATCCTTGTCTTTTACCTACTACAGGGTCTGGCATGCTTGCATTGCTTGGTGTGAGTCCAAGTCTTTTTTGTCAGGAATTTTCCATTCCCAGGATTCTGGAGTTTTTACAGCATGGTCTGGATTCGGGCCTTTTTTGGTCGCTATTACTTTGGTGTGTCGAGTCTCTGAGCTGGCGGCGCTTTCCATTAAACCTCCTTATTTTGAGCGGCATCAGGATAAGGTGGTGGTCCGTCTTAACCTGGAATTTTTGCCCAAAGTTGTATCTACCTTTCATCTCAATGAGGACATTGTCTTAACTTCCTATTGTCCTGCCCCTGCTAATTCCAAGGAACGGAACTTTCATTCTCCTGGATGTGGTCAGGGCGCTCAAATATTTGGTCGCCACTGAGCCCTTTCGGAAGTCCGATTCTCTTTTTTTTTGTTCCTTCTGGACCTAGGAAGGGCTTGCCTCCAGCCTCCAGCCAAACCTATCATCGGCAAGTGGATTAGACAGGCGACTGGCGGTGGTGCAAGCTTATTCTGTCAAAGGGAAGGAACCTCCCCTTCGTGTTACTGCTCACTCTACTAGGGCTATTGGTGCCTCTTGGTTCTGCTTGGTGCGACTTGGTTCTGGCTTGGCGCGTTCCGCGTCGCGGTCAGCTCTGGCCCGCCCTTCGAGGTTCGCTTGGCACCATTTCTTACTCACGCACGCGTGGTGAAGACTGTAGTCTGGTTGCGCCAGTGGGCCGCCGACAATGCCGCCAAGAAAGCCCTTACGGGGCTTCCATTCAAGGGGCTGCGCCTGTTTGGGGATCGTTTAGACATCTTCGCCAAGGGCGGCAAGTTACCCCAGCGCAGGCGTCAGATTTGGCCCTTTCGTAGCCAAGGCTCCCGATCGACCCCCTACCGTGGGGCTAAACAAGGCAGAGGGGTGTCCTTCGCTGGGTCCCGCGCAGATTCCTGGCACAGGAACAGAGGACGCCGTCCAAGTTCCTCCTGGGGTCCCAAGCCCAAAGCCCCTCCCAAAGACCCCCCAGGCATGAAGGGGCGCCCCTGGCCCGTTAGGGTGGAGGGAACTTCCTGCAGCACTTTGAGCATGTCTGGAGGTGACACGTCTCAGACCGGTGGATTCAGGAGGTAGTGTCCTCCGGCTACAAGATAGAATTTGCTGTACGGGCCCCCCACCAGATTTGTTGGGTCCAGGATTCCACAGGATCCTGCCTCAGCTCAGGTCTTGTTGCTGGCCGTGCAGGGCCTTCTGGACCTAGGGGTCATTTGCAAGGTCCCCTTAGACAGGGGCATGGGGTTCTATTCCAACCTTTTCACAGTACCCAAGAAAGATGGGTCAGTCAGGCCCATTCTCAACAAATTTGTCAAAAACAAACACTTTCGTATGGAAAACTCTGCGCTCGGCCATCGGCTCTTTGCGCCCAGGCGACTTTATGACGTCCGTAGATATAAAGGGACGCTTACCTTCACGTCCCGGTGTTTCCACCACACCAAAGGTTCACACCAAAGGTTTCTCAGATTTGCACTGAAAGATCAGCATTACCAATTTGTGGCTTTGCCATTCGGCCTCGCTTCGGCTCCCAGGGTGTTTACCAAGGTGCTGGCAGGGGTAATGTCCCTGTTAAGGCTAAGGGGCATACATGTGCTGCCCTACCTGGACGATATACTCATCACCTCTCGGTCTCTGCGGCAGGCAGAGTTGGACACTCGGCTGGTAGTGTCCACCCTGGAGTCCTTCGGCTGGGTGATCAATTACCCCAAGTCCTCTGTCCCCCTCCTCGGTGACTCCGTTCCTGGGAATGATTCTGGATACGATTCAGTCAAGGATATTCCTTCCTCAGCAGAAGGTGGAAGCTCTGACAACGCAGGCGAGGTTCCTGCTCTCGAGCCCACATCCCTCCATCCGGCAGGGAATGCAGTTGGTGGGCCTGATGGTGGCGAGCTTCGAGGCGGTGCCCAGTTCCATTTGAGACCTCTGCAGCTTCACCTTCTGTCAGTGTGGGACAAGAACCCAGTGTCCTTGGTTGAGGTCTGTGCGCTTGGCCCCCCCCTCGGTCAGACAATCCCTTGCATGGTGGCTGGACCACAGGAACTTGTTAGGGGGCAGGTCCTTCCTGGCCTCCTCCTGGGAGACGGTCACAACGGATGCCAGTCTGTCAGGCTGGGGAGGATTCTGGAGGTCCCTGCGTTTCCAGGGGAGGTGGGTCCCTCGGGAGGCCCATCTACCCATCAACATTCTGGAATTGCGAGCAGTCAGGTTGGTACTGGAGCGGTTGACCCAACACCTGAGGGGTCTGGCGGTCCAGGTACGCTCTAACAGAACGGCGGTTGCCTACATCAACCATCAGGGAGGGGCCCGGAGCAAGGGTGCTCTCCAAGAGGTGTCTCAGATTCTGTCATGGGCAGAGGCCAATGTCCAATGCATTTCGGCTGTTTACATTCCGGGGGCGGAGAATCTGCTAGCGGACGCCCTGAGCAGGGGGGCGTCCCGTCAGGGGGAGTGGTCCCTCTGCAACAGGGTATTCCAGTCCCTGTGTCACCGTTGGGGCCTATAGGATGTGGATCTGTTTGCATCCCGTCACAATCACAAGCTCCCGACCTTCGTATCCCTGTCTCAGGATCCTCTGGCCTTGGCCACGGATGCCCTGTCCATGTCTTGGAGGGAGTTTCGACTCCTGTATGTGTTTCCACCATTCCCCCTTCTGGGCAGGGTTCTGCGCAAGATTGCTCTGGAAGGGGTACCTGTGATTCTAGTGGCCCCCAGGTGGACATGAGGAGTGTGGTTCGCAGACGTGGTTCAAATGGCGGTAGACCAGTACGATCTGCCAAGGGTGCCAGATCTACTAACTCAAGGGTCCTTACGCCATCCCAATTTACTAACTCTGGCTTTGACGGCTTGGCTGCTGAAACCTCCATCTTGATGGAGAAGGGTTTGTCTGCCTCTGTGGTGGTTACTATGGTGCAGGCCAGGAAGACTTCTTCTGCTATCATAGAGTATGGCGTACCTACATTGACTGGTGTGAGTCCAGGTCTCTTCCCTGCCGGGAATTCTCGGTCCCTAGGGTTCTGGAGTTTTTACAACATGGTCTGGACTTAGGTCTCAAGCTTAGTACTCTGAAGGATCAGGTTTCTGCCCTGTCTATCTTCTTTCAGAAGACCTTTGCCCAACATCACCTGATTAAGACCTTCTTTCAGGGGGTCACTCACGTGCGTCCTCGAAAGCCTATGGTCCCTGTCTGGGATTTAAACTTGGTTTTGTCTGCCTTGCAGGGTGCTCCTTTTGAGCCTATTCAGGATGCTGCTCTTGCTGTTCTCACTCTCAAGGTTGTCGTCTTGGTGGCTATTCGGTTAGGCGTGTGTCTGAGCTGGCTGCTCAATCTATTCAGTCTCCGTACTATGAGACACCAGGACAAGGTGGTGTTCCGCTTCAAACCGGATTTTCTGCCTAAAGTGTCTGCATTTCATTTGAACCAGGATATTCTTCCTTCGTTGTGTCCCAATCCTAGCAACGACAAGGAGAGGGTTCTGCATTCCTTGGACGTAGTCAGGTGCTTGAAGTATTACCTGGTTGTCACTGCGGCTTTCAGGAAGACTGATGCTCTCTTCGTCGTGCCTTCTGGGCCTAGGAAGGGTTTGGCTCCCGCCAAGTCTACCATCAGCAAATGGATTCGTCAGGCTGTGATTCAGGCCTATTCTACTAAGGGGAAGACTCCCCCTTTCAGTCTTGATGCTCGTTCTACTCGTGCTATTGGGGCTTCCTGGGCCTTCCAGCACCAGGCTTCTGTTGAACAAGTTTGCAAGGCCGCTACTTGGTCTTCTGTTCATACCTTCACAAAGTTTTACAGGGTTGATGTTAGAGCCTCAGCTGATGCTGTGTTTGGCCGCAAGGTTTTGCAGGCGGCAGTAGTTTGAACTGCCTGCTGTTGCCTTTTTTTGTTGGGGATCCCACCCTACTTTTATGGACACTGCTATTGGATGTCCCACGTGTAAGTATTATATATGGAGCAGGACGTACTGTATGCTTAGAATAATACAATTCTGTGAAATACTCACCTGTAGAATTGGTATTATACGCATACAGTACGTCCTGCTCCACCCCACCCTGGTTTTACGTTATTCTGGATCCCCTGTATGGTGATTGTTATCATTGTTGTCATTACCAGTTTTGGTGGTTGGTTTCTCCCGGCTTCTTTTCTCACTGCTTTTCAATGCTGGGGATTTGTGGGAGGTCCCTGGGTATATGAAGGGCCGGGAGGAGCCTGTTTTTGCATGTCTGCAGTGCACAGCGCCATCTGGCGGAGGATAACCCACGTGTAAGTATTATATATGGAGCAGGACGTACTGTATGCGTATAATACCAATTCTACATGTGAGTATTTCACAGAATTGTATTTTTTTGCACCGCCGGAGAGGCGGGGCCGGGCGCTGATGCGTTCCGCGTCATCACGGCGCCGCCCGCCCCTCGGAACGCTTCTGGAAGGCTCTGCTCGGCGTGTGCTAGTGGCTGCTACTGCGGTGGGGCCTACTCTCGCTCGCTGGCTGCTTAGCGCGTCTCTCCTATTGCTGCTGGGAGATCTTCCGTCCTTGGAGGCTGCGACGGCTCCAGGGATTGTCCCTCTGTCGGTCTCGTGAGTCCCTCTTTTTGCATAACTGTTTTATAACAAACTGCCTTGCTTATTCTGCTGGGCCTCTTGGGCCTCTCTCCCCTCTTGTATAGGTCGTGGGCTTTGTGGTTGAAGGTTGTGGTTCTTCCCGGTGCCCCCTTTTTTTTATTAAGAGGGATCATAGGTTTGGGTCGTTAGTGTCTTGTAACTTTACCGATTGACCATTTTTAATCACCATAATGGAGGCATTGGGGGATAGTGAGCTAGGGGCCCCATTTGGGCAGGATACGCTCTGCCCCTTGTGCAGTAGGAATCCTCTGGGCGGATTCAGCACCGTTTGTACCACTTGCGCCAGAAGCATCATTTTGAACCATGATCGGGCGGGCGTCCCTGCCCCTAGCCCTTCGCTGCCGGCGGCCTCTCCGGACCCTTCCGCTGCTGCACTCAGCCCCCAGTGAGGAGGGAGCCAGCAGGAGGTCTCATGCAGATTTGGTGCATAGGCTGGCCAATCTCAAGAGACAGATCTCCCGGATGACTCCACGGAAGGCCACGAGTAAACTGCAACTCAAGCTCGTTTAATTGGATAATGACAATCTTTTATCTGGGCTCTATGGAGGGAAGGTGAGTTGCCAAATGATCACCGTTCCACTGTGGTTTATTCTGCTGGCGATGACCGCATGTCTGGCTATTCCTCGGATGAGGATGCGTGGCTCCCGGATGATACGGAGAAGTTGCTTACCTCCAGGTTCCTTTGGGAGGAACAGTGTGTAGTGTCTCAGAGGAAGCAGGGTGATTTGTTTAGGCCCGAAAGACAAAGGCGGGTCTTTCCGGAGCAGACCCATTTTTCTAACATGATTTTCAAGGAATGGGAGCGGCCTAACAAGTTACCGTCGGTGCCTAAGGGCCTGGACAGGCGGTACCCCTTCCCTGAGGACCTGGTTTGGTTATGGACTCGCCCCCCCCCCCCCCCCCCCCCCCCCCCCCCCCGAAGTGGATTCCTACTGTTATGCTGTCGCCTGATACTTCTTCCTTACATGACCCGGCTGACAAGCACATGGATCAGCTGGTCTGCCATGCATTCCTTTGCTGGTGCCCTTTTTCGCCCTGTGTGTGCCTCGGCCATTGTCTCTCTAGCCATCAGAAAGAAGGTGAGACACCTTGTGGATAGAGCTAAGGCTCGCAAGCAGGCAGAGGAGTATAAAGCACTTAAGGCCTGCTTGGATTTCATTGTTTTTGTTGCCTCTGCCATGGACGATGGGGTCCACCTTGGTGCCAGGATTTCTGCCCTGCTTGTTGCCCTCCGCCACTCGCTGTGGCAATGGTCTGCTGATGGCCCGGCCAAGAAGTCGCTTACGAGTATCCCCTTGTGGAGCACAGGCTGTTTGGGGAGCACCTGGACCTTCTGGTCAAGGATGGTAGACTCCCTCATACGGAAGCCTGCTCGGTCCTTTTTCGAATCATCTGCCTTTCGTTCCTTTCGAGGAGGAAGAGGCTCTTCATTTTCAGGTGGCTGCAGAGATACCTGGGGTAGAGGTAGGTCCCGCAGCCGAACCCAATCCCGCATGGGGAGCCAAGTCCAAGCCCCCTGCCAAGTCCCCTCAGGCATGAATGGGTGCCCTCACCCATCCGGGTGGGGGGATGGCTTGTGCTGTTTGCTCAAATCTGGAGACGGCACGTCCCGGATCGGTGAATCAGGCGGTAGTGTTCTCCGGTTACAAAATAGAGCTGGCAGTCAGGCTGCCCACAAACTTTCTCTGGTCTCGGCTATACCAAAACCCACTGAAGGCACAGGGTTGTGAATGGCCGTGCAGCACCTCCTGTGGTTAGGTGTGATTTGCCCTGTGCACCGTCGGGAACAGGGTCAAGGGTTTTACTCCAACCTGTTTAGGTCCAGGATTGGTCTTTACAGTTCCCAAGAAGGACGGAACCTTAAGGGTCTCAACAGGTTTGTAAGAGTCAGACATTTCCGCATGGAAACCTTGCGGTCGGCGGTGAGATCGCTTCGGCCCGGCGACATCATGACCACGATGGACATCAGGGATGCTTATCTGCACATCCCGATTTTCCAGGGGCATCAGAAGTTCCTGAGGTCTGCTCTGGAGGATCAGCATTACCAGTTTGTGGCTCTTCCATTCGGGATATCCTCAGCCCTCACGTCTTTACCAAGGTGCTGGCCGGCATCATGGCCATCCTGAGGAACCAGGGCATTAGTGTGCTGCACTATCTGGACGACTTGCTGATTGCTGCCCAGTCCCTTCAGCAGGCGTAGAGCGATACTCGGCCGGAGTTGAAAACCCTAGAGGCCTTCGGCTGGGCAATCAATTACCCAAAGTCATTTATCACTCCCTCAACAGTGAGATCCTTCCTGGTAATGATGATACACCGCTCGGGTAAAGGTTTTTCTGCCACAGCAGAAGGTTTTGGGTCTCCAGACGCAAGTGCACAGGCAGTCTCTCTTGTGGTGGTTGGACTCCTGGAATCTGCTGGTGGGCAAGTCCTTTCTGACTCCCCATTGGGAGATGGTTACCACGGATGCCAGTCTAACAGGCTGGGGAGGCATTTGGCAGACTCAGAAGATCCAGGGTCAGTAGGGTCCGCAGGAGAACCGGTTACCCATAAATGTCTTGGAGCTGAGAGCGATCTGGTTGGTGGTGCTTCGCTTGACTTCCCTCTTAAGGGGTCGTGCGATCCAGGTTCGCTCTGACATCAAACGGCTGTTGCCTACATCAATCACCAGGGCGGGACTCTGAGCAAGAAAGCCCTCAAGGAGGTGACCCAGATTCTGACTTGGGCAGAGGAGAATGTTTTCCTGCATCTCGGCGGTCTACATCCTTGGAGTGGAAAACCAGGAGGCAGACTCCCTGAGCAGGAGCGCCGGGGGAATGGTCTCTCGGCAGCAAGACCTCTCCGCTGGGATCAGCCGGATGTGGACCTGTTTGCATCCAGACACAATCACAAGCTCCAAGTGGTCTCCCTCTCAAGAGATCCTCTGGCCATTGCTGCAGACGCTCTGGCGATTCCTTGGACGGATTTCCTGGGCAGAGTTCTGCGCAAGATAGCCCAGGAAGGGGTATCGACTATCCTGGTGGCTCCTCGTTGGCTTTGTTGGTTTGCGGACATAGTTCAGATGTCAGTGGATCGCTACATCATGCCCGACGACCCAGGGCTTCTCACACGGGTCGCTGCGGCACCCCAATTTACGGACGCTGGCTTTGACGGCCTGGCTATTGAAACCTCAATCCTGATGGAAAAGGGGCTGTCACCCACAGTTGTGCAGACAATGATTTAGGCGCGGAAGAAGTCTTCCATGATATACTACAGTTTGGCACGCTTATATTGCTTGATGCGAGACCAAGAGTCTCCCTTGCCGCACATTTTCTATTTCTAGGATTCTGGAGTTTTTGCAACACTGCTTAGACTTGGGTCTCCAGCTGAGCACCCTCAAGGGTCAGGTCTCTGAAAGAAGATGGCTAAAGCAGAGATACTTTGCCAACCATAAAGACTTTTTTCCAGGAAGTCACGCATGTCCGGCCACCGCGTAAGTCAGTATTACCAGTGTGGGACTTGAATTTACTTTCTGCTCTTCAGGGTCCTCCCTTTGAACTATTGTGCGATGCTGCATTATCTATTTTGACTCTCAAAGTGGTGTTTTTGGAAGCGATCCCCTCGGTGCGTCGTGGATCGGAGCTGCCCACGCTTTGTATGAAGCCTCCCTATTTTGAGCAGCATAAGGTGTGTTTTTTTTTCCTAAGGTTGTTTCTCCCTTTCATCTAAATGAGGAAGTTGTCTTGCCTACCTTGTGTCCAGCACCAACTAATTCTAAGGAAAGGACCCTCCATGCCTTGGATGTGCTCAGAGCCATTAAGTATTACCTGGTTGCGACTGAGTCTTTCAGGAAATCTGACTTCCTCTTTGTCCCAACAGAAGGCTCTAGGAAAGGTTTGCCACCAGCCAAGTCCACTCTCAGTAAGTGGATCAGACAGGTGGGGCAAGCATCTTCTGCCAAGGGGAAGGAAACCCCTTTTCGGATCACGGCTCATTCTACCAGAGCTATTGATGCCTCTTGGGCTTTTCAGCACCAGGCATCGGTTGAACAAGTTTGTAAGGCCACCACTTGGTCTTCTGTTCATACTTTTACAAGTTAAGTTTTACAGGGTGGTTGTCAGGGCCTCAGCTGATGCTGTTTTTGGCCGAAGGGTGCTTCAGGCGGTAGAGAAGTGAACATGTTTCGCACTGGGGATCCCGCCCAAATGGACACGCTTTTGGATGTTCCACATGTCGTCACTGGGACGACCTGGACTGGATATAGGGAAAAATAAAATTCTATGAAACTCACCTGTAGAATTGTATTTGATTATATCTAGTCCAGGTTTTTTTTTCATTGGACTTGTATTTTAAGTCTTGTTAGAGAGAGTACAAGCTGAAGCTATGTGAAGTAACATGGTTTCTTGGCCTCCTGGCCTTTCCAATTCTACAGGCGAGTTTCACAGAATTGTATTTTTGGGTGGTAGTCCTCTTCAGTTGTCTTCAGAGGACCTTCACCCTTCCTGGCAACTCCATGGAGAATGCTGGTCTGCATAGTCCCCCAGCCCCTCTTTGTTGAGCCGGAGTTGTACAACTTAACTGACCGGCAGGCACACCAGGCATAGGGGCGGAGATCCTCGTAGGCTGTGGTGAGATACTAGCCCATATGCTCCTCTGCAGGTTCAGTGCCCCCCGGTGTTGAACCCATGCCCCTGAACCCCTTACTAGTGCAAGGTAGCAAAATGGTCCTATGCCGCGATTTTGAATGAAGGAAATGGGGAAAGTCCCCCTGCCTTGCTCTTTGGGGTATCCCCCCCAAACCTATTAACTCATTTGACAGCATGGGGGAGGAGATTCCCAGATAAGCCACTTCTGGGAGTATATATACCTGTCCGATTGGCAGGGAAGAGTAGAGCCTGGTAGGGTGCTGGCATGGCACAAAGGGGAACCTTTGTCCTATTCTAAACATTGGCATAGCTGTCATTCTGATCTCTTCTGCCAGCAGAGCAGGTACAGTAAGTAGTGTAAATTAAGACTTAATACAATTATTGTCTTATTTTTACTTTTACTACCTTTAACTAGTAAGTGGTCGGGGGGGTTGCCAGTTGCCTACTGGCACAGCTGGTGACTTGCCATTAGCCCCCTGTCCCATTACCTGTATCCCCAAAGGCCAGAGGGGGTTACAGAAGAACAGAGCGATGGTCGATTGACATAGGGACTTGAATCCTGGCATGCCTATCGTCGCACCCTCCAAGCCATAGGGATCCCAGCTGCTATGCCTGGTGGCCTGGAGAGGGTGGGACCTCCCGTTTCGTGTGTCAAACATTTTTCATTAAAAAGCCTAGAAAAGATTTTATTTGCATAACAAGATATTATCCTGCACTGCAGGAGAGTAACTACCTCCCATTTCCTAAAATAAAAATATATTGAAACTAAAAAGCATAGAAAAGTATCAAAGCCCTTGACGCAAATCAGGTGCCAATGGAAAGGTGTGACCGTAGCCTTGGCCTGCTTTTAGATTTCTCATGGGAACTCTGATCAGAAATAACCAGACTCCCGCTTTTTTATATAGCTGTAACGGCACGGTACTCTCCTGGTTGCGCAACCCATGTGACAGCAAACTGCTTTTAATTGGTGGTTGAGCACATTACTGTGAGTCTGATGGAAGGATGCCGGAAGAGGTGAGTATCCAGGTGGCCCCATTCTCCAGTTTAGTGGTGCGTAGCGGGCAGTTGTGGCCTACAAGTAAGGAGCATACTTGTGACCAGAAGGTGGCAGGTTCGAATCCCGGCCCTGGGACATGACTGAAGTGCTCTTGAGCAGGGCACATTACACCCAAACTGCTCCCCGGGCACCGTAATTAGGCCAGCCCACAGCTCTGGGCATGTGTACACACTCTGCATAGATGGGTTAAATGCGGAGGATGAATTTCTGTGTGCGCAAGCATACAATGGCCATCTATGCATTAAAAAAAAAAAAAATATATATATATATATATTCTCCCAATCTGTGCTGTTCCACTGCTGCCTATCAGAGGGGAGTCAGTCATTTCAATGTGGAGTTCCACTCTACACCCTAGTAAACAACCTCCCTTTTGTTGGGCCTCCTCAGCAGCAGAGCACGTCTCAATGTCAGTCCACTCAGAAGTAAATTCTGAGAAAGTTGAGTTGGCAGAAGGGAGCAAGCTCAGTAGGGTTTATCAGGAAAAGTAAAGTGCATGGGAGAGACACAGAACCTGCTTGCATGCAGAAAGCGTATTCATTTAGCCCTTTGTCTGGAGTGATCCTTAAAGTGGACCATCCCGGGCCGATCAGATCCATCCCCGCGGGGCATCCGAAATCGGGTGAAACCCCCCAGGAAGCCCACAATGCTACCTTCTCCCCATTCCAGTGGCGCATGCGTGTCCCCGCTGCCTCCCGCGTGTCCCCGCTGCCTCCCGCGTGTCCCCGCTGCCTCCCGCGTGTCCCCGCTGCCTCCCGCGTGTCCCCGCTGCCTCCCGCGTGTCCCCGCTGCCTCCCGCGTGTCCCCGCTGCCTCCCGCGTGTCCCCGCTGCCTCCCGCGTGTCCCCGCTGCCTCCCGCTGCCTCCCGCGTGTCCCCGCTGCCTCCCGCGTGTCCCCGCTGCCTCCCGCGTGTCCCCGCTGCCTCCCGCGTGTCCCCGCTGCCTCCCGCGTGTCCCCGCTGCCTCCCGTTTGTGAATGGCCGGCTTGTCCAGCGGTGATTCGCTGGAGCGGTCACGTGGGAGCGGGGTGAGGTGAGTTTTCGGGGTTTCACACAGCGAGGCATCCCGATCGGGGTGCCCCACCGAAGTGGACCAAAACCCAGGATAGTCAAAATCCTGGGTGTTGGTCCACCTTAAACCGGACCATTCAGCCCAAACCCTTAACTATTCCCCAACATCTAAAATTAATTATAAGTTTATTTAGTCGCTTATTATTCTCTCCCCCACTGGGCTGCAACTCTGTTCAGGACTATAGGATATGGGCGCCGCCATCTTGCTTCAGAAGCATCACATACTGAGAGCAGGATAAAGTGCAGGGGGTGGGTTATAGCTGTGCTTTGCACAGACAGAGCAGAGCTGGGATCAGGGAAATGACGGCAAATGACAGCAATCCCAGAATGCAAAGTAACAGTCAGAAGACACTTCCTGTTTGCAGGCTGCCTGATGCCCATGAGCCGCCAACTTGGATGTTTAAAGGCTCATAACATGCAGTAGATGCAGGTAGCATGATTTTTAATGTGAGCAATCTGTATGTACAGGGTGTGGGTAACATTTAAGATACTCTTATTCAGGGTGAAGGTCCGCTTTAATAAATTGAGCCCCCTGTAAATTTGCTTTTGTCCTGACTCTTATAGGCATTAATAAAGCTCCGCCTATAAGAAAGTGCTCTAGTCATCTCGTGCATGGAAACCTCCCACTTACATAAATGTGGCAATTTAATTGTTGGTTCCTGCCAACTTTTAATTTTCTTTTGTCCCAAGCTGAACTGTTGCCTTGACCTCTAGAGTCTTGGCATTGTTTTTCCCTCGGCACTAGTGACTTTCCTTTATCCTTTGTTGCCATAGCAGCAGTCTGTTGGTGAAACAGCAGGCACTCCGGAGCAGTGTTCAGTTACTCGTACGGGGATGACTTGTGTGAATGGCTTTTTTCCTTCTTCTCTAGGACACGGCTCCTTTAATTCCAGAGACCGGGTGTCTCGTATCTGCCCCTGACCCCTTCCTGCTGCCGTATGATGTGGGGGCCATTGTGGAGGTGCTCAAATACAGCCAGAAGGACATGGATGCTGCCATAGAGGCTGTCCGACAAGAGGTGAGCCACATGCTGGGGACTTGCACGTTAAAGGGTTATTTGTGTAAATCGTCATCTGTTCTTTACATGTAGGCCTCGATTCAATAAAGGTAGGAAAAAAAAACTCATGGGAGTAAAAAATTCAATTCATGAGAAAAAAGCCTGAGAATGTCACTGTTACTGAATCACTAGATAAAGACAATGAAAGTCAATGGCAGCTTTTACTACAGTGTAGAAAGGAGTAAGTTCTCTACGGGGGATCAGGACGCCAGTCTTTAGCAGGGACCCCTCTCAGCCTCTGATCTGGTGATATCTCATGCACTTTAATTATTTACAAACTAATCTTTTTTGGGGCAAGTTGATTATTTGTTCTCTTTTTCTATATGGGATTTATATATTTTGAATGTCATATTGTAGCACTGTAGCACTTTCATAAACTAGCGTTCAGCACTTTAATACTGCACCAGTCACTTTATTCACTTGCTGTATTTTACATTGTGTGATAGGGATCTATTTTTCACAAAGGGGAAGAGGGATGATTGTGTCCCTGCTATTGGATTTTTTTTTTTTTAAATATATTTGATGGTATATATAACCATTAATAAATATTGATTTGTGATATATCTTTGATTCAAGCTATTTGATTTGGTGGTGCCTGGGGACGCCCCTGGTGGTAGCTGGGGCCACATACACTGTATTTGGATATACTTTTTGGGGATTCCTTTAAGGCACACCTACACATATACATTGTAAATAAACAAAATTTAGTTAAACCGGACCTTCAGCGTGATTTAATGAAAAGCCCAAATTCTTAAACGGTTCCCCAGCATCTAAAATTAATATATTTTACATTTTTAGTCACTAACTTATTATTCTTTCCCCCACTGGGCTGCAACTCTGTTCAGGAATTTAGGATACGGGCGTGGCCATCTTGACTCAGAAGCAGCACACTTTCTGAGGAGAGAGTGGGATAAGGTACAGGGGGCGGGGTTATAGCTGTACTTTGCTCAGACAGAGCAGAGCTGGGGTCAGGTAAAGGTCAGCAGTTCCAGAATGCAGAGCAGCACAGTCAGGAGGCACTTCCTGTTTGCAGGCTGCCTGATAAAATGGCGGCTTCCATAAGCCACCATCTTGAATGTTTAAAGGCTCATAAAATGCAGTAGATGCAGGTAGGATGATTTTTAATGTGGCCAATTTGTATGTACAGGGTGTGGGAAACATATAAGATAGACTCTTATTCAGAGTGAAGGTCCACTGTAAGTGGTGCATTGGGAAAAAAACCTCTTTTGGATTGTTACGGAATCACTAGATAAAGGCAATGAAAGTCAATGGAAGCTTTTACTACAGTGTAGAAAGGAGTAAGCAGTTTTCTACTTTACTTAGGAGTAAAAAAGCTGCCATTGACTTTCATTGTTGTCCTATCTGATTCCGCAACAGTGAAATTCTCAGGCTTTTTTAAATTGAATCAATGAATTGAATCTTTTACTACATGAGAATTTTTTTTCTACCCTTATTGAATCGAGGCCGTAGAGTCCTGTTTTTTTCGTTCAGTTGTCAGACCATCTATCTTACATAGTTACTCAACGGTCCACATAAACCTGGAGCCAGCTATCGCAGTGGTGAACACACAACAGTTAAAGCAGAACAAAATCCTGTAATTTGACATTCCAGGTTTTGTTCCGTGCCCCCCGGGGCTTCCCCCTGCTGTGTAGAACCCCCAAGATTGCCCACTAAAACTTGCCTTTCCACATTCCAGTGGTGCAGGTACAGGCTCTCGTCCAATCAAAGCCCTTTGCCATGTTTACATTCTTGAGTTCAATGGGGAGCACTGCCTCAGCTGATCTGAATTGCTGTGGCGGGAGCACACAAGCCGATGGAGATTTGGCAGTGTCCTCCTTATTGATGATGGAGCCCTTCGGCAGATGTCAAGGCAGTAGCCAGCCCACGCATGCACCATTGGAGTGGGGAAAGGTGAGTTTTTTTTTTCTTCGTGCGCCCTGGAGGGGTTTCACACATTGAGGAATCCTGATTAGGGAAAAGCCAGCGGCCACAGAAATCGTGCATGCAAATGCTTGTCCAATCAGTTTGCTTCCTTTTGGCAAAGGGCTCTGATTGAACTCAATGGGACAGTTTCCCCGGTCTTGTGCATGTCTCAGCCTGTCTGAATGTAAATGGACTGGATGAGAGCCTGCACATGCGCCATTGGTACAGGGAAAGATGAGTGTTTCGGAATGAGCGTAAATGCAGCATGGCATCCTGATCTGGGATACCCCAAGGAAAAGACAGGGGCTGGCCCTGGAATATTCTAGGTTCCAGGCCAGCCACTGTTGGGTTTTATTTAGCTGTCAGGGCTGTCTGATTCCTTGCCTCAGGGCATCCAGATTTGGGATACCCTGCTGTATGAAAACCCTTGTCCTCTGTGTAGGAAAATACTCTGCGTTCCAACAGTGCAGCCAGGCATGTAACAATGATGGTCGGGCACCCTGTTAGAGGTTAGCAGGGATGCGGCACACTTTTTCCGTTTACAAAGGCCCCTTGCCCAGTACTACAGCGTGTGTGCTTGTCAATTTTGGCTTAGGGGTCCCACAGCAGTTTTACCAAGGGGGGGAGGGACCCAGGATAGTCAAAATCCTGTTTCAGTCTACTTTAAAGCAATCCACCATACATTTAAATAAAGTGTGTGGGGGAGGGATTCTAATTGCTATGGAGTTTTGTGTATGGTTAATTAAAAACCATAGTCTAGATCTGACGATGCGTTTTCTACCCCCTTTTTGCCTTTAGGTTCAAGAAAAAGAATTGGAGGTTTTAGAGTGGAAGAATAAACACGAGAAACTCTTCCTGGAATATGCAGAGATGAGGTAAGGGCCAGGGGTTTGCACACAGGGATTCTGGCTGTCGGACCTGATAGACCTGCATTGTAACCTTGGTATTCACAAGTCCCTGGGGCCCTCTGTTGTGAATGCGGACCACATGATTGTGTTGGGAGTATAAAGTTTAGGTCTCAAATTTGGGGAGGGATCAAAGGCCCTGAAGTCGCTGAGGAAACCCGATTCCAGTGGCATCGGCCAATGGAGATACCATCCTGTCATGCACTGTGCCACCCCTTAGATCTTGCGCAGGGTCGCTGCATAGGCTGCAAGTACTGCAAGATTTTAGTAGTGTCACATGACATTTCAAGAGGGACGGTGGAGTGAGTAGGACTGGCAATGCCCCTCAAAAGCACTTTAAAAATGAATTCTAACTGTGCAACAAGTGATTTGTAAAGCATGTGTGAACCCCTAACATTTGATTTGCTTCTAAACCATCTTCCTAGCTATTGTCTCCAATGACTTACTAACTTATGTGTTTTTACAGAAAAATAATTGCAGAGTATGAAAACACAATTGCACAAATACTAGGTAAGCTTTTTTCTTATTCATGATACTAATGGCACCGAATTGGTCTGTGCACATTTGCTGACTTTTTTTCTTTCTTTACGCACTCTTGTAGAGGATGCCCAAAGGCAGAAAGAAATGGGCAAAATAGAGCTTAATAAAGTGTTGCAGGAAAAGCAGCAAGTTCAAAACGACTTGAATTCCATGGAAAAATCCTTTTCGGATCTCTTTAAAAGACTTGAGAAGCAGAAGGAAGTCCTGGAAGGCTATCGTAAGGTAATTTGGTCCAGCTTTTTGTTTGAAAAGCACATACTACTCTCCTACTTACCTCCCATTAGTCTGAACATAACCAAGATACCCATTTTTATAGCTTACTAGTGAGCCTTGGGTAGGTACTGTATGAGGTACACATGTCATTGGTTTCAAACATGCAAGTTTGCATGCATCAGTCTTGTGTAGTAAAGTAAATACACGGTTACTGGCTGTGTTCTCACCTGGGGCAGTCATTGCTGCTTGATTTTGCCAAAACCACTAAATTTTTATAGTGGAAGAATTGTGGGACTTGTATTCAGTAGCTTATACTCAAAGCCTGGAAAGCCGCCCACACTTCAGCAACGCTGCGGGGAAACTTGGAAACGGCATGCTGCGTAAATCAGGTGTCTGGGGGCACAATCCTCGCACAAATGTTTTTACATCGCAGAAGATATAAGCAATAAGGCAGAACACCAAACCCTTGAAGAGTGATTTAAAGTTGAGCATAACTCAGTCCATTGGGATGCCCCACTGTGTGAACCACACTCTAGAAATCGCTTGACATTTCCCAGTCCAGCAGCACATGTGTGGGCCCTCGTCCAAGGAGTGCTGTCTGCCAAGACGGTCATTCGGAAAACTGCTCTTATTGTTTTCAGTGGGGTTCATGCGCCACCGTATGGCTGGGCGTGGAGGAGATGGTGCTCCGAAGTGACAGCATGTACAGAATATCTGGACTTGGGTATTCCCTCCATGTGTTTTTTATCCTCTACACATGCTCAGGTTAAAGTGGACCAAAACCCACTGCAATCTTATGGTATGGTGATCAGGGTGCCCAGGGGAAAGGACCAAAACCCAGGATAGTTAAAGCTGTCTGAAATCCTCGGCTGCTTTACGCTCAGCCCTTAGTCTTAGCTTAAATTGCCAAGTGCGTTGATTGGACGAAAGCCCACACAGGCAACGGTGTGTTTTTTTATTTCCCTTCTCCCAGGCATCCTGGGGGTTTCCTGAATTTGGATGCCCTGAAGGCAAAGACCAAAACCCAGGGTTTTGGTCCACATTAAATTTATAGACCAAGCTTTAGTTATGTGAAAATGCCCAAAGTCCTGTTCTATGGATCTCCCTGTGGCAGTCTCTAAAGCCCTGCTGCTGCACCTGTTACCTCACCTGTGGCCTGCGAGCAGGTGGTTGAGGAGCACTGCTAATGTCGAATATCGTCCACGCCTCTATGGCTCGTGAAATCTGAAGATTCAGTCGTGATGCCAGCCACTGCACATGTTTGAATGAGGATACTGTAATGAGGGACGGCTTACTGGTAGGAGCCCCTGGATTCTAGGTAAGCATGTCGGCAAACGGGTCACATCCCGGCCATCTGTGTGATGAGGGAATGGAATAGGGAGTTGTCACTGTCGTGGTACAGGGTTAAAGCGGAATTCAATTCACAAGTTGACCACCCTACTACTGTGCGGGGTAGTAAAAACCCTTACTTGCCCCTTGGGCCCCACGCTACCGGATCCTGGGCACTGCCATCCCCTCCGGCTGTTTGCATAGTTGTCCTTCTCAGTGGCTGCCGACCAGGAGAGCGGCGCTGGCCTGAGGATCAGGAAAGGGTTTATTCTAGGTATGTCACACACACCCCGCTTCAAAGCTATTATTACACTTGGGTTACTCACCTCTAGAGGGCGAACTTGCAGAGAAGTCAGGAAAAAAGAGCCCCTCCCGGTCTATAAATACCTGGGACCTCCCACTATATCCCAATGTTTCTTCTCTGCAGATCGGCGACAAGTCAGAAGAATGAAGTCTCCTGATTGCAGGTAGCCGTGGTAACTCCCGACCCCCCTCTCGGTTCTATTTCTGCCCGCCTAGGCTGCGGGGCAGGGCGATGGTAGACGGCATCCTTATGGTGCCTAGAAGCCTTGCTCCACCGCAAGGCCCCATACTATGGGGCAAGCGGTTATCCGGTCTGGTGATCCCGGATTTGGGATGCCCCGTCCCTGTTCCCTCCCCCGGGGTTTTGGCACTTCTCCCCCGCTCGGTCCCCATTTCTCCCTACGCTGGGGGAGGGGGGGGGGTCTGCCCTCATTGCTGTGTGGGAAATGTGTGCAAAGGGAGGTAAGTTACCTCAGCGCAAGAAACGGCGCTGTTCCTTTCGGGGGACGGCTGCCTTTAATCCATCCTTTCGGGGAGCCAGAGCTGGCAGGGGTTCGGCCTTCTCCTCCTCCTCCAGAGGGGCTGCCTGGGCTAGGGGCAGAGGTTGTTCCCGTCCTAGTCACTCCTGGGGCTCTAAGCCCAAACCCGCTGCTATGCCCGCTCAGCAATGAGGGGGCGCCCTCACCCTTGCTGGTGGGGGGACGGTTGCGACACTTCTCCCAGGTCTGGGACCAGGCGGTCTCGGACAGGTGGATCCGGGAGGTGGTGTCGTCCGCTTACAAGCTGGAGTTCCGAGTCCCGACCTCCTCCCAGGTTTTTCAGGTCTCGTGTGCCTTTGGATCCACTGGCCGCGTAGGGGCTCCGGGCGGCTGTAAGGAATCTTCAGGACATGGCGGTTATTTGTCCGGTGTCTCCCCCGGACGTGGGCCTGGGCTTTTATTCCAATCTGTTCACGGTGCCCAAAAAGGACGGATCGTTCGTCCCATTCTGATCTGAAGTTCCTCAACA
Source organism: Gastrophryne carolinensis (assembly GCA_027917425.1). Classification (NCBI taxonomy): domain Eukaryota; kingdom Metazoa; phylum Chordata; class Amphibia; order Anura; family Microhylidae; genus Gastrophryne; species Gastrophryne carolinensis. The sequence goes on along the minus strand of CM051234.1, from coordinate 48,029,963 downwards.
GGTTTATCCGCCCCCGGAAGTTCCGCATGGAAACTCTGCGCTCAGCTATCAATTCTCTTCGTCAAGGGGACTTCATGACGTCCATAGACATCAAGGACGCTTATCTTCATGTACCTATTTTCCCGGCACACCAGAGATTCCTCAGGTTCTTGGTGGAAGATCGGCATTTTCAATTTGTGGCTCTTCTGTTCGGCCTTACCTCGGCTCCAAGGGTGTTCACCAAGGTGCTGGCAGGGGTGATGGCCCTCCTCAGAGCCCAGGGTATTCGCGTCGTGCCTTATTTGGACGACCTTCTCATCATGGCTGCTTCTTTCAGTCAATCGGAGACAGACACCAGGACCGTGGTATCCACTCTGGAGAGTTTCGTCTGGGTGATCAATTATCCCAATTCCTCCCTCTCTCCTTCCAGGGTGGTGTCCTTCCTGGGAATGTCTCTGGATTCCTTCCATCACCGAGTGTTTCTTCCTCCCTCCAAGGTTTTTGATTCAGGAATTGACTCGGCTTCTTTTGTCCGACCCTCGCCCGTCTTTCCGGCAGGGAATGAGACTGGTGGGATTGATGGTGGCCTCCTTCGAGGCGGTTCCCTTTGCTCAGTTTCACACAAGGACGCTTCAGCTTCATCTGTTGGCGGCTTGGGACCGGTGTCCAAGGTCGTTGGATCTGTCTTTCCGGATGTCCTCCCGGGTTCGGCAGTCTCTTCAGTGGTGGCTGGTTCCGGCCAGTCTTTTCTGACGCCTCTTTGGGAGACAGTCACCACGGATGCCAGTCTGTCGGGGTGGGGAGGCTTCTGGAAGGATCTTCAGTTTCAGGGGCTGTGGGGGGTCAGGAGGCCCACTTGCCCATCAATGTTCTGGAGCTGAGAGCCATCAGGTTGGTTCTGTCTCACTTGACACAGCAGTTACAGGGCTTGCCGGTTCAAGTTCGATCGGAGGGCGGTTGCCTACATCAATCACCAGGGAGGCACTCGCAGCTAGAGTGCCCTCAGGGAGGTGTCTTTGATTCTGGCCTGGGCGGAGAGCCATGTCCCTTGCATCTCGGCGGTGTACATCCCGGGCGTGGAGAACACGGAGGCGGACTCTCTGAGCAGGTGTTCTTCTCGCCGGGGGGAATGGTCTCTCAATCCCAAGGTTTTTCGGTCTCTTTGCCTCCGGTCGGGGACACCGGAGGTGGACCTGTTTGCCTCTCGTCACAATCACAAACTTCCGGCTTTTGTGTCTGTCTCTCTCAGGATCCTCTGGCTCTGGCAGTGGATGCCATGTCCCTGAGCTGGAGGGACCTGGTGTTTCTTTATCTGTTTCCTCCAATTCCCATGGTGGGCAGGGTGTTGCGAAAACTGGCCCTAGAAGGGGTTCCCGCCATTCTGGTGGCTCCAAGGTGGCCAAGGCAGGTGTGGTTCACAGACATCGTCCGGCTGGCAGTGGATCACTTCGTTCTGACCCTTCGGCCGGACCTGCTCACTCAGGGTCAACTACTTTATCCCAATTTACCAACGTTGGCTTTGACGGCTTGGCTGCTGAAACCCCCATCTTAAAGGAGGAAGGTCTCTGATTCTGTGATTCAGACTCTTGTTAGTGCTAGGAAGAGATCTTCTACCATCTACTATAGGACTTGGAGGTCTTATATTGATTGGTGTGAGGTCAGGGCCTTGCCCTGCAGGGTGTTCTCTATTTCTAGGATTTTGGATTTTCTGCAACATGGGCTGGACTTGGGTTTCCAGCTGAGTACCTTGAAAGGGCAGGTCTCTGCCCTGTCTGTCTGTTTTCAAAGGTCTTTTGCGCTTCATCCCTTGGTTAAGACCTTCTAGGGGGTTTCGCATGTGCGACCGCCTAGGAAACCTATGCTTCCAGTGTGGGATTTGAATTTGGTTCTTTTTGCTCTTCAGGGTCCTCCCTTTGAGCCTTTGCGGGATATTGCTCTTTCTATGTTAACTCAGAAAGTTGTCTTTTTGGTTGCCATCACCTCTGTTCGGCGTGTCTCGGAGTTGGCAGCCTTGTCAATTCAGGCTCCTTACTTTGAGAGGCATCAGGACAAGGTGGTTTTTCGATTCAAACCTGATTTTCTTTCTATGGTTTCTTCCTTTCACCTTAACCAAGACATTGTTCTTCCTTCCTTGTGTCCTAAGCCTAGGAATGACAAGCAGAGGGTTTTGCATTCTTTGGATGTGGTACGCTGTGTGAAGTACTATTTGCTTACTATTTCTCCTTTTCGTAAGACTGATGCTTTGTTCGTGGTTCCTTGTGGGCCTAGGAAAGGTTTGGCTCTTGCTAAGTCTTCCATTTGTAAATGGATTCGCCAGGCTATTGTTGGGGCCTATTCTGCCAAGGGGAAGGTTCCCCCTTTTCGTGTTACTGCTCATTCTACCCGTGCTATTGGAGCGTCTTGGGCTTTTCAGCACCAGGCTTCTGTTGAACAAGTTTGTAAGGCTGCTACTTGGTCTTCTGTTCACACCTTTTCCAAGTTTTATAAGGTTGATGTGCGGGCCTCAGGGGATGCTGTGTTTGGCCGCAAGGTTCTGCAAGCTGCAGTGGTTTGAGTTTTGCATTGTTGCTTTGTTGGATACCCGCCCTTTGTGGACACTGCTTTTGGAGGTCCCAAGTGTAATAGCTTTGAAGCGAGGTGTGTGACATACTTAGAATACCATTTTGTGAATACTCACCTGTAAAATGGGTATTATAAGTATGTCTCACACCCCGCTTCACCCGCCCTTTTTGGTATCCTGGATTCTTTATATGGTGAAGCTTTTTCAATTTTAAGGTTTACAGTTGGATCTTCCTGGTCCCTTTGCCTTACTGCTGTTTGAAAACTGGGATATAGTGGGAGGTCCCAGGTATTTATAGACCGGGAGGGGCTCTTTTTTTTTTTTTTTTTCTTTTTTTCCAGACTTCTCTGCAAGTTTGCCCTCTAGAGGTGAGTAACCCAAGTGTAATAGCTTTGAAGTGGGGTATGTGACATACTTATAATACCCTTTTTACAGGTGAGTATTCACAAAATGGTATTTTTCTTTGAAACCCCAGCTCCAGGGATTTCCTCTTTAGGTTTTCCAGAAGACTGCAGCTGCATTAAAAAATGGCCTCATCTGCTCCAACGCATCAGTGCTTTTTTATTTTTCTCCACCTTCTGCTTTTCCTCGCTGCTGCACAGCCTTCACAATGTTCTTTCTCTTATTTGCCACCTTCAGCATCTTTCTTATTGGTCACGTCACAATTTTCTTTCTTCACCATCTTTCTCATTTATAGTCTTGTCACCATCTACATTCACTATCTTTATCTTATTTGTCAGCGTCACCATCTTTCTTATTGGCACCTCCACCATCTTTCTCCTATTTGCCTCCTTCACCACTTTCTCATTTGCCACCTTCATTCTTTCTCTTATTTGCCACCTTCACAATCTTCTTTCTCTTCCTCCTCTTGACCGATTTTGCTTATTATGCTTCTATTAAACAGAATGAAGAGGCTCTAAAGAAGTGTGTTGAAGAATATCTTGTAAGGATTAAGAAGGAGGAGCAAAGATATCAGGCTCTGAAAGCACACGCTGAGGAGAAACTCAATCGGTAAGTTTTCTGTCTGCTGCCTTAAGAGGAGGTCAAGTTGGCATAGACAGTATCTTCTCTTTAAGGTGCCTGACACTGTACAGCAGGGCATCCCAAATTTAGGATGACTCGTGCTGCCAGAGCACCATGAACACCAGGCACTGGCTCTTAAACATCATCTTGCGTGTTTGACTACTGCTGACCAATCAAAATCACTGCGCTGGACTGAACATAATGGCCCATCTGGCCGGGCCTTCAGCTTGCAGAAGTGACTTGCGTTGCCATGCTGGGACTGGGCTTGTAAGACTGCACTGTACCGCCAGCCGTCCTTATACTCGCTGCTCCTTTTAAAAGAACTTTTCCTTGTGTACAGCACGGCCTGTTTCATTTCAATCATTACATCTGGGTATTCCGCCACAAGGTGGCGCAGTTGACTGCAGAAGACTTGTGGCTCCTCCCAGCACAATAACTGGCCAGGAACCACCCATTGACCCCTAGTGTTTCTCTGCAGTCCTGACTGCGAAGACCAAAGATGGCTCTCTGGTTATTCGCAGGCGAGCAGGGCAACAAAGCCTGCAGCCCTGCAAGCCTATTTCCACCCGCTTTCTGGACCCTCCTGCCTCTCAGCCTTGGCTGACGGATCGGGTGACTGTAGGGGAACACCTAGGGTCGGGTGTTCGGTGAGCTTTGCTCCGGCCCGCAGACCCTGTAACCGAAGGGTGGCTAGCCATAGGCAAATGGTGAGCCTATAGGGGTAATGGAGAAACCACTCTGCTGTGTTGTGTCTCTGGTATGCCTTACTTGGGTGAGTCTTTTGATTGTGTGGGGTGCTTCTTTATTCTTAGTATACAGTACGTCCTGCTCCAAATAGAATACTTACAAGTGGGTATTACTCCGCCAGATGGCTCTGTACTGCAGAGACATTGAAAACAGGCTCCTCCCGGCCCCTCAAATACCCAGGGACCTCCCACAATCCCCAGAATTTCTCTGCAGTCTGGACTGCGAAGGACAAGAATATGGCTCTCTTCTCGCAGGTGAGGGGGGGCTATTAGCCTGCGGCCCTGTAGGACTGTTCTCACCCGTTCCATTAATAATGTGCCTCCCAGCCTTGGCTGCGCTGGTCGGGTGATGGTAGGCAGCACCGCTGTTAGGTGCTTAAGGAGCGCTGCTCCACCACAATCCCCCACCAAAGGGTAGGCGGTATAGGCTTATGGTGAGCCTCTATGGGATGCCCCTCCCGCTCTGTCCCTTGCCCCTGCCTATCGGTGAGCCCTATTTAATTGGCCGCTGTCCTCCCTCATTCTCCCTGTAGCATTCGGGTGAAAAGGGCGGGGGGTGGGGGGGTTGTGTACGTGTGTGTGTACATATATATTATATATGCATTACGTGTTTTGGCTTATGCTTATTACTTTATGCCTTGTCAGCTGCCACGCTGACTTGCTTTACTTTTATTTTTTAAGATTGCCGCCGTTGCACGCCTTTTTTCTACCAGTGTTCCGCGCTGCTTCAGGCGGCGTTACTTCAGGCGGCGTTACTTCAGGCGGCGTTACTTCAGGCGGCGTTACTTCAGGCGGCGTTACTTCAGGCGGCGTTACTTCAGGCGGCGTTACTTCAGGCGGCGTTACTTCAGGCGGCGTTACTTCAGGCGGCGTTACTTCAGGCGGCGTTACTTCAGGCGGCGTTACTTCAGGCGGCGTTACTTCAGGCGGCGTTACTTCAGGCGGCGTTACTTCAGGCGGCGTTACTTCAGGCGGCGTTACTTCAGGCGGCGTTACTTCAGGCGGCGTTACTTCAGGCGGCGTTACTTCAGGCGGCGTTACTTCAGGCGGCGTTACTTCAGGCGGCGTTACTTCAGGCGGCGTTACTTCAGGCGGCGTTACTTCAGGCGGCGTTACTTCAGGCGGCGTTACTTCAGGCGGCGTTACTTCAGGCGGCGTTACTTCAGGCGGCGTTACTTCAGGCGGCGTTACTTCAGGCGGCGTTACTTCAGGCGGCGTTACTTCAGGCGGCGTTACTTCAGGCGGCGTTACTTCAGGCGGCGTTACTTCAGGCGGCGTTACTTCAGGCGGCGTTACTTCAGGCTGTTTGTCATAGGCTGGCTTTCGCTCTTCGGGGGGGGGGGGGGGGGCAGGGCCTGGCTCTGGCGCGCTCCGCGTCATTGCTCGTACAGGCCCGCCCCTCGAGGTATACCGACACCAATTTGTCCGATTGTGGGCTCCTGTCTGATTCTACCTACGTCGTAAGTGCCCTCGCGGGCGGCTTTATTAGCATTTTTTTATTGCATGTTTGCTTACGGCCCATTTTCATTATGTCTTTCAGACGGGCGAATACATTGGCTTATCCCAGCCCTCTGTTAATTGTTTAACTTGTGAGGCCTAGTGTAATTACTCCCACTTCCCTAGCGGGTTATTGGGGCATCCAGGGTTGCTTTATAGCGTTAATCCCTATTGGCATATTGTGCCGTTGTAATCGCCATATGGAGGCATCTCAAGATAATGTGACCGGTGTTCCTTCGGGACAAGCCCGGCTGTGTGTAGCTTGTGGGGTCTCCCCTATTGGCTCTGACAATGCATGGGTCTGTGTACCTTGCGCCCAGCAGGTGCTAGCGCTGCAATCTGGCCTTCCTGTGGCTGGGCCTGCGCCTGGTTTCACTTCACCTACTCCCCCAAGCTTGAGTCTCACTCCCACTGACTTGCATACAAGTGGGGATTCTCAGCCTGATGTGTCTTCTAGACTGGCTAGTGTTGAGAAGTTGATTGCTAATACCCTGGCGCATAAGGCCACTGCTAAAAACGGCACTTAACGCCTGATGTCACTATTTTCCCTATGGAAACTGAGTTTTGACATTTATGTGGCTATACCCCCTCGGACGAAGGGGAGCTTTTCTCCGATTCGGGGTCATCTGATGAGAGGCCCAGGGGTAATGACTATTCTGGCTCTGATCCCTGGGACCCGGATGATACTGACAGATTGCTGGCCAAGATATTTGAGGTTTTGTCCATTTCTCCCCCTGTTGCGGCTCCTAGGCAAAGGGGTGAGCTGTTTAACACTGCTAAGTCACGTTTGGAATTTCCTGAGCAAGCTCATTTCAATCTCGTGCTCAAGGAATGGGAACGTCCCAGTAGACTTCCCAGTGTACCTAAGTGTTGGGATAGGAAATATCCCTTTCCTGCTGATGTGGTAAAGTGTTGGTCATCCCCTCCCGAGGTGGATGCCCCGGTCCTAGTTTAATCTAACACCTCTGTCATGCACTCCCCTGACTCTACTACCCTGCGGGATGCTGAGGACCGGCGCATTGACCAGCTGGCGTCCCATGCATTTGCATGTGTGGGGACAGTGCTGCGCCTGGTCTGTGCCTCGGCCATTACCACTGTGGCTATTAGGACCCTGATCAGAAGTGTCCTTGATGGTGCCCCTGATGATTTGCCTGCTGATATGTTTAATGCACTCTAGTTGTGATGTGTTTGTAAAATTTGTCCTCTCTGCCTGGATGACACCATTAGAATGTGTGCCAGAACATCTGCCCTTGTGGTGGCTATACACCGCTCTGTTTGGCTGCGTCAATGGGCAGCTGACAACGCTGCCAAGAAGGCCCTCACTGGGTTTCCCTTCAAAGGACTGTCTATTTGGGGACCGCCTGGACCTTTTTGCTAAGGGAGGCAGGTTTGCCCAGCGCAGGCGGCATTCTCGGCCCTTTCGGGGTCAGGGCTCCCCCCCCCCCCCCCCCCCCCCTACCGCGGTGCTAGACAGGGGAGTGGGGTTTTCTTTACTGGGGCCCGGGGGGAATTCTGTGGAATTCTGGGGTAGGAGCAGTGGAAGTCCTGGCTTCTCCCGGGGGCCCTAAGCTTAAGTCCTCTCCCAAGCCCCCTTAGGCATGATGGGGCGCCCTCGCCCATCCGGGTGGGGGGCGGCTTCAGCACTTTGCTCATGTCTGGAGGCTTCATGTCTCAGACCGGTGGATTCAGGAGGTAGTGTCCTCCAGTTACAAGATAGTTTGCTGCCCGGCCTCCCCCAAGATTCATCAGATCCTGGATTCCTCAGGGCCCTGTGTCAGCTCAGGATCTAGTGCAGGCAGTGCAAAGCCTCCTGGAGCTGGGGGTCATCTGCAAGGTTCCTTTAAGAGAAAAAGGCAAGGGATTCTACTCCAACCTTTTCACAGTGCACAAAAAGGATGTGTCAGTCAGGCCCATCCTGGACTGGAAGATCCTCAACAAATTTGTCAGGTGCAGGCGCATTCGCATGAAAACTCTGCGCTCTGCCATCTGTTCTCTGCGCCCAGGGGATTTCATGACGTCTGTGGACATCAAAGATGCTTACCTTCATATTCCTGTATTCCCAGGTCATCAAAGGTTCCTCAGGTTCGCCCTGAAAGATCAAGACTACTAATTTGTGGCATTGCCCTTTGGTCTCATGTCAGCTCCCAGGGTGTTTACCAAGGAGCTGGCAGGAGTGATGTCCCTGCTCAGGTATCGGGGCAATCGCGTGCTGCCCTACCTGGACGACATTCTCATCACCTCCAGTCTCTACATCAGGCAGAGTTGGATACTCAGCTGGTGGTGTCCACCCTGGAGTAATTTGGCTGGGTGATCAATCACCCCAAGTCCTCTGTCCCCCTCCTTGGTGACTCCATTCCTGGGAATGACTCTGGATACAGTTCAAGCAAGGATTTTTCTTCCTCAACAGGACAGTCTGATTGCGCAGGTCCAGTTCCTGCTATCTTGTCTTCATCCCTTCATCAGGCAGGGAATGCAGCTGGTGGGCCTGATGGTGGCGTGCTTCCACTTGAGGCCTCAGTTCCACTTGAGGCCTCAGCTCCACTTGAGGCCTCAGCTCCACTTGAGGCCTCAGCTCCACTTGAGGCCTCAGCTCCACTTGAGGCCTCAGCTCCACTTGAGGCCTCAGCTCCACTTGAGGCCTCAGCTCCACTTGAGGCCTCTGCTCCACTTGAGGCCTCTGCTCCACTTGAGGCCTCTGCTCCACTTGAGGCCTCTGCTCCACTTGAGGCCTCTGCTCCACTTGAGGCCTCTGCTCCACTTGAGGCCTCTGCTCCACTTGAGGCCTCTGCTCCACTTGAGGCCTCTGCTCCACTTGAGGCCTCTGCTCCACTTGAGGCCTCTGCTCCACTTGAGGCCTCTGCTCCACTTGAGGCCTCTGCTCCACTTGAGGCCTCTGCTCCACTTGAGGCCTCTGCTCCACTTGAGGCCTCTGCTCCACTTGAGGCCTCTGCTCCACTTGAGGCCTCTGCTCCACTTGAGGCCTCTGCTCCACTTGAGGCCTCTGCTCCACTTGAGGCCTCTGCTCCACTTGAGGCCTCTGCTCCACTTGAGGCCTCTGCTCCACTTGAGGCCTCTGCTCCTTCACCTCCTGTCAGTATGGGACAAGGGCCCAGCGTCCCTGGACCAGGTCTGTGTACTTTCCCCCCTGGTCAGGCGGTCCCTCTCATGGTGGCTGGACACCAGGAACTTGCTGGGGGGTAGATCTTTTCTGGCCCCCTTCTGGGAGACTGCCACCATGGATGCCAGTCTGTCAGGATGGGGGGGCTTCTGGAAGTCCCTGCGGTTCCAGGGGAGGTGGGGCCCTCAGGAGGCCCATACACCTATCAACGTCTTGGAGCTGCGGGCGATCAGGTTAGTTCTGGCTTAGTTGACTCCTCCCCTTCGGGGCCGGCCTGTTCAGGTGCACTCGGACAACCAGACGGCAGTTGCCTACATCAATCATCAGGGAGGGACCCAGAGCAAGGGGGCCCTCCAGGAAGTGTCTCTGATTCTGACCTGGGCGGAGGCCAATGTTCCCTGCATATCAGCTGTGTACATCCTGGGGCCAGAAAATCTCCTGGCAGATTCTCTGAGCAGAGGGACCTCTCGCCAGGGAGAATGGTCCCTCTGCAACAGGGTTTTCCAATCCCTGTGTCACCGCTGGGGTCAACCAGATGTGGATCTGTTTGCATCTCATCACAATCACAAGCTCCTGGCCTTGGTCTCCCTGTCCCAGGATCCTCTGGCCTTGACCACGGATGCCCTATCCATGTCATGGCAGGACTTTCAGCTCCTGTATGTCTGTCCTCCATTTCCCCTGCTGGGCAGGGTTCTGCGCAAGATTGCTCTGGAAGGGGTGCCAGCAATTCTGGTGGCCAAGAAGAGTGTGGTTCGCAGATGTGGTGCAGCTGGCAGTAGATCAGTACGTTCTGCCCAGGGTGCCAGACCTGCTCACTCAGAGGGTCCCTTACGCCATCCCAATTTACAAACTCTGGCTTTGACGGCTTGGCTTCTGAAACCTCCATCTTGATGGAGAAGGGGCTGTCTACCTCGGTTGTTACCATGATAAAGGCTAGGAAGAAGTCTTCCTCTTCCATTTCTTACAGGGTTTGGCGTGCCTACATTGACTGGTGTGAGTCTAAGTCTCTTCCCTGTCGTGTGTTCTCTATTCCCAGGATTCTGGAGTTCCTGCAGCATGGGTTGGAGATGGGGCTCCAACTTAGACAGGGCAGAAACTTGACCCTTCAGAGTACTGTTTTCTTCCAGAAGTCCTTTGCTCAGAATTCTCTGATCAGGACTTATTCTAAGTATGTCACACACCCCGCTTCAAGACATTCATTACATGTGGGTATACTGACCTGTAGATGGCGATCTTGCAGAGATAACAAAAAAGGAAGGACCCTCCCGGCCCATAAATACCTGGGACCTCCCACTCATTCCCCAGTCTTTCATCTCTGCAGTGGCGAGCAAGTCAGAAGATGTCTCCTCCTTGCAGGTAGCCGGGTTGGCTCTTGGCCTTCTTTTCCTGCCCAGATCCCCTTATTTAAATTCCTGCCCCCCAGCCTAGGCTACTGGTCCGGGCAAAGGTAGTTGGCACCCCTGGTGCTTAGGAGCCGTGAGACCCCATAACAAGGGGTAGGCGGCTGTCCGGGTTGGTGATCCCGGTTTGGGATGCCCCGTCCCTTTGCCCTACCCTGGCATGGATTCCCCCTCTCCCGGATTCCCTTGGGGGGGGGGCCGGGTCCCTTATGGATTTCACTACTCTCCTCCTACTGCACATTGCGGTCTTCATTGTGCCTGGATGTGCGGTTCTGTGGGTCTGGTGAGTGGCCTGATGGCCATCAGCTTCAGCTGTCTTTTAACCCTTTATGCTTGCCTGGTCTGAGCTTGTGCTTGTCTTTGTGTTCCAGGTGGACCATTCAGCATATTAAAGGGGGGGTTTTCCAGGTCCAAGGGGTCCCTGGTTAAAATTTTAGCTGGCTTAAAATCCTCCCACTCGGGACTTAAAGGGGCATCCCGGGTTGCATTATTGCGTAATTACCAAAAAGAGCATTGTACACATATATTTGTACATATATCATATAAAAAATCACCATATGGAGGCTTCCCCGGATACTGAGCTTGTGCCCCCCTCGGGGCAATCCAGGCTGTGTTTGGGGTGTGGGGTATCCCTTTTGAGAGATGATGTATTTCTATGTGTACCCTGTGCGCAGCGGTCTATTACGCGGCAGACCGGATCTCAGGCGTCTGGTTCTGCTCCGCCAGTCTCCTCCCCGTCTCCCCCTCGCTTGACACGTGCTTGTGATGTGGTCGTTAGCAGGGAGTCGCAATCTGAGGTGTGTGCCAGATTGGCCAATCTTGAAAAATTGTCTTCCAGTGCCGTCGCAAAGAAAACATTTGTATTCGGCTGTGCAGGCCTTTAAGAGGGAGGACTTTGACTCCCTGGATTGGTCTGATTGTTCCCCGCTTGAGGATGGGGAGCTGTATGAGGAGTCCGATCAGCAGTTTGTGGGCGCTGATACCGAGCAGGGCCAGGGGGATTCCTCGGATACATCTAGGGTCCTGGCTCATATGTGAGGTCCTGGCTATTTCTCCCCCGAGGCGGTTCCTCTGCTGAAGGGGGAGTTCTTTGAAGTGACGAAGCCCCGTTTGGAATTTCCTTATCAGCATTTTGATGGTATCATTCGCAAGGAATGGGAGAGGCCGACGCGGCTTCCGGGTGTCCCACCAGGTTGGGACAAGAAATATCCCTTTCCGGCGGACGCAGTGAAGCACTGGTCGTCTTCCTTCGGTGGTGGCTGAAACCGAGCAATCTGACAAGGGGCAGGTCCTTTCTGACCCCTCGTTGGGAAACAGTCACCACGGATGCCAGCCTGTCGGGTTGTGGGGGATTTTGGAAGGATCTTCAGTTTCAGGGGCTGTGGGAGGCTCACGACCCCATCAATGTTCTGGAGCTGAGAGCCATCAGGTTGGTTCTGGCTCGCTTGACTCCTCAGTTACGGGGACTACCGGTTCAGGTTCGATCGGACAGTGGTCGCCTACTTCAATCACCAGGGAGGGACTCGCAGCAGGAGTGGCCTCAGGGAAGTGTCCTTGATCCTGGATTGGGCAGAGAGCAATGTCCCATGCATCTCGGCGGTGTACATTCCGGGAGTGGAGAACGCGGAGGCGGACTCCCTGAGCAGGGGGTCATCTCGCCGGGGGGGGGAATGGTCGCTCAGTCCCAAGGTGTTTTGGTCGCTGTGCCACCGGTGGGGGACTCCGGAGGTGGACCTCTCGTCACAATCACAAGCTTCCGGCATTTGTCTTTCTCGCGAGAGCCGCTGGCTCTGGCAGCGGATGCCATGTCTCTGAACTGGAAGGATCTGGGCTTTCTGTATCTGTTCCCTCCGTTTCCAATGGTGGGCAGAGTGGTGCGCAAGCTGGCCCTAGAGGGTGCGTCAGCAATTCTGGTGGCTCCAAGGTGGCCAAGACAGGTTTGGTTCGCAGATGTGGTAAGGTTAGCAGAGGATCAGTTAGTTCTGCCCCTTCTGCCGGATCTGCTCACTCAGGGTCCACTGCTCTACCCCAATTTACCAACGCTGGCTTTGACGACGTGGTTGCTGAAACCTCCATCTTGAGGGAGGAAGGTCTTTCTGATGCTGTCATTCAGACTCTGGTTAGGGCTAGAAAGCAGTCCTCCTCCGCCATCTATTATAGGACTTGGAGATCTTATATTGATTGGTGTGAGGTTAGGGCCTTGCATTGCAGGGTGTTCTATCCCTAGGGTCTTTGAATTTCTGCAACATGGTCTGGACCAAGGTTTGCAGCTTAGTACGCTGAAAGGGCAGGTTTCTGCCCTGGCGGTTTTCTTTCAAAAGTCTTTTGCTCTTCATCCTCCTGGTTAAGACTTTTTTCCAGGGGGTTACACATGTGTGGCCTCCTAGGAAGCCTTTGTTCCCAGTTTGGGATTTGAATTTGGTTTTCTCTGCCTTTTTGAACCTTTGCAGGATATTGCACTTTCTACGCTTACTCAGAAGGTTGTGTTTCTGGTTGCCATCACTTCCGTTCGGCGTGTATCGGAGTTGGCAGCCTTGTCCATTCAGGCCCCTTACTTTTGAGAGGCATCAGGACAAGGTTGTTTTCCGCTTCAAGCCAGATTTCCTTCCTAAGGTGGTCTCTGCTTTTCATTTGAATCAGAATATTTGAATAGCCTAGCAATGACTAGGAGAGGGTTTTGCATTCTTTGGATGTGGTTCGCTGTGTGAAGTACTATTTAGTGGCTACTTCTCCTTTTCGTAGGACTGACGCCCTTTTTGTGGTGCCCTCTGGGCCTAGGAAGGGTTTGGCTCCTGCCAAGTCTTCCATTAGTAAATGGATTTGCCAGGCCATTGTTGGGGCCTATGCTACCAAGGGGAAGGTTCCCCCTTTTCGTGTTACTGCTCATTCTACTCGTGCTGTTGGGGCGTCCTGTGCTTTCCAGCACCAGGCTTCTGTTGAGCAGGTTTTTAAGGCTGCTACTTGGTCTTCGGTTCACACTTTTTCCAGGTTTTACAAGGTTGATGTTCGGGCCTCAGCAGATGCTGTTTTTGGCCGCAAAGTTCTGTAAGCTGCAGTGGTTTAAGTTTGTGCCTTGTTGCCTTGTTTTTGGATCCCCGCCCTTTATGGACACTGCTATTGGATGTCCCACATGTAATGAATATCTTGAATCGAGGTGTGTGACATACTTATAATACCCATTTTACAGGTGAGTATTCACAATGGTATTCTAAGTATGTCACACACCCCGCTTCACCCTGCCCTTTTGTATTCTGGATCCTTTATATGGTGAACCTTTGTTAGTTTTAATTGGCTTTCCTGGTCCCTTGATCTTACTGCTATCTTTATACTGGGTAATGAGTGGGAGGTCCCAGGTATTTATGGGCCAGGAGGGTCCTTCCTTTTTTATCTCTGTAAGATCGCCATCTACAGGTCAGTATACCCACATGTAATGAATGTCTTGAAGCGGGGTGTGTGACATACTTATAAAATACCCATTTTACAGGTGAGTATTCACAAAATTGTATTTTTTCCAGGGGGTTACTCATGTGCGTCCCCCACGTAAGCCCATGGTGCCTGTTTGGGATTTGAACTTGGTTCTGTCAGCCTTGCAGGGTGCTCCCTTTGAACCTGTGCAGGATGCTGCCTTGGCCATTCTTACTCTTAAGGTTGTCTCTTTGGTTGCTATCACCTCTGTCAGGCGTGTGTCTGAGTTGGCGGCACTTTCCATTCAACCCCCCTACTATGAGACACCAGGATAAGGTGGTGTTTCGCTTAAAGCCAGACTTTCTGCCTAAGGTTGTGTCTGCTTTTCATTTGAATCAGGACATTGTTCTTCCGTCATTGTACATTGCCAGGTAGTGTACATATATTCATTTAGGTTTCCATCTCCTCCTCCTGGATTTGACAGATGCTGTGCTTCAGCTAACTAGAAGCCTGAGACTAGGCATCAGTACTTGCCCTCCTTTGGTGTTACCTTGCTTCCTGGCAACCCGTTGGGGGGGCTTGCTTGCAGTGCTGTCCAGGACCACCCTTTTTAAACCGGACCGGTCAGCATGATTTATTAAAAAAAAGCCCAAACCCTTATAAAACGATTCACACGCATCTAAAATTAATATATTTTAAGTTTTTAGTCACTTATTATTCTTTCCCCCACCGGACTGCAACTGTTCAGGACTTGACGCCTCCATCTTGACTCAGAAGCATCACACAGGAGAGTGGGATAAAATACAGGGGGGCGGGTTATAGCTGTGCTTTGCAGCAGAGCTGGGGTCAGGTAAAGGTCAGCAATTCCAGAATGCAGGCACTTCCTGTTTGCAGGCTGCCTGATGTTCCATGAGCCGCCATCTTGGATGTTTAAAGGCTCATAACATGCAGTAGATGCAGGTAGGGTAATTTTTAATGTGAGCAATCTGTATGTACAGGGTGTGGGAAACACATAAGACTTATATTCAGAGTGAAGGACCGCTTTAAGTGGAAATGGGTGCAAGCCAGCATCTCCTGGCAAGGGAGCGCAGGTCAGTAGCTATGCCTGGTGTTGGGCAGCCTGTTACTACATACATAGTACACAGTATGTGCAGCTGAATGAGGACATTGGTCCATCCAGTTCAGCCTGTAGCCTATAGATCTCTTCCTTCCAGTGCATCCAGTTCAGCCTGTAGCCTATAGATCTCTTCCTTCCAGTGCATCCAGTTCAGACTGTAGCCTATAGATCTCTTCCTTCCAGTGCATCCAGTTCAGACTGTAGCCTATAGATCTTCTCCCAGTGCATCCAGTTTAGCCTATAGATCTCCTCCTTCCAGTGGTCAAGTAGCCATAGCTGGTAATGTTACATGCCAGGAAGGCATCCTGGCCACTTTTGAACTAAGTTTATTCTTCATGACTATTTCCTCTGTAAGAGCAGTGACTATGGAACTCGCTGCCAGAGAAGAATCCCCTCCTACGTGGGTGGAGGAAGTCCTCTAACTTCGGGTTATCGTTACACTTTGGGGGTATCAATAGATCATGGGGTAGATCTTTGTATTGACACGTATATATTTATACCTAGTTATTAGATCACCCCTTAGGCGTCTCTTCCTTTTTATACCCCCAAATAGTTGTGCCTTCCCCACCCCTGGATAGGAGCTAAACATTAATTTGACATACATGCGGACTTGCCAGTCCTTGGTGGAATGGTTGGATTTACCTTATTGTGAGGAGTTTGTTCTTTGTATAATTCCAGAGCCAATGAAGAAATTGCCCAAGTCAGGAGTAAAGCCAAAGCTGAAGCTACAGCACTGCAGGCCACGCTGCGCAAGGAGCAGATGAAAACGCAGTCTTTAGAGCGGACCCTGGAACAAAAGGTAAAATGCTGTTCTCTAATGTGGAAGATGAAGCGATACCCCCCACGAGTCTTGCCTTTCTGAAGCTTATGGAGCATGCACGACCAGCACCGGCATCGCTTGCCTCTTCTCAGCTGTGCGTGCCTACGACCATTGCAACTGAATGGCTGTGCATTGCTTTGTGCAGCCAAAGAATGCGCACGCTGCTGTGACTGGTGATTCCATTCTGCTTCTCCAGCCACACGTGCTCAGTCCAACTGCACAGGCACTTGGCCAATCAGCTTCTCCGGCAGCACAAGTACATTTCCTGGGCGTAAGGTGGGGTCTGAGGGACAGACCAAAACCCCGGGTAGTGAAATTCCAGGTTTTGGTCCACTTTAATGTGGCCACTAGATGGCGACATCGCCCTGTCAAATCAGCATGCCTAAGCAGAGCATAGTAAAGAATGGTTATAAGCATATAAACCGTTCAAATCGGACATCTGAGTGGTGACATATCCTTGGTAGTACCAGGTACACATAAAATAGAAATCATATAGAGGAGATATACAAGAAATGCACAAATCAGTGAGGGGGTTCAGAAGTTCCAAGGTGCGTCCACTCTGCACACCCAACGTAACATATATGTATAAGAAGGAGGAAAATTAAACACCCAACAAGCGCTGCTATATTCCGAAAAAGATTTTTAATGCTGGTGAAAAGATTTAACAAGGATAATGTGATCACACTAGCATGGTGTATATACAGTCTTGTATTGTGTCTCCGCATCACTTTTATATAACAACAAAAGACCGTTGGGTAAATAAGGTTGGTGCTATGCCCAGCATAAGGAACAATTGTGATGGATGGAGGTCAGAATCAATAAAATGAATATATATGTGAACATTCCCTCTCTCCATTAAAAATAGATCCCTATTTGCATTGTATGCTTTAGTGGCTAATAAAGGTGAAATAAACCCTCAGTAAGCCACTTATCTCTGCGCTGATTTCCTTTGCTTGTACTGAATTAGAGCAATAAAGTTAATGAAGCACGCTGCTATTAACATATTACTGTGAACAAGATGGCGCTGAGGAGCTGGACACACCTTATTTTTGTCCGGCCCTAGGCGTCCCTCACATTCTTAAGAATATCAGTTTTGGCTGTGATGACCAATCGTTGAGCCAGTAATTAGATTTTTTCCTTATATGATGTCCAATAGATGACGTGTGCTGTTTTTTACTTCGATATAAGTGCCACTGGGCGGAGCGGCAGGGAGCGCTCCCCGTGTAGCTTAGAACACGCTGGCTGGCTGTGTTCTTTGTTACGCGTATATTTTTACTCCCTTAGATTATTTTGGTAGACTGAACAAAACCAGAGAAATCTCTGAACCGTGGAGAACAAAAGGGGTCTGCCCTCGGTTTCCTTATCACAATCAATTCCAAATGGGATGATTAGAGGCAAGGCAAAATATACCAAAACAGATAAAGTTAATGAGATAACCCTAGGGCAAGATGGCGGACCAATCCTCAGTACATTCCCGAAAAAGCAGATCATACAGAAACAGATCAGTAATATATGAATAAAAACATAGCAACATGCTTACAAGAAAGGCAGAGTGGATATCAGACCCTCGACGTTTCAGCTAATGAAAGCCTTTATCAGGAGGAGCGGAATACCGTGTGTCAGCATCACTTGTATATAAGACTGTATATACACCATGCTACTGTGATCACATATGATGTTTGTTATCCTTGTTAAATCTTTTCACCAGCATTAAACTTTTTTTGGATTATAGCGGCGCTTGTTGGTGGTTCAATTTTCCTCCTTCCCATACATGTATGGTGACATATCCTTTCCAAAAGTTCAACCTACATGAGCATAAAGATAATGAAGCCGCATCATAAACCATGGTAATGTACAGGAGAGACACTAATATGCTGCTAATACAACCACAACGATGCATGTAATACACATGGCGTTAGGAGTCGGATGTAACGGAATATACCTAGATAGGGCACAGACACCAATACAACACAAGATATAAGCACAATGTTCCAAACCTCAGCGTGGTCCTTGGTTAAGTGATCAGAATGACCTGGTCTCAGTTCCCCGATTTTGAATTGTTCATATGCTAATACCAAGGCCTTACTATTTTCGGCTTATGCATGCAGATTTAGGTTGATCTGGGCAATATCGCCATCTAGTGGCCTCATTAAGATACTATTGTAACTGCACCTTTTTGTATTTATACAAATATCACTAGCTGGTGGCATTGAAGACACATAAATTACAGTAAATGTTTGATTGCATTGCTAAGCTTTTACACTTTTGTATCATAAGTACATCTGATATATAAATAGTCTGCTATACAAAGTATGCACAGCCCCATGTTTATAACGATGACAAATAGGTTTGTGTGCTTCTTAAAGTTGACCAAAACCCACCCTTGAGTCTTAGACTCCAGGCCGGCATACTTCCCCCGTCTACCCAGGGCATTCTGAACTGGGATTCCCCGCTCTGTGCAAAACCCCCAGGGCACCCAACATTTTTATCTTTCCCATGAGCCCACAGTGCATGTGAGGCCACATCGGCGTCGCTCAAATCCCTTCTCGCTGTGTGCGCCCACACTCGCCGAAACTGAATGGCTGTGCAGGTCCACTCACAGCCGAAGGGAGCGAGTGATGCTGCACGCCGCTCCTATGTGCTGCTAGGGATTCCATTTCAAGTTATCCTGCTCAGGCAAACTGGCCTTTCAAGGTGAAGGCAATGCTTTGTCCTTTGTACATGTTTCTGTTGGATCATTTTAGGTTGGGGGAGGCATGTAGCATGTAATCTATGGCGTCTTCTGGAGTATTCACGTTACTATTACTTTCTCTTTCAGGCAAAAGAAAACGATGAACTGACCAAAATATGTGACGACTTGATCTTAAAAATGGAAAAAATCTAACACTGCCTTTTCTTTGTATATAGTTGTTTGTGTGTTTGCAGCACTGTTTGTCTCTTTATATGTTAAACTAATAAATAGACTTTTTAATTTAAGTGTTTTTTTTCTCATTTCTGATTGTACTCGGGGCAATAACAAATGGCACAACTGCCCCAAGCAGTTAGAGGAAGTAACACCCCCACCTGTGGGCAGAACTGGGGGAGGGGGGGGGGGGGGTCTGCACAGAAGCTAAAGCTTGGACAGTGCAGTTACTCCATGAGCCATACTGCACTGGCCTGTCACTCTACAAGAAGTGGTTGAGTAACCCTGGACTAAAGGTCCATTTAAAGTCATCTGGTGAGAGGAGGTCTGCGGGGGGGGGGGGGGGGGGTAGTTGGATAGTTAGAAATCAGCATACTGCAGGAGGGGGCTGTAGATTCCCCAGCAAAACTAGACTGCTTGCCCCCCCACCTCAAAAATCTAATTGGGCACTGGGAAAGACAGGAACTCTGGCCCACGGCACACTGCTTGCTTATCCCCTCGTGCATTCTGTGTAGGCCATGTACAGGGGTGGTCTGGGACCCAAAATGTTACTGGCAATAAGGGGGCAGCTCTGAGCACAGCAACACAGAAGCAACTGATTGCAGGGCTGTCATGGCTGGGGTCCAGAAATCTGGCACCGAGGTCTGCATTCGGACCCTGGTCCGACAGTTGAGTATCACTGCTCTAGTCCATGGCTGCTGTTCAGCCGCCGCCCCCCCCCCCCACCAGCAGCCGCAGCAGGGGAGGAGTGCAGCAGTCAGGTGAGTTGTTTTGCTTTAAAGCGGCAGTCCATGCATTTAAAAATCAAACACTCCACCCACCCCTGTGCTAAGCCAAACTGGGATAACATGAAAAACTATTAAGTAACAAGTGGCTGGAAGGTTACAGAGACCTTGGACTTTAACATGTAGTGTGAGCCCTGGTTAACCTCTTTAAAGGCAGCAATTAATCTACATTTAAAGCAGAACAAAATCCACCAGCCCTGGAATCGAAATGATTCCAGGACCAGCCACTGGGTTTTCTTGGTGTGAACCGCCCAAAAACCACCTCTCCATGCTTCAATGGCACATGCACAGGCTCTTGTCTGAGAGCCGCCTGCTATGACAATGTCATTCGGCAGGCGTATAATTGTTTACAATGTGAAGCGCGCCCTACCGCAACCCCTGCGGCGTTCGCTCTCAATCTAATCAATCCCTAATTGTCCCAGCTATTCAGATAAGCCTGTGCATGTGAGTTTTTCTCTTCCATCCAGCCGTCCTGATATTTTCACGATCGCGGTGTTTGCCCCTAGGGGGCGCTTGACTGCAAGATCACAGATGTAGCTCCTCCCGCCCCCCTATAAAGGCAGCTGCCCCTCTATCATTCCCCAGTTGTTCATCTTGCAGTTGGCTGCATTGGATCGTTGGTCACTCTCAGAATTTGGCAGCAGAGCGGGGCTACCTAGCCTGTTGGCCGCTGCAGGACCCTATTCCCGTGGATCTCTTTTGACCCATTCCTGCTTCAGGGATCCGTGACGGTAGGGTGAATGCCGGGGTCTGTGGTGTTCGGCAGAGCACATGCTCTGGGCCGCAGACCTTATTAAAAGGTAGCTGGCCACAGGCTTATGGTGAGCCTGATGGGGAACCACTTATGTATTTTCTTATATATGTCCCTCCCTGCTCACTGCTTTATTTTGTGTGTGCTGCAATGTGTTGGTGCTAATTTGACACTGTGCGCTCCTCACTGGCTGTGCTGCGAGGAGCGGTCTCTGCTCTTAACTCACCTTCCCCGATGGGGCGCGTGCCTCTTGCCGGCGGTCGTGCCCCATGGGTCTCCTCTGCACCGCCGTGTGCTGCTTATTCTTAGTATACAGTACGTCCTACTCCAAATATAATACTTACAATCGTGTTATACTCCGCCAGATGGAGCTAGACTGCAGAGACATCGAAAATAGGCCTCTCAAATACCCGGGGACCTCCCACAAATCCCCAGAATTTCTCTGCAGTCTGGCTGCGAAGGACAAGAAATGGCTCTCTACTCGCAGGTGAGCGGGGCTATTAGCCTGCGGCCCTGTAGGACTATTCCCACCTGTTCCACTAGTAATATGCCTCCCAGCCTTGGCTGCGCTGGTCGGGTGAAGGTAGGCAGCACCGCTGTTAGGTGCTTAGGAGCGCTGCTCCACCGCAATCCCCCCACCAAAGGGTAGGCGGTTCAGGCTTATGGTGAGCCTCTATGGGATGCCCCTCCCGCACTAGTGCCCCTGCCTATCGGTGGGCCCTATTTAAGTGGCCGCTGTCCTCCCTTATCCTCCTTGTAGCCTTCGGGGGAAAAGAGGGGGGGAGGTGTGTGTTAATGTGTATGCTATGCATTCTGTGTTTTACACTTTTGTTCCATTCTGCTTAGTCTTGTGTCAGCCGCCGCGCTGACTTGCCTTTACGGTCTTTTTAAAATTGCCGCTGCCACGCGCTGACCTTGTTCCACGCTTGGCGGCGGCATTACCTCAGGCGCTGGTGCGCCATCATTGGCTGCTTGCATGGCTTCGCGTTCTTCGGGGGGGGGGGGGGGGGGGGCACGCTCCGCGTCATCGCTGATACCGGCCCTCGAGGTATACAGACTCCATTTTTAACCTGTTTGGTTGGCCAAATGCGCGACGGGCTCCTACCTACCGCGGTCTGTAAGTGCCCTCGTGGGCGGCTTTATATCTTTCACTTTTGTATACTGTGTGCTTACAGGTCTTGTCTGTTTATGTCTTTCAGGCGGGGTGAACCTTTTTGGCTTCTCCCGGCCCTATAATAGTATATAACTTGTAGGCCTTGTAAATTCTATACTCCCACTTCCCTAGCGGGTTATTGGGGCATCCAGGGTTGCTATATAGCGTTATTCCCTATCGGCGTATAGCGCCGCTATAATCGCCATATGGAGGCATCCCAGGATAATGTGACCGGGGTCCCTTCGGGACAAGACCGGCTATGTGTAGCGTGTGGGCAGCCTCATGCCGACGCTGACAAGGCGCGGGCCTGTGTAACCTGTGCTGAGCAGGTGCTTGCATTGCAATCTGGTCTACCAGTGGCTGCACCTCATTTTGCTTCTCCTACTTCTCCTACTTCTCCAAGCTTAAATCTCACTCCTACTGAGTTGCATACTAGTGGGGATTCTCAGCCTGATGTGTCTTCTAGACTGGCTACTGTTGAGAAGTTAATTGCAAAGTCCTTAGCGCGTAAGGCCCCTGCTAAGAAGCGGCACTTGGCGCCTAATGTCACTGTAATGTAATGTAAAAGTTTTCCCTATGGGAACTGAGGAGTTTTGGAATCTGTGTGGCTATACCCCGTCTGATGAAGGGGAGCTCTTTTCTGATTCGGGCTCATCTGATGAGAGACCAAGGGGTCATGAGGATTCTGGCTCTGACCCTTGGCCCCCGGATGACACTGACAGATTATTGACCCAGATTTTTGAGGTTCTGTCCATCTCTCTCCCTGTTGAGGCTCCCAGACAAAGAGGGGAGATTTTCCATACAGCACAATCGCGTTTGGAATTTCCCGAGCAGGCACATTTCCATAACCTTGTGCTCAAGGAATGGGAGCGCCACAGTAAACTTCCCGGGGTTCCAAAAAGTTGGGATAGGAAGTATCCCTTTCCTGCTGAGGTGATTAAATGTTGGTCAGACCCCCCCCCCCCCCCCTGCGGGATTCTGAAGACCGGCGCATTGACCAGCTGGCATCCCACGCCTTTGCATGTGCATGGACGGCGCTGCGCCCGGTCTGTGCCTCTGCCATTACTGCTGTGGCCACTAGAACCCTTATCAGAAATATGCTTGATAGTGCCCCTGATGATTTGCATTGTGAGGTGTTCAATGCACTCTCCAGTTGTGAAGTTTTTGTAAATTTTGTCCTCTCAGCATTGGATGACATCATCAGAATGTGCCAGAACTTCTGCCCTTGTGGTGGCTATACGCCGCTCGGTTTGGCTGCGTCAGTGGGCTGCTGACAACGCTGCCAAGAAGGCCCTCACTGGTTTTCCCTTTTAAAGAACTGCGCCTGTTTGGGGACCACCTGGACCTTTTTGCTAAGGGAGGCAGGTTAACCCAGCGCAGGCGGAAACCTTGGCCCTTTCGGGGTCAGGGTTCCTTCTCCTCCCCTTAATGTGGTGCAAGACAGGGAAGGGGGGTTTCTTTCCCTGGGGCCCGGGGAGATTTCTGCGGTAGAGGACGTGGACGTCCTGGCTGCTCCTGGGGTCCGAAAGTTAAATCCTCTCCCAAGCCACCTCAGACATGATGGGGCGCCCTCACCCATCCGGGTGGGGGGGACGGCTGCAGCACTTCGCTCACGTCTGGAGGCTTCATGTCAGACCGGTGGATTCAGGAGGTAGGGTCCTCCGGTTACAAGTTGGAGTTTGCTGCCGATCCCCCTTCAAGATTCATCAGATCCCGGATTCCTCAGGACCCTGTGTCAGCTCAGGAGCTAGTGCAAGCAGTGCAAGGCCTCCTGGAGCTGGGGGTCATCTGCCAGGTCCCCTTAAGAGACAAAGGCAAGGGCTTTTATTCCAACCTATTCACAGTACCCAAAAAGGATGGTTCTGTCAGGCCCATCCTGGACTTGAAGATCCTCAAGTTTGTCAGGGGCAGGACCTTTCGCATGGAAACTCTGCGCTCTGCCATCAGTTCCCTGCGCCCAGGGGATTTCATGACTTCTGTGGACATCAAAGATGTTTACCTTCATATTCCTGTGTTCCCAGGTCATCAAAGGTTCCTCAGGTTCGCTCTGATGGATCAACACTAGTCTGTTTGTGGCCTTGCCCTTCGGCCTCACTTCAGCTCCCAGAGTGTTCACCAAGGTGCTAGCTGGCGTGATGTCTCTACTCAGATGTCAGGGTGTCAGCGTGCTTCCCTATCTGGACGACATCCTCATCACTTCCCAGTCTCTACATCAGGCAGAGTTGGATACTTAGCTGGTGGTGTCCACTTTGGAGTCATTTGGGTGGGTGATCAACCACCCCAAGTCGTCACTGTCCCCTTCCTTGGTAACTCCATTCCCAGGACTGAATCTGGATACAGTTCAGTCAAGGATCTTCCTTCCTCAGCAGAAGGTGGACAGTCTGATTGCACAGGCTCAGTCCCTCCTAGCTTGTCCCCATCCCTCCATCAGGTAGGGGATGCAGCTGGTGGGCCTGATGGTGGCATTCCACTTGAGGCCTCTGCAACTTCACCTATTGTCAGTATGGGACAAGGACAGGTCCCTGGACAGGGTCTGTGTGCTCTCCCCCCTGGTCAGGAGGTCCCTCTTGTGGTGGATGGACTCAAGGAACCTGTTGGGCAGATCCTTTCTTGCCCCTTCCTGGGAGACGGTCACCACGGATGCCAGTCTGTCAGGTTGGTGGGGTTTCTGGAAGTCCCTGCGGTTCCAGGGGAGTGGGGCCCTCAGGAGGCCCACACACCTATCAATGTGTTGGAGCTGCGGTCCCTATGCAGCAGGGTGTTTCAATCTGTGTCACTGTTGGGGCAAACCAGATGTGGATTGGTTTGCATCCCGCCACACAAGCTTCCAGCTTTTCTCTGTCCAGGTATCCTCTGGCCCTGACCTCGGATGCACTAGCAATGTCATGGAAGGACTTTCAGTTCCTGTATGTCTTCCCCCCCCAATTTCCCTGCTGGGCAGGGTTCTGCGCAAGATTGCTCTGGAAGGGGTGCCAGCAATTCTGGTGGCCCCCAGGTGGCCAAGAAGAGTGTGGTTTGCAGACGTGGTACAGCTGGCAGTAGATCAGTACGCTCTGCCCTTGGTGCCAGATCTGCTCACTCAGGGCTCACTACGCCATCCCGAATTACAAACTCTGGCTTTGACGGCTTGGCTGCTGAAACCTCCATCTTGATGGAGAAGGGGCTGTCTTCCTCGGTTGTGGATACTTTGATTAAAGCTAGGAAGAAGTCTTCCTCTTCTATTTCTTACAGGGTTTGGCGTGCCTACATTGACTGGTGTGAGTCTAAGTCTCTTCCCTGTCGTGTGTTCTCTATTCCCAGGATTCTGGAGTTCCTGCAGCATGGGTTGGAGATGGGACTCCAACTCAGTACTCTGAAGGGTCAGGTTTCTGCCCTGGCTGTTCTCTTCCAGAAGTCCTTTGCTCAGCACCCTCTGATCAGGACTTTTTTCCAGCGGGTCACTCATGTGTGTCCCCCACGTAAGCCTATGGTGCCTGTTTGGGATTTGAACTTGGTTCTGTCAGCCTTGCAGGGTGCTCCCTTTGAACCTGTGCAGGATGCTGCCTTGGCCATTCTTACACTCAAGGTTGTATTTCTGGTGGCTATCACTTCTGTCAGGCGTGTGTCTGAGTTGGCGGCGCTGTCCATTCAGCCCCCCTACTATGAGACACCAGGACAAGGTGGTGTTTCGTTTCAAACCTGACTTTCTGCCTAAGGTAGTGTCTGCCTTTCATTTGAATCAGGATATTGTTCTTCCTTTTGTGCCCTAATCCTAGTATTGCTAGGATAGGGTTTTGCACTCTTTGGATGTGGTTAGGTGTCTGAAGTACTATCTCTGGTGGCTACTGCACCTTTCAGGAAAACTGATGCTTTTTGTGGTCCCTTCTGGTCCTAGGAAGGGTTTGGCTCCTGCCAAGTCTATCAGCAAGTGGATTCGTCAGGCTGTGATTCAGGCCTACTCTGCTAAGGGGAAGAATCCTCCCTTCTGCCTTACTGCTCATTCCACTCGTGCTGTTGGTGCCTCTTGGGCTTTTTAGTACCAGGCTTCTGTTGAACAAGTTTGCAAGGCCGCTACTTAGTCTTCTGTTCATACCTTTTCAAAGTTTTACAAGGTTGATGTTAGGGCCTCAGCTGATGCTGTTTTTGGCCGAAAGGTTCTGCAGGTGGCAGAGGTTTAAACTGCCTGCTGCCTTTTTTCTTGGGGATCCCACCCTACTTTATGGACACTGCTATTGGATGTCCCGACTGTAAGTATATTTGGAGCAGGACGTACTGTATACTAAGAATAATACAATTCTGTGATTACACACCTGTAGAATTGGTATTATGAGTATACAGTACGTCCTGCCCCACCCCACCCTTGGCTTTGCATTATCTTGGATCCCCTGTATGGTGATTGTTATCATTGTTGTTGTTCATAGTTTGGGTTGTTTAATTCTCCCGGCTTCTCGTTAACTGCTTTTCAATGCTGGGGATTTGTGGGAGGTCCCTGGGTATTTGAGGGGCCGGGAGGAGCCTATTTTCGATGTCTCTGCAGTCCAGCGCCATCTGGCGGAGTATAACCCGATTGTAAGTATTATATTTGGAGCAGGACGTACTGTATACTCATAATACCAATTCTACAGGTGAGTAATCACAGAATTGTATTTTTGCTGAGCTGGGGAAGGGGGGGAGGGGGATCGCTGCCTGTGGATGACGCGCCGCCCGGGGGCCTGTCGTTGGTGCGTAGCTGACGTTGCGCCAGTGCTGCCCCCCCCCCTCGAGGATCATTTTGGAAGTTGCTGCTGTAGTGAGACGCGCTGCTTGGTGCTGGGAGACAGACACTCTGGTTCTTCTTGCCGCAGAGTGCTTACTGTGATCCCTCTTCCGATTGTGGTGTCGTGAGTCCCTCTTTTTGTTTAGTTGCTGCATTTATGCCATTATGCCTTCTATTTTAAGGTCTGACATGGGGCTCTTTTTTTGTTTTAGATCGTGGGCTAAGGTTGAGGGTTGTGGTTCCTCCCATTGTTAGAAGGATCGGTTGTTAGGCTTAGGCTGTTAGCATCTAGTAGCCTTATTGGATATTACTGTTCATA
This sequence comes from Gastrophryne carolinensis, assembly GCA_027917425.1. Classification (NCBI taxonomy): domain Eukaryota; kingdom Metazoa; phylum Chordata; class Amphibia; order Anura; family Microhylidae; genus Gastrophryne; species Gastrophryne carolinensis. Next base: position 48,003,653 of record CM051234.1, on the reverse strand, counting down.
ATCACCATAATGGAGGCATCAGGGGATGGTGAGCCAGGGCCCTGTTTGGGCAGGACAGGCTCTGCCCCTTGTGCAGGAGGAATCCTCTGGGCGGATTCGGCACTTTGTCCCACTTGCGCCAGAGGCATTGCTTTGGACCATGAGCAGGCGGTCGCTCCTGACCCTAGCCCTGTATTACCATCAGCCTCTCCAGACCCTCCGCTGCTGCAATCGGCCCCTAGTGAAGGGGGAGCCAGCAAGGGGTCTCGTGCTGATATTCTAAGTATGTCACACACCCCGCTTCACATTCATTACATGTGGGTATACTGACCTGTAGATGGCGATCTTGCAGAGATGTCTATAAAAAAAGGTAAGACCCTCCCGGCCCATAAATACCTGGGACCTCCCACTCATTCCCCAGTCTTTCATCTCTGCAGAGGCGAGCAAGTCAGAAGATGGATGTCTCCTCCTTGCAGGTAGCCAAGATGACTCCCGGCCCTCTATTCTTCTATTCCTGCCCGGATCCCTTTATTTACATTACTTGCCTCCCAGCCTAGGCTGCTGGTCCGGGCAATGGTAGATGGCACCTTAGGTGCTCGGGAGCCGTGAGACCCCATAACAAGGGGTAGGCGGCTAACGGGGTTGGTGACCCCAGTTTGGGATGCCCCGTCCCTTGGCCCTACCATAGCATGGATCCCCCCTCTCCTGGATACCCTTGGGGGGGGGGGGGGGGCGCGGGTCCTTTATGGATTCATCTTATTTTTGTGTGAGGTGCTTTATTGTGCATGTTTGACTTCACAGGCTGGCGCCAGCGGTCCTGTGGCGCCGGGCTCCGGCGTGTCACTATGGCGGCTGTAGGTGCCCATGAGGTGCTTCTTCCCCCTCAGGGCGGGGCCGGGCGCTCGGCGCGTGCCTACGGCCCGCCCCGTGCTGCTGGCGCAGTTTTCAGGTCCCGGCTTTTGGCCGGGAGAGACGGGGGAGGGGCCGGGCGCGACGCGTGTACCGCTCCCGCCCTCCCTCTTCCCCTGCACACTACGCATCTCCACTTCCTCTACTACTGGCATGTGGACTCTGGTGGGGTGAAGGTCGGTGAGTGGCCTGTGGCCATCAGATGCTCTGTTATTAACTCTTTAAGGACATTGCCAGCATGGTCTGATTGTGTTTTGTTTGTGTGTTCCAGGTGGACCATTGATCCTATTAAATGGGGGTTCTCCCGGTCCTAGGGTCCCTGGTTAAATTTAGTTGGCTTAAAATTCCTCCCACTCGGGACTTAAAGGGGCATCCCGGGGTGGTCAAGATGGCGACCTAGGCAGACGTGCCTGAACGGGGCTCCTCGCAATATCCTGATTCCTACCTTATCCTTGGCGACTGGACGTCCAGAACCCTTGTGGAGGCTCTCCCTGGCCCAGGGATTGAGCCTAAGTGCAGAGCGGTGGAGACGGCCATCGGAGTGGCAGCGGGACACACGCGAGGTGCGGGAGAGTTGGCGGCAGCTCGGGCGTGTGTGCGGAGGAGAGAGGCTGCGGCATTGGAGCTGTCAGCGGCGGCCTCATTCTGACTCGGGCTGCGGCGGTGACGAGGAGACGGGTGCCCGGAGTGTGAGGGGCAGCTCACAGTAAGAAGACCGCTGCGGTGCGAGGGGTGGAGGAGGTGACGGCGGGCCCCGAGCGCACGTGTGCAGAGAGGAGGCGGCGGCGGGAGTCATCGGCGGCGGCCGCAGTCATCAGCGGCGGCTGGAGTCCTCAGTAGCGGCAGTGTTGTTCATCCTCCCGGGCTGAGGCGGTGATGAGGGGTATGAGGGGCGCCTCCCTGACAGAGAAGGAGCGCTGAGGAAGTGGCGCGAAAACTGGGAGACTGTCGCCATCTTGTCAGAGGTGAGGGGGTGGGAGCTGTAGCGTTGTTCTGACGTCCCTGGTGCTCAACCCCAGCCAAGCAAAACAGCAAGGGCCACAATACAATTAAGGCTGCCCTGCGGGTGGGTCCTCCTGTCCTGCCCTGTTAATCCCTGTGCCCCCTGCGTGGGAGGAAAGCACTCTGAGTGGGCAGATAAGCCTCTGTTTTCTTCTCCTGCCCCTGATCTGTGTCCGGTGGGAGCTGTCTGCCCAGGCCAGCACAATAGTTCACCCTGCAAGCTGGGGTCATATTTGAAGTGGCCGCAATCTCTATAACACTGCCCTGTGAGCAAGACCTCCTGCCCTGCCTGTGGAGCGGGGGCTACCTGGACGCTCTGCTGTTCCCCATATCCCTGCACAGGAGAACCCTGAGGTGGACCTCTTCTGCTGGACCCTACCCCCACAACTGGCCTGTGCTGTTCATCTGTACCGCAGCTGGCTGGGGTACCGGTGCGCCGCTTGTCTGGAATAGAGGCGGCACCCGTTCTGCGGGATTGTGGCACATCCGTGGAGGCTATAGATCACTAAGCTCTACACTGGAACTGAGACCCCCCCCTCCCCTGTCTGTGGGGTTGATCTGGGACCGCTTAGACGCTCTTCTGTCTACTAAACCCCCCCTCAAAAAGAGCCCTGAGTGCCCGGGGTGGACGGTGGTCTCCTGTCCTTGGATCCTACCCTGACGGGGCTGTTTCAGCCAGGGAGCCCCCCCTACATATGAGAGGCAATAAGAAGCGCAGAACAACCGTGGTCGCCTGTAGTACGCAAACAATGGAGACCCCGTGTGGGGCTGAGCAGGGGACCTCCAACCCTGATACTGCAGCTATTATGGCAGCTATTGCCTCATGTCAGAGTGCACTCACAGCCAAATTTGACACTCTGCAGGAACAATTTAACTACTTCCGCCATGACCTGGATAAGATCTGTGACCGCGCCGAGGAGGCGGAGAGGAGAATCGGTGATGCAGAGGATCGACTGTCCACCCACAAGGAGGAAATTGCCACCCTGCGGAGGCAGGTGACTGCTCTCATGGGGAGGGCAGAGGACGCTGAAAATAGGAGCCGGAGGAATAACGTCAGGATCCTAGGCCTGCCTGAAAAAGCGGAGGGTGCCTCTCCAGAGCAATTTGCTGAAAACCTCATAAGGGAGACTCTGGCGCCGGTGAATCTATCTACATTTTTCACAGTGGAGAGAGCGCACAGGATCCCAACGAGACCCCTGCCGCCGGGGACGCCGCCAAGACCCTTTATCTTCAAAGTCCTCCATTATAGAGACAGAGACGCGATCCTGGCTGTGGCTAGAACGAAAGGAGTGGTGACTTTCAATAACGCCCGATTATCCTTCTTCCCGGATTTCACTTCGGAGGTGCAGAAGCAGAGGCGCTCCTTTAATGGCGTGAGAGAGAGGCTCAGACGGAAAGGAATTAAATACGCCATGATGTTTCCTGCACGGCTGCGCGTGCAAGATGGAGAGACGACCAAATTCTTCACGTCGGCCGAGGACGCTAATGCTTGGTTGGACTCTTTACCTGGAGCCTAACGACCTGGGCTCAGGGTGGAGACAGTATTTCCTTAAATTCAGCACAATTTAATTGTTGGCGATGCCCCTTGCCCGGGGCCCTCTCCTTGGCAGCGGTCCGCCTGATGCTGGGTCCGGCGTCTAAGTGCCGCCCAGTAGCGGGGATCGCCCGGTTTAGTTTGAAGATTTGATGGCTGTTGAAACTGCCGTAACCTGTTACAATATGTTGAGATTTGTTCTGGCTGCTCTAGTCGCATTGCATCCTGATATGATCAGTACAGGAGAGCTGTGGCTCTGGATTCCCACGGTGTGATGGCCCCTTCCCTACTGAACCCCCCCTTACCATCCGTCACTCCTGTCGCTCCCCCCTTGGTCGGTCTACCGTCCCTCCCCCCCCCGGCTGTACCTCCCCCCCTTCCTGGTTATGCCTGCCTGTCGCCCCTGATTTCCCCTATCTCGCACCCTGGGAACCCTTGGTGACTATGTCGCCAGCCTGTATATGCTTAGGGTAATGTTATGTTATGGGCCCATAGGCAGTGGGTCTAGGCACCCCGGTGCAACTAGTTACACCGTTGTTGTATTGTATTGTTGGGGGGGTATGAAGCTCGCCAGAGTTTGGGGGTGGTGGAGCGGGGTGGGGGTGGACGGGAATGGTATATGCATCTACAATTTAGAGTTTAAGAGTTTGTATAATGTGTGTTGTTACGTTGGTATGCATGGGACGAATGGTAAACGGACCCTGGAAGTCAGGCGGGCGCAAGGGGAGGGGCTGACTAACTGGTGCTGGTTGACAACTGATAAGAGGGGTTAGCGCTCTGAACTATGAGTATGGGTGATTGTAAGATTCTCTCCTGGAATGTAAGGGGGCTAAACGATAAAATCAAACAGTCCACGGTCCTCCAGTTTGTCAAGAGATATAGGCCCAGTGTGGTAATCCTCCAGGAGACCCACCTAATGGGGCGGAGAGGACTCGCTCTTAGGAGACCCTGGATTCAGGATTCATTTCATGCTCTCTTCTCGTTTTACTCTAGAGGGGTATCGGTACTCATCTCCAAGGGCACTCCATTTGTGTTGTACTCTGTGCAGACGGACCGGGAGGGTTGCTATGTAATCATCCACGCCAAGCTTATGGATACAGATGTGATTATAATTGGCATTTATATCCCCCCGCCCTTCAATATCCAAGTGTTGCACCGGATTATGGAGAAAGTAGTAAACTACCCCCCGACCCCGATATTGTTGTTGGGAGACTTTAATATGGTGCTGGACTCAGCGTTGGACAGACTGGACAAGAGGCCGGGCCCTAAGACACAGCTGGCGTCCTGGGCAGATGCGATGGGCCTACAGGAACTATGGAGGTGGAAACACCCGACTGATAAGGCTTTTTCCTGTCATTCAGCCACGCATAGGTCCCTGTCCAGAATAGACCTCGCGTTCTCATCACCTGATCTGCTAGCGAGGGTGACGTCCTGTGACTATCTCCCGAGGGGCATATCTGATCACGCACCTATGTTGTTGGGGGTTGGGCTGCTGCGGACGCGGGTAAGCCGAGTGGGATGGACCCTTAATCCCCTGTGGTTGGAGACTCCTGAAGTCAAAAATAGTCTGGTCTCTGCTGCGGAAGTCTTCTGGGAGTGTAATGCGGACGAGACGACTGCGGGTGTGAGGTGGGATGCCTTTAAGGCGGTTACGAGGGGATGCGCCATAAGCGCCATAAAGGCGGTTAGGGGGAAGCAAGGGGAAGAACGGAGGGACCTCGAAAGTAAACTTGCGAGAGCGGAAGAGGAATTCATTGCCTCGGCAGACGATAGGGCCCATTCGAATCTGATGTCTCTTACACGGGAATATAATCTGTTATTATCCGATTCAACTAGGAAACTGTTGTTACATAAGCAGGCGTTGATATTTGACAAAGGGGATAAAAATGGCAAGACTCTGGCCTATCTAGCAAGGGCTGAAAACAAGTCCAATAGTATTGCCGGGATAATGGTTGCAGGAGAAATGGTAACAGAGGGTGAGAAAATTGCACAACAGTTCCTCAGATACTACTCGGCCCTGTACTCCTCTCGGGTCAACTACGGGATGGATGAGTTGGAGAATTATCTTGATCAAATTAAATTCCCTGAACTGGCCCCAGCCGATCGGGAATCTCTTGACTCTCCCATCACTGTTGAGGAAGTTAAGAATGCGATGAGAGCACTTCCCGGCAGGAAAGCGCCCGGGCCTGATGGATTGCCGGCCGAGTGGTATAAGCAGGAGTCGGATCGGATCGCCCCTAAGCTTTGGGAGGTCCTGAAACAGGCGCTGGACGATGGGAGTCTCCCGGCCTCCTTCCATGAAGCGCATGTGGTCCTTATCCACAAAGAAGGGAAACCCCCCGATATTTGTGCATCATATAGGCCCATCTCCCTCTTAAATCAAGATGCCAAAATTCTGGCTAAAATCCTGGCCAATAGGTTAAATAGGGTTATATTGCAACTGATCGGGCCTGACCAGTCAGGCTTTATGCCGGGACGCACAACGGGGATAAACTTGCGCAGGCTGATATCCAACTTACAGATAGTACATGACAACTGTGGCAGCCGGGCGATAGTCTCTCTGGACAATGAGAAGGCCTTCGATTCGATCGAATGGGTGTATCTTTGGGCAGTGTTGGCCAGATTCGGGCTCCCCACGAGTTTTATAGCATACATAAAGCTGTTATACGACCGCCCAACGGCCAGAGTGCGGGTCAACGGCTGCTACTCTAACCCTTTTGTGCTAAATAGGGGGACTAGGCAGGGCTGCCCGCTCTCACCGATGCTCTTTGCGCTGGCCATTGAACCATTGGCAATCGTCATTAGGAATTCCACAACCATTGCGGGGTGGAGGCTGGGGGAGATAGAGGAGAAGATTCCACTTTACGCGGATGACACCCTACTATACCTAGCGGATAGCGGTGAGTCCTTGGAGGCTGCTCTGGATACCATTGGGGTGTTCGGGAGATTTTCCGGCTTGAAGGTCAACTGGGATAAATCTAGCCTGTTGCTAGTTGATGGGACTGACCCCCGTGATGTCTCCCCAAGATCCCAACTAAAGAGTGTCCAGCAATTTAAGTACCTGGGGATTGTGATAAGTGGGCGGACTGAGGAGTTTGTCTCTCTCAATATCTCCCCAGTAATAGCGAAATTGAAGCAAAGAGTCACCCAGTGGGCGAACCTTCCCTTGTCGGTCATGGGCAGAATCAATATATTTAAAATGATTTTCCTCCCTAAATTCCTATACATCTACCAGGCCTCCCCGGTGATGCTTCCGGCCTCCCATTTTAAAGCACTGGAATCGATCATCTTCAGCTTTATATGGGGTAATTCCCCCCCAAGGCTAAACCGACAGATAATGAAGGCGCAAACAGATACCGGGGGTCTGGCGGTGCCACACATGCAATTATACTTTTATGCAACACAGCTCCTGTTTGTTCATTGGTGGATTTGTCTACCGCGGGACAACCCGGTGGTATGCTTGGAAGTGGCACTGCTGGGCTCCCCTGAAAGGCTGACTTCCCTGGCGTACAGGGGCACGAGAGGGATCCGAGAGGTGACCACGTGTATGAGGGCGGCCGGCAACATCTGGGAGAGGGCGGCTAAACTTGGGATGAGGGCGGGAGTTGACCCAGCATGGTCCCCCCATGCTCCCCTATGGGACAACCCCAGGTTGCCAGAATTGGGTGCTATGCAGGACCCGCTGTTCTGGTCAAGGAAAGGCGTTAAGCAGATTGGGCAACTATACAGAGGAGGGGTACTGATGTCCTTTGATCAGTGTAAGGAAGAGTTTCATCTGCTTAATCGGGACTTTTTCCGATATTTACAACTCAGACATGCACTGCACGCTCAATTCCGGAGGGAGGGCCCGAGGTTCACAGTGTCCGAGGTGGAAAATGTAATCAGAGACGAGAACCTCAAAAAGCCTGTCTCAGCGATGTATAAAAGCTTGTTAGGAGAACTGGAGTCCCCTAGGAGTAAGATTGAGTCTAAATGGCAGGTCCTAGACCCAGGCCTGGACGGGGACGACTGGGAGGAGATAATGGATAACCTACACGCGTCGGTTGTGGAAGCTAGGGATAGATTCATCCAGACCAAGTGGATCCATCAGGCTTACATCACCCCGGTTCGTCTGCACAGAATGGGCCTATCTGATACTGATATATGTCCTAGATGCGGGAAAGGTAGTGGCTCATGGATACATATGATCTGGTCATGTGAGGTCCTGACGGGCTTCTGGGAGGGTGTGATGGGTCTGATCAGCAGAGTGGTGGGTTTTCGGGTACCGAGGGCTATATCCACATGTCTTCTTGGGGTGGTGGAGTCGCTCTCGGAGCTGAGGGCTTTAAAGGTCCTGGTCCGGTTGCTGCTCTTCTACGCCAGGAAGTGCATCCTGATTAACTGGAGACACCCCGCTAGGCCCTCAGTGCAATCCTGGAAAAGACTAGTTAACCAGAAACTCACCATGTATAAATTGACTTACGCCGCTAGGGGTGCACCAGATAAGTTCGAAAAGGTCTGGGATCCTTGGCTGCAGAGCCAAGAGTCAGCATATGACGCTGAGTGAGTCCGGGAGAGTGGGGGTCTGGAGGAGGATTTTTGGGGTCCAGTGCAACATCTACAGTATATTGGGGGGGCTGGGACCGTGAGCTGTTACCTAGTGAATAATGTAGGGATTGTGAAGCCCCTGCGCCCCGTCTAATAACTAAGCTCTTCAGCCTCTCTGTCCTGTACTTAATCCGAGATGGAAGCAAGATCTACCAAGGGTCCGGGATGAAAGCTGTGTGAATGATTGTCTGTGTTGTCACTTTTCTGCCAGTTATGAAGTTGGGTGCCTGCGGCACCTTAATACCTTATATATGACTTGTTTGTTGTGTCATGTATGTTTGTTTATTGCAAAATAAAACTTATAAAAAAAAGGGGCATCCCGGGTTGCATTACTGCGTAATTCCCTCGGAACACTGTACACATATATTCATATTTAAAAATCACCATATGGAGGCTTCCCCGGATACTGGGCTTGTGCCCCCCTCGGGGCAATCCAGGCTGTGTTTGGGGTGTGGGGTATCCCTTTTGGGGGATGATGTATTTCTTTGTGTACCCTGTGCGCAACGGTCTATTACGCGGCAGACCGGATCTCAGGCGTCTGGTTCTGCTCCGCCAGTCTCCTCTCTGTCTCTCCCTCCATATGGAGGCTTCCCTGGATACTGGGCTTGTGCCCCCCTCGGGGCAATCCAGGCTGTGTTTGGGGTGTGGGGTATCCCTTTTGGGGGATGATGTATTTCTATGTGTACCCTGTGCGCAACGGTCTATTACGCGGCAGACCGGATCTCAGGCGTCTGGTTCTGCTCCGCCAGTCTCCTCTGTCTCTCCCTCGCTTGACACGTACCCCATGTGATGTGGTCATTGGCGGGAGTCGCAATCTGAGGTGCGTGCCAGATTGGCCAATCTTGAAAAATAGTTTTCCAGTGCCGTTGCTAAAAAGGCCACGGCAAAGAGAAAACATTTGTATACGGCCGCGCAGGGCCTTGATATGGAGGAGTTTGACTCCCTGGATTGGTCTGATTGTTCCCCGCGTGAGGAACGGGAGCTGTATGAGGAGTCTGAGGGCTCCGATGACCAGCAGTTTGTGGGTGCTGATACCGAGCAGGGCCAGGGGGATTCCTTGGATACCTTTAGGGTCCTGGCTCATATGTTTGAGGTCCTGGCTATTTCTCCCCCCGAGGCGGCTCCTCAGCTGAAGGGGGAGTTCTTTGAGGTGACCAAGCCGTGCTTGAGAATGATACCATCAAAATACTTTTGATAAGGAAATTCCAAGGAATGGGAGAGGCCGACTCAGCTTCCGGGTGTCCCTCTGGGTTGGGACAAAAAAAGAAAATCCCTTCCCGGCGGACGCGGTGAAGCACTGGTGCCCCCCCCCCCCCCGAGGTGGATGCTCCTGTTTTGGGGTTGTCCAGTTCCTCAATCCTGCATTCTCCAGAGTGCACTACTCTCAAGGATGGTGAGGATAAACGCATTGACCAGATGGCTTGTCATGGTTTTGCCAGTGTTGGGTCGGCCTTGCGGCCGGTTTGTGCTTCAGCGCTTTTATTGGTAGCTGCCAGGTCGGTTAGAGGACTGTTGACCTCTTCCGGGCTTGACCCGGCTAGTGAGTTTGCTGACCTTAAGCGCTGTGAGTTATATTCTAAGCATACAGCACGTCCTGCTCCCGAATAGTCATAACATGTGGGTAGTCCTCCGGCGCCGTGCACTGCAGACATGTAGAAAACAAGCTCCTCCCGGCCCTACATATATTGGAGGACCTCCCACAAATCCCCAGATTTCTCTGCAGTGCTGGAACTGCGAAGACCTGAAGTATCACGCTCTCGCAGGCGAGCGGGCCTTACGGCCCAAGGTCCTGTGGGACTATTTCCACCCGTCCTCTTCAGAAGAAATATGCCTCCCAGCCTAGGCTGCGCGGGTCGGGTGAAGGTAGGTAGCACCTGGTGTGCTGAATGGAGCCACGCTCCACCGCAATCCCCCTCCATAGGGTAGGCGGTCAGGCCGATGGTGAGCCTGATGCCCCTCCCGCAATTTTGCCCATGCCCCTCCCAAAATTAGTCCATGGACACCGTCAGCTTCCCCCTTGCTTCCTCCCGTAACTCGGGGGAAAAGAAGGGGGGGGGTGTATGTGTGGCAGCCCTAGCGCTATGTCACCTTTAGACTTCGGTCCCTGACTTAGGGGGTCAGTGTCACGTCTCGCTATACAGCGTGTGCTGGCTTTTTTACTAACTATCTGCTGCTTGGCAGCTTCATTCAGCATGTCAGCATGAGACTTATACGTCCATCTGTTCTACCTTTGCTGTCGGTTGGAGCTTCGCGCTCTTTGGGGGAGGCGGAGACTCGCCCTGACGAGTATTGCGTCACAGCCTGGCCTGACCCTCCCCTCGGTTTGCTGGCGCCATTTTCTCTATCTTCCCGCGCGCGTGGTGTGGCTCGTCTCCTCCCTCGGTCATGTAAGTGCCCTCCGGGGCGGTATGATTTCTTTTTCGATCAGAGCATGGCACTGACTCCTCTCCCCTTGTCCCATTGTGTCTTTCAGAAGCCAAGACTTCGTTACCGGCCCCGGCCTAACATATATTACACGGGTCCTCTTTACAAATTCTCCCACATTACTAGCGGGTTGAGGCATCCAGGGTTGCTTATTGCATAATTCCCTGCGTTATACTGCATAAAAATCACCATATGGAGGCATTTCACAATTATGGAACCGGGGTCCCTCCGGGACGTGACCGGCTGTGTGCAGTGTGTGGCCAGACCCTGGCTGAGGCCGACAGGGCACAGGTCTGCGGACAGTGTGCAGCACAGGCATTGCTAACAGAGTATCCTCCCCGTCTCCCCGCTCCCAAACATCGCTCATGATGAGTCCCACTCCAGCGGGGATGACCTGCAAGAGGTGCCGAGAGCGTTGCCCACGGCGGGGGAGCAGGTGCTCTCTGGATTGGCGGAGCGAATGGGCCCTGGTAAAAAGCGGTCCCTGACGCCCCCAGGTTCTCCGGTCCCTAACGATACCGATGATTCTGCTGATATGCAGGACCCTGACCCTTCTGAGGAAGCTGAGCTATTCTCAGACTCTGGCTCCTCCCATGGATTACCCGCGGGCCGTGAGGAATCCGAGCCTGGCTCCTGGGGTCTGTGTGATACGGATGAAATCCTGATCAAAATCTTTGAGGTCTTGTCAATCTCCCCCCCTGGGGAGATTCCCAAGCCTAAAAGGAGACCTTCCATACAGCGCCGCCGCGCTTGGAGTTCCTAGAACAGGAACATTTCCAGAATATTATATCCCAGGAATGGGAATCGTCTGGTAAGCTGACAGGGATTCCAGGGGTCTGGGAATGGAAGTACCCTTTTCCCCCCTGATGTGGTTAATTTATGGTCAGCTCCCCTGGTGGTGGACGCGCCGGTTATAGGGGTCACAAACCCCCCTTTTATGACTGCCCCCTTTTATCGTACCCTTCGGGATGCTGAGGACCGGCGCATTGACAGACTGGCCTCACACGCCTTCTCGTGTGCTGGGACGGCCCTGCGCCCGGTTTGTGCCGCAGCCATCACTGCGGTGGCCGCCAGGACTCTTGTCAGAAAGATACTGGATCACCGCCCTGAGGATCTTCCTTGGGGGGTGTTTAGACTGCGAAGCCTTTGTGAAGTTTATTCTATCGGCACTGGATGACACCATTAAGATGTGTGCTAGGAGCTCAGCACTTGCGGTAACCATTCGCCGCCTGGTCTGGCTGCGACAGTGGGGCGCCGATGGAGCTACAAAAAAGGCTCTCACTTGCCTTCCATTCAGAGGACGGAGGTTATTCGGGGCCCGCTTGGACCTTTTTGGCAAAAAGGCTATAGCACCCCCCTGAAGAAGGCCGCTCCGGCCTCCACGAGGCAGGGTCAACCTTCCACCTCCCTACGTTGGTGTTAAACGTGAATCTGAGGTGTGTTTCCAGTTATTCGGCGTGGATTTCCAGCATGGCGCGGGCAGACAGCGCCCTGGGCCTTCTGGCAGGACCAAGTCCAAATCTGCCAAAACCTCGCAAGCATGAAGGGGCGCCCTCGCCCGTCTGGGCGAGGGGGCGACTGCACAGCTGCTTCACATCCAGGAATATGCCTCCTCCTTCTGGCGGTTCCGGGATGTAGCCCACCTGTGCTCAGGATGGGTTCTTGCTGGCGGTCCCCCCCTCAGTTTCCTGTCAGGGTGTTTTTAGCCCCTGCTCTCCCTTCTAAACCTGGCGCAGGACGGACTGGGCCTGCAGTGTTGGGCGCGCCTTGGCAATTGCCTTAACGAGATGGCCCCTATACATTTTTTCCATCTTCCCCCCTCATCAGTACGAGGTAGTCTGGACCCCATGGGCCTGCGGCAGGCCTAGCTATTCCACCTTTGCAAGTATTCCATATATGACATATCTGTCTTGGGTCACGGGCCCCTGCGCGGGGGGGGGGGGGGTTCGGCCTCTTGCGAGGCTCTAGCACTTCTCAGCTCCTCTGGGGTCTGCTGCACGCCTAAGACTATTCTAGTCAGTGTCACAGGATCAACCCTGCAGCTTGAGGCCCTGCAGGGGCCTCCCTTCGTGCCCAGGCTACTAGCCTGGCGGGTCTGGGGACACGCCTGAGGTGGGGCTTCGGTGTTGGGACCTACTGGGTGGTCTTCCTTACTTCCCCACCTCTGCATCAGACAGAGGCGGTTGGCCAACAGTGTCCCCTGGAAGCTACTGGATGGTGGCTTAAACACCTCATCCCCTCACGGTCACTTATCCACTATTCCCCGTTCCTGGGAAATCGGTTCAGGCTTGATGCCTTCTTCTCTGGCATTAGGGGACCCCTGATTACGGGGGCTCTGCCCCCCTTTACTTGCACCTTGCCTTCACCAAGCGGGATGGCAGCTGGTGGGTCTGTCGGTGGCACATCAAGAGGATGTCATTTATATACAAGCCCTCTGGCTCTTCGGCGCAGCAGGTTACTAAACCTTCATATGTCCCAACACCCCGGTGCTTGGTCTATGCTCAGGCCTTCTTGGTAAGCTGGTTCCTCTGGAACTTCCCATTTGCAAGGGCCCCGTCAGGGGGGCACCTCCCTTCCTTGCTAGCATCTCCTAGAGTATGGCCCCCCCTGGGTACCAAGTCTAGCAGGTTTGGAAAGGGAGAGCCAAATCTCTCCCACGAACCACGGGGTTCTAGGTTGGGCCCTTAGAGGGTCCAATTTATCTGCTGGGCTCGCTGAAACGGTGGCCCCTTTGATTCTATATGGCGGGCCTCCCCCTCCTTCAGGACCGGTCGGTTCATGAGGGATTCCTGGCCTGTTGTAAGACGATGGCATGTTTGTAATGCTGGTTTAAAGATTGTGACAGGTTGCTACCTCTGGAGGGTCCCTGTCCCTGGCCGGGGTGGGGTTTCCCCCCCCCCCCCTGCTTTTCAGCGGTATTCGCTTCTATGGTTGCCCTTAGCGGCAGGTTTTGCCATCCCGGGTTGCCCAGGGAGCCTAGAGTGGCTCTGAGGGGTCTCCCTTCTGACACAGGTCCTCCGCCCTTGTCCCTACTGTCCCAGATTAGTCTGGTTCCTGTTGGTGGGCCTGCGTATTTAGGCTTAGCCTTATTATTTCATATGCCTTCTTTTCACCAACCTACCTTTGGGCTCTGCGCACGGCTGGCCGGATAGTGAGTCCCATGAGATCTATGGCCTAGGCGGCCTTGGGAGTAATGGCTTGCAGACGCCTCTGCGGAATTGTGATATCCCAGTTGGGGTGCGGTCCTGTACTTATCAGGTCTCTTCCTGGTTCCGATCAAAGGCTTCCTGTCTGGGGAATTGATTGCTAATCGCCCCTTGGGGGTGGGCCTCATCTTCTGGGTGACTTAGTATGAGTAGAGGTTTGGGGGCTAGCTCCCCAGCTTCCCTTTATTCCACCTATAATGGCTTGGTGGTTCCCATATTGACTGAAAGGGGCCTTAGTCTCTTCCCTGTGAGGCGTTATCGGTCCACAGGGCCTTAAAGCCATTACAGCTTAAATTGGGGTTGGCTCCCCTTCTGGGGACTCTGATGGTGTAGGCCTGTATTGGCCTTCCTACAGGAGTCTGGTTCTGTCACCCTTGTAGAGTATTCTCTTTGGGTTGCTTAAACTGCACCTCCCCAGTAGTTCCATAAGTCCCTGTGGGGATCAAATCTTTCATCCTGTTACCCTGTGGACTTCCTGGGGATCCTGCTTGGATATGGTATCAGCTGCCCTGGAGGCCAGACCGCTCTTCTGGGGCCTCCTGACTCCGTCAGACTTGGGCCTGAGACGATGGTTCTGGCGAATTATTCCTTGACGCTATGTATACTCATATATACATGTACGGCTATATGCGGCTACAGGTATCCCATGCCTGGGGGTGTTCCCTTTATCCAGGGCTTCTGGTCCAGGTGGGCTGTTGGACCCTTGGTTCAGACCCTTTTGTATAGCCATGGGCTGGTTACTAATAATACTAATTGTGAGGGCCTACATCCCTCTTCAGATTTTGCACTTCTCCCCATGCTGGCCTTCTTGGCCTTTGGGGGACTGCTGTTCTTGGAGTCTACGAGCGCCTCCTTAGGTATGCGCCTGATATCTATTCCAGCGCCATTGCGCCTTGCAGCGTTCCTTCTGGATGTTCTCTGATCCTGGGGAAGCCTTGGCTTCCTGGTAATTAAGGGTCTGTATTCCCGCCTTGGTCGGGTGCCCTGTTTTTTGTTCCCCTTGGGGGTGTTACAAGAGTTGCCACAAGGCTTCCTTGCCTGTGAGCTGGTTGGGTCACTACACTGACCTATGTTCCGTCAGGGGAGCGTTTTCTTCCCCGTTACTGTTTACTCTGTTACCATGGGTGCTTGGGTATCACGTATCCTTCAGCACCAGGGTTTTGTTTCTCTGTTAGTTCAATTACTTGCCTTATGGCCTGTCTCTGTTCATACCTGCTTGGTTCTGTTATGAGACTGATGTTGGAGCCTCTGCTCTTGTCATGCCTGTTGCAAGTTTTGCAGGTGACAGCGCCTTTACTGTCCGCTGTGCCTTGCTTTTTCTGGGGATCCCACCCTGCTTATGGACACTGCTATTGGATGTCCCACATGTTATGACTATTCGGGAGCAGGACGTGCTGTATGCTTAGAATAATAATAATGAAGTACTCACCTGTAGAGTTGATATTATACGCATACAGCACGTCCTGCTCCACCCCACCCTGGTTTCACTAATTCTGGATCCCCTGTATGGTGATTATTATCGTTCAGATATTGCTACCAGTTATTCTGGGTGGTTGGTTCCTTCTGGCTTCTCTTCTCACTTTTTAATGCTGGGGATTTGTGGGAGGTCCTCCCGTATTTGTAGGGCCGGGAGGAGCTTGTTTTCTACATGTCTGCAGTGCACGACGGCGGAGGACTACCCACATGTTATGACTATTCGGGAGCAGGACGTGATGTATGCGTATAATATCAACTCTACAGGTGAGTACTTCAGAGTTGTATTTTTTGTCCTTTGTGCTGTCCGCCTTGGATGACACATTGGTGATGTGTAGCAGAGCTTCGGCCTTGCTTGTGGCTATCCGGCGGTCGGTTTGGTTACGCCAGTGGGCGACTGATTTTGTGTCCAAAAAGTCGCTTACGGCCCTTCCCTTTGTGGGGTTGCGGCTCTTTGGAGAAAAATTGGATTCGGTGGCAAAGGGAGGTAAGTTACCTCAGCGTAAGAAGCAGCGTCGCCCCTTTCGGGGGGCGGCTTCCTTCTCTCAGTCCTTTCGTGGGGCTAGAGTTGGCAGGGGTTCGGCCTTCCCTTCGCCCAGAGGTGATTCCTGGCCTAGGGGCAGGGGTTGGGCCCGTCCAGGACACAGTTGAGGCTCCAAGCCTAGAGCCGCTGCCAAGCCGGCTCAGCAATGAAGGCGCACGCCCTCACCCTTGCGGGTGGGGGGACTTCTGCAACTCTTCTCCTGGGTCTGGGTCCAAGAGGTCTCGGACAGGTGGATTCAGGAAGTGGTGTCTTCCGGTTACAAGCTGGAGTTCGAGCTCCGGCCCCCTCCCAGATTCGTCAGGTCTCGGGTGCCGTCAGATCCTCTGGTCGGCCAGGGGCTTCGGGCGGCAGTAGCAAGTCTCTTGGACATGGCTGTCATCTGTCCGGGGCCTGGGCTTCTATTCCAATTTGTTCACGGTGCCCAAGAAGGACGGATCCGTTCGTCCCATTCTGGATCTGAAGTTGCTCAACAGGTTCGTCCGTCCTCGGAAGTTCCGTATGGAAACTCTGCGCTTAGCCATCCACTCACTTCGTCAGGGGGACTTCATGACGTCCATAGACATCAAGGATGCTTACCTGCATATTCCAATATTTCCGGCACACCAGAGATTTCTCATGTTCGTCGTGGAAAATTGACATTTTCAGTTTGTGGCTCTTCCGTTTGGCCTTCCCTCGGCTCCAAGGGTTTTTACCAAGGTGTTGGCAGGAGTGATGGCCATCCTCAGAGCCAGGGGTATCCGCATCGTGCCTTATCTGGACGATCTTCTCATCATGGTGTCTTCCCTCAGTCAGGCGCAGCTGGATACCAGGACCGTGGTGTCCACTCTGGAGAGCTTCGGTTGGGTGATCAACTATCCCAAGTCCTGCCCCTCTCCCTCCAGGGTGGTGGAGTTCCTGGGAATGTCTCTGGATACTTCTCAGGCCAGGGTGTTCCTCCCCCGAGCCAAGGTTCTTCTGATTCAGGAATTGAGCGTCTATCTATCCCCGCCCGTCCATCCGGCTAGGGATGCAACTGGTGGGATTGATGGTGGCATCGTTCGAGGCGGTTTCCTTTGCCCAGTTTCACTCAAGGACGCTCCAGCTCTATCTCTTGGCGGCCTGGGACGGGTCCCCGCTGTCATTGGATCTGTCCTTTCTGATGTCTCCCTGGGTGCGGCGTTCCCTTCGGTGGTGGCTGAAACCAAGCAATCTGATGAGGGGCAGGTCTTTTCTGTCCCCTCGTTGGGAGACGGTCACCACGGATGCCAACCTGTCAGGTTGGGGGGGATTTTGGAAGGATCTTCAGTTTCAGGGACTGTGGGGGCCTCAGGTGGCTCACGATCCCATCAATGTTCTGGAGCTGAGAGCCATCAGGTTGGTTCTGGCTCACTTTACTCATCAGTTACGGGGACTACCTACATCAATCACCAGGGAGGGACTCGCAGCAGGCGTGCCCTCAGGGAAGTGTCTTTGATCCTGGATTGGGCAGAGGGCAATGTCCCATGCATCTCGGCAGTGTACATTCCGGGAGTGGAGAACACGGAGGCGGACCCCCTGAGCAGGGGGTCATCTCGCCGGGGGGAATGGTCACTCAGCCCCAAGGTGTTTCGGTCGCTTTGCCACCGGTGGGGGACTCCGGAGGTGGACCTCTTTGCCTCTCGTCACAATCACAAGCTTCCGGCATTTGTGTCTCTCTCGCGGGATCTGCTGGCTCTGGCAGTGGAGTCCATGTCTCTGAACTGGAGGGATCTGGGGTTTCTATATCTGTTCCCTCCGTTTCCCATGGTGGGCAAAGTGGTGCGCAGGCTGGCCCTAGAGGGTGCGTCAGCAATCCTGGTGGCTCCAAGGTGGCCAAGACAGGTTTGGTTCGCAGACGTGGT
Organism: Gastrophryne carolinensis; assembly: GCA_027917425.1. Taxonomy (NCBI): domain Eukaryota; kingdom Metazoa; phylum Chordata; class Amphibia; order Anura; family Microhylidae; genus Gastrophryne; species Gastrophryne carolinensis. The sequence goes on along the minus strand of CM051234.1, from coordinate 47,986,136 downwards.
AAGGTTAGCAGAGGATCAGTTAGTTCTGCCCCTTCTGCCGGATATTCTCACTCAGGGTTCACTGCTCTACCCCAATTTACCAACGCTGGCTTTGACGATGTGGCTGCTGAAACCTCCATCTTGAAGGAGGAAGGTCTTTCTGATGCTGTCATTCAGACTCTGGTTAGGGCTAGAAAGAAGTCTTCCTCTGCCATCTACTATAGGATTTGGAGGTCTTATATTGATTGGTGTGAGGTCAGGGCCTTGCCTTGCAGGGCGTTTTCTATCCCTAGGGTCTTGGAATTTCTGCAACATGGTCTGGACCTAGGTTTGCAGCTTAGTACGCTGAAAGGGCATGTTTCTGCCCTGGCGGTTTTCTTCCAAAAGTCTTTTGCTCTTCATCCTCTGGTTAAGACTTTTTTCCAGGGGGTTACGCATGTGCGGCCTCCTAGGAAGCCTTTGCTCCCAGTTTGGCAGTTTCGGAGTTGGCAGCCTTGTCCATTAAGGCCTCTTACTTTGAGAGGCATCAGGACAGATTTCCTTCCTAAGGTGGTCTCTGCTTTTCATTTTAATCAGGATATTGTTCTACCCTCCTTGTGTCCTAAGCCTAGCAATGACAAGGAGAGGGTTTTGCATTCTTTGGATGTGGTTCGTTGTGTGAAGTACTATTTGGTGGCTACTTCCCCTTTTCGTAGGACTGACGCTCTTTTTGTGGTGCCCTCTGGGCCTAGGAAGGGTTTGGCTCCCGCCAAGTCTTCCATTAGTAAATGGATTCGCCAGGTCATTGTTGGGGCCTATTCTGCTAAGGGGAAGATTCCCCCTTTTCGTGTTACTGTTAATAATAATAATGAAGTACTCACCTGTAGAGTTGATATTATACGCATACAGCACGTCCTGCTCCACCCCACCCTGGTTTCACTAATTCTGGATCCCCTGTATGGTGATTATTATCGTTCAGATATTGCTACCAGTTATTCTGGGTGGTTGGTTCCTTCTGGCTTCTCTTCTCACTTTTTAATGCTGGGGATTTGTGGGAGGTCCTCCCGTATTTGTAGGGCCGGGAGGAGCTTGTTTTCTACATGTCTGCAGTGCACGGCGGCGGAGGACTACCCACATGTTATGACTATTCGGGAGCAGGACGTGATGTATGCGTATAATATCAACTCTACAGGTGAGTACTTCAGAGTTGTATTTTTTGTCCTTTGTGCTGTCCGCCTTGGATGACACATTGGTGATGTGTAGCAGAGCTTCGGCCTTGCTTGTGGCTATCCGGCGGTCGGTTTGGTTACGCCAGTGGGCGACTGATTTTGTGTCCAAAAAGTCGCTTACGGCCCTTCCCTTTGTGGGGTTGCGGCTCTTTGGAGAAAAATTGGATTCGGTGGCAAAGGGAGGTAAGTTACCTCAGCGTAAGAAGCAGCGTCGCCCCTTTCGGGGGGCGGCTTCCTTCTCTCAGTCCTTTCGTGGGGCTAGAGTTGGCAGGGGTTCGGCCTTCCCTTCGCCCAGAGGTGATTCCTGGCCTAGGGGCAGGGGTTGGGCCCGTCCAGGACACAGTTGGGGCTCCAAGCCTAGAGCCGCTGCCAAGCCGGCTCAGCAATGAAGGCGCACGCCCTCACCCTTGCGGGTGGGGGGACTTCTGCAACTCTTCTCCTGGGTCTGGGTCCAAGAGGTCTCGGACAGGTGGATTCAGGAAGTGGTGTCTTCCGGTTACAAGCTGGAGTTCGAGCTCCGGCCCCCTCCCAGATTCGTCAGGTCTCGGGTGCCGTCAGATCCTCTGGCCGCCCAGGGGCTTCGGGCGGCAGTAGCAAGTCTCTTGGACATGGCTGTCATCTGTCCGGGGCCTGGGCTTCTATTCCAATTTGTTCACGGTGCCCAAGAAGGACGGATCCGTTCGTCCCATTCTGGATCTGAAGTTGCTCAACAGGTTCGTCCGTCCTCGGAAGTTCCGTATGGAAACTCTGCGCTTAGCCATCCACTCACTTCGTCAGGGGGACTTCATGACGTCCATAGACATCAAGGATGCTTACCTGCATATTCCAATATTTCCGGCACACCAGAGATTTCTCATGTTCGTCGTGGAAAATTGACATTTTCAGTTTGTGGCTCTTCCGTTTGGCCTTCCCTCGGCTCCAAGGGTTTTTACCAAGGTGTTGGCAGGAGTGATGGCCATCCTCAGAGCCAGGGGTATCCGCATCGTGCCTTATCTGGACGATCTTCTCATCATGGTGTCTTCCCTCAGTCAGGCGCAGCTGGATACCAGGACCGTGGTGTCCACTCTGGAGAGCTTCGGTTGGGTGATCAACTATCCCAAGTCCTGCCCCTCTCCCTCCAGGGTGGTGGAGTTCCTGGGAATGTCTCTGGATACTTCTCAGGCCAGGGTGTTCCTCCCCCGAGCCAAGGTTCTTCTGATTCAGGAATTGAGCGTCTATCTATCCCCGCCCGTCCATCCGGCTAGGGATGCAACTGGTGGGATTGATGGTGGCATCGTTCGAGGCGGTTTCCTTTGCCCAGTTTCACTCAAGGACGCTCCAGCTCTATCTCTTGGCGGCCTGGGACGGGTCCCCGCTGTCATTGGATCTGTCCTTTCTGATGTCTCCCTGGGTGCGGCGTTCCCTTCGGTGGTGGCTGAAACCAAGCAATCTGATGAGGGGCAGGTCTTTTCTGTCCCCTCGTTGGGAGACGGTCACCACGGATGCCAACCTGTCAGGTTGGGGGGGATTTTGGAAGGATCTTCAGTTTCAGGGACTGTGGGGGCCTCAGGTGGCTCACGATCCCATCAATGTTCTGGAGCTGAGAGCCATCAGGTTGGTTCTGGCTCACTTTACTCATCAGTTACGGGGACTACCTACATCAATCACCAGGGAGGGACTCGCAGCAGGCGTGCCCTCAGGGAAGTGTCTTTGATCCTGGATTGGGCAGAGGGCAATGTCCCATGCATCTCGGCAGTGTACATTCCGGGAGTGGAGAACACGGAGGCGGACCCCCTGAGCAGGGGGTCATCTCGCCGGGGGGAATGGTCACTCAGCCCCAAGGTGTTTCGGTCGCTTTGCCACCGGTGGGGGACTCCGGAGGTGGACCTCTTTGCCTCTCGTCACAATCACAAGCTTCCGGCATTTGTGTCTCTCTCGCGGGATCTGCTGGCTCTGGCAGTAGAGTCCATGTCTCTGAACTGGAGGGATCTGGGGTTTCTATATCTGTTCCCTCCGTTTCCCATGGTGGGCAAAGTGGTGCGCAGGCTGGCCCTAGAGGGTGCGTCAGCAATCCTGGTGGCTCCAAGGTGGCCAAGACAGGTTTGGTTCGCAGACGTGGTAAGGTTAGCAGAGGATCAGTTAGTTCTGCCCCTTCTGCCGGATATTCTCACTCAGGGTTCACTGCTCTACCCCAATTTACCAACGCTGGCTTTGACGATGTGGCTGCTGAAACCTCCATCTTGAAGGAGGAAGGTCTTTCTGATGCTGTCATTCAGACTCTGGTTAGGGCTAGAAAGAAGTCTTCCTCTGCCATCTACTATAGGATTTGGAGGTCTTATATTGATTGGTGTGAGGTCAGGGCCTTGCCTTGCAGGGCGTTTTCTATCCCTAGGGTCTTGGAATTTCTGCAACATGGTCTGGACCTAGGTTTGCAGCTTAGTACGCTGAAAGGGCATGTTTCTGCCCTGGCGGTTTTCTTCCAAAAGTCTTTTGCTCTTCATCCTCTGGTTAAGACTTTTTTCCAGGGGGTTACGCATGTGCGGCCTCCTAGGAAGCCTTTGCTCCCAGTTTGGGATTTTAACTTGATTCTTTCTGCTTTGCAGGGTCCTCCTTTTGAACCTTTGCAGGATATTGTGCTTCTGCGCTTACTCAGAAGGTTGTTTTTCTGGTTGCCATCACTTCTGTTCGGCGTGTTTCGGAGTTGGCAGCCTTGTCCATTAAGGCCTCTTACTTTGAGAGGCATCAGGACAGATTTCCTTCCTAAGGTGGTCTCTGCTTTTCATTTTAATCAGGATATTGTTCTACCCTCTTTGTGTCCTAAGCCTAGCAATGACAAGGAGAGGGTTTTGCATTCTTTGGATGTGGTTCGTTGTGTGAAGTACTATTTGGTGGCTACTTCCCCTTTTCGTAGGACTGACGCTCTTTTTGTGGTGCCCTCTGGGCCTAGGAAGGGTTTGGCTCCCGCCAAGTCTTCCATTAGTAAATGGATTCGCCAGGTCATTGTTGGGGCCTATTCTGCTAAGGGGAAGATTCCCCCTTTTCGTGTTACTGCTCATTCTACTCATGCTGTTGGGGTGTCCTGGGCCTTCCAGCACCAGGCTTCTGTTGAGCAGGTTTGTAAGGCTGCTACTTGGTCTTCGGTTAACACTTTTTCCAAGTTTTACAAGGTTGATGTGTGGGCCTCAGCGGATGCTGTTTTTGGCCGCAAAGTTCTGCAAGCTGCAGTGGTTTAAGTTTGTGCCTTGTTGCCTTGTTTTTGGTTCCCCGCCCTTTATGGACCCTGCTATTGGATGTCCCACATGTAATGAATGTCTTGTGTGACATACTTAGAATAATACCATTTTGTGAATACTCACCTGTAAAATGGGTATTATAAGTATGTCACACACCCCACTTCACCCTGCCCTTTTGTATTCTGGATCCTTTATGTGGTGAACTTTCGTTACCTTACTGCTATCTTTATACTGGGGAATGAGTAGGAGGTCCCAGGTATTTATGGGCCGGGAGGGTCTTACCTTTTTTTTATTGACATCTCTGCAAGATCGCCGTCTACAGGTCGGTATACCCACATGTAATGAATGTCTTGAAGCAGGGTGTGTGACATACTTATAATACACATTTTACAGGTGAGTATTCACAAAATGGCATTTTTGCGCACAGGCTGGCTAGTCTTGAGAAGCAGATCTCATTGATGGCCCCTAAGAAGGCCTCGAGTAAGAAGCTGCATCTGGAGCCGATTTACTCGGATGATTTCTTGGGATCTGCGGAGGAAGGCGAGTTGCCAGACGATTCACATTCAACTGAGTTTTCCCTATATCCAGTCCAGATCGTCACAGTGATGACAAGTGGTATTCCGCCCCCAGGGGGGCTCGACTGCAAGATCAAAAGCTGTCGCTCCTCCCGTCCCACTATAAAGGCAGGTGTCCCTCTATCATTCCCCAGTGTTCATCTTGCAGTCTGGCTGCTGAAGATCGTTGGATACTCTCTCAGATTCTGGCAGCAGAGCGGGGCCCCTTAGCCCGTCGGCCTCTGCGAGCCCTATCCCTATTGATCCCGTGAGACCCACACTTGTCTCCCAGCCGCTGGCTGCCTCGGGATCGTGACGGTAGGGAGAACGTCCTGGCAACTTTTGGCAGGTTGTGCGCGCTGCGCGGAGTTGGATTGCCACGGTGTTCCCGTGGCCAGGCCGACTTGCGGCCATTTTCAGTGGGGCACATGTCCGGCCACCGCAACCTTGGCGCTCTGGTGATGGGCGGGTGCGTCTTTCGCGCCACTGGGGGGACGGAGCTGTACGCTGACGCTTTTCGCGTCATCGCGGTGCGGCCCCCCCTCGAGCGTGCCAGAAGCTGTGTGTGGATGGCTCCTCTCCCCGGTGACTGTTGCTGCCTTTTGCCTGGTCGCATATCGCTCTCCTGTCGGTGTCGTGAGTACCTCTTGCTAACGATTGTATTCTTGGTGTGCCACACACCCCGCTTCACTTTTAAATATTCTTCACTTAATGGGTTGACTCACCGCCAGGTGACATAGTGCAGAGAGGAGGTCTTGTAACGAGCCCCCTTCCGGCCTATATATACCTGGTACCTCCCTTCAATCACCAGTATTTTTCTCTCTGCTTGACGACAAGATAGAAGATTGAAGTCTCCTGCTTACAGGTAGCCGGGGTTCTACCCCGGCACCCCCCTTTTGGTCTATTTCTGCCCGGTTTTGATTGTTTATACCTTGATGGTGGAATGGAAGCCTCCCAGCCTAGGCTGCTCACTGGGCAAATGGTAGATGGCACTTTAAGTGCCTAGGAGCTTATCTCCTACCGCTCGACCTCATGCGTGGGGCAATGCGGCTATCCGGCATGGTGATCCAGAAATGGGATGCCCCTGTCCCGAGGGTCCCCATAGCCCCTTTTCTCTCCCGTTATGGTCCCTTCTCCCTTCACTATGGGGGGGGGGGGTTTAAGGGTGTGCATTAGGTATGTGTGTTTCACTAGTATAACTTTATTACAACATGTGTGTGTTTACGTTATGCATTGAGCTTACTTCAGCATGTGTGCACTCTTTTCTACTATGGTTTTGGTCTGCTTGGGGGCAGACCGCGCTGGGTAGGTGGCTTGCCGCCTAAGTGGCCCCCTCCCGCCTCCCCCCTTCCCCACTGGTCTTGTGGCCGCTGCGGCTCTCGGTCTGTCCAGGGATGGTGGGATTTGTATATAGATATGGTGGGGAGTTATTTTTTATTAAGGGGCATGGCTTTTGCTCATTTTAAAAAGGCACTTTGGTGCCATGCATATATGATTGCTGCACACATGTGAGGATCTGATTGTGGTTTTTCTTGCCTTACAGATCCCGGGATCCCTTTTTATGGTGGCCCTCCGGCTCTATGTTGCCTGGCTAGTCTTTAGGGATATTAAATATTAATTAATTGGAATATTTAAGAATGCATATATATATATATATAAGCTATATATATATATATATAAGCTATATATATATATATATATATATATATATATATATTATTAAGGGGGACCTTAAAAAAAAAATATATATATATATATATATATAAAAATCCTCCCTTCCGGGACATTTACAAATAAGGGGGCATCCCGGGTTGGCTTATGCCTAAAAGCCCAAATATTGCGAATACCATAAATCACTATATGGAGGCTTCCGTTATTGCCGGAAACGGTTCTTCTGAGCCATTCGGGGGGTGCGTAAGTTGTGGGGCTCTACTCCCAGCTGATGATGTCTTTATCTGCATCCCTTGTGCAAAGCAGACTATTGCGCGCCAGTCCGTTGCTTCGGCTGCGGGCCCATCGCATCCTTCATCATCGCCTACCTCGCCCTCCCTGTTCCGGACCCCGCATGACACTGTCAAAAGTGGGGATTCGCAGTCCGAGGTGGCGGCACGGTCGGCCAGCCCCCGGAAAGTAGTGCCCGTTAAAGCAGGGTTAAAGGCCGCTGCAAAACGGAGGCACCTGACTCCGGTACCTTCGGCTCCACAGGACGAGTTATGTGAGCCTGTGGAATGGTCCGATGGATCCCCGGATGAGGAAGATTTCCTGTTGGAGTCAGATGAGCCTGCAGATCAGCTTGAGGCTGATGCGATTGGTGATTGGTCGGAGGGGGTTGTTTTTGCCACTCCCTCCATTCTGGCTCAAATGTTTAAAATTTTGAATTTAGATCCACCTGAGGCTGTCACCCTGCCAAAGGGTCAGTTGTTTAAAGAACCTCAGCCGCGTTGGGTTTTTCCCAGACAACACCACTTTGAGAGGGTGGTCCTTAGGGAATGGGAACATCCCACGCGGTTATCTGCAATCCCTTCCAGTTGGGAAAAGCGTTATCCTTTCCTGCCAGAGTTGGTAAAGCTTTGGTCTGTCCCTCCTGACGTCGATACCCCTGTGCTAGGGCTCTCCAGCACGGCTATGGTACAGTCTGCTGAGACCACTGTCCCTAAAGATGGGGAAGATCGTCGGATTGACCAATACGCGCGCCATGGTTTTATTTATTCCGGGTCAGCATTGCGCCCGGTGTGTGCTTCAGCCCTTCTTCTATTGGCAATTAGGTCTTTAATTCAGGGGCTATATGAGGATCTTAATCCCGCTTGTAAACAGTTTACTGCGCTTAAGCAGTGTGAATCTTTTGTGTCCTATGTCCTATCCGCTCAGGACGATGCGCTGGCTATCAGTAGCAAGGCAGCGGCTATGCTGGTGGCTATTCGCCGGTCAGTATGGCTGCGTCAGTGGTCGGCAGATGCAGTTTAAGAAGGTGCTCACAGCTCTCCTCTTTTTGGGGTTACGTCTGTTTGGGGAGAAAATTGATTCAGTCGCAAAGGGTGGTAAGATGCCACAACGCAAGAGGCCTCGTGGCCCCTTTAGGGGGGCAGGTTCTGGTAGGCCTTCCTTTCGAGGATTCAGAGCGGGCAAGGGGGCTTCCTCTCCTGCTACCAGAGGTGCAGGTTGGACTCGGGGGAGGGGCCGTGGCCGGCCCACTCAGTCCTGGGGCTCCAAGCCCAAACCTGCTGATAAGCCCTCTCGGCAATGAGGGGCGGCCCTCACCCGTGTGGGTGGGGGGACTATTGCGACACTTCTCCCAGGTCTGGAACCAACTGGTTCCAGGCAGATGGATCCAGGAGGTAGTGTCGGCCGGTTACGTCCTGGAATTCGAGTCTCACCCTCCTTCACGGTTCGTCCGGTCTCGGGTGCCCATCGATCCTTTGGCCACGCAGGGGCTCCTGGCGTCGGTAAGGAATCTGTTAGAGATGGCGGTCATCCGGCCGGTGCCGCGCTTAGAGATGGGCCTCGGTTTATACTCCAATCTTTTCGCAGTCCCCGAGAAAGATGGGTCGGTTCGTCCCGGCCTGGACTCTCATCAACACAGTGTTTCTTCCTTTTGCCCAAATTCACACGAGAACGCTTCAGCTTTTTCTGTTAGCGTTTTGGGTCCAGCAGCCTCGGTTGCTGGATCAGTTCTTCCAGTTGTCCTCCCAGGTCCGGCAGTCCCTCCTGTGGTGGTTGGTCTCGACCAATCTGGTGTAGGGCAGGTTTTTCCTGACCCTCCTTTGGAAAATTGTCACCGCGGACGCCAGTCTGTCGGGATGGGGCGGATTCTAGAAGGAGCTGCAGTTTCAGGGGCAGTGGGGACCTCAGGAGGCCCACTTACCCACCAATATGCTGAAGCTGAGAACTATCCGTCGGGTGCTTGTTCTCCTGACTCAGCACGTTCTGGGCCTTCCGGTCCAGGTGCGTTCAGGCAATCAAACAGCGGTTGTTTGCATTCCAGAGATGAAGAACCAGGTAGCGGACCGGTTGAGCAGGGGCTCTCCCCGTCTGGGGGAATGGGCTCTCCATCCTCGGGTGTTTCGCTCACTGTGTCTCCGATGGGGGACCCCGGAGGTGGACCCGTTTGCCTCTCGCAGGCTCCCGAACTTCGTGTCGCTCTCCCAGGTTCCTCTGCTAAGCCTTTAGTTAAAACTTTTTTCCAGGGGGTTACGCATGTGCGGCCTCCCAGGAAACCATTACTCCCGGTTTGGGATTTGAATTTGGTTCTTTCTGCTCTTCAGGCTCCTCCTTTTGAGCCTTTGCAAGATATTGCTTTGTCTACCCTGACTCAGAAGATTATCTTCTTGGTAGCAATCACTTCGGTCCGGCGTGTCTCGGAGTTGGCGGCCTTGTCTATCCAGGCGCCTTACTTTGAGAGGCATCAGGATAAAGTGGTCTTTCGGTTCAAACCAGACTTTCTTCCTAAGGTTGTTTCTGCTTTTCATTTGAATCAAGATATTGTTCTTCCCTCCTTGTGTTCTAATCCTAAGAATGACAAAGAGAGGGTTTTGCATTGTTTGGATGTAGTACGTTGTGTTAAGTACTACTTGATTATCACGTCTCCTTTTCGTAGGACGGATTCCTTTTTTGTTGTGCCCCATGGGCCTAAGAAGGGTTTGGCACCAGCCAAATCTGCCATTAGCAAGTGGATACGTCAGGCCGTTACTGCGGCCTATTCTGCTAAGGGAAGAGTTCCCCCTTTTCGTATCACTGCTCATTCTACTCGCGCCGTTGGGGCGTCTTGGGCTTTTCAGCACCAAGCTTCTGTTGAACAAGTTTGTAAGGCCGCCACTTGGTCTTCTGTTCATACTTTTTCTACGTTTTACAAAGTTGATGTGCGAGCCTCAGCGGATGCTGTTTTTGGCCGCAAAGTTCTGCAGACTGCAGTCATTTAAGTTATGCTTCACCTGGCCTTGAGATGCCCATCCCTTGTGGACACTGCTTTTGGATGTCCCATTAAGTGAAGAATATTTAAAAGTGAAGCGGGGTGTGTGGCACACCAAGAATAATACCATTTTGTGAGCACTCACCTGAAAAATGGTTATTGTTGGTGTGCCACACACCCCGCTTCACTCCCACCCTTTTCGGTATTTCCGAAGCCTTTATATGGTGAAGCTTTTTATTTATATCAAATTGATTTTGAGGTTACCGGTGGAATACTGGTACCTTGTCTTTCTGCTTTTTTAATATACTGGTGATTGAAGGGAGGTACCAGGTATATATAGGCCGGAAGGGGGCTCGTTGCAAGACTTCCTCTCTGCACTACGTCACCTGGCGGTGAGTTAACCCATTAAGTGAAGAATATTTAAAAGTGAAGCGGGGTGTGTGGCACACCAACAATATCCATTTTTCAGGTGAGTACTCTGCATACGCTTGTGGGAGTCTGATGGCCCTCTTTTTTTATTTATTTTTTTTGTTTAGGTTGGGCCTAATGATTGAGGGTTGTGGTTCCTCCCGGTCCCCCATTCCTTTTTTAAGAGGGATCATATAGGTTAGTGCCTTGTAACCTTCAATTGACAATTATAATCGCCATAATGGAGGCAGCTGGGGGCCCCATCTGGGCGGCTGAAGCTCTGCCCCTTGTGCAGTGCAAGTCCTCTGGGCGGATTCAGCACTGTTTGCACCACTTGCGCCAGGAACATCATTTTGGACCATGACCGGGCGGGCGTCCCGGCCCCTAGCCCTTCACTACCTGTGGCCTCTCCGGACCCTCTGCTGCTACACTCAGCCCTTAGCGAGGGGTAAGCCAGCCGGGGGTCCCAGGTTGATTTGGCGCATAGAGTGGCCAATCTCGAGAGACCTCGCGGACGGCTCTTAAGAAGGCCATGAGTAAGACGGCACATCGAGCCCATTTACTCAGACAATGACAATCTTTTTGATGATCTGGGCTCTGTCGAGGAAGGTAAGTTGCCAGATGATTCCTGCTCCATGGCGGATTATTCTGCTGGCAATGACAGTTTGTCTGGTTCTTCCTCGGATGAGGATGCGTGGCTCCCTGATACAGAGAAGTTGCTTGCCTCAGTGTTTGAGACATTACACATTGTTCCTCCCAGAGCGGCTAAGAGGAAGCAAGGTGATTTGTTTAGGCCCGAAAGACAGAGGCGGGTCTTTCCAGATTGGGCCCATTTTTCTAATATTTTCAAGGAATGTGAAAGGCCTAACAAGCTACCATCGGTGCCTAGGGGCCTGGATAGGCGGTTTCCTTTCCCAGAGGAGCTGGTTCGTTTGTGGTCTCGTCCTCCGGAGGTGGATTCCCCTGTCTCGGGGTTGTCCAACACTATTATGCTGTCACCTGATACCGCTTCCTTACGTGACCCGGCTGACAAGCGTATGGTCTATCATGCTTTCACCTTTGCCGGTGCCTTATTCTAAGCATACAGTACGTCCTGCTCCAATATAATACTTACACGTGGGTAATCCTCCGCCAGAGGGCGCTGTTCACTGCAGACATGCAAAAACAGGCTCCTCCCGGCCCTTCATATACCCAGGGACCTCCCACAAATCCCCAGATTTCTCTGCAGTGCTGACTGCGAAGACATGAAGTATCACTCTCTCGCAGGTGAGCGGGCCTTTTACAGCCTGCAGGACTATTACCACCCGTCCTCTTCGATAAGATGTGCCTCCCAGCCTGGGCTGCGCTGGTCGGGTGAAGGTAGGCAGCACCTCGTGTGCTCACGGAGCTACGCTCCACCGCAATCCCCCACCATAGGGTAGGCGGTTTAGGCCGATGGTGAGCCTCCATTAGATGCCCCTCCCGCATTATTGCCGTGCCCCTCATAGCGATGAACCCTGGGTGCAGGTCCGCTTCTCCCTCGCTTCCTCCCGTAGCTCGGGGGAATAGAAAGGGGGGGGATGTGTGTGGCGGTCCCAGCGTAATGTTAACACGTTTATGGCCGTTGACTTTTTATTTAAACTTGGGTGTCAGTGCCGCGCTCCTTGCTCCACATAAACCTTGTTGTGTGGTTGTGCGCGCGTGTGTCCTTTCATTACAAGAAGGGTGCAGCCCGAGCGGCAGCATCATTCTCTAGTGTCGAGAGCAATCTCCTTAATTACACTCTGTATGTGTGTCCTAGCCACTTCTGTCATTGACGTTGCGCTGGTTAGAGCTTTGCGCTCTTTGGGGGAGGCGGGGACTTGGCATGACGCACCCCACGTCACGGCCAGATCAGGCCCGCCCCTCGAGGTTCGCTTGGCGCCATTTTGACGGTTTTCGCGCGCGCGTGGTTGCGATCCGCCTCCTCCCTTGGTCATGTAAGTGCCCTCCTGGGCGGTTTTTGTTCCTATGATTTTTTTATTCAGCTGCGCATGGCACTGACACCCCCCTCTTATCCCCTTTGTCTTTCAGACGCCAAGATTTCGGTGTCTTCTCCCGGCCTGACATATGTTATAGCGGGTTCACATAAAAAATTCTCCTACATTCCTAGCGGGTCTTGGGGCATCCAGGGTTGCCTATTGTGTAAATCCCTGCGGGCATACTGCTCAGATAATCACCATATGGAGGCATCTTAGAATTATGTACCCGGGGTCCCTCGGGGACAAGACCGGCTGTGTACAGTGTGTGGTCAGCCCCATGCTGATGCTGACAGAGCACGGGTCTGCGGACCCTGTGCTGAACAGGCACTGACCCTGCAATCAGGTTTGCCAGTGGCTGCACCTCACTTCAATACACCCGTCTCCCCGGACCTAAATCTCATTTCGGATGAGTCTCACTCGAGCGGGAATGACCAGCAAGCCGTGCCGCGCAGGCTGCCTACAGCTGAGCAGGTGCTGTCTGGTTTGGCGGAGCGCTTGGGCCCTGGAAAGAAGCGGTCCCTGACACCTTGATCCTTCTGATGAAGGTGAGCTATTCTCCGATTCGAGCTCCTCGGATGAGATGCCCTGGAGCCGTGATGAGTCTGGGCCCGATTCTTGGGGCCTGTGTGACACAGATGAACTACTTATTAAGATCTTTGAGGTTTTGTCAATCTCCCCTCCTGGAGAGGCTCCCAAGCCTAAAAAGGAGAGTTTCCACACAGCGCCACCGCGCTTGGAATTCCTGGAACAGGAGCATTTCCAGAATCTTATATCCAAAGAATGGGAATCACCTTAAACTTAACTTAAAGGGGTCCCGGGGGTCTGGGATTGGAAGTACCCTTTCCTTACTGATGTGGTTAACTTTTGGTCAGCACCTCCTGTGGTGGATGCACCGATTATAGGGGTTACTAACCCCCCCTTCATGACTGCTCCTCATTACCATACCCTTCAGGATGCTGAGGACTGGCGCATTGACAGACTGGCTTCCCACGCCTTTTCGTGTGTAGGGACGGCTCTGCGCCCGGTCTGTGCCGCGGCCATCAGTGTGGTGGCCGCCAGGACTCTCATTCGAAAAACCTCTGCCCAAAACCTCTGCCCTTGTGGTAGCTATTCGCCGCCTGGTCTGGCTGCGACAGTGGGGTGCTGACGATGATACGAAAAGGCTCTCACTAGCCTTCCTTTCAGAGGACAGCGTCTATTTGGGGCCCGTTTGGACCTTTTTGGAACAAAGGGTAAGGCACCCTTACGCAGAAGGCCGTCTCGGCCTCCTCAGGGCAGGGACACCCCTCCCCACGTTAGTGTCAAACGCGAACCTGAGGTGTGCTTCCAACTTTTCGGAGTGGATTTCCACCACGGGGTGGGCAGGCAACGCGCTGGGCCCTCTGGCAGGGCTAAGTCCAAATCTGCCAAGACTTCCCAAGCATGAAGGGACGCCCTCGCCCTTCTGGGCAAGGGGACTGCCACAGCACCTGACTCCTATCTGGGAGTGTATATTCTCCTTCTGGTGGTTCCAGGAGGTAGTTCCCCTGGACACAGGATAGAATTTGCTGGGCGGTCCCTCTCAGAGGTTGTCAGGGGGCTTCTGGCCCCTGTTTTCCCCTAAGGAGTTGGTGCAGGCCGTACTCGGCCTACAGAGTTTACTTACCGGTTGCCCTTAACAGAATGGGGTTATGGCCTCTGTTAACTTTCCTCTTTCCCTCAAAATGATGAGGCGGTCTGGGCCATGCTGGCCTATGGTGGGCTTGGCAATTCTACACTCACAGGTAGTCCCTGCATGATATCTCTGTCTTGGGACACAGGCGCCCTGTGCAAAAGGGGGCTTCTGGCCTCCTGGGGAGATCTAGATGCCTTTAGTTCCCCCTGTGTCTTCTGGACACCAAGACCTTTACTAGTCAGTGTTGAAGGACCAACCCTGCCGATTGGGGCCCTATTTTTGGCCTCTCTTCTGCTCCCAAGCTACTCGCCTAGGTGTGGATGGGGGTTATGTCTCTGACATGCCGGTGGGGCGTCCGCACTAGGACCTACCGGATCGTCCTTCCTTACTCCCCAATCACTACGTCAGGCCGCTGGGGTTAGTCGGCCGGTGGTGTCCCCTGGGAGTTACTGGATGGGTGCTCAGTCACCTCAATCCCTCAGGGTCCCTTATCCGCTTTCTCCATTCCTTGGATTCGGTTCAGGCTTGAGCCTTCTTCCTTGGCAACAAGTGGACTACTGGTTACGGGGGCTCTGTCCCTCTTTGCTGACATCTTACTTTCACCAGGCAGGATTGCAGCTGGTGGGCCCGTCGGTAGCGTATCAGATGATGTCCCTTATATACAGAGCCTTTGGGCTCTTCGGCACAGTAGGTTATTGATCCTAGATGGGGTTCCAGCACCCCGGGAGCTAGGTCTGTGCTCATTCCCCTTTGGTACGGTGGTTCCTCTTGAGCTTGCATCTTCCTGTGAATGTTTGCCCTGCGGATTGTTATTCTGGACGCTGTCTGAGCTGTTTTGTAGTTCAAGTCGCCCTTCTGGGGGCTGTTGCTTCAGTCAGACGTGTGCCTGCGAAGGTGGCTCTGATTACTTAGCCCTCGTTCATTATATATATATATATATATATATATATATATATATATATATACATACACCCATGATTTGGTGACATTCCGCCTTACGCCGGACCTTTTGCCCAAGGGGGTGTCTTATGATCATTATTTAAGTCCTTTTGTCTGCCTATGGGCCTTATTCTTAGTAATGCTGAAGTAAGGGGTCTACATTCCCTCAACAGGTCTTGAAATTTTCCTGGTTGCTTCTTGTCCCTTAGGGGGACTGATGCCCTTTGGAGTCTGCGGGCGCCTCCATAGGTATGCGCCTGATCTCGTTTGCTTCCAGGGCCTATGCGCCCTTTGGACTGATCTTACTTGGATGGTTTGCCTTCCTGGTCCTGAGTAAAGGTTTCGGCTTCTTGCTGATCCTTGTTGGTGAAGGGGTCAGTATCCCCGCCTGTCTTGCGGGAGACCAGTTTTCAATTCCCCGTTGGGGAGAGTTCTAAGTTTTACCGAGGCTTCTGTTGCCTTTGGGCTGGTTAGGCCGTTACACTGGCCTATTCCTTTAAGGGGGAAGAATCTCCCTCTCATTTTATTCTGTTCTACTGGTGTTTGGGTACCTTTGGCCCTTCAGCACCAGGTTTTCTGTTAAACAAGTTTGCTAGACCGCTGCTTGTTTCTGTTCATACCTTTTCAAAGGTTTTGTTATGAGATTGACGTTAGAGCCTTTGCTCATGTCGTACTTGGTAGCAAGGTTTGCAGGTGACAGCGCCTTTACTGTCTGCTGTGCCTTTTTTGTTGGGGATCCCACCCTACTTTATGGACACTGCTATTGGATGTCCCACGTGTAAGTATTATATTGGAGCAGGACGTACTGTATGCTTAGAATAATACAATTCTGTGAAGTACTCACCTGTAGAATTGGTATTATACGCATACAGTACGTCCTGCTCCACCCCACCCTGGTTTTACATTTTCTGGATCCCCTGTATGGTGATTGTTATCATTGCTATTGTTACCAGTTTGGTGGTTGGTTTCTCACTGCTTTTCAATACTGGGGATTTGTGGGAGGTCCCTGGGTATATGAAGGGCCGGGAGGAGCCTGTTTTTGCATGTCTGCAGTGAACAGCGCCCTCTGGCGGAGGATTACCCACGTGTAAGTATTATACTGGAGCAGGAAGTACTGTATGCGTATAATACCAATTCTACAGGTGAGTACTTCACAGAATTGTATTGTTCCTTCCTGTGTGACCCGCAGCTATAGTCTCTCTGGCCATCAGAAAGAAGGTGAGACATCTCGTGGATAGAGCTAAGGCTCGCAAGCTGGCGGAGGAGTGGATTTCATTGCCTTTGTTGTCTCTGCCATGGACGATGGTGTCCGGCTTGGTGCCAGGATTTCGGCCCTGCTTGTTGCACTTTGCCGCTCACTCTGATTGTGGCAATGGGCTGCTGATGCTGCAGCCAAGAAGTCGTTTACGAGTACCCCCTTCGTGGGGCACAGGTTGTTTGGGGAACGCCTGGACCTCCTGGTCAGGGATGGTCGGCTCCCTCAGAGACGGAAGCCAGCTCGGCCCTTTCGGAACTCCTCTGCCTATCGCTCCTTTTGAGGAGGAAGAGGCACTTCATTCTCAGGTGGCCGCAGAGATACCTGGGGTAGAGGTAGGTCCCGCGGCCGACCCAATCCAGCTTCAGGAGCCAAGTCCAAACCTCCTGCCAAGTCCCCTCAGGCATGAGGGGGCGCCCTCAGCCATCCGGGTGGGGGGGCGGCTTCTGCTGTTTGCTCAAATGTGGAGACGGCGCGTCTCGGATCGGTGGATTCAGGAGGTAGTGTCCTCCGGTTACAAAATAGAGCTGGCAGTCAGGCCGCCCACAAAGTTTCTCCGTTACGGATATCCCGAAACCCACTAAAGGCCCAGGCATTGAGAACGGCTGTGCAACACCTCCTGTGGATAGGTGTGATTTTCGCTGTCCCCCCTGGCCACACAGTCGCTCTTGTGGTGGTTGTACTCAGGAACCTGCTGGTGGGCAAGTCCTTTCTGACTCTCCATTGGGAGATAGTTACCACGGATGCCAGTCTGACAGGCTGGGGAGGCGTTTGGCAGACTCAGAAGATCCAGGGTCAGTGGGGTCCGCAGGAGAACCGCTTACCCATAAATATCGGTTGGTGCTTCTTCGCTTGATTCTGACTTAGGCAGAGGAGAATGTTCCCTGCATTTCGGCGGTTTACATTCCTGGGGTAGAAAACCAGGAGGCAGACTCCCTGAGCAGGAATGCCTCATGCCTGGGTGAATGGTCCCTCAGCAACAAGACCTTTCACGCTCTGTGTCTCCGCTGGGGTCAGCCGAACGTGGACCTGTTTGCGTCCAGACACAATCACAAGCTCCCAAGGTTTGTCTCCCTCTCGAGAGATCCTCTGGCCATTGCCACAGACGCTCTGGCAATTCCCTGGACGGAGTTCAAGTTCCTTTATGCTCGATATGTGGCTTCCCTACGATACTGAGAATTTACTGACTTGAGGTGTTGAGACTTGAGGTGTTGAGACCATATTGTCCCTCCTAAAGTGGCGAAGTGGATGCGGGGTGATTTACTCTGGCCTGAGTGACAGAGGTTGCCTTCCCTGAGCAGGCCCATTTTTCCAATTGGGTTTTATGGAGTGGGGAAAGGCCTAATAATTACCATAGGTGCCTAAGGGCCTGGACAGGTGGTATCCCTTCCCGGTTGAGCCAGTCCGCCTCTGGTCCCGCCTCCCCGATGTGGACTCCCCCGTGTTGGGGTTATTCAACACTACGGTTATGCCATCACCCTATACTGCTTCCATGTGCGATCCTGCTGACAGGCGCAGGGATCGCTGGCTTGTTATGCATTCACCTTGCCGGTGCTTGCTTCGCCCTGTGTGCCGCGGCTATTGTCTCCTTAGCTATCTGAAGAAGGTGGGATGGCTTGTAGATATTACTAAGCTTCGCAAGCGGGCAGAGGAGTTAAGGACCTCAAAGCTTGCGTGGATATTATTGCATTGTTATCTTCGCTATGGACAATGGTGTGCTGCTCGACGCCAGGGTTCGTCCCTGCTTGTTGCGCTTCGTTGCTCTCTCTGATGGCGGCAATGGTCGGCTGACGCTGCGGCCAAGAAGTTGCTCACTAGTATCCCCTTCGTGGGGCACAGGTTATTCGGGGAGCGTCTGGACCTCCTGGCTTAGGATGGGAGACTCCCTCAGCGACGGAAGGCTTTTGTTATTGCTCACGTCTGGAGACAGCGTGTCTCGGATCAGTGGATTCAGGAGGTGGTTTCCTCCGGTTACAAATAGAGCTGGCGGTCAGGCCACCCCGAAGTTTTCTTCAGTCTCGCATGTCCCGGAATCCTGCGATGGTACAGGGCCTGAGAATGGCTATAAAGAATTTCCTGCGACTAGGTGTAATTAGCCATGTACCTCTTCAGGAGCAGGGTCAGGGGCCTTACTCCGACCTGTTCACGGGTTCCAAAAGGATGGAACGTTAAGACCTATCTTGGACCTGAAGGGTCACCAGAGGTTTCTGAGATTTGCTCTGGAGGGCCAGCACTATCAATTGTCGCTCTACCATGCGGGATATCCTCTGCCCCCCCCGGGTTTTCACCAAGGTGCTAGCGGGCATCATAGCTATTCTGAGGAATCAGGGCGTTCGTGTGCTGCCTTATCTGGACGATTTCCTGATTGCGGCTCAGTCCCTTCAGCAGGCCGAGAGCAACACCCGGACGGCGTTATCCACTCTCGAGGAGTTCGGCTGGGTAATCATCTACCCTAGGTCTTCATTATCTCCCTCAACGGTGAAGTCCTTCCTGGGCATGACGCTAGACATCTCTCAGGTCCAGGTGTTCCTACCACAGCAGAAGGTGGTGGGGCTTCAGGCGCAGGTGCTAGCCTTGCTGTCTTGCCTACGACCCTCGATCTGTTTGGGGATGAAGCTGGCGGGCTTTCTGGTTTCCTGCTTCTAGGCAGTGCCCTTTGCTCAGTTCCACATAGACCTCTTCTGTTGAACCTGCTTACCGTCTGAGATCGGATGCAGGAGTCGCTGGAACTTTCTTGTCCCCTCTGGCCAGACAGTCCCTCTTATGGTGACTGGACTCCAGGAACCTACTGGTGGGCCATTCCTTCTGGCTCCCCGGTGGGAGATTTTTGCCGTGGATGTCAGTCTGACTGGCTGGGGAGGCGTCTGGTGGACGCAGAAGTTTCAGGGTCAGAGGGCCCTGCGTGTGAACCACTTGCCCATAACTCTCCTGGAGCTGAGAGCGATCCTGTTGGTGCTTCTTCAATTCACTCCCGACTTAAGGGGTCGTGCAATTCTGGTTCGCTCGGACAATCAGACGGTTGTCGCTTACATCAATCACCAGGGCGGGACTCGGAGCAAACGAGCCCTCAAGGAGCCGACCCAGATTCTGACTTGGGCAGAAGAGAATGTTCCCTGCATCTCGGCGGTTTACACCCCCGGGGTAGAATACCAGGAGGCAGACTCCCTGAGCAGGAGTGCCTCACGCCTGGGGGAATGGTCTCTCAGCAACAACCTTTTCACGCTCTGTGTCTCGGCTGGGGTCAGCCGGACGTGGACCTTTTGCGTCCAGACACAATCGCTAGCTCCCAAGGTTCGTCTCCCTGTCAAGAGATCCTCTGGCCTTTGCCACAGTTGCTCTGGCAAATCCTTGGATGGAGTTTAGGCTCCTTTATGCATTCTCTCTGTTTCCACTCCTGGGCCATTTGCTGCGCAAGATAGCCAAGGAGGGGGTACCAACCATCCTGGTGGCCCCTTGCTGGCCGAGAAGGAGTTGGTTTGCGGACACAGTTCAGATGTCAGTGGATCTATACATCATGCCCGACGACCCAGGGCTTCTCATTCAGGGGTTGCTGCGGCACCCCAATTTACAGACGCTGGCTTTGACGGTTTGGTTATTGAAACCTCTATCCTGACAGAGAGGGGGCTGTCGGCCACGGTTGTGCAGACAATGATTCAGGCTCGGAAGAGGTCTTCTTCCATGATATACTATAGAGTTTGGCGTGCTTACTTTGCTTGGTATGAATCCAAGAGTCTCCCTTGTCGCACATTTTCTCCAATATCTCCAGGATATTGGAATTTTTACATCATGGCTTAGACTTGGGTCTCCAGCTGAGCACCCTTAAAGTGGACCAACACCCAGGATTTTGACTATCCTGGGTATTGGTCCACTTCCCCGGGGCACCCCTGATCGGGGGTGTGAAACCCCCCAGAAAGCCCCCAAAACTCACCTCTCCCCGCTCCCATGTGGCCGCGCCGTCCAATCGGCGCCGACGTACAAGCTGATTGACAGCAACGTACAAGCAGCTTGCCCGTCGGTGCCTCCCGCGCGTCACTCTTGACGTGTGCGCGCCCGTGCCGGCCATTCAGAGACGGCCGGCGCGGGCGCGCGCACGGCTAGAGGGGCGCGAGGGAGACGGCGCCGGCCGCCGAAGACAAGGTAAGGTGATTTGGGGGTGTTTGGTGGGGTTTCACCCCGCGGGACATCCCGATCTCGGACCCTGAAAGTGATCTTTTTGGTAACCATCACCTCCGTGCGTCGCATGTCTGAACTGGCCACGCTTGTAGGTAGCCTCCTTACTTGAGCGGCATAAGGATAAGGTGATATTCGCTTAAGCCTGATTTTTTGCCTAAGGTCTTTTCTCCCTTTCATCTTAATGAGGAAGTTGTTTTGCCTTCCCTTTGTCCAGAACCATCTAATTCTAAGGAAAGGACCCTCCATGCCTTGGATGTGGTCAGAGCCATTAAGTACTACCTGCTTGCGACTGAATCCTTCAGGAAGTCAGATTCGCTCTTTGTTCTCACTGAGGGTTCCAGAAAGGGTTTGCCTCCGGCCAAGTCCACTCTCAGTAAGTGGCGGTGGTGCAAGCATATTATGCAAGGGAAAGGAACCCCCTTTTTCGTTTTACAGCTCATTCCACTAGAGCTATTGGTGATTCCTGGGCTTTTCAGCACCAGGTCTCTGTTGCACAAGTTGTAAGGCCGCTAGTTGGTCTTCTGTTCATACTTTTACAAAGTTTTACAAGGTTGACGTGAGGGCCTCAACTGATGCTGTCTTTGGCCGAAGGGGGTTCAGGCGGTAGTGAAATGAACTACTTGCTGTTCCGCACTGGGGATCCCGCTCTTATGGGCACTGCTTTTGGATGTCCCACATGTCATCACTTCTGGGACGACCGGGACTGGATATAGTGAAAAATCCAATTCTGTGAAACTCACCTGTAGAATTGTTTTTGAATATATCCAGTCCAGGTCGTCCCACCCCGCCCTTGTTTATTATCTCTTGTTTGCTTTTTATGGTTATTACCTTTTTTGTATGGACATTGTCCTTAAGGTTTTTTGTTGAGAGTGTACATGCTGAAGCTATGGGAAGTACCATGGTTTCTTGGCCTCCCGGCCTGTCTCTTTTATTATTGCTTTTTGACACTGGGAATTCTACTGAGATGGCTCCTTTTATAGGAGGTCGGGAGGAGTTACAGCTTTGGATCTTGCAACTGCGCCACCTGGTGGCGGACTACCCACATGTCATCACTTCTGGGACGACCTGGACTGTGTCCGGCCACCGTGTAAGTCAGTATTACCGGTCTGGGACTTGAATTTAGTACTGTCTGCTCTTCAGGGTCCTCCTTTCGAACCTCTGTGCGATGCTGCATTGCCTATTTTGACTCTCGAAGTGGCCTTTTTGGTAGCGATCACCTCAGTGCGTCGTGTATGAGAGCTGGCCGCACTTTGTATGAAGCCTCCCTATTTTGAGTGGCATAAGGATAAGGTGGTTTTTCGCTTTAAACCTGATTTTTTGCCTAAGGTCGTTTCTCCCTTTCACCTTAATGAAGATGCGGTCTTGCCTTCTTTGTGTCCAGCACTGACTAATTCTAAGGAAAGGACCCTCCATGCCTTGGATGTGGTCAGAGCCATTAGGAAGCCTTCAGGAAATCGGATTTGCTGTTTGTCCTAACAGAGGGCTCTAGGAAAGGTTTGCCACCAGCCAAGTCCACTCTCAGTAGGTTGAACAAATTTGTAAGGTCGCCACTTGGTCTTCAGTTCATACTTTTACAAAGTTCTACAAAGTTGATGTCAGGGCCTCAGCTGACGCTATCTTTGGCCGAAAGGTACTTCAGGTGGTAGTGAAATGAACTACATGCTGTTCTGCACTGCTTTTGGATGTCCCACATGTCATCACTGGGATGACCTGGACTGGATATAGGGAAAAATACAATTCTGTGAAACTCACCTGTAGAATTGTTTTTGAGTATATCCAGTCCAGGTCGTCCCACTCCGCCCTTGTTCATTATCTCTTGTTTGCCTATTATGGTAATACCATTTTTTATTCTTGGACTTGAGTTCTTAAGGTTGTTAGAGAGAGTACAAGCTGAAGCTATGTGAAGTAACATGGTTTCTTGGCCTCCTGGCCTGTCTCCTCTTTTACTGCTTTTTAACCACTGGGGAATGATAGAGGGACACCTGCCTTTATAGGGGGCCGGAAGGAGCGACAGCTTTTGATCTTGCAGTCGAGCGCCCCCTGGGGGTGGAATACCACATGTCATCACTGGGACGACCTGGACTGGATATATTCAAAAACAATTCTACAGGTGAGTTTCACAGAATTGTATTTTTCTGCTGGTGACGACAGCATCTCTGGTTCCTCCTCGGACGAGCATTCTTGCCTCCCGGATGATACAGAGAGTTTGCTCTCTTCCGTGCTCCTCCCAGAGCGGCTAAGACGAAGCAGGGTGATTTATTTCGGCCTGAGAGGCAAAGACGGGTCTTCCCTGAGCAGCCTGATTTTTCTAACATGATCCTTAAGGAATGGGAAAGGCTCAACAAGTTACCGTCGGTCCCCAAGGGCCTGGATAGGCGGTACCCCTCCCGTGTCGGGCTTGTCCAATACCACTGTTATGCCTTCACCTGACAATGTGTCTTTACGTGACCCTGCAGACAAGCGCATGGATCAGCTGGTCTGCCATGCTTTCACCTTTGCGGGTGCTCTCTTTCGCCCTGCGTGTGCCTCGCCGATCGTTTCACTAGCCAACAGGAGAAAGGTCAGACACCTTGTGGCTAGGGCTTAGGCTTGAAAGTGAGCGGAGGAGTATAAGGAACTCAAGGCCTGCTTGGATTTTATTGGCTTTGTTGTTACTGCCATGGATGATGTGGTCAGGCTTGGCGCCAGAATTTCGGCCTTGATTGTTGCTTTATGCCGCTCGCTCTGGTTGAAGCAGTGGTCAGCTGATGCGGCTGCCAAGAAGTCCCTCACAAGTCTACCTTTTGTGGGAAGCCGGCTGTTTGGGGAACGACTGGACCTCTGGGTCAAGGATGGTAAGCTCCCTCAGAGAAGAAAGCCTGCTCGCTCTTTTCGAAACCTCTCTTATCGGTCTTTTCGGGGAGGAAGAGGATCTTCATTCCCAGGTGGCCGCAGAAATATCTAGGGCAGAGGTAGGTCCCACAGCCGGCTCAACTCCTCCTGGGGAGCTAAGCCCAAACCCTCAGCCAAGCCTACTCAGGCATGAGGGGGTGCCCTCACCCATACGGGTGGGGGGACGGCGTCTGCTGTTTGCTCAGATCTGGAGTTACGTCTCGGATCGGTGGATTCAGGAGGTAGTATCCTCCGGTTAGCCAGGCCACCCACAAAATTCCTCCGTTCAAGGATATCCTGAAACCCGCACATTACTATGGAATGGCCTCCACCCACTCCCAATTTTATACCCCCCAGAGACTGACTCTTGCACTCAATAAGTAATAAAATTAATGGATTTTATTATGCATACTTAAAAGACACACAAATTAAAAACAAGATGACTGTGCCATAAGAAATAGCGCCACCAGGGGGAGCCTACACTCCTATTAAGTTCCTCACAAATCTATACTGCTGTTAGCTAATATAGCTATATTGCATATGTGTGTGTATATATATATATATATATATATATATATATATATATATAAATGACCTGAAGTGACAGTGCTTTCCTAAGTACATACATTTCAAATAAATAACATCAAATCATACAGATAAATAGTGCAAAATATAAAAAGAACTCAGTACAAGATTAAAGTGCAACAGTGCAAAACATCTCAAGAATGAACAAAGTGCTTACTTATATGTGTAATAGGCTGCCCCCCCCCCCCCCCCCGGGCTGTGACCAACTCGTTTCGATCCTTCCCAGTCTCTTGCTCACGGCCAGTATTGAACAGAATGTCCCGTCGGGTTTGATTTGATTTGCCGGGAGGAGCTACATCTTTGATCTTGCAAGCAAGCGCCCCCTAGGGGCGAACACCCCCAATCATGAAGATATCGGGACGGCCTGGACTGGATGGATACAAAAACAATTCTACAGGTAAGTTTCACAGAATTGTATTTTTTGGGACGACTGGGGGGTTCACACTGTGGAGCATCCCACTTTAGTATGCCCCAGGGGCACGGAACCAAACCCAAGAAATTCAAAATGCTATTTTTTGTTTCAAGTTTTTGCAACCCTCCCTCCTGCAGCACAATTTGAGTCTTGAATAAAAACTTGCCTAGCCACCACAATTCTCCCATGACTCTAAGGGGTGCAGGGCATTGCATGGGTAACACTTGGACTGGCGGGGTGACAGTTGTTCAAGTAGGACTTGGCACAGTAAGAGGGTGGTGTGGATAGAGGTCACCAAAAGCTTGGACTTATGAAGGGTTTCATTGCCTTCTCTGGACAACCTCACCACTTTTTTCCAGTTTTTAAAGGGACAGCCTGGGCCAAAAAATGGATACCCTATCTCCCCTGCAGCTGCTTTACCTACTTCAACTGGCTTTTATTTAACCTACGTTGGGATCAGCTGAATTGACGCCTATTTTTAAAAAAAGGTGTTGGTTGCTTTAATGCATGTCTGGCACATCTGTGTGGCCCAGCAGTGCCAACATGGTAGATGAAACTGCTAAAATAGGTTTCTGTATTATTCACTGAGCCACAACCCTCCTTGAACTGGAAATGGCTGAAATGCCCAAATTGTTGAATTTTACATATATATAGCATGCCCAACCCTGGGGAGTGCCGGTACTGGATACTTCTGGGATCTGAGGTATAGTTTGGTACTTGTGGGTGTATCCGCAAGCCAGCATTCAAAATACACTTGGCAAATGCTCATGTTGCAGGACTAAACAATAGAGTAACTGGCAATCTAAGGGTTTCCAGGTGCTTTATTAAAGCGGAGCTCTAACAATACTGTTCAGGCAGTACAACTTATACAGCCGTTGCAATTTGCTTCCAGCAGCATTCACCTTCCACAGTTAACCTTTTCCACAAGGATGCATTTCCCTGTTTAAATCCATTGGAATCCTAGCAGGAATCTTGTTGAACAATCTAAAACTGTATTGCGCTCTAGAGTTGTGGCAGTAGGTGATCCAGATCCTCTTCTGGCCTCTATTGTGGTAGAAATGTGTATCGTGGTCAAATGCCCTGATGCCACATGCCCGCTGGAGATTGTTAACCACTACTTGGCTCTTCTGTGTTAGTGTTCTATGGGATGCTCACCAGTCCATCGAACGCAATGGGTCATGTAGATGGCAGCTAGGAAGCAAAACCTAGCTTTGCAGAAGACT
Source organism: Gastrophryne carolinensis (assembly GCA_027917425.1). Lineage (NCBI taxonomy): Eukaryota > Metazoa > Chordata > Amphibia > Anura > Microhylidae > Gastrophryne > Gastrophryne carolinensis. The sequence continues at coordinate 47,960,757 of CM051234.1, read as the reverse complement.
TCTGTTGGGTGCAAGGCTGTTACAGGAAATTAGGTGCCATATTGCAGGCAAAAGTAGCATTCTCTCAGGGAGCCCACAATATGGGTGGGCGCTACAGTGTTGGAACCGAAGTTTCTGGGGGTGTGATTTTGGCCAACATGTAGGAGCACCTAAAAATCTTGTGTTAGCAGCGGAAGTTCAAGCTTCTGCCACCCAAAAAAATCCTTTCAATAGAGCGTGGGTGGATATGGAGGGCAAAACTTTGACCATGCGGGTTCTCCTAGGAACTAGTTTGATAAGATCCACTTTGCTAAGTAGTCATCCAGTCAGGTTCCCCACTATGCTTACATGCACCAAACCCTGCCATTCCTTTGTGATTGGCCATGTTGCTTTAAATGGACATTCTGTATCTTATCTGTTTTGGCCAAGAACACCATTTACTGCTATGGCTTTCAGACCTGGTGGACAAGCCTCTCCTCCAATCTCTGCAGTCACTCTGGTTTGCCATTTGGTGCAGGAGAAAGTCAGTCAGTTTGGCTAAAGTAGTGGTTGGCAGATGCCACTTCCCAAGATTTTGGTTACCTTACCCTTTTATTGGAGCACACAAACTTTGTGGGCAGTTGTTTGATAGTGAAGGTCACTGGTGGAAAGAGCGCCCAATTGCCCTTGAGGTGGAACGGCAGAAGCACCTTGAATGGCATCTGCCTTCTTACAGTGTCATTTAGAGGTCAACTCATTTCATGCCAGAGATCGCAATCAACCCCCAAAAATCTTTTACCATTTTTACACAGAGCCAAAGGCACGAGTCAGGTAGGTGTTCATGATGGGAGTACAAAACAGAATTATAAATGACTGTTCTGGACAGACTTTTTCAGTTCAACCACCCTTAGTGGTGTCTGCTGAACTAGCCCACGTCTGGCAGTCTGTGGCAGACTGGGCAAAGAATCTGCCTAGGATATTAACGACCCTCAAGCGTCCCGTAACTAGTTGATCAGTGTGTTAGCTCAGGTTATGTCATTGCAGGGACAGTTTACAGGTAGGGGTGTATATGGCTACTTAAGCTTTAGTATTCTAGGGGCACATAATGCCCACCTAATCCCATAAATCAGTGCAGACCAGTTCTCCCTATAGTCAGTCCTGAGACTTCCTGAATATATACCCTCCTTACCTTTTCACTGTCTCTGGCTTTCTATGATTCCCAGAGATTGGGGAGGATTGTAACTGGGACTGTGGCAACTTTAAGCTGTTGTACATTCTGTTGTTTACTTTCCTGTCTGAGAACATTAAGCTTAAAGCAGGGTGCGGGATGGCACTGTGCATCGGGAAGGGGGGGGGGGGGGGTGCAGAGAGGGGTCATTGCGCAGGGGGGTTTCAGCAATCTAGATGCCCCCTTGAGATGGTCAACTGCGCTGTCCCGCACCTGTTCATTAGGAAACTGGTGAGGGAACTCTTTGAACTGATACAAAGCTTCCCAGTGCAAGAAGTTAAACTAGTAGATCCCGGTACATGGAAGTAGTGAGACTAGTGGCAGAACCTTATAACTGCCTGCCCAAGCATCCTGATCTCCACACTTATGACCCATTCTGTCACCACAATTTCGTGATGAAACAGTCAGGTCATTAAAGCCAGCTGCTAAGCCCTAGAGCCCAAAGGTCCATCAGCGACGGGGACCTTCACCACAATCGGAGAGAGGAAACTATTGTGGCCATAGTTTACATTAGAACCTAGAAGGCCTAGTTCTGCGAAGGAAAAAGTCTTCTCATTAAAGACTATTTTCAATTTCAATGACATTTATAAAAGTTTCCATCATTGTGTGCTGATATCCTTCAATCCTGTTCTGTCTGCCCACGACCTCGGCCTGTTTACGACTTCGATCCTGTTCTGTCTGCCCATCACCTCGGCTTGTTTACGAATTCGATCCTGTTCTGTCTGCCCACGACCTTGGCTGGTTTACAATTTCGATCCTGTTCTGCCTGCCCACGACCTCAGCCAGTTTACGAATTCTATCCTGTTCTGCCTGCCCACGACCTCGACCAGTTTGCGAATTCTATCCTGTTCTGCCTGCCCACGACCTTGGCTTGTTTACAACTTTGATCCTGTTCTGCCAGACACGACTGCAGCTTGTTTCACGCTGGTCTGTCTTATACCCAGAACTTGGCAAAACCCACTCCTAGGTCGCCTGACCTGGGGCCTTCCTGCAGCCCAGCCTATCCTCACCTTTAGAGGATCTAATGAAAACCAGGTTTGTCCTTAGATTCCAGGATTCCCGGTCGAGAGGTGAGACGGTTCTTAGTCTCCCCAATCAGGGTTCACACCCGGTAGTCTGACAGTAGCTCCTCCCCGCCCATATATTCTCTGGCTGCACTTTCCACTCCAGTTCATTCTTGCAGTCTGACTCAGGCTGTGAAGATGTAGCAAGGATTTTATTTTATCTGTTACTTTTTGCTTTGAGAATTATTTTCCTGTTTTTTCAGGAAGCGGGGGCATAAACCCTCTTGGACTTCCAGACCCTTTGTTGGACCCGTCCTGCCCCCCTCCAAATAGCAATCCTGCTAATGTAATAAAAGAAAAAAAGACACTCACCTTCATCTCGAATCCGGCCCCCAATATCGGCAGTGCTGCAGCTGGCGGCACCGAACAACCTCCACCATCTTCCTGGAAGTCCCGGCCAGCCATTGAGAGCAGCGCTCACCACATCCCGGAGCTCTTACTAGCACAGGCAGCAACAGAAGCAGTGTCCTGCACTGTGGTAGCAGCACGGAGGCTCCATTTTCGGCAGGGAATGCTCTCCTTCTCCAGGGTCAAGGTAGGACTTCTAATGGGAATACTCTTTGATGGTTTCTGTATTGCTCCTTTTTTTTTCTTCCCTGATAAGTTTTCTTTTCTTTTAAACTTCTTGGAGCATTGGGAGGCAGTATGCACGGCATTAAACTGATTGGACGAGCACATGCGCCATGGGAACGGCAGAAAAGTAAGTTGAGGTGATCTGGGGGGGTTTCACACATTTCAACATCCCAATTTGGGGTTTGGGATGCCCTCGGGGCAAGAACCAATCTACAGGATAGTCAAAATCCTGGTGATTGGTCCACTTTAATTTCAATTTATATTTAATCTTGACTAGTACTTGTATTTTCTGTATTTACCACCAGGTGGCATTACAGCATCATGTTTGATGCTAGTAGTAAATCCAGGAAAAATCTGCTCTTTTTGCACCTGGATGGTGAAGACTATGAAGCTTTTTTAAAGTGGACCAAAACCCAGGATTTTGACTATCCTGAGTTTTGGTCCATTCCCCCATGAAACCCCCCAGATCGCCTGAGGTAACTCACCTCATCCTGGTCCTACGGCGCATGTGCGGCCACGTGCCCAATCAGCGTGCTTGGAGCTGCTGAGCTATGCACGTCTGAGCGACGTCTTAGCAGTGCGGCTCCGAGTGTTCTGCCGGTCCCATCTCCAGCTTCCTTCCAACAGGGAGCGTGCACGCGCCGGCCATTCACAAATGGCTGGCGCGGGTACGCGCCCAGCTAGAGGGTTAGCAGGGATGCGGCCGCGGCCCGCTCATGCGCCATTGAACCGCAAAGTAAGATAAGTGTAGCGGGCAACCTGGGGTGTTTCACACACAAAATCGGGATGCCCCGGGGGGAGGGAATCAATCGGGAATCTTATAGTCTATGAGACTCCAGGGCAGGCATACTTGCTCCCCCCAGGACACTCCAATCGGGGGTGCCCCACTGTCTGAAACCCCCAGGTCGCCCGAAAACTCACCTTCGCTCCCGATCCAACGGCCAATGTGCAAACAGGGGCCGCATCCCCGCTATCCCTTTAGCAGGACGCATGCCCGCCCCAGGCATTTCTGAATTGCCGCCGCATCACTCTCCCTGTTAGAGGGTAGCAGGGGATGCGGCCGACAGCGCGCTCAGATCCGCTCGTATTAGACAAGCTCCTGGACGAAGTGGCTTGAGCAGATCCGAGCGTGCTGCTTGTACGATCACCAGCGTGTGCGTCGTATGGCCGGGAAGAGGTGAGCTTGTTCGAGTGACCTGGGGGGTTGCATACAGCGTGGCACCCCCCGATCACGGTGCCCAGGGGGCAAGGACCAGAACGCAGTAATAAAACTTTTTGTTCAAAATACTCCCCCATGATGGCTCTGTGGGAACGTGGAACTAGGCGGGTATGTAGCCTATTCTGATTTATGGAGATGTACATACTGTGAGGCATCACATATTAGAATGGCCTCTAGGGACGAAATAATCCAAACGTCCGTACAGACTTCTGGTACATTTTAGATCATTGATTTGTGATACTGTCCGATTGATGGGACCTTTCATATTTCATTTTAAAACTTTCCCGCTGTGTATGGTGGTCTGCTCACCTTTAGTTGCACTACTTTGGGACATCCTGGTGGTATCTGTGTCTCCCAAGAAATGGTGTCTCCCCAGGGCCGTATTTGGTGTTCATGCTGCCCTAGGCACCTAAAGGGCTGGCACCCCCTTTTGTTATTAGGTTTATGTTATATAGATTTATGTGGGACCTTGGGTGATTGAGTGTGGGCCCCTTGCGGTGTGGTTTGGCTCCAAACATGGTGATAAAGTTGTGTATGGTGAATACTGCTAAAGAATAAAAACTAAAAAAAATAGAAGGAATGACAAAGTATAGAAGGGATGACTTAAAGAAAGAGAAATACGGAACATAAGAATAGAAGGAATGACAGCAGAAATGTAAGCAGAAAGAAGGAATCACAAAAAAATAAAGATGAAACGAAATAAAAATAAAATTCAAAGAAAGAATGAACGACAAAATCAAAAAGAAAGAACGAATGACAGAAACAAAGAGAATAAATGGAAAGACAGGAAAAAAAGCCGGTAAGAGAAAAGGAATGGGAGACAAAAAGAGCTGGAAGGAAAAAAACAATAGAAGGAATTGCAGAAAAAATAAATGGAAAGAAAAGGAATGACTCAACAAATAAAAATTAAGAAAGATACTATATGAAAAGGATATAATAAAACAAAAGGAAAAAAAGAATACAAGAACTGACAAAAAAGCTCTGCCAATGGCCAATTTGCCTCTAGTTGCCAGTCCTTAGTCATGGCTACTGCATGGGGGCGGCCCAGGGAAGAGGAAATGAGGTGGGCCCTCCCTATGTGCAGTGGCCCTGGCATCTGCCTGAGTATGCCAAGTGCTGACGCCTGCCTGACGTTGCAGTTCGCTAATATAAAAAAAATGTGTACAGAGGAGAGGTTTGGAGGGGTGAAATGCAGAGAAGCACGCATTTGTATTATAGATTACTGACACACAGGAGTCACATGGCCACAGCTATAAAGGGAAGAGGATTAGACTGCAGACTGCCTTTAACCTGTTGCGCCCTCTCCTTGTCTATATATTTTCCTAGTGCACAGCACGGCCTGCTTCATGTAGTCCTGTGCCTCCCAGCCTTGGTTGACGGATCGGGTGAGGGTAGAGGAGCAATAGGGTCAGGTGCTCGGGGAGCACTGCTCCAAGCCGCAGACCCTGTACCACAAAGGGTAGCCGGCCATAGGCTTTATGGTGAGCCTGCTGAGAGATGAGGAACTCCTGTCTCTGCTATGTGTGGGGGTGAGTCGTGTTTGGGGACTTGCTATCCTGTGTCCTCTTTTTTTTTTATTCTGTCTCTCTTGCCTTTGGTGTCCCCTGCCCCCCCCCCCCTGCCATCCGGCCCCATCTGGCTGCTCCCACCGCTGCCTCCCCTCTCCCCCTCTCCTCCACGGGTGTTCAGGGGGGTGGTAGCGGCGGGTGGGTTTTTCGGTTGTTGTCCGTTGTGCTGTCTCGCCGCCGCCGCGGTGGGCGACGCCTCTGCTGTGTTGCGATGCGGACTGTCATGGCGCTGGCGGGGGTCACGTGAGAGTGTTGTCGCGCTCTTCTGGGAGGGCAGGGGATGACGCGTATCGCATCGTGCCCCCGCGGCCCGCCCCTCAAGGTTCTCATTCCGGCGCCATTTTGCGGCCTGCGTGCTGTGTCCGGAGGACCATCTTTCAGCGTGGGCTGCGGCGGTGATCTGTTAGCCTGATCCTCCACTCGGTGGGCCGGCTGTACGGCGATCGACTTCTCTTCCCAGTTCTGCGCTCCCTCAGACATCTCCTACTCCCCCGCACCTGCATTTAGCCCCCAGTGAGGGGGATACTAGCAGGGGGTCCCAATCTGACCTGGCACTGCGCGTGGCCAGCATTGAAAGGCAGCTGGCCCGACCTGTGATGGGCAAGGTCTCTGGCAAGAAGCAGGATCTTGACACCGCGCCTTCCTTCTTTGCTGAGGGGAATCTGGGCCTTCATGTGTTTGGCAGCCGGGTTTGGAAGTCTTTGAAATTTCAGGGTCAGTGGAGCCCCCAGGAGGCCCATGCACCCATCAACATTCTAGAGCTGCGGGCGATCAGGTTGGTTCTCTCCCAGTTGACCCCGCACCTTCGGGGTCGGGCTGTTCAGATTCGCTCGGACAACCAGACAGCGGTTGCCTACATCAATCATCGGGGGGACTCGGAGCAAGCGAGCCTTCAAGGAAGTGTCCCTGATACTGTCTTGGGCGGAAGAGAATGTCCCATCTCGGCGGTCTACATTCTGGGGGTGGAGAACCTGCAGGCAGACTCCCTGAGCAGGGGGACGTCTCGGCTGGAGGAATGGTCCCTCAGCAACAAGGTGTTTCACTCCCTTCACTACGGATGCGCTAGCGATTCCTTGGACGGAGTTTCGGCTCCTCTATGTGTTCCCTCCCCTTCCTCTGCTGGGCAGGGTGCTGCGCAAGATAGCCCAGGAGGGGGTACCAGCCATTCACAGGGTTTGGATTCAGGCCTTCAACTACCCTCAAGGGGCAGGTGTCAGCTCTGGCTATTTTTTTCCAAAGATCCTTTGCCAATCACCGGCTGGTTAAGATTTTCTTCCAGGGAGTTACTCATGTGCGTCCGCCTCGTAAACCTATGCTACCGGTTTGGGACTTATATCTGGTGTTGTCTGCTCTGCAGGGTCCTCCCTTTGAGCCTATCCGTGGGGCTGTGTTGCCCATTCTGACTCTTAACGTGCCCTTTTTGGTGGCTATTACTTCGGTCAGGTGTTTTTCTGAGCTGGGGACGCTTTCCATTAAACCTCCTTATTTTGAGCGGCATCAGGATAAGGTGGTGTTTCGGCTTAAGCCGGGTTTCTTGCCTAAGGTTGTGTCTGCTTTTCATCTCAATCAGGACATTGTCTTACCTTCCTTGTGTCCTAACCCTGCTAATTCCAAGGAACGGACCCTTCATTCTCTGGATGTTGTTAGGGCATTAAAGTTTTATTTGGTTGCTACTGAGTCTTTCAGGAAATCGTGCTGTTGGTGCCTCTTGGGCTTTTCAGCACCAAGCTTCCGCTGAACAAGTTTGTAAGGCCGCTACTTGGTCTTCTGTTCGTATCTTTTCCAAGTTTTACAAGGTTGATGTTAAGGCCTCAGCTGATGCTGCTTTTGGCCGCAAGGTACTTACTCTTTGGGGATCCAACCCTACCTTACGGACACTGCTTTTGGATGCCCCAGACGTAAGGACTACATGAAACAGGCCGTGCTGTGAACTAGGAAAAATACAATTCTATGAGTACTCACCTGTAGAATTGTTTTTACTATGCACAGCACGGCCTGTTTCATCCCTCCCTTGTTATCGTTATCTTTGGTTGCCTTTGTATGGTGATTTGTTCCAAAGTTAGTTGTGAGGGTTCTTTTTACCTTTTTTACCTTTATTTCCTCCCGGCTTCTTGTAAAACTACTTTTCAACACTGGAGGTCTATGGGTGATTCCGGTTTTTATATGGGGCCGGGAGGAGCCACAATTCTTCTGCAGTACACTGCGCCACCTTGTGGCGGAATACCCAGACGTAAGGAACAGGCCGTGCTGTGCATAGTAAAAACAATTCTACAGGTGAGTACTCACAGAATAGTATTATTACACACACTCTGTGGGAGAGCATTTGTAAGGAGGCATTTGTAACGTGGCAACATTTTTTTTTCATGATAGCAGTAATGTCAGCCCCCCCATTTCAGGGGGCCACCCTAGGCACAGGCCTAGGTTTGCCTAATAGTAAATACAGCCCTGTGTCTCCCAAGAAATGGACATCATGGCGAATCTGATAAAATCCTGTGTTAGGTCCTCAAACTACATAGGCATCGCTGGATCACATGACCCCATTTACGGCCCTTATTCCACTTTATGTGCCATTCCTGGATGTGTAGCTCTTTCAGCAATGCCATTTTATTTTATATTCGGTTCCCCTAATTGCCAGGATTTTATTTATCGGGAATGAAATGTCTCGACTAGTTTCCTTGAGACGACTGAAGAATTCTATTTTTCTCCAGGTGGAACAAAATTTGATTAAATCCGGAGCACGGTGAGCCGTCAGCCTTGTGAATTATCTGATTACTTTGCAGGCATTGGCCGGAGATTACGCAACCTTTTTGTAGAAAATAAGCAGCTTTGTGACGGCAATGGAAACATGAATGGCGGTGCCTGAACCACCAATTGATCTAAATAGGAAGCAAACAAACAAGGATTGGAACACTCCGGCTCCTGTTGAGCCGATTGAGATATTTAGATGTCAACAAATCTGGAAAATCTCATTACTTCATGGCTGTTTAACCCCTTCCCTCAAGAATGTATTTACCGCTTGAGGCCATGCACATATTTCCAAGACAGGAAGGTGACCATGTTTGAAATGATCCTCTGGGGCTTGTGTCTTATTATGTAGCCAATTCTTATAAATAACGTATTATGTGAGAAATACTGGGTGTGAGCCACCATCTCTGTGTGGAGTTTTGTTTCCCATGTGTATGGCCTTGATTCATTAAAGGTAGAAAAAAATTCTCATGGTATTAAAAAATTCAATTCATGAGTAAAAAGCCTGAGAATTTCACTGTTACTGAATCACTAGATAAAAATACAATGAAAGTCAATGGCAGCTTTCACTACAGTGCAGATAGGAGTAAACAGTTCTCTACTTTTCTTAGTAACAAAGTGCCATTGACTTTCAATGTCAACTTTCAGTGTTGCATAAGAAATGGGAGAGTATCATAACAAATAGGTTGTAATGATTGTTGTAGTTCCACTTAAAGACAGGATAGAAGATAAGGAAAAAAGACAGATGACATTTGCAACATTAGGTACACCCCACCCCATACACTACACACACAGCTGAGACATCCACCCTAGGTCCATAAACCTCACGCGTTCCTCAGACCGTCTGCCACTGCCTCGGCAGAGAAGGGTACAAAACCCTTTTTTGGCCCAAAAGACTCAGCTTTGCCCCTGATGACAGGGACTGCACACAGCTTGAATGGTCAATTTAAGGTGTGCAATCACCCCCATCTGGGGCCAGGTTGAGAAAATAGGGGTTGGCCCACAGCAGGGCTCCATGTTTTCTGCACATCAGGTGGTCAATCACTTGCCTCTCTTGATGCAGGTCGGTCGTTACCTGTTTTTGGTCTTGCTCCTGGTCTGTAGATTTTGTATGTCAAGAGTTTCTCTCAATAATTGACGACTGCTCTCTTCTTTGACATGCCGTGAGCCTATATCAAGAGCTCTCATGAGCTACAAAACTTATCTTTGCTGTGTTCCCAAATCCCACCAAGAATACACCTATTAATCCCAAATATTGGCAAAAGTATTGCTTGCACTGAAGAGCACTTTCGTGGCACTGTACTGAATGAAGGGCGGCATCGGTAAAGAACCGAGCGGACCCAAACGCTGGAAGAGTTCAGAAATCAAGGGCAATGGGTGTCGGGTCTTGACTGTAATCTGATTGAGGGCGCGGTAATCTATACAGGGTCTCAGAGTCCCATCCTTCGTCTCCACGTGAAATATCCCGACTCCTGCAGGCGAAGTGGAATGTCTAATAAAACCCTTAGCCAGGTTTTCATCAATATATTCACGGAGAGTCTGTAACTCAGACTAGCTTCAGACAATGGATAAATACGCCCAAAAGGAATGGCCGACCCAGGAAGGACAGTCATAAGAGCGATGACGAGGTAGCCCCTTTGCATACCTCACTGCAAACCTAGTATTTCCTACCTGCACTGTGTTCTCTTGGCCCCAAGGCCCCATGATTGGCTGCCAGTGGTCACACTGGTTTTACAAAAGAAGACTACCATGGACCAGGTGAATGGGCTCTGCATGGGGGTATGTGCAAGGAGGTCCTGGCAATAGTTTAGAAACTACATGGTCTTTTTGAAAACAAATTGAAGTTTAGGAAAGTCCAACTGTCACTTAGGTCAACCACCTGGATCAGGACCAATCACAAAAAGCAGCTAGTGACTCTATTCAAATATCCAAACGACTAGGGTAGAGGGGTTAAGGGCCAGCCCTCACAGCACTAGAGAGCTCAACATTAACCAACCTCGCCAATAGAATAACATAATTATAGATATGCAATGATAAAATACATAGTAAGTTTTATTGAATATCTTGCGGATTTAACAAACCTTGTACACATACATGCAAACGTCACATGCTAGTATAAAAATCAAAGTGACCTGTGCTCCAAAATAATTTTTCAACAATTTTCTGTGGGTGATCAATTTGGGGCGGACTAGTTTCACCTTTGGATCGGCTTCTCCAGCGCCCTATCAGTCACTGTGATAGCCAATGTGCATGTCAGGGTCGTGTTCATTTGGGTTCTTAAGAACCTATAATTGCAGGTAGTGACTCTATTCCCCAGAAGTGTCACAAATAATATCATACTATGAGCTTGTTAGAGAGTAAGAATGCTCCCTGGTGTAATAAATATGCAAACCAAAATGCACTGTGCAACAAATCAATACAATTAACTTCAATAAACGACATCCCTCTAAATATGTGCAAAGAATATAAAATGTGCAATAATCATACAGTGAAAATATCTGGGAGCAAACATGGCCAATTTTAATATATGCAGCATGTGCAAAATGAAGAGAAACATACTCATATTAGTATAAACATTGTATAATGCTCAACTATGATCACCAAGAGCATGAACAACTTTATAGCAAATAAAGTGCTGAGTGAAAAAAGACAAAATGGCACATTTCCACGAAATGCGTGGGCTCTGTATGCAGGGTTCTAAGTATCCCAATTTTTGCTTTTTTGCACTTGGCACTTTATTTGCTATGAAGTTGTTTATGATCTTTGTGATACACTGTGATTGAATAGCCGCTGCTTTTCATCCTCTTTCTTGCAATAAATTGAGTAATACGTGGTTATTTGGTTGTGTGATTTTTATACTCTTGCACCGCACTTGTCACTTTATTTACCATATTTATCACCCTATAAGACGCACTATTTTTTTTCCCGAAAGTGAGGGGAAAATGTCAGTGTTTCTTATTGGGTGAATGTAAAAAAAAATGAAAAAAAGTATACCTACAGGAGTCTTGCGCCTGCGCAGCGGCCACCGGGAGGACAGATGACCAGTGGGCGGACGGGCAGGGTAAATGAACCCTGTCTGCTGTCCCTGCTCTGGCTTCCAGGGGGTGGTGGTGGCGCCAGAAGCCAGAGCGGCGACAGCAGACAGTGTCTCCGCTCTGGCTTCCAGTGCAGAGCTGACATCTGAGAGGCAGTGACAGTCCTGGGTTTTGGTCCACTTCGGTGGGACACCCCGATAGGGGGGGCCCCGCTGTCTGAAACCCCCCCGAAAGCCCAGAAACACTCACCTCACCACGCTCCCACGTGACCGCTCCAGCCAATCACAGCGCGCGTCCAAGGCCGCTTGGACGCGCATAGCAGCTCAGCGGCTCTGAGCACTGGAGGCAGCGTCTCGCACTTCCCTCTAACAGGGAGCACGCCAGCGCCGGCCATTCACAAACGGTCCGCGCGGGTGCGCGCCCTGCTAGAGGGAAGCGCGAGACGCGGCCGCGGCTCACGCATGCGCCGATGGAACGGGGCTGAGGTAAGGTTTGTGGGCCTCCTGGGGGGTTCCTCCCTGCGGGGCATCCCAATTTCGGATGCCCCGCGGGGAGGGATCTGATTGGTCCGGGAATCTTATAGATTTCCGGGCCGATCCCCCCTGGGTGTTGGTCCACTTTAAAAAAACAACCTCACACAGCGCTGGCGCTCAAAATTGGGTTGCTGTAACCCAGAGCGCCAGAAACTGTGTGATTAAAGTCTGTTTTTAAACACATATCCACCAATAACAAAGCGAAAACATATGGAATTACATTGTTATTACATTGTGACACATTTTAATACAGACCTGTAATGACAATTCTGCATAAAAAATGTAAAAAATCAAAAAAGTTTTCAAAAACTTCAAAAAGCCCAGGAGAGGTCACACAATGATTTCATAAAAAAAAATATTAAATGAGAACCCTGTTTAAACAGAAGAAAAGTAACGTCCACTGAAATGTATGGGAGGTAATACCTGGCGCTCTGGAAGGCCGATCGCCAGCGGTATACACTGAGCCATCTGTGATGATGAATCGGACGCTACATGGCACTGTTAGAGTCGCTCACCGGAATTGCTTTGATATCATGTGATATTGCATACAGCGCCCGGCGTTCACCGTTCACTACCTACCTGTCGCTACGAGGTGCTACCTGCTGCTATCCCTTGATGAATAAATCCTTAAGTTTATGTAACTTTTGATCATAAAATTATATTTATTACACTGCATATTACTGGATAGTGCTGCTTCTTTGGGTGGATTTTTTTTTTTCGGGGAGAATTTGCCCACCCCCTATCTACAATTTTTCCACCTGGCGGCACGGCCCTTTGTATGGATAATAATAATAATACAGTAAACTTCCCAAGTGCCTAAGTACAAGATATATATATATATATATTTATATATATATATATATATATATATATATATATATATATATATATAGAGCAGGCCAGCCGCATAGTGTCCCTGACAATTACTTTTAAATCATGGCAGCTGTTGCGAGTGTATCAGACACGTCGTTCTATTTTGTTACTGTAGACTTATACGTGTTCGCGTTCTGCAGTGCCGCAATTTCCTTGTCATCCCGACCTCATCCATATTTCTTGACAGAACCTCTCACAAACACTCAGGGAAAATGCATTTTTACAGATGTTACACAAGCAGCAGCAGATAAGGTTTACATGATGGTGATGGTCGGGGAGGGGGGCTGTTACAGGAGCTGTGACCCGCATCATGTCACAGGTCAGTATTAGACCTGATTTAAAGTGTAACATATATGTTTATTATAAAATCTACAAGCAGGCTGCGCTTACACTGAGGTTTAAGTTACATTGTTAATCATCCTATATGTACTTTAGGCTTTGCTGAGTGATTTATAAGAAGTAAGGAATAAAAAAAAAAAAAAAAAAAAAAAAAAGGAAAAGTTCAGTCATCAGTAATATATATATTGTTCGTTTAAACCGGACTTTCACCATTTTTTATATGTTTCCCCCACCCTGTACGTACCCACATAAAAAAAAAATCATCCTACCTGCACCTAGTGCATTTTCTGAGCCTTTAAAGTGGACCAACACCCAGGATTTTGACTATCCTGGGTTTTGGTCCACTTCGGTGGGGTGCCCCGCTGTGTGAAACCCCCCAGAAAGCCCGTAAACACTCACCTCACCACGCTCCTAAGCGGGCGCTCGTCCAGTCAGAGCGCTCAGAGCCGCTGTGGTATGCACGTACAAGCGGCGTCCATCCACAGCGGCTCTGAGCGCTGGAGGCCGCGTCTCGCGGTACCTTCTAACAGGGAGCGCGCCCGCGCCGGCCATTCACAAATGGCCGGCGCGGGTGCGTGCCCTGCTAGAGGGAAGCGCGAGACGCGCATGCGCCGTTGGAACGGGGTTAAGGTAAGGTTTGTGGGCGTCCTGGGGGGTTTCACCCCGCGGGACATCCCGATTTTGGATGCCCCGCGGGGAGGGATCTGATCTTATAGATTCCCGGGCCGCTTCCCTTCTGGGTGTTGGTCCACTTTAAACCACTCTGCATTCTGGGATTGCTGTCCTTTTCCTGACCTCAGTTCTGCTCTGTCTGTGCAAGGCACAGCTATAACCCCGCCCCCTTATCCCCTTAGTATGTGATGCTTCAGAGGCAAGATGGCGGCACCCGTATTATAGAGTCCTGACCAGAGTTGAAGCCCAGTGGTGGAGAGAATAAAAAGTAAATGAATAAAAACGAAAAAATATATTATTATTATTATTATGTATTTTAGATGCTGGGGACTAGTTTTTTCATTAAATGATGCTGAAGGTCCGGTTTAATCACTCCTGTGATATTTTTTGGTAAAGCTGTGGCTGCTCGAGGGTCAATTAAAGATCCTTTGTATTTTGGTCAATGAGGACATTGGCCACTGAAGCCCAATCACACAAAATCACTGGAAAATCAGACAATCATTTGTTTAATAAAAGTAACATACTGTATTAGGTCATCATAAATACATAAAACATAAACTAGTGGACTCATCTACATGTCTGGAATTGGAACGGTTTTCTTCTTGGCCTATCTCATCTAATACGTTTTTGAGCTTCCTCAGGGAATATACTATAATTTATAGCGATGGACTTCGATTCAGGGCCGAAGCTCATATGCCCCCCTCCCCAGGGGTAATTTAGATTGCCGCACATAAAAATTCATTTACCTTTTTCTAACTTCTGCTGTGGTAAATTTTAAAAACAAAATGGAGGCTCATGCAGCATTTGCAGGCTGCCTGCAAAGATTAAGAGGCCGATTCATTAATAGCGCCAGGTAGCGCCAGATGAGCGACTGTAGCGTGATTTTTTCAGCGCCAGCCAGTATTCGCTGTGCTTGGCCGGCGTTTGCTTGATGACAGCGACTCAGTCGGTGTGTGGTAATGTTGAATACGGGCTGGGGGGTCGCTGTTTCACAGGTTCAGCGTTGTATGTGAGCGCCTGACAACAAATGGCCAGAGCGAACGGCTAGCTTCATATTCATTAACAAATCACGCTCCGAATGTGCTGTCGCTGTCCATTCCTTGTTTAAACCCCAGAGTGCTGGCGGCGAAGGGTATTAACTAGTTTTTAACCCCTAAACAACCATATTTTTTGAATGTAACATTATACATGTTTTTAGAATCATTTTGTAATATGAATACATTAATATCAGACCTGTTAGATCAATTCTGCACAATTTTTTTTTCAATTTTTTTTTTAACTTAAAAATAAATCCTAACATTGCAGAAGTGGTCTCCGAATTTTTGACATTAAAAAAAAAAAAAAAAAAAAAAAATACCAATTAATTATGATTAATTATAGATTGCTCCATTGAAATGCATTGGACATCGCCAGGGAGCGACAGCTCATACCTGGCGCTGTGAGGGAATTTGCAGCGGCGCTGTTCGTTCCAGGCGGCTTCATGATGAATGCCGCGCTAGCCGTCGCTCTCGCCGGCGCTAGCCTCATTTTGCTTGATAAATGCGTCATTGTGACCGCCGCCGGGCCTACTTGAGTCGGTAGTCGCCGTTAGCTGCCGCTACCTGGCGCTCGTCAGACACTACCTGGCGCTAGCCCGTGATAAATAAGGGCCTAAGTGCTGCTGGGCTTCCTGTTACTGTGCATTGTCAGTTAAGGGGTTTATTCATCAATGGATAGCGCCAGGTAGCGCCTCGTAGCGACAGGTAATGAACGGTGAACGCCGGGCCATGTAGCGTCCTATTCATCATCACAGACGGCTCAGCGTATACCGCCAGCGCTCTAGCTTCCAGAGCGCCTGGTATTACCCGTCGCTCTCCCATACATTTCAATGGAAGTTCCTTTTCTTCTCTTTAAACAGGGTTTTCTTTTAAATTTTTATTTTTTTTTAATGAAATAACTGTGTGACCTCTCCTGGCCTATCAAAAGTCATTTTTAAAAACTTTTTTGATTTGTTATATTTTTATGCAGAATTGTTGTTACAGGTCTGGCACTAAAGTGTTAATGTCACAATGTTACAACAATGTCATTCCATGTGTTTTCGCTTGGTTACTGGTGGATATAAGTTATAAAACAGACTTTAATCACACAGCGTCTGGCGCTCTGGGCTACAGCGACCCAATTTTGAGCGCCGGTGTTCTTTGAGTGTGGATTTTTGTTGAATATAGTGTGAGTCGCTGAGCAGTCGCTGCCGTTCGCTCCCTGCAACGCTGTACTGGTGTTAGAACGCCCAACATACATCACATTCATCAGTGGCTGCCAGGTTACTACAGCGACTGAGGCGCTCTTTAACAGCGCCCGATAGCAGATCACAGCGTCTACTAGCGGTCGCTCTTAGCGCCTCTTTACAGACGCTCATCTGCCGATACCTGGCGCTAGTAATGAATCAGCCTCCACATCTGAAGTGCTGCTGGGCTTCCTGTTGCTGTGTATTGTCAGTCGGCATCTTTCCTCATATATACTAAGCATGATGAATGTAAATAGAAAGCACTAATTGATGAACCTATTAGAATATAAGATATGATATACCATGTAACATAGAGTGGTTCCAAATAATCTGATCTCCCCTTTTATGTATATTTTCATTTCTCAGGTGAATAGGGCATTGATAAAGCCTTGACCTAAGGCGAAACATGTCTGCCCACCTGAAAGGTACTCTGTATAACAACAGTTAATGGATTGGGAACCTACAATGTAATGGAATTTTGGAGCATGACTTGTATATAGATATGCACTAATTTGTATTGTATTTTAATAATTAATTAAATGGTATGAATCTTTATAAATGGTGTGGTCTTAGTCAGGGATCTAAACAATCACCCGGGGGAGCCTGACCCCGGATTCATTCAAAGTATGTAATTAAGTTGATCCTGACCAAAGTACCCACTTTAAAAAACGTTACAGAGGGGTAAATTTCAAGGGTCACACATATGGGGTAACCCAATAGAAACGTAGCTCAGATTAGGCAAAGGACGCAGATCCTGAGTGTGTACCCCCCCTCACCACTTTCCAAGACCCCCAGTGACATCTTGTTCCCCCTTTCTTTCCACCGAAAATTATGCTAAAAGATACAGATTACAGCTGAAAGATCCCTCAGCTCAGCCCTTCCCTTAGGGCCTCTTCCTAACAAAAATTGGGTAAACCAGAAAAACATATCAACATGACCCAATTAGGACACACGGATTGGGATAAAATGGTTAAAAAATTAACTCAATGTAAATTAGAACATAAAGATTTGTTAGAACAACAGGAATGGACACAGTTTACATTCAACAAACTATACAAACTGCTAACTAAGAAATCCAAAATGTGGTGGGACATACATTACTTACAAGAATATTTAGATCAAGGAATAGTCCCAAAAGGCCTTAGGATTCGCTTGTTCCCACAGGTTGCAACCCCAGATGACGCCTTTAAGCGACAATGGGAAGCAGTACTTCAAGATTGCTCTCTCCAATTAATAAAACTCCTTATTTCTCATCATTTACAACATTTAGAGGTGATTAGTGAACAAATCAAAGAAACAATCAACAGCTTTGATGAGAAACAAAAAGATGACAAATTCCACCAAAGGGATTCAAACATTCACGAGGCCATCGAAAGATTAAATAAACAACTGATCGAGGTAAAAGAACAGAAACTCATCAGAGATAGGTTGGCATATAAACAAAAGGAGGCCTATATATGGCCAGACTCGGGGATACAATTTAGAGGAAGGAGAAATTACCCGGGCCGTTTCTCTAGTGCCTCAGACACATCTTCATCGAGAGAGCGCCAAAGTGGGGATAAACGTGGTATTGGGGGGACGTATCATAGAAACAATACCCCTATAGATAAAGACAGTAGATCAAAGAGGGGCCCACCCCAGAGGGACATAGTATTACCAAATAGAGACGAAGGTCAAAAACACATCTTCAAACGTAAAATAGAGGATAGGAGTGGCAATAAAGGAGAATCTAGTGACACCACTATTTCACGAAGGGATTTTTTAGAAGGAAGCACAATAAATGCAGAAACGCACGGAGGAAAGCAGCCCGACAACGTACATGTAAGCCCAGTACAACCCCCGAAAAAACTGACCCTATTCCCAGACCCCCAACACAAGTAGTAGAAGAACATACGAAAAACAATGAATTGAAACAGAATATAATTAATCTATCCAGCTATACACTTACAGAGGACCAGTGTGAATTATTACAACTAGGCCTAAATTACTGTCCAGCCAAACAGTTGGATATCTTTGAAACGGTTAAGGACCTCCATCTGTTTTCTCGAAAAATTCTATGTAAATATCAGTTTATGCCCAAAGAAGAGGCACACATAGAAGAAGTGAATCTAACAGAAGAGCAGCTTGATAAGGACATGATAGACCTAGCACAGGAGGTAGCAGGCCAGATCGTTATAGAACAAAAAGAGGCCAAATTTAAGAAACCGTCTACCTATTATCCTCCATTAGGACTTAATCACAATGTGGCAACCTTCATGAACATGGTAACGTCAGATTTAGAAAAGATAGGTAACTCGAAGAAATACCCTTCAAATCTCGATGATAATCTATTAAAGGCTCTAAAACAATTGGAAGATAATCACCAAATAGTAATAAAGCCTGCCGATAAGGGGGGAAACATAGTGGTCATGTCAACAGAACAGTACGAGGCTATGTGCATGCGCATACTAAACAACAAAGATTGGTATGCCAGGGCCTCCACGTCCAGACTCACCAGAGATGCCCAGGATTACCACCATCTCATCAGCCAGGCATTGGAACAAGGTGTAATTGATGCCCACACGGCTGGTTTTCTGGAGTCCCCATGCCCGACAATACCTACATTTTACGCACTGCCGAAAGTGCACAAATCTATGAGCAGACCCCCAGGACGACCTATAGTGTCGGGCATGGGGGCCTTAACCCAGAACGCCAGCCGGTATGTGGACCATCACTTACAACCCCTGGTGATGAGCTTACCCTCATACGTAAAAGATACGGGCCATATAGTCCGCATACTGGACGATATTTGGGTAAGTCCTGAGGCTCTCTTGGTGACTCTGGACGTGGAGGCCTTGTACTCCAGCATCCCCCATAAGAAGGGGCTGCAGGCAGTTGAAAACTTTTTAAACGAATTGGACCTAGAAAAACACAACCACAATCTCTTCCTGCTTCGGCTCCTCAACTTCATCCTCACCCACAACCTCTTCTTATTCAAAAACCAGCTGTACCATCAGATACAAGGCACAGCGATGGGGACAACATGTGCCCCATCGTTTGCTAACTTGTATCTAGGCTGGTGGGAGAGGGGGTTGTGGGCGGAGGACCAGATGGCCAAGTACCTGTGCCATGTCTCGGCATGGCACAGGTACATTGATGATATCTTGGTCATCTGGGAGGGGCCGAGGCAGGAATTGGATAAATTCGTGTCACTGTTAAATCAGAACACAGTAAACTTGAAATTCACATGTGATTATGACCAGCATAATGTGACTTTTCTAGATATCACAATTAGCAAAGATCCGTTGGGTCACATCACAACCACATTATATAGAAAAAGTTCAGCAGCAAATACAACTCTGAGAGCATCTAGCTCCCATCCGTCCCATCTCCTCAAAAGTATCCCCTATGGGGAGTATTTACGCGCTCGGCGCAATTGTAGCACCTTTGAAGCATTCCAGAATGAGGCTAGAACCATACGGGATAGGCTGGCTAAAAGAGGATATAATCAAACTGTCTTAAAAGCAGCATATAAAAAAGCAGCTAAGATAGACAGGCAGACTTTATTATACAGACCTAGAAGAACAAAAACCCAACAAGGCCCTGCTCTTATCCTTACCTACAATCAATCACAAACACAAATACGACAAATCCTGAAAAAGCACTGGCAGATTCTTTTGAACGATCCACACCTTAAAAGGTTCTTACCAAAGGTGCCAAAAATTACATTTAGACGATCACAAAATATTAGAGATCGCCTAGTCCACAGCCACCACAATACAAACATTAAAGATCATTGCTGTAAGCAAAAGGGAACTTATCGATGTGGAGGGTGCAGCATGTGCCGCTATCTAAATACAGGCCCAACAATAATGATTCCCAGTTACGGGACATATAAGGCCAAACATTATGTGAATTGCCAGACCAAAAATGTGGTCTACCTCTTAACCTGTGGATGTGGGCGTTTCTACATAGGAAAGACTAACCGCCAACTAAAGTGCAGAATCTATGAACATCAATATAGCATAAAATGTGGAAACAAAAAACTACCAGTAGCACGTCATTTTGTATCACATCACAATAGTGATCCCGGATCTCTGAAAGTATACGGTTTGGACCGTATACATACATCTCAAAGAGGAGGCAATATAGAAAAAATAACGGTACAACGAGAAACCAAATGGATATACCAACTGAAGGCCGCACAATACCCAGGGCTGAATGATACCTTAAGCTTTGCCTCATATATATAGGACCATAGGTAGTAATGAATACCCAGGTGGATAGAAGAGGGGAATAATAGGGAAAGGGAAAGAGAGGAACAGTGCAAGGAGAAGATTATATAAGTAGGTACATATGTTAGTGGGAACACGCACAATGTATGAACAAAGACATAATAAATAACGAAAGAAGTTAATGAATGATTGACAAATGTATGTATATAGAGCTGTAAGTGTCATGGAGAATTATGTAAACAAGAAATGTCTGGAAAAATATATCTGTGGGCATCTAAGGTCTATCAGGGGCATTGATTGGAGATAGAAACAGGCGCTCTCAGCCTACATCATGACATAAATAGTGTGATTTGATTCTGGTACCACACCACCAGGGGTGTTATATTAACTCCCTGGATAACCATCCCAACCGCAGACCCCAAAATGTCACAGGTTATTATTTCTCCAATACAAACAAAATAGGGGTGAGACAGTAAAAGATTAAAGTTGATAGTTCTACAGCGATACTTACGCTCAAAAAATTTTAGATAATACGAGCAGGCAATAGGCAGCACCAGTAGGGCCAAACAGGGGATACATGTATTCTATTCTGAGTATCGTGGAATTTTAACACAACCCCTGCTAGACTTTTGATATGATAACATTCCAAATCCACACACACTTAACACATGTGCAAAATTGGATACACACATACCACATGGGAACATGTATAGTCCGTCATTCAAGTACACATATACTATATGGGAACTCATAGCATAGTGTAGTATAGTTAATCATTTTTAAATAATTATCCCTAACTTGATATACAAATATAGGGAATGAATAGCATAGTGAATCAATTCCAAGTAAATACTTTTAATTTAACACATGATTATAGGACAATAAGAGCATGACATAAGACCAGTAATGTCAATCTAGTAGAAATTAGAGACGGCTGTCTATGGCAGGGAATGTGTGAATAATCAATATAGTCATCCTATAGTACGTTGCTAATGATTTGCCCCTGTTAATAATTGAGGTCTCCAAGGAATTGGAGCCTCAGGTGTTTGGAGGTCTCCGCTATAATGGAGCCTCCAGCCTAACAGCCCTATCTGGCCGGTGACGCGTCGGGCTCTATCGGGTGGTTATCCCGGAAGAGCCAGGTGTGCGTTCCGGGCTCTGGAGCGCACGACGTCACATCCGGCGTCGCACACTGCGCTCGGAGCCCGGGACGCACACACAAAAACGCGTCACCGGAGGAGCGCGGATCATCCCCGACCGTCGGACGGGAGACACGCGCGACGGCGTCCAGCTCACTCTCAAGGGGATTAGTCTTCCTATCCCCCAGCGCTCCTGGCTGCAAGGTAACCTGCAACTATTATACATAATAAATCTTCAGGTCTCCCCCTTCATATACAAATAGTCTATAATCTGGCTTATGTCACCCCTGCAATTAATGCTTAAGATAACTGTTACTAGCTTTACCTCAGTAATAAAAACTAGACAAAACGTTTAAAATTGTAAACAGTACACAGAAAGAAGGACAAAATCCTGATATAATAACACTGGCACATCTTTGTATTCATAGTGCCACAGGCCATGCGTGCAAGGCCAATAAAGGAATTCTAAGGAATCACAGAATCCAGGGAACTCAGGTAAGACACATGAAGAAGGGAATAACTTAATGGCCAATATATAAGAGCCAATAGGACTAACTAAGCTATAAATTTATTGAAGGCAGTGGGAATACATCCCCAAACGAAGGAGTACTACACTGCGGGCCAATTTCCCTTAAAGGGCCAGCACAACCCAAGTTGACTAATATGGTGCACGCAGTTCCCAAAAGGATATATGGACCAGACATTTCTTGGAAAGAACTCCTGTATACAGCTTCCCACTAAAACACATAAAAAGAAACTTCGCAATAAGGTAACCTAGTCGGCATCTTTCCTCATATATACTAAGCATGATGAATGTAAATAGAAAGCACTAATTGATGAACCTATTAGAATATAAGATATGATATACCATGTAACATAGAGTGGTTCCAAATAATCTGATCTCCCCTTTTATGTATATTTTCATTTCTCAGGTGAATAGGGCATTGATAAAGCCTTGACCTAAGGCGAAACATGTCTGCCCACCTGAAAGGTACTCTGTATAACAACAGTTAATGGATTGGGAACCTACAATGTAATGGAATTTTGGAGCATGACTTGTATATAGATATGCACTAATTTGTATTGTATTTTAATAATTAATTAAATGGTATGAATCTTTATAAATGGTGTGGTCTTAGTCAGGGATCTAAACAATCACCCGGGGGAGCCTGACCCCGGATTCATTCAAAGTATGTAATTAAGTTGATCCTGACCAAAGTACCCACTTTAAAAAACGTTACAGAGGGGTAAATTTCAAGGGTCACACATATGGGGTAACCCAATAGAAACGTAGCTATTGTCAGTTATGTCAGTTGAATCCAGGCAGCAGCATGGCTGATATGCTGGGAGAGGAAGCTCCAAAATGGCCGCTACCTTTCTTTTCCTACTGTGCCAGGCTGTTGGTCTGGTTTAAATGTAGCCTGGACTTTCCACTTTAACCGCAGAAACAAATATGGGACAAACAGTCAAGCATCAGAAAATGGAGCAATGTACAGTGCTTTCAAGGTTTAAGTGCAGAAGCTTAGGGCTTTATTCATCAAGGGATAGCGCCAGATAGTGCCTTGTAAGTGACAGGTAGCGGCAGGTGAACGCCGGCCGCGGTACGCAATTACACATTTATGAAGACAATTCTGGTGAGCACCTCTTACAGCGCCATGTAGCGTATGATTCATCATTACAGGCGGCTCAGCGTATAGCGCCGGCGCTCTGGCTTCCAGAGAACCAGGTATTACCTGTCGCTACCTGACGCTCTCCCGTACATTTCAATGGACGTTCCTTTTCTTCTCTTTAAAAAGGGTTTTCTTTACTTTTTTTTTTAATAACAAATCATTGTGTGACCTCTCCTGGGCTATTTAAATACATTTTTGAAAACTTTTTGTTTGTTTTTATATTTTTATGCAGAATTGTCATTACAGGTCTGGTATTAAAGTGTTAATGTCACAGTGTTACAATAATGTCATTCCATATGTTTTCGCTTTGTTACTGGAGGATATGTGTTTAAAAAACGAACTTTAATCACACAGCGTCTGGCGCTCTGGACTACAGCGACACAATTTTGAGCGCCGGCGCTGTGTGAGGCTGTATTTTTAATGAATATGGTTCGAGTCGCTCACACTGACCAGTCGCTACCGTTCGCTCCCATATAGCTCTGTACTGGTGTTATAGTGACTCACACATCAAATTAATCAATGCCGGCAATGTTACTACAGCAACTGAGGCGCTCTGTAATAGCGACTCACGGCCGATCAGAGCGACAACTAGTGGTCGCTCTTAGCGCCGCTGTACAGACGCTCATCTGTCGTTACCTGGTGTTAGTAATGAATCAGCCTGATAGTCTGTCTCACTCACTATAGTTTGCTTGTAGATCAAAATGCTTGTAGATCTCATGAGAGCATCTTTGTCATATATATATATATGTATATATATATTTATTATATATAATATATATATTATATATATATATATATATATATATATATTCTTGGTGTGCCACACACCCTGCTTCACCTTTAATATTCTTCACGATTGGGTTACTCACCGCCAGGTGACGCTGTGCAGAGAGGAAGTCTTGTAACGAGCCCCCTTCCGGCCTATATATACCTGGTACCTCCCATTTATCACCAGTGTTTTTCTCTCTGCATGACAAGACAGAAGATTGAAGTCTCCTGCTTACAGGTAGCCGGGACGTCATGCGGGGGTAGCCGCATGACGTCAGGGGTTGGGGCGTGGCCGGCGGCGCGTCGTTCATCGGCCCCGGCCGCACTTCCTCCGGGCTCATTAGGAGGCTGTGTGCGGGGCTCGGGGCCGCATGTCTCTCCTGCTGCTACTGTTGCCCCTTGCAGCTCGGCTCCACCGCTGCCACCACGCTGACGCTTTGTGGCCAAGGTAAGCGGCCTCACCCTGTGTGAGGCCGTCTATTTTATTTATGGTCTGAGTGTTTAGGTTTTTTTAAAAAAAAAAGGGATTTAATGTTAAATCAGAGGCCATGTTTTTTCTTTGCCTCATTTGAGCACTCTTGTGCTCTGTATTGTGTATATACTTGTTGCCATTTTTTGGGGGTCTGACTCTTGGTTTTGTCTCTCTTCCCCACAGATCCTGGGATTCCCTCAATTAGTAGCCTCCCGGTTCTATATTGCCTGGCTAGTCTCTTTTTCTCCTAAATTGGGACATATTTATATATTTATTTATATATACTTGTATATCTATTTAAAAAAAAAAAAAAATGTAATACTTTAAGGGGGACCTTTATTATCATTAATTAAATCCTCCCTCCCGGGACATTAACTTAAAGGGGCATCCCGGGTGGCTTATGCCTTAAACCCAAATTTTTGCGAATACCATAAATCACCATATGGAGGCTTCCGATATTACCGGAAATGGTTCTTCTGGGCCATCTAAGGTGTGCGGAGGCTGTGGGACTCCGCTCCCAGCTGATGATGTTTTTGTATGCATTCCTTGTGCAAAGCAGAGTATTGCGCGTCAGTCCTTTGCTCCGGCTGCTGGCCCTTCGCAACTCCCATCATCCCCTACCCCTCCCTCCCTATTCCGGACCCCGCTTGACATTGTCAAGAGTGGGGATTCGCAATTCGAGGTGGCGGCACG
This sequence comes from Gastrophryne carolinensis, assembly GCA_027917425.1. Lineage (NCBI taxonomy): Eukaryota > Metazoa > Chordata > Amphibia > Anura > Microhylidae > Gastrophryne > Gastrophryne carolinensis. The sequence continues at coordinate 47,935,731 of CM051234.1, read as the reverse complement.
GTTGGCCAACCTCGAGAAAATAGTTTCCGTTAAAGCAGGGTTAAAGGCCACTGCGAAACGGAAGCACCTGACTCCTATACCTCCGGCTTCACAGGATGATGTATGTGAGCCTGTGGTTTGGTCCGATTGCTCCCTGGACGAGGAGGGAGAATTTTTGGTGGAGTCAGATGAGCCTGCAGATCAGCTTGAGGTTGATGCTATTGGCGATTTGTCTGCGGGGGGTTTTCATGACACCCCCTCCATTCTTGCTCAAATGTTTGAAATTTTGAATTTAGATCCACCTGAGGCTGTCACCCTGCCAAAGGGTCAGTTGTTTAATGTCCCTCAGCCGCCTTTGGTTTTTCCCAGACAACACCACTTTGAGAAAATTGTGCTCAAGGAATGGGAACATGTGTGTGCTTCAGCGCTTCTTCTATTGGCGGTTAGATCTGTAATTCAGGGTCTGTGTGTGGATCTTGATCCCACTTGCAAGGAGCTTATTGCTCTCAGGCAGTGTGAGTCTTTTGTTTCCTATGTTCTGTCCACTCAGGACGATGCGCTGGCTATGAGTAGCAAGACAGCTGCAATGCTGGTGGCTATTCGTCGGGCAGTATGGCTGCGCCAGTGGTCGGCGGACGCAGCTTCTAAAAAGGTGCTCACAGCTCTCCCCTTTTTGGGGTTGCGGCTGTTTGGTGATAAAATTGATTCAGTTGCCAAAGGTGGTAAAATGCCCCAACGTAAGAAGCCTCGTCGTCCCTTTCGGGGGGCAAGTTCTGGTAGACCTTCCTTTCGGGGATTCAGAGCGGGTAGGGGGGCTTCCATTCCCGCTACCAGAGGTGCAGGTTGGACTCTGGGAAAGGGCCGTGGCCGTCCCACTCAGTCCTGGGGCACCAGGCCCAAACCTGCTCATAAGCCCGCTCAGCAATGAGGGGCTGCCCTCACCCGTGCGGGTGGGAGGACGATTGCGACACTTCTCCCAGGTTTGGATCCAAAAGGTTCCGGACAGTTGGATCCGGGAGGTAGTGTCGTCCGGTTACAAACTGGAGTTCGAGTCTCGTCCTCCTTCACGGTTCTTTCGGTCTCGGGTGCCCATCGATCCTTTGGCCGCGCAGGGGCTTCTGGCGTCAGTAAAGAATCTGTTAGAAACGGCGGTCATCCGGCCAGTACCGTGCTTAGAGATGGGCCTCGGTTTCTACTCCAATCTTTTCGCAGTCCCCAAGAAAGACGGGTCAGTTCGTCCCGTCCTGGACCTGAAATTACTCAACAAGTTCATCCGTTTTCGGAAGTTTCGCATGGAAACTTTGCGAACGGCCGTCGGTTCCCTTCGGCAGGGGGACTTCATGACGTCCATAGACATCAAGGATGCTTATCTTCATGTTCCCATCTGCCACGCTCATCAACGTTTTCTTCGATTCGTGATGGAAGATCAGCATTTTTAATTCGTGGCACTTCCGTTTGGCCTTACCTCGGCTCCAAGAGTATTCACCAAGGTGCTGGCAGGGGTGATGGCCATTTTCAGATCTCGGGGCATTCGTGTCGTACCTTATTTGGACGACCTTCTCATCATGGCTCCGTCACTCAATCAATCTGAGACAGACACCAGGATGGTGGTCTCCACGCTGGAAAGCTTTGGTTGGGTGATCAACTTCTCCAAGTCCTCCCTCGCTCCGGCCAGGGTGGTGTCCTTTCTGGGGATGCAGTTGGACTCTCATCAACACAGAGTGTTTCTTCCCCAGTCCAAAATTCATCTGATTCAGGAGTTGGCTCGGGTCCTACTTTCCAATCCTCGGCCGTCCATCTGTCTGGGGATGAGGCTGGTAGGCTTGATGGTTGCCTCCTTCGAGGCAGTTCCTTTTGCTCAATTTCCCACGAGGACGCTTCAGCTTTATCTGTTGGCGTCTTGGGACCGGCAGCCTCGGTCGCTGGATCAGCCCTTCCAGTTGTCCTCCCGGGTCCGGCAGTCCCTCCAGTGGTGGTTGGTCTCGACCAATCTCGTGAAGGGCAGGTCTTTCCTGACCCCCCTTTGGGAAATTGTCACCACGGACGCCAGTCTGTCGGGATGGGGCGGATTCTGGAAGGAGCTGCAGTTCCAGGGGCAGTGGGGGCCTCAAGAGGCCCACTTACCCATCAATATTCTGGAACTGAGAGCCATCCGTCGGGTTCTTGCTCTCCTGACTCAACACGTTCTGGGCCTTCCGGTCCAGGTGCGTTCAGACACGAACAGCGGTTGCTTACATCAATCATCAGGGAGGGATTCGCAGTCTGAGTGCTCTCAGAGAGGTGTCCCTGATCCTGACCTGGGCAGAGGCCCATGTTCCTTGTCTCTCGGCGGTATACATTCCAGGAGTGGAGAACCAGGAAGCGGACCGGTTGAGCAGGGGCTCTCCCTGTCTGGGAGAATGGGCTCTCCATCCTCAGGTTTTTCGCTCACTGTGTCTCCGATGGGGGACACCGGAGGTGGACCTGTTTGCCTCTCGTCACAATCACAGGCTCCCGAACTTCGTGTCGCTCTCCCGGGATCCTCTGGCTCTAGCAGTGGACGCCATGTCCTTGAGCTGGGGGGATCTGGGATTTCTATACCTGTTTCCTCCGATACCCATGCTGGGCAGGGTTGTTCGGAAGTTGGCTCTAAAAGGGTGTCCGCCGTTCTCGTGGCCCCAAGGTGGCCAAGGCGAGTGTGGTTCGCAGACATCGTTCGGCTGGCAGTGGACCAGTTCGTTCTGCCTCTTCGGCCCGATCTGCTCACTCAGGGTCGGTTGTGTTACCCCAATTTACCAGCGCTGGGTTTGACGGCCTGGCTGCTGAAACCTCCATCTTGAAGGAGGAGGGTCTTTCTGACTCAGTCGTTAAGACTTTGATCAGTGCCCGGAAGAGGTCTTCTTCTATCATCTATTATAGGACTTGGAAAGCCTATATCGCTTGGTGTGAGATTAGATCCTTTCCTTGTAGGGTCTTCTCGGTCTCCAGGATTCTGGAGTTTTTACAATCTGGGCTGGACTCTGGTCTTCAGCTAAGTACTTTGAAAGGGCAGGTTTCTGCCTTATCTATCTTTTTTCAGAAGCGTTTTGCGCTTCATTCTTTAGTTAAAACTTTTTTCCAGGGGATTACGCATGTGCGGCCTCCCAGGAAACCATTACTCCCGGTTTGGGATTTGAATTTGGTTCTTTCTGCTCTACAGGCTCCTCCTTTTGAGCCTCTGCAAGATATTGCTTTGTCTACCCTGACTCAGAAGATTGTCTTCTTGGTAGCTATCACTTCGGTCCGGCGTGTCTCAGAGTTGGCGGCCTTGTCTATCCAGGCGCCCTACTTTGAGAGGCATCAGGATAAGGTGGTCTTTCGGTTCAAGCCAGACTTTCTTCCTAAGGTTGTTTCTGCTTTTCATTTGAATCAGGATATTGTTCTTCCCTCCTTGTGTCCTAATCCTAAGAATGACAAAGAGAGGGTTTTGCATTGTTTGGATGCAGTACGCTGTGTTAAGTACTACTTGATTATCACGTCTCCTTTTCGTAAGACGGATGCCTTTTTTGTTGTGCCCTGTGGGCCTAAGAAGGGTTTGGCACCAGCCAAATCTGCCATTAGCAAATGGATACGTCAGGCCGTTACTGCGGCCTATTCTGCTAAGGGGAAAGTTCCCCCTTTTCGTATCACTGCTCATTCTACTCGCGCCATTGGGGCGTCTTGGGCTTTTCAGCACCAAGCTTCTGTTGAACAAGTTTGTAAGGCCGCCACTTGGTCTTCTGTTCATACTTTTTCTAAGTTTTACAAAGTTGATGTGCGAGCCTCAGCGGATGCTGTTTTTGGCCGCAAAGTTCTGCAGACTGCAGTCATTTAAGTAATGCTTCACCTGGCCTTGAGATGCCCATCCCTTGTGGATACTGCTTTTGGATGTCCCAATCATGAAGAATATTAAAGGTGAAGCGGGGTGTGTGGCACACCAAGAATAATACCATTTTGTGAGTACTCACCTGAAAAATGGATATTGTCGGTGTGCCACACACCCCGCTTCACTCCCACCCTTTTCGGTATTCCAAATCCTTTATATGGTGAAGCTTTTATTTATATTGATTTATTTTGAGGTTACCGTTAATTTACTGGTACCTTGTCTTTCTGCTTTTTAATACACTGGTGATAAATGGGAGGTACCAGGTATATATAGGCCGGAAGGGGGCTCGTTACAAGACTTCCTCTCTGCACAGCGCGTCACCTGGCGGTGAGTAACCCAATCGTGAAGAATATTAAAGGTGAAGCGGGGTGTGTGGCACACCAACAATATCCATTTTTCAGGTGAGTACTCACAAAATGGTATTATTTATTATATATATATATATATATATATATATATATATATATATATATATAAATAACGAGAGAGGGATATATAGATATATTCATATATTCCACATGCGATTATGATAATTTGTACTTTCTGATAAGCGTTCTAATATTTCCAAGAGAAGTGAGCGTTGACAAAACGGTTTCCATGGAAATAAGGAAAGAGAGGCCGGGGGAGTTCCAATACCTATGGGATGATTTATGTGACATTCTTCTAATATGACACCTTCAGCTAAGTTGAGATGCAGAATTATCTCCTTACAACAAGTCTTTCCTGCAAATGCAGAATAATAGTGAGTTTTATTTCATTATTAAGTATTAAAGAACATAACGGATGACGCCGATCCTTTAGAACTGAAGATATGTAGGGGACAATTTAATCTAAGGGCTTGTCTGGTTAGAAAAATTGCAATACTTTATGGCAGGTAAAGTGATTAAAAGTAAGAATGTAGGTCCAGCATTATAGTTACACAGTTAAAGTGGACCAAAACCCACTCTGGAGTCTGAGACTTTTTTCCCGGTCTAACAGTGCATGTATGAGCAGCGACTGCATCCGCGCTATCCCTTTAGCAGGGCGCATGCCCGCACCAGGGCACGCTCCCTGTTAAAGGGTAGCAAGGGAATGCGTCCGCCAGTGCGCTCAGATCTGCTCGCCTTAATCAATCAGACCAATAAATGCCAATAAATACTGAATATACCACAAAAAATCAGACTAGCCTGATGAAGTTTGGGATGCGCCCACGGAATGCGTGGCTCCTGGTGTAGTAGGTGGTGAGGAGACTCATTACTGGCATGTTTGGGATATTTAACTATACTTTAGTCTGATTTTTTTATATTCGGTATTTATTGGCATCTATTGGTCGCCTGGTGAACGCCGGGCGGTGTACGCAAAACCACATTTAAGAAAGCGAATCTGGTGAGCGCCTCTAACAGCGCCATGTAGCGTCACATGTATTATTACAGACAGCTCAGAGTATAGCGCCGGAGCTCTAGCTTCCAAAGCGCCAGGTATTACCTTTTCGCTCACTGTCGCGCTCTCATACATATCAATGGCCGTTCATTTGCTTGTGTTTAAACAGCGCGTTTGATATTTTATTTTTTTTTTGCTCCAATCATTGTGTGACCTCTCCTGGCTGCAAACAAACATTTTTGGAAACTTTTTAGATTTTTTTATATTTTTATGCAGAATTGTCATTACAGGTCTGGTATTAAAGTGTTAATGTCACAGTGTTAAAACAAAGTCATTCCATGTGTTTTCGCTTTGTTACTGGTGGATGTGTGCTCAAAAACAGACTTTAATCACACAGCGTCTGGCGCTCTATGCTACAGCGCCCAGATTTAGAGCGCCGACGCTGTGTGTGTGTCCTTTTTTATGGTGTGGAGCGCTGAGTGCTGATCCCACTGAGCTGGTGCTACCTTTCGCTCGCTGCATCTCTGTACTGGTGTTAGAGCGCCCAACATACATCACATTCACCAATGGCGGCCAGGTTACCACAGTGACTGAGGCGCTCTGTTACAGCGCCTGATACCCGCTTACAACGCATACTAGCGGTCGCTCTAAGCGCCGCTATAACGACGCTCATCTGCCGATACCTGGTGTAAGTAATGAATTAGCCTCCACGTCCCCTCTATGGGTTGTATCTCACTCACTCAAAAAGAGGGATTAGAATCCTGGTTCTAATGATTCTTTCTTTCTACCTTTTCCTCCTATAGAGGGACATAAGCTCCGGTTGGTTTTTGCATTAAACACATCAACAACGCCAAATACAGCCTGAAATAAAGGTATCTGCCCAATAACCCGACACAGGATCCCCAGCGCTGAATTTTATTATCTTTCCTGTGAAACCCTCTAAGTGCTCTATAAAATGCTTCCAAATGTTTACTGCGCTATTAAAGCAGAATGTCTCTTTCAGTCTAATCTTCCATTATCTAATTCCAGACTAAACACTCCACTTTATGTTGCTCTGGTTTAGGGAGGCGTTGTCGAAATGTTTATTTCCCAGTTTAAAGATATTTAAAGTTAAATATCTTTCTCCTGAAGGAATGATGCTATTTGTGCCTTAAAGCGGTCCTTCACTCTGAATAAGGCCCTTATTTAACAAGGGATAGCGCCAGGTAGCGAATGGTGAGCGAACGGTAATGACGGTCACCGCCACGAGTACGCCGGCTCCCCTCCGCAATCACACATTTATCAAGCCGATCCTGCTTAGCTACTGAGATAGCGCCATATAGCCACTCATTCATCATTATTCCAGCCTCAGCCCACATCGCCAGCGAGCGACCTTGAACAGCTACAGGTATGACCTCTCGCTACCTGGCGCTCTCCAATGCATTTCAATGGAGCAATCTTTAAATATTCTTAATTAATTGCTATTAATGTTTTTTTTTTTTTTTAAATGTCAAAAATTCTGTGACCACTTCTGCAATGTTAGATATTTTTTTTAAGGTAATATATTACAAAATGTTTTTATAAACTTGTTTTTTTTGGTTTCAAAAAATATGGTTGTTTGGGGGTTAAAAAACTACTTTTAACCCATCGCCGCCAGCGCTCTGGGGTTTAAACAAGCATTTTACAGCGCGAGAATTTTTTGAGCGTGATTTGTTAATGAATATGGTGGGAGCCGGTCGCTAGGGCCATTCGCTGTCATGCGCTCCCATACAGCACAGAACCTGTCAAACAGCGACTCCTAACCCCGTATTCAACATTACCGCACACCCACGGGGTCGCTGTCAACAGCCGAACGGCCAAGCACAGCGAATACTAGCGGGCGCTGTGAAAATAACGCTACTGTCGCTCATCTGTCGCTACCTGGCGCTATTAATGAATCGGCCTCCCCGAGTCTATCTTATATGTTTCCCACACCCTGTACATACAGATTGCCCACATTAAAAATCATCCTACCTGCATCTACTGCATGTTATGAGACTTTAAACATCCAAGATGGCGGCTCATGAAGCATCTGGCAGCCTGCAAACAGGAAGTGCCTTCTGACTGTGCTGCTCTGCATTCTGGGACTGCTGACCTTTTCCTGACCCCAGCTCTGCTCTTTCTGAGCAAAGTACAGCTATAACCCGCACTCTCTGTACTTTACCCCACTCTCCTCTCCTCAGTAAGTGTGATGCTTCTAAATCAAGATGGCGGCGCCCGTATCCTAAAGTCCTTAACAGAGTTGCAGCCCAGTGGGGAAAAGAATAATAAGTAAGTGACTAAAAACTTAAAATATAGTAATTTTAGATGCTGGGGAACCATTTTTTAAGGGTTTGGGCTTTTCATTAAATCATGGTGAAGGTCCGGTTTAAGATCCGAGAATGGTTGGCAATGGCTCGGCCGGGCTCACCGGGTTATCAGGGAATCCCCCGGCGGGCCTCCATAACTCAGGACATCTATCCCCAGCCCTGGGTGCCCGGGTTTGCATGGTGCTAATAGCTCCAGTCCTCTCATACCAAAATGAGGCGTGCTACTTTATTTATATCCATATAATAATATTGTATTAATACAATTGGTAATAATTATATAATGTAGGATAAGTTCATGTTTTATCTGATCACCTCCTCCTTAGAGTAATACACCTCACTGTTGGGTGACCTCCACCCAGCACCCGCCGCACCCGGCAGATTATCAGGATGACTTCCTCATGTCGGGACACTTAGGCCCTTATTTATGAAAGGATAGCGTCAGGTAGCGCCTGGTTAATGAGAGGTAGCGACTGGTGAACGCCGGACACGGTACGCAATTCCACATTTATCAAGCAGAATCTGTTTAGCGACTGGGATAGCGCCATGTAGCGTCTGATTCATCATTTTCACAGCCTCAGCGAACAGCGCCAGCGTTCAGCCTTGCACAGCGCCAGGTATGACCTCTCGCTACCTGTCGCTTTCCAATACATTTCAATGGACGATCCTTTTCTTCTCTTTAAACCGGGTTTTTGTTTTTTTTTTGCCAAAAAATCACAAATATTTATGTGACCTCTTCTGACACTGAAAAAGATGTGTTTTCATATTTTTATGATTTTTTAAAAAAAATCTTCAGAAATGACATTACAGGTCTGCCATTAGAGTGTTCATGTTACAATGTGGTTACAATGTAATTCCATATGTTTTCGCTTTGTTACTAGTTGATAGATGCTTGAAAACAGACTTTAAACACACCGCCTACAGCGCTGTGGGCTTCAAACAAGCATTATGGTGTGAGTCGTCGCTATGAGCAGTCGCTAACATGCGCTCCCATACAGCGCTGTACTGGTCAAATAGCGACTCCTCACAATGTATTCAACATTACTGATCAGCGACTGAGTCGCTATAAATTAGTGACTCACAGCCGAGCACTGCGACTACTAGCGGGCGCTCTAAAAATGCCTGCTACAGACGCTCATCTGTCGCTACCTGCCGCTAATGATGAATCAGCCTGTTATAGTGTTAAACTTAAAAACTTTGTAGGGTCAGAAACTTGCAGACAAAGTGCTATGAGGCTGCAGCACATAACCCTTCAGTTATCTTTATATAATAATAATCTTTATATTGCGCTAACATATTCTGTAGCGCTTTACAATCAAATGTTCTACACTTAAAAAAATAACTGTGTAGCACCAAACCTATTTATTTGCTTGGTATGACATCTGTTTGGCCTATACTATAAAGTAAAGTGGACCTAGGGCAAAAGCGTCAAGAGAACCCTATCATTGCACAGCCCTGTAATTAGCCACAGGAGGTTCGGGTAGTGTATTCTTCCATGCACTGGGGTGCCCTGTGTGGCACTTAAAGTGTGCCTTCAGTCAAAAATTCAAAGCTAAATTGCTCCCACTAACTCCCCGTCCACAATCAGTGACATAAGCTATTTGAGAGGACTTGACCCTATGCAGATGTTGTGGAATCGCATGCAGATATTTTGCTCCTGAACTGCATGGGTGTGCCATCTTCCTACACAACTAACAGCCCTCATCTGAAAAACCTAGTCCCACAGTAAAAATTGAGCTAAATCGCTTTTCACTTATCTTTATAACTAGCAAAAAGTATAAAGCCATTGGTTGTAACGGCTCATCATTGCTAAGAATGCTCTTAGAAACATTGTAGCAACTCTTTCAGTCATATGCGCTGCCACCTCGCAAAGCTGCATAGATAATAAGGAGGAAGTGTAGCCCAAGGGAAATTATCTGCTTTGATATTTAAATCCAGGCATTTTTTCCTTACTGATGAACACAAACTCCAATACACTGCATCATATTAACAGCCTTGATGGAGCTGTGAGTATTACTCTTGCATATGGGACAATCATGGATACACTGGGTAACCTTATCTTTATGTGAAATCTTATATTAATCTGTATATTTACAAAATTCGGATAATAATATAATATAATTAGGGATGGAGGCCGATGACGCGTCCTCTGATGACAGCTGAGAGGCCGGCGCAGCTCTCAGCTGTCATCAGAGGACGCGTCATCAGAGGGCGCCTGAGAGCGGCGCCGGCCTCCACGCTCCGACCATGCGGGTAAGTGTTTGCTTTTTAAAAAAATGCCGGCATGGTGGGAGCAGGCAGGCCGGCTGCACTTCCGCCGCCCGCTGACAGGCGTAGCCGGCCTGCCCGCTCCCACCATGCCGGCATTTTTTTTTTCAGATGAGCGATTCGTGAAAGTTCGATTCGGGCGAACACAAATTTCTTGGGGAAATTCGGCGAATCGGCCGAATCGAACTTTCAAGAAGTTCGCTCATCTCTAAATATAATAATAAAATGTATCTTTCCAGATAATATTCACAGATCCCCTTGTGAAGGTATACGAAGTATACAGGGATTTATAATGACAACAAATGCTGTGAATATGTGATCATGTCATATGTGAAGAAATACTGTAACAATATATCAGTTTTTACAGACAGAGATCGAAATACATTTGTTTTTATTCGATTCTGCTGCATTGTGACAATATGTACACAATAATCTTGTACGTGGACTTTATTTAAATTTGTGCTATTACTACCACCAACCCAGGTGGTTATATATATATATATATATATATATATATATATATATATATTAGGCTAATCAGCAAAAAAAGTTCCCACATATTAAATAAAACTATACATAATATGCCCCTCTATTAGCCATTTGGCTTATTAGTTATTATTAATATTATTATTAATAAAGTGGAACATCAGACTAAAAATGAAAATAGGCCTCCCCCCCTCCCCCCATCGGCCCCCTACTACCCTTTGGATGTCACCACTGCCTGCTAAGGTGACATGCGGCTGTTTCAGAGCCCGATCCTCACCCCCACCGCTGGCTTAGCGGTCTGTTAATGACAGCACGGCTTTTCAAAGTCCCGTGCCGCTCAGGGAAGTCTCGCGAGATTTCGGGGGGCTCCATTGCAAACCATTCATGGCCACTGCTCAGGCGCGAGATCGGGGGCAGAGCGCAGCGCCAGATGGGATGCAAGATGGGGCCACCCATCAGAAAGTCGCCCGGAATCCGAGGAACTCATCAGAAGATGGATCGTCCAGAGAGGTAAGTAGGCAAAGCTAAAACTGGGGGGCGGGGGGTAGCAGATCTATGAGGCTTGGGGGAGGTTTTATCCTCGCCTGATGTTCCTCTTTAAGCTACTATTAAAAGTGCCACATATACAACAAAGGGGCTTCCACACAGCCCCCAACCCCAAAACACAATCTGCACCACTCCGTTTAAATGATAACAATAATCACTTTTATTAATTCATCTAAACACTACACAGGTTAAAATACATTAAAAAATGATTGTATGAACATTCCATTAGAGGGCGCTGGTGATAATGCAACAATTAACTAGTCCGATATTAAGCATATGTCTCTATGAAAACCGAATGGATCCTAGTGCTCCAAGCAAAAAGTGCTATGTGCTATATATGCAATTAATAAACAACTCTAATGATACTATAAGTGCTAAAGTGACCAAGTGCAAGAAAATGTAAGCAGTGTAAACCTACATATGCATAAAAAGTAAGAAAAAATGACCATACCAGGGGACACAGCAGGGTAACAAGAGGGACAACCAACCATAAAACATTACATGTGCCAGTCATCACAGCGCCCCTCCCCCAGATTAAATTGATTAATTGTTGTTGGTGCGGCATTATTGTGTTTCGGGAATCCCCACCTACTGTATAATTAACCCAACATGTGACTGTTGGCACATTAGGGTGGCATTGGAAAGCAGAGCTGGGGCAGTTTTTTCCCATAGAATGAGTCCATATTGAATTTGTGGAGGCTGATTTATTACTAACGCCAGGTATCGGCAGATGAGCGTCTGTATAGCTTAGAGCGACCGCTAGTAGACGCTGTAAGCAGGTATCGGGCGCTGTAACAGAGCACTTCATTCGCTCTAGTAAAGTGGCCGGAGTTGATGAATGTAATGTATGTTGGGCGCTCTAACACCAGTACAGCCCTGCAGCGAGAGGTAGCGCCAGCTCAGTGCGACCGACTCTTGGCGCTCCACACCATACTTATCAAAAAAGGACACACACAGTGTTGACGCTCTAAATCTGGTCGCTTTAGCATAGAGCGCCAGACGCTGTGTGATTAAAGTCTGTTTCTTAAACACATATCCACCAGTAACAAAGCAAAATCACATGGAATGACATTGTTGTAACACTGTGACATTAATACTTTAGTGCCAGACCTGTAATGACAATTCTGCATAAAAATATAAAAAGTCTAAAAAGTTTCTAAAAGTTTGTTTGTTTGCAGCCAGGAGACGTCACACAATGATTGGAGCAAAACAAAAAAAAAGATTAAAAATGTTTAAACACAAGCAAATGAAAGCCTTTTTCTAGGAGAGGTCACACAGAGAAAAAAAAATAAATACAAAAAACCCTGTTTAAACAGAAGAAAAGTAACGTCAGTTGAAATGTATGGGAGAGCAACACTGAGCGAAAGGTAATACCTGGCACTCTGGAAGCTAGAGTGCCGGCGCTATATGCTGATCTGTCTGTAATAATACATGGGGCGCTACATGGCGCTGTTAGAGTCGCTCACCAGATTGGCTTTCATAAATGTGGTTTTGCGTACAGCGCCCAGCGTTCACCAGACGCTGCCTGCCGCTACGAGACGCTACCTGGCGCTAGACCTTCATGAATAACCCCCATAGTTTAACAATAATAATGGTATGCTGTCTGGCACATACACATGAGCCTCGATTCAGAGAGACAAAAAAAACTTCCGTTTTAGTTCCGATCTGTTTTTTTTTTGTGAAATGTTTCCGTTCTCGTATGAGTGTGCGAGCGATTCTATGCATGCATTGAAAACCTTCTGTAAAGTTTCCGTCTGTTCGTACGGCAGATTACGAATTACGAGGATGTCATTTTCCATCCAGACTTTTCCGTTTCATTTTCACATGGTACAACGCAGGCTTTCGTTTTTGCCCTTTTCCCATCGTATCCTCCAACGAATCCTTTACGTTTCCCGTTAGTTTCTGTTTCCCTTTTTCAATAAATATTCGTCCAGACGGAAATCCTTACGATCTTGCGCCTGCGCACTACAAACTTAACTCATTAAAGTGCTCGCCTACATATTTGCCACCCTCACTTCTACTACAATGTTTAGCTAAATCACTTAGCACTATCCTCCATCTTCCCTTTTGGACCCTTAAAGCTCACCCAAACCACTTCTCGGTTAGGTTCTTCTTCCATTTTAGCAACCTAAAACTTACCCAAATCACTTCAGTCATGTGAATATTCATCTTTAAATATTTCTGGGCCCATCAGTTTTGTGTTAATGTATTTTGTAAATGAAATGACAATGTAAAAATTTTTTTTATTCCATCATAAAATATAAAATTGTTAAATATTTTGAAAATTTTCAAATTTTAACAACTATAAAATACAAAATACATAGCAATGGCAGGCCACAGAACATTATTCTTCATCTGTGGTCCCCAACGAGTTGCGCAGCTCCTGCATCTCGCCCACCAACTGAAGGACCCTGACACTCAGTTGTGCCCCTCTGGCACGTGTGGTCCCTGTTAAAAATATTGGTATAATCTTGTTGGGGTCATACTGCAGTGCCCCCCCCCCCCCCGTATGGTCCAAACACCTAAATCTGGACTTCAAAAGCCAGAGGGCCCTCGCCACCACGGGCCCGGGTTTTGCATAGTGCCCGATTAGAGAACTCCTGGCCCGCATTCTGCAGGCAAAGAATGGGCATCAGGAGCAAGGGCGAGTGGCACATATTGCAGTTCCTGCAACCAAATATAAAATAATTACACAAAGCAAAGGTAACCAACTAAAACAATAACTCCTACCACAAATTAAGATTCAAGTTCAACAATCCAAATATAATTCACAAAGGACATAAGTCTAAAAATATAGCAATTATATGGATGTGTGGGAAAATAAATGTTTACATGCTAAGGACTAATTAAGGTCAGCATTAAAATGCATCTATAAGGCATACATGAAATGTATTGATTCAGGTATGCATTGCTATACAATTTATGGCCTCGGCCATGCTGATACATGCAATGCCTTGGTGCTAAAGGCGCGCAGACTCCTCCACATAGCCGCAAAACATGTTCAACAATAGCAATCCGAGCCCTCAGAGGTCTCGTAAGTGGATCGGAAATGAAATGGATTTATAGTGTGGTGATCCATCGGAAATCAGCTCTCTGAATCAGACGGAAGCTCTCTGAATCAACGGAAGTTTTCTGAACGAACCGAAAATTTTCGATTTTGTTTGGAAAATGATCCGAACTAACGGAAATGTTCCGATTTGCTTCCGTTCATCGAAAGAGCATATACACATTTTCCCGAACGTTCGTGCGAGTAGAAAATGGACGAAAAAAAGCAAAAAAATGACAAACACCCACCAAAACTTTCACAGACCGCTACGGAAGTCCGGACGAATGTGTCTCTGAATCGAGGCTATGGTGCTATAGCTATTTTTTTCCATCATTAGTGGAATTATTCTTTAAAAAAAATATATCAGGAATAGACTGCATTCCTTTTGCAGGGAAATAGCACTTTGACAGGCAGATTAACAGTATCAATAAAAAAAATGTGACAGAAAAGGCTGATGTTCTCATGTGCGAGAACGCCATGTCAGTAATAAGATGGGAATGCGCAGGTTTGCACTATTCTCTGCTGTAACATGTATGGCAGACAATTAATAGCCCGAAAATACAGCCTATGGCAATGTAATCATAAATCACTCACTGTCACATGTACACCATGGTGAGTCTCATGTTGTTCCATGGAACGCGCTGGATGATATCAAATAATGCCACTCGCAACGGACTTCAACCCATCAACAGATAACAGCAGGCGTCTTACCATGAACATGAGTTGTTGGTGGTCCTGTAGACAGCTATAGACTATGGGGGTTATTCATCAAGGGATAGCGGCAGGTAGCGCCTCGTAGCGGCAGGCAGCGTCTGGTGAACGCTGGGCTCTGTACACAAAACCACATTTATGAAAGTGAATCTGGTGAGCGACTCTAACGGTGCCATGTAGCGTCACATGTATTATTACAGGTGGCTCAGTGTATAGCGCCGGCGCTCTAGCTTCCAGAGCACCAGTTTGTCATGAATAAGGAATCATAGTCCGAAACGCGTTGGGGCCATTCATGGATTATTCACTATGCGCTTTATACCTGCTGTATTATTGCTTTTAAAATGAAGAAAATAAATATTTGAAGATTTTTATCACCAACTGCTGGCTGGCTACATTTTCTTTACATAGCGCTAGGTAGCGCCTCGTAAGCGGCAGGCAGCGTCTGGTGAACGCTGGGCTCTGTACGCAAAACCACATTTATGAAAGCGAATCTGGTGAGCAACTCTAACGGCGCCATGTAGCGTCACATGTATTATTACAGGTGGCTCAGTGTATAGCGCCGGCGCTCTAGCTTCCAGAGCGCCAGGTATTACCTGTCGCTACCTCTCGCTTTTTCATACATTTCAATGTACGTTCCTTTCCTTCTGTTTAAACAGGGTTTTTTTATTTTTTCTTATTTTTTTTTTCTCTCAAATTATTGTGTGATCTCTCTTGGCCTAGAAAGAGTCATTTTTGAAAACTTTTAGATTTTTTAGTTTTTTATGCAGAATTGTCATTACAGGTCTGGCACTAAAGTGTTAATGTTACAACAATGTCATTCCATGTGTTTTCGCTTTGTTACTGGTGGATATGTGTTCAAAAACAGACTTTAATCACACAGCGTCTGGCTCTCTATGCTATAGCGACCAGATCCAGAGCGCCTACGCTGTGTGTTTGATAAGTATGGTGTGGAGTGCTGAGTGCCGGGCGCACTACGCTGGCGCTGTACTGGTGTTAGAGCGCCCAACATACATCACATTTATCAATGCCTGCAAGGTTACTAGAGCAACTGAGACGCTCTGTTACAGCGTCTACTAGCGGTCGCTCTAAGTGCCGCTATACAGATGCTCATCTGCCTATACCTGGCGTTAGTAATGAAACATCCTCCAAGCAGCCTATTTCTGAGCATCCACAAAAAAGGTGTGGGGTCCGGGCACGTGGGAGGAGGGGGGGCGGGGTGTGGGGTCCGGGCACGTGGGAGGAGGGGGGGGCGGGGTGTGGGGCCCGGGCACGTGGGAGGGGGGGGGTGGGGTGTGGGGTCCGGGCACGTGGGAGGGGGGGGTGGGGTGTGGGGCCCGGGCACGTGGGAGGGGGGGGTGGGGTGTGGGGTCCGGGCACGTGGGAGGAGGGGTGTGGGGCGGGCTGTGGGGTCCGGGCATGTGGGAGGAGGGGTGTGGGGCGGGCTGTGGGGTCCGGGCACGTGGGAGGAGGGGTGTGGGGCGGGCTGTGGGGTCCGGGCACGTGGGAGGAGGGGTGTGGGGCGGGCTGTGGGGTCCGGGCACGTGGGAGGAGGGGTGTGGGGCGGGCTGTGGGGTCCGGGCACGTGGGAGGAGGGGTGTGGGGCGGGCTGTGGGGTCCGGGCACGTGGGAGGAGGGGTGTGGGGCGGGCTGTGGGGTCCGGGCACGTGGGAGGAGGGGTGTGGGGCGGGCTGTGGGGTCCGGGCACGTGGGAGGAGGGGGGGGGGCGGGGTGTGGGGTCCGGGCACGTGGGAGGAGGGGGGGGGGGCGGGGTGTGGGGTCCGGGCACGTGGGAGGAGGGGTGTGGGGCGGGGTGTGGGGTCCGGGCACGTGGGAGGAGGGGTGTGGGGCGGGGTGTGGGGTCCGGGCACGTGGGAGGAGGGGTGTGGGGCGGGGTGTGGGGTCCGGGCACGTGGGAGGAGGGGTGTGGGGCGGGGTGTGGGGTCCGGGCACGTGGGAGGAGGGGTGTGGGGCGGGGTGTGGGGTCCGGGCACGTGGGAGGAGGGGTGTGGGGCGGGGTGTGGGGTCCGGGCACGTGGGAGGAGGGGTGTGGGGCGGGGTGTGGGGTCCGGGCACGTGGGAGGAGGGTGTGGGGCGGGGTGTGGGGTCCGGGCACGTGGGAGGAGGGGGGGGCGGGGTGTGGGGTCCGGGCACGTGGGAGGAGGGGGGGGGCGGGGTGTGGGGTCCGGGCACACGGGAGGAGGGGGGCGGGGTGTGGGGTCCGGGCACACGGGAGGAGGGGGGCGGGGTGTGGGGTCCGGGCACACGGGAGGAGGGGGGCAGTGAAGGTCAGCAGTCTGCTTAACCAAGTCTAAAAACCCCTTTTATAACCCTTTTAGGGAAAAACAGTTATTGGGGTTTATACCTGAGCAAAGCTTGTGCAACATTTTCGGGGGTTAATGTAAAAATACGTGGAGGTTGATTCATTACTAGCGCCAGGTATCGGCAGACGAGCATCTGTATAGCGGCGCTTAGAGCGACCGCTAGTATACGCTGTGATCAGCTATCGGTCGCTGTAACAGAGCGCCTCAGTCGCTGTAGTAACCTGGCCGGCATTGATGAATGAGATGTATGTTGGGCATTCTAACACCAGTACAGCATTGCAGCGAGCGAAAGGTAGCGCCAGCTCAGTGCGACCGACTCTCGGTGACTCACACCATATTCAACATTCACATAAAAAAAAAAAAAAAAGACTCACAGAGCGTAGGCGCTCTGGGTCTGGTCGCTATAACATAGAGCGCCAGACGCTGTGTGATTAAAGTCTGTTTTTGAACACATATCCAGTAACAAAGCGAAAACACATTTGTTGTAACATTTTGACATTAATACTTTAATGCCAGACCTGTAATTCTGCATAAAAATATAAAAAATCTAAAAAAGTTTTTAGAAATGACTCTTTCTAGGCCAGGAGAGGTCACACAATTATTTGAGAGAAAAATATAATAATAATAAAACCCTGTTTAAACAGAAGAAAAGGAACATCCATTGAAATCTATGGGAGAGCGACAGGTAATACCTGATGCTCTGGAAGCTAGAGCACGGGCGCTATACACTGAGCCACCTGTAATGATGAATCGGACGCTACATGGCGCTGTTAGAGTCGCTCACCAGAATCACCTTCATAAATGTATTGCGTACAGCGCCCCCCAGACTCTGCCTGCCGCTACGAGGCGCTACCTGGTGCTAGAGCTTCATGAATAAACCTCATAATTATTATGACATAAATTTTTTCTCTACCCATCGGAGATCATTTCATCTTTAACTTGCTTAAAGTGAAACAAAATCCAAGAAAGCCGGCTCTGAAATCTGAAAGACTCCAGGGCAGCCGCTGCCCCTTCCCAATTTGAGATACCCCACTGTGTGAATCCCCCCCCCCCCCCGGGTCACCACAAAGCTCCCCTTTGCCCTGGCTCTCTCTACCATCTCTGGGGCGAGGTGAACTCCTGAGCCCAGCTATTCCGATAGGCTGGGATGGGGCCCCCCCCCCCCCGTGTGTGGGTATGCACCCATTACCGCTACCAGTCCCGAGCGTAGAGCCCTTTGCTGAGCAGTCATATGCATGACAAATGCCTCGGATTGGACAGGAACCTGCACATGCGGGCTGGGGGATGGTAAGCTTTTTCAGGCGAATTGGGGAGTTTACATAGCAGGGCATCCCAAATCGGGGTGACCCCAAGGCTAGAAACTGAGCCCAGGATAGTCTAAATCCAAGGTTTTGTTTCGTTTTAACTGTTCACAGTAACAGTCATTTTGAGCAGACGCGCCAAAATGTTTCCATGCCACTGTATACCTTAAAGGAGAGCAAAACTTTCTTTACATCCCTGTACGCCGCACACAGAACAAAGGACAAATGGTTAATTGTGGGACCTAACACAAAGGACATATATACTTGAGTAGGTACAAAACACTACTTTATTGGACAAGTACCCTAGACATACAAAATAATGTGCAAGAAAATTCACAAAACCGCATGATAAAAAGCACAACGTTGTGGCAAAAAAAGATAAAAAACGGGGCCCCCCACTCCCTAGCTAGCGGGATTGCTGCTACGAGTAGTCCGCCAGACCAACGAGAATTCTATGAAGAAGTGTGCGGAGAATTGGATTGGCTGGCGGCTGTGAGAAGGAGGAGCGGTGTGTGAGTTAAATGAGGGAGATGATTGGCCGCTCTTCACCCTGACGAAACTCCGTGGGCGAGGCGAAACGCAAAAACGTCAGCGGACAGACGACACCATTTGTCCTTTGTTCCATGTGCTGATTGCTTGTGGGTTAGTGGGACGCCGTTTGCAATATACGGCTATGCATAAGGATTTAATTTGATGATCTCTCCGTCTTTTTAATTTTTTGTTATCCCTTTACTGTCACACCCCTCGCTCCAGTACCCCGGGTGCTGATGTTGGCTTTGGCTTGGCAGTGGCCAGGTTGTCAAGTAAAACTGCGTTTTTGCACCGCTGAAGCCCCCGCGGCTCTTTTGAGACTGGTTGATTGGCTGTTCTAAATAGTGCTGAATATTATAAAGTGATGAGAGGGTTAAACCGGGCTGTAAATTGGTTCCCGGGCCCTGAATAATAATTTTGTATAAATATTAGTGATGGAGCGACTCCCACCCCCTTTACTCAGTTGAATTGCCATGAGCGCACACTATGGATCTCTTCCTGTGGAGTGTTCTAAAAGGAAGCTGGCAGCTCTGAAATATTTGATTGCATTGCATGTCCCAACTTTGGGGACTCAAAAATAGGAGTAGGGACCAAGGCCCCTAGTTTCTGTACAGGATTCATTTGCCTGTTTGCTGAATATTATAAAGTGATGAGAGGGTTCAACTGGGCGATGAATTGGTTCCCAGGCCCTGAAAGATCCAGAAGGTGCTGGCCCCTTAAAAGAGGCGCTCACATGACTGGCTGAGCTCCTATCAGGAGCCGGACCAGTCAGCCGGGGAGGATTGTGGGAGGGGAGGTACTATAAGAGTCCCTCCCTCTCCCTCTTTGACCCCATCATCCTCCCGGCGCTGGACGGAGCAGTCCCACCCACCCTCCCCTGTATTGGGTTCATTTAGTGATTTTGTTTTGACAGCAGGGTTTATGTATGGTTCTGTGCGGGGTGTAATAGTTGTATATTAAGCTAAAAAATAAGAGAATAAATGAACTTGAAGGTTGAGGCTTCGGCAATATAGTTCTTTTAATCATTCTAAAAAAAAATGTATAATTTTTATATATATAAAAAAAAAAGAAAAAAGTAAAAGATATAAGGAAATGTAGAATGTGACAATAATTATATGGTATTATGTTAAATGCCTGGGTGAGTTGTATGTGACTTTTGTATGTATTGATATTTACTGTTTGAGATTAATTTCGTCACAGCGGGGGGTGGTCTCCTCACTTTCGGGTCTGAGTGGACAGGTTAGATGAGTACTGAGGCGAAGGGACGCGGCAGTTTTTTCGCCCGGGAAAACGAGCCAGGATGGCCAGCGTAGGGGAGAGGACGGCTACATTTTTGGGGTAGCCATGCTTTTTCATTTTGCACCCTGGTTCTTAACCCTGTTGAGCTCTGAGCCTAACGGAGATTGCGACAGAGCTTAAAGTGGACCAACACCCTCCCATGATCGGCCCGGGAATCTATAAGATTCCTGGACCGATCAGACCCCTGACTGTGTGAAACCCCCCAGAAACCCCTAAATCCCTACCTCATCCTCGATCCAGCGGCGGCCGCCGCCGCCTCCCGCACGTCCCTCTAGCAGGACGAACACCCGCGCCGGCCATTTGTGAATGGCCGGTGCGGGCGCGCGCCCTGTAAGAGTGACGCGCGGGAGGCGGCGGCGGGAGCGCTCTCTTATCCGTCTGCTTGTCCGTCGGTGGGGATTCGCAGCGGCGGTCACGTGGGAGCGAGGAGAGGTGAGTTTTTCGGGGTTTCTGGGGGGTTTTACACAGCCCGATCGGGGGTGCCCCGCCGAAGTGGATAGTCAAAATCCTGGGTGTTGGTCCACTTTAAGAAAAATGGCTTCCGCTTATTCAGGTGCATCAAGGATTTCCTCCTGATCAATCTCGCAGGCTTAGTTTGGTTGGTTGCCACTCAGACTCGATTAAAGCGGACCTTCACTCTGAATAAGAGTCTATCTTATATGTTTCCCACACCCTGTACATACAGATTGTCCACATTAAAAATCATCCTACCTGCATCTACTGCATGTTATGAGCCTTTAAACATCCAAGATGGCGGCTTATGGAAGCCGCCATCTTATCAGGCAGCCTGCAAACAGGAAGTGCCTCCTGACTGTGCTGCTTTGCATTCTGGGACTGCTGACCTTTACCTGACCCCAGCTCTGCTCTGTCTGAGCAAAGCACAGCTATAACCCGCCCCCCTGTACTGTATCGCACTCTCCTCTCCTCAGTAAGTGTGATGCTTCTGAGTCAAGATGGCGGCGCCCGTATCCTAAAGTCCTGAACAGAGTTGCAGCCCGTAGGGGGAAAGAATAATAAATAAGTGACTAAAAACTTAAAATATAGTAATTTTATATGCTGGGGAATCATTTTTTAAGGGTTTGGGCTTTTCAATAAATCATGGTGAAGGTCCGGTTTAAGGGGTTCGGAGATTTTGTGTTGTCTTGTATTTTCTTTGTTCAGCTGTGGCCGATTAAATCATTCCAAAGATTTATACGTTTTGCTGTGTTTTTATTGAGAGGAGCTGGGAGAACAGCGGGAGATAACATGGAGATCTAGTCCAGTCCTGTATAAATAATAGTCATGGAGCAACTCTCTCCTCCTTTACTGAGTTTGAATCGCCATGAGCGCACACAGGGCGGGATTCAGCCACCATGGATCTCTCCCTGTGGAGTGTTCTAGAGGGAGGCTGGCGGCTTCCCAGGTGAGTAGCTCTGAAATAGTTGATTGCATTGTATGTCCCAACTTTGGGGACTCAAAAATAGGAGTAGGGACCCCACCAATAGGGGCGCCTTGACGTGGCGTGGGGTTTAACACATGCGATTGCTATTGTATGCAAACCAAGGCCCCTAGTTTCTGTACAGGATTCATTTGCCTGTTTGCTGAATATTATAAAGTGATGAGAGGGTTAAACTGAGCGGTGAATTGGTTCCCAGGCCTTGAATAATAATTTTGTATAAATAGTGATGGAGCGACTCCCTCCCCCTTTACTTTACTTTGTTCTAAATAGTGTCATCGTGATGAAGGTGCAGCTGATCGCTTCCCCGCCACGCTGTTTGGGCATGTGATCACGTGACCAGCCATCAAGATAGGCTGGATGTGGGAGCGCACACAGCTACAGGGAAGCCAGGTATGCGATTGAAGCGTCCGGGGAAGGTCTGGTAAAGGTGAGTTTACCTGCGACCCTGGGGGTTCCATACAGCAGGATGCCACAGCATCTGGGCCCTGGAATCTAAAAGAGCCCAGCTGGTTGTGTTTTGATTCGCTTTAAGAGCCATTTTAATGCCTAATAACCACTTTAAACTGGACCTTCACCCTAAATAAGAGTCTTATATGTCTTGCCCACCCTGTACATACAGATTGCTCACATTAAAAATCATCCTACCTGCATCTACTGCATTTTCTGGGACTTTAAGCATTCAAGATGGTGGCCCATAGAGTTTAAGGCTGCCTGCAAGCAGGAAGTGTCTTCTGACTGTGCCGCTCTGCATTCTGGGATTACTGACCATTTCCTGACCCCAGCTCTGCACTGTCTAAGCAAAGCACAGCTATAACCCCGCCCCCTGTACTTTTTACCCCTCTCCTCAGTATGTGATGCTACTGAGCCAAGATGGCGGCGCCTGTATCCTAGAGTCCTGAACAGAGTTGCAGCCCAGTGGGAAAAAGAATAAAAAGGAAGTGATTAAAAGCGTTAAATATATTAATTTTAGATGCTGGGGAATAATTTTTTAAGGGTTTGGGCTTTTCATTAAATGACGCTGAAGTTTCGCTTTAAGGCCTAAGAATTAAAGGAATTAACCTGGTCTCTTAAACCGGACCTTCACCATGATATAATGAAAAGCCCAAACCCTTAAAAACTATTCAACAGCAAATTAATATATTTTAAGTTTTTAGTCACTTACTTATTATTCTTTCCCCCACCAGGCTCCAACTCTGTTCAGGACTCTAGGATACGGGCGCCGCCATCTTGACTCAGAAGAATCAAACATACTTAAGAAAGGAGAGTGGGATAAAGTACAGGGGGCGGGGTTATAGCTGTGCTTTGCACAGACAGAGCAGAGCTGGGGTCAGGGAAAGGACAGCAATCCCAGAATGCAGTGCAACACAGTCAGAAGACACTTCCTGTTTGCAGGCCGCCATCTTGTATGTTTAAAGGCTCATAACATGCAGTAGATGCAGGAAGGATCATTTTTAATGTGAGCAATCTGTATGTACAGCATGGGGGATATATATAAGATATGATCTTATTCAGGGTGAAGGTCCGGTTTAATGTGAGCAATCTGTATGTACAGCATGGGGGATATATATAAGATATGATCTTATTCAGGGTGAAGGTCCAGATTAATGTGAGCAATCTGTATGTACAGCATGGGGGATACATATAAGATATGATCTTATTCAGGGTGAAGGTCCGGATTAATGTGAGCAATCTGTATGTATAGGGTGGGGGAAACATATAAGATATGATCTTATTCAGGGTGAAGGTGCGGATTAATGTGAGCAATCTGTATGTACAGCATGGGGGATATATATAAGCTATCATCTTATTCAGGGTGAAGGTCTGGTTTAATAGCCTTTTCTAGGGCCTAAGAATTAAATTAACCTGAAATCTTAACACCTGGCACCCAGGCGAAGTGGTGGGAGGAGCATGCAACGCGTCGGTGAGGTAAGTGGGGAGGACAGCGGGCTTGGATGATTATATGTCTAAATTGACTAATCTTATTAGATTGATGTATATGGGCGACGCTTATTGGACAAATAGGAGCACATTATGGGCTCGATTCAACAAAGGTAGAAAATACCATTTTGTGAATACTCACCTTGTAAAATGGGTATTATGAGTATGTCACACACCCGCTTCAAGAATCCATAACATGTGGGTAATATCGTCCTGAAGAGGGCGTTCCTGCAGAGATGATAGCAAAAGAAAGCCCCTCCCTGATCCATAAATACCTGGGACCTCCCACTCATTACCCAGTATACAGAAGCAGTAAGGTAAGGGACCAGGAAGAGGCAAATATAAACAACAACCACGCAAAGTTCGCAATAAAGAGGATCCTGAATACAAAAGGGCGGGTTGAAGCGGGGTGTGTGACATACTCATAATACCCATTTTACAAGGTGAGTATTCACAAAATGGTATTATTCTTAGTATGTCACACACCCCGCTTCAAGAATCCATAACATGTGGGACATCCAACAGCAGTGTCCATAACAAGGGCGGGGATCCAAAACTAGGCAACAATGCACAACCTTAAACCACAACAGCTTGCAAAACTTTGCGGCCAAAAACAGCATCCGCTGATGCCCGAACATCAACCTTGTAAAACTTGGAAAAGGTGTGAACAGAAGACCAGGTAGCGGCCTTACAAACTTGCTCAACAGAAGCCTGGTGCTGAAAAGCCCAGGACGCACCAACTGCACGAGTAGAATGAGCAGTAACACGAAAAGGGGGATTCCTCCCCTTGGCAGAATAGGCCCCAATGATGGCCTGACGAATCCATTTACTAATGGAAGATTTGGCAGGAGCCAAACCTTTCCTAGGCCCGCAGGGCACCACAAAGAAAGCATCAGTCTTACGAAAGGAAGACGTAACCTCCAGATAATGTTCCACAACACAAACTACATCCAAGGAATGCAATGCCCTTTCCTTGTCGTCGCTGGGATTTGGGCATAGAGAGGGCAAAACAATGTCCTGATTCAGATGAAACTCCGAGACCACTTTAGGAAGAAAATCCTGCTTGAAACGAAAGACAACCTTGTCCTGATGTTTCTCGAAGTACGGAGCTTTAATGGATAAAGCTGCCAACTCAGAAACACGCCTAACCGAAGTGATAGCCACCAAAAAGGCCACCTTTTGCGTAAGAGAAGACAAAGCTATCTCATTCAAGGGCTCAAACGGAGGGCCCTGGAGAGCAGAAAGAACCAGGATCCCAAACTGGAACAAAAGGCTTCCTAGGAGGCCGAACATGCGTAACACCTTGGAAAAAGGTCTTGACTAAGGGATGAAGTGCAAAAGACCTCTGGAAGAACACCGCCAGGGCAGAAACCTGCCCTTTCAATGTACTAAGCTGGAGCCCCAGATCCAGACCATGTTGGAGGAAGAGCGCTTCCTGGCACAGATAAGAGTCTGAATCACCGCGTCAGAAAGACCTTCTTCCTTCAAGATGGCGGTCTCAGCAGCCATGCCGTCAAAGCCAGCGATGGTAAATTGGGATAGCGTAGCCGACCCTGGGTGAGCAGGTCCGGCAGCAGAGGCAGGGCGAACTGATCCTCTGCCAGTCTTACAAGGTCTGCGAACCAAACTCGCCTTGGCCACCTTGGGGCCACCAGAATTGCCGGCGCACCATCCAAGGCCAGTTTGCGCAGCACTCTGGATAGCATTGGTAACGGAGGAAACAGGTAAAGGAACCCCAGATCCCTCCAGTTCAGAGACATGGCATACACTGCCAGAGCCAGAGGATCCTGCGAGAGAGACACAAAGACTGGAAGCTTGTGATTGTGACGAGAAGCAAAGAGGTCCACCGCTGGGACCCCCCACCTGAGACATATCGAACGAAACACCTTGGGACTGAGAGACCACTCCCCCTGACGAGAGGAGGCCCTGCTCAGCAAGTCCGCCTCCGTGTTCTCCACCCCCGGAATATAGACTGCTGAGATACACGGGACGTGGGTCTCTGCCCAGTCCAGAATCAAAGACACTTCCCTGAGGGCACTCCTGCTGCGAGTCCCTCCTTGGTGATTGATGTAAGCAACCGCCGTTCTGTTGTCCGACCGGACCTGAACTGGCAGGCCTCTCAACTGATGAGTCAAGCGAAACAGAACCAACCTGATGGCTCTCAACTCCAGAACATTGATGGGCTCGTGAGCCTCCTGCGGGCCCCACAGACCCTGAAACTGGAGGTCCTTCCAAACACCCCCCCAACCTGACAGACTGGCATCCGTGGTGACTGTTTCCCAACACGGAGCCAGAAAAGATCTGCCCTTCAACAGATTGGCCGACCCCAGCCACCATTGCAGGGATCGACGAACTCGGGGAGTCATCAGGAAGGACTGATCCAACGATAGAGGAGACTTGTCCCAAACCTTCAACAGATGAAGCTGAAGCGTCCTTGTGTGAAACTGCGCAAAGGGAACTGCCTCGAATGAGGCCACCATTAACCCCACCAGCCTCATCCCTAGCCGGATGGTCGGATGAGGGGTTGACAAGAGAAGCCGAACTAACTCCTGAATCAAAAGAATCTTGGCCTGGGGTAGAAACACCCTGGCCTGTGAAGTGTCCAGAGACATTCCCAGAAAGGTCAGAATTCTGGACGGAGAAAGAGAAGACTTGGGGTGGTTGATCACCCAACCGAACCTCTCCAGAGTGGACACCACCGCTCTGGTGTCCAACTCCGCTTGGTTGAAGGAAGAGGCCATGATCAGTAGATCGTCCAAATAGGGCACGATGCGGATACCCTGACCTCTGAGCAGAGCCATCACCCCCGCTAGCACCTTGGTGAACACCCGAGGAGCTGAGGTGAGACCGAAAGGAAGTGCCACAAACTGAAAGTGCCGATCCTCCACCACGAACCTGAGAAACCTCTGGTGTGCTGGAAAAACCGGAACGTGAAGATAAGCATCCTTGATGTCTATGGACGTCAGAAAGTCTCCCTGACGAAGGGAGTGAATGGCCGAACGCAGCGTTTCCATGCGGAATTTCCTCGGCCGGATGAACCTGTTGAGAAGCTTCAAATCCAAGATGGGTCGGACCAACCCGTCCTTCTTGGGTACCGTGAACAGATTGGAATAAAAGCCCCTGCCCCGATCTAAAGGGGGCACTGGGCAAATGACAGCCATGTCCAGAAGATTCTCCACTGCCACCAGGAGCCCCTGCGCCGCCAGAGGCTCCGACGGCATCTGAGACCTGACAAATCTGGAAGGGGGGCGGAGCTCGAACTCCAGCTTGTAGCCGGAAGACACCACTTCCCGGATCCATCTGTCCGAGACCTCTTGATCCCAGATCTGAGAGAAGTGCTGCAGCCGTCCCCCCACCCGCATGGGTGAGGGCGCCCCCTCATTGCTGAGCCGGCTTAGCAACCGGTTTGGGCTTAGAGCCCCAACTGTATCCAGAACGGGCACGTCCTCTGCCCCTGTTTCCGGAATCTCCTCTGGAAGAGGGAAATGCAGAACCCCTGCCAGATCTGGCCCCCCGAAAGGAGGGGGTAAAGGCAGGCGCCCCCCGAAAGGAGCGGCGTTGTTTCTTACGTTGAGGTAACCTACCACCCTTGGTGACAGAGTCCAATGTCTCTCCAAAGAGCCGTAGACCAACAAAGGGTAAAGCCGTCAGTGATTTTTTGGACAGAAAATCGGCCGCCCACTGGCGCAGCCACACCGACCGCCGAATAGCCACAAGCAGAGCCGACGTCCTACCACACATCATCAAAGTATCATCCAACACAAAGGATAGAAACAACTCACACCGTTTAAGGCTAAGGAACTCGTTACTACCAGGACGAAGCCCGGAAGAAGTCAACAGGTCCCTGACTACAGACCTGGCGGCCAACACCATTAGCTCCGAAGCGCACACTGGCCGGATGGCCGACCCAATGCTAGTAAAGCCATGAGAAGCCATCTGATCAATACGTTTATCCTCTTCATCTTTGAGAGTGGAACAATCAGGTCTGTTTAACACCGAGGAGTTAGACAACCCCAAAACCGGTGCATCCACCTCGGGGGGAGATGCCCAGCGCTTGACCGCCACAGAAGGAAAGGGATATTTCCTATCCCACCCCTGAGGGATGCCAGGGAGCCGAGCCGGCCTATCCCATTCCTTGTCAATGATTCTATCAAAATGGCGTTGCGTAGGAAACTCCAGGCGCGGCCTGGATTCCTCAAACAATTCACCTTTCTGCTGTGACGCCTCCTCGGGAGGGGAAATATTCAGAACCTCCAACATCAGTGCCAGAGCGTGAGTGGAGTCCGAAGATCTCCCTAGATCACCAAGCTCCGCATCAGCGCCAGCAGACTGCTCATCGTCCGAAAAATCTGAACACTCATCGATCTCCCCTTCCTCTAGCGGGGGATAATCAGACCAATCCAGATTATCAACATCATCAAGATCATCCACCGGCGGAGCCGGCGACAAATGCTTTCTCTTAGCCGGAGCCTTACGGGCGGCCGAGTTGGAGACAATTTTCTCAAGGTTGGCCAATCTGGCGCACATCTCAGTTTGCAGATCCCTACCCATGACGACGTCACACGGGGCGCGCGTCAAGGTGGGAGGAAGAGAAGAAACGGCCGGCGGTGCTGACCCAGACGCCTGGGGTTCGGACTGCCGCGCAATAGTCTGCTGTGCACAAGGTATACACAGAAGTACATCGTCCCCAGAAATGGATACACCACACAACATACACTTTTTGGGATGCCCCGAAGGAGTCCCAGTCCCAGTATCCGGGGATGCCTCCATAAGGTGAATTTTATGTGGTCACTAAGACCCAGGGAATTACGCCAGTAAGCAACCCGGGATGCCCCTTTAATGTCCCGAGTGGGAGGATTTTGGACAATAAAATGGACCCAGGGACCCAGGACCAGGAGAGACCCTCTAATTACTAATGCAGATCCACTGACAGTCCAATGTCTGAAAAACACAAACAATCCCTAATCAACATAATGAAAGATAAAATGAAAGAACAAATGAATAAAGGCCCACAGGGCCACTCACATATCCGTCAGGAGCGGGAGCGGGAACGGAGTTACCTCACAACGATCGTGAGGTGAGAAGGAAGAGCAAGGAAGGGGCGTGGCCAGTGCGGACAGCGCGAGACCGCTGTCCCGCCCCCTTCCAGCATCCAGCACGGAGCGACAAGCTCCGCAGCGGCGCCCAGTGAAGAGGGGGCGGGCCGAGGCGACGCGCCGAAAGCCCGGCCCCGCCCCCCCCCCCGACGCAGATGCGGGAGGGAAGAAGCTCCCTCCCGTACTTTGATAAGAGACTGGCGCCGCTGAAGCCCCGCGGCGCCGGTAACCAACGCAGAGCGAGTGAAAGCCACATAAAGCGGCAAAGCACCAGCCCCACTCCCGAACGCTGAGGGGGGTACGATTTAAGGAGGGCCGGCCGCGGCAGCGCGCCGAAGGCCGGCCCCGCCCCCAAGTATGAGGGGAAAAGAACTCCCCCTCACAACTTTCTGAGGTAAAAACCGGCGCCCCGGCTGCAATGGCGGCCGGGGCGCCGGCGATGTAAAAACACACTACACATCCACAGCCTTAATAAAGGAAACAAAAGTATGCTGCCCTGTGAAAAGAATGGCAAAATAAAGTAGAATAAACCTAACCCTAAGTAAGGACCCACAGACCCCACTAAGTTAGGAGGGAAAAGTGAAGGGCCAACCAGGGAAAAATATTGAGGGACAGGGCATCCCAAACCGGGTTCACCTACCCGGAGTAGCCGCCTACCCTCTTAAATAGGGTCTCACGGCGGAGCTCTGCTCCCAAGCACCAGAGGTGCTGATCTACCCTCACCCGGACTAGCAGCCGAAACTGCGGAGGCATGTATGTAAGGGGGTTATATGAGAAAAAGGTGTCCGAGCCGAAATAAATAAATAACGGGCCGGGAGTTGTCCCGGCTACCTGAAATCCCCCTGTGCAAGGA
Organism: Gastrophryne carolinensis; assembly: GCA_027917425.1. Classification (NCBI taxonomy): domain Eukaryota; kingdom Metazoa; phylum Chordata; class Amphibia; order Anura; family Microhylidae; genus Gastrophryne; species Gastrophryne carolinensis. The sequence goes on along the minus strand of CM051234.1, from coordinate 47,906,352 downwards.
GGAGCCATCATCTTCTGACTTGCTCGCCGTCTTGCAGAGATGAAAAACTGGGTAATGAGTGGGAGGTCCCAGGTATTTATGGATCAGGGAGGGGCTTTCTTTTGCTATCATCTCTGCAGGAACGCCCTCTTCAGGACGATATTACCCACATGTTATGGATTCTTGAAGCGGGGTGTGTGACATACTAAGAATAATGGATTTTTCGTGTGTTTTGTGCTTAAAAAGTTGCAATTTTGCGATAGTTATTTTTACGAGTGATTCAGCAACCTGGAACCATTGTAAAACACGAGTCACTCGAATTAAATTCGATTGCGATTGTAAAAGTGCGAAATAAATTAGTGGATCGAAAAATGTACTACTGCATTTTGCGATTCGAAAATTTTACTACTGATTCAGGTGGACTTGATGAGCCACACACATGATATATATTAGAGTGTTTCACACTAGTTTTTTGATGCAGCTTTGAGCAGGGGAAACCACATTTTGCTCTCTCACAATGGAGCCTTTCTACTTTCTTTGCAATGGTAGTAAACTCTAATGGTAGTAAAAAATTCAATTCGTAAGAAAAAAGCCTGAGAATTCCATTGTTTGTGAATCACTAGTTAGGAAGACAATGAAAGTCAATGGAACTTTTTTACTCCTGAAAAAAATATTGAACTTTTTACCCCTTTTTACTAGTAGTAAAAAGTTCCATAAGAACAGGGGAAGGTACATGGGAGTGGTCGACCTTTGGGTTTTTACACTGCGGGGCACCAAAACCCAGAATAGTCAAAATCTTGGGTTTTGGTCCACGTTATAGTGTAAGCATAAGAATGGCGTATCATGAGGTTAAAGCCAGCAAGAGCTGCACCCTGCACCAAGGGACACGTGGTGCTATGTGAGCAAGCTTTGTATAGAAAACAATGGCCACATTTCTGCATTAAAGGAAACATTTTTAATACAGGTCCCTGGCAATCCAACCAACCCCCCCCCCCACCAAAAAAAAAACTACATACATGCCTCTTACAATTATTGCTGTTTAATTAGTACTTCCACTACAGCATACCTTGCCTCTTTATTACATGTATCCACAATGTTAGCCATGTACCTTACAACACCATGCAGCAGTCAGAAAACAATACTAAACAATAGAAAAAAATACAAATACATTTTCCAATAATTTTCGCTTGCCACAGCCATTTTACGAGTATTTTGAAAATTTTACGAGTGATACGAAAATTTTACGATTGCATTTTCGAGTGCAAGTATTTAATTCAACCCCTTTTTTGAATCACTCGAAAAAGTTAAAACTTTGTGCATGCGATCTGATTTTTCGAGTGACACAAATTTATTTCTACCTTTGTTGAATCGAACCCGCACGTATTTACCGAAATTCAACCCCTTTTCTGAATCACTCTAAAAAGTTAAAAATTTACGCATGCGATCCGATTTTTCGAGTGGCACGAATTTATTTCTACCTTTGTTGAATCGAGCCCCTATATATTGAACCTTATGGTTACTGCACTGCTAGCACTTGACACTTTATTTCAATCGCACATTGCCAGTTTGCACATCTATTAATTTAAATCAATTAGTATATTTCCTATTAATGGCACAAGCATAGTGTTCACTTTTTTAGTTTATGTATTAGAAAATGGACATGCACTTTATCCTATAAGCGTCAGCCAATATATAATCATGAATACTCAGATTGGTGCAAAGATGACTATCTATCTTTAAATGGGTTAGCCCTGGAGCTCCTCCCCACTTGGGTTTTTTTGTTTAATATATGGTTTTATAGTGTTGCGTATATAGTATTGTGTATGTCGATTTCTGTATGTACAATTCTTTAGCCATTGGTGTGGAGGTAATAGCCCTGGAATCCCACTGTCTGTAAGGACTGAAATCTTAACACCTAAGCCTGGCAGACACACCTCACAAGGACAGTTTTCATACCCAGTGGAGCGTTTCGTGACTCCGGGGGGCCACAATAAGCCCTTGTGACATTAGGTTCTTGGCTCTAGGTGCCTGTGACTTAGCCATTGATGGGGCCACAAAGCAGCAGGAGAAGCGGCCCATTCATTCGGCGGGTGTGAAATGCTCTGTAAGCTGTTACGTTTTACATACATTTACATCGGGAGAATTTATTGCCCTGCCTCCTGCCAGATTTCTTGCTTAACCCTAATTACCTGTGACGGCTGCATAAATATTCTTTACAGCGCACCTAAACGATGGCGGCAGAAGAGAGGCGGCTCTATGGCGAGACGCGCAATCCAATGCTATATTTAGTTTAATGAGTTGATTGGAGGGGCCTCGATAAAGCACAGCTGTCACCAACCGCGTGTTCCATGAGTCCTGTATGAGGAACACGCAACGCTGAAATGACTGTGGGGCGAGGCGTGCGAACCCAGGCGCAGTGCGCGATATACTGGTGCTGAGTAAATATGATGCAGGTTAAAGCGGACCTTCACCCTGAATAAGAGCCTATCTTATATGTTTCCTACACCCTGTACATACAGATTGCCCACATTAATCCGAACCTTTACCCTGAATAAGAGCCTATCTTATATGTTTCCTACACCCTGTACATACAGATTGCCCACATTAATCCGAACCTTTACCCTGAATATGATCATATCAGGCTGCCTGCAAACAGGAAGTGTCTTCTGACTGTGCTGCTTTGCATTCTGGGATTGCTGACCTTTTCCTGACTCCAGCTCTGCTCTGTCTGAGATGCGTCTGAGTCAAGATGGTGGCGCTCGTATCCTAGAGTCCTGAACAGCGTTGCAGCCCAGTGGGGGAAAGAATAATAAGTAAGTGACGAAAAACTTAAAATATATTAATTTTAGATGCTGGGGAACAGTTTCTTTAAGGGTTTGGGCTTTTCATTAAATCATGCTGAAGGTCCGGTTTAATACCACAGAGCAGGGGTGGACTGGCCATAGGGACACCTGGGCAAATGGGGCGAGCCACACTGCTTTGGGGCAATCTGGTGCCCCATATCTCCCAAGTGTCCCTGATTTGGAGGGACTGTTCTTCTTTTGAGTCCATGTCCCTATGTCCCTCGTTGTTCTTCTCTGTCCTTCTTTGAGGTTTAATATGCAGATCTGCAGCAATAAATGATTCATTTGCCTATTCAAAGTGTTTATATTGTTGTAACTGTTACACCCTATCTCCTATCCATCCCTCAATGGATAGGAGGAGCGTCTAGAGGAGTGCGAGTGAGGTGGCGGAAGCAGTGGCTGGAGAGGTAAGGTTTTTGGGGGGTTTTGGGGGGTTTACACCCCGCGGGACATCCCGATCTCGGATGTCCCGCGGTGTGTGAGGTGATCGGCCCGGGAATCTTATAGATTCCCGGGCCGATCACCTCAGGGTGTTGGTCCACTTTAAGGGGCATCCCATGTAGTGTGCCTCCCCGCAGTGTGACTTACCTTCTCCATGCTGGTTCCTTAAGGAGCATCCCATGTAGTGTGCATTCCCGCAGTGTGACTTACCTTCTCCATGCTGGTTCCTTAAGGAGCATCCCATGTAGTGTGCATTCCCGCAGTGTGACTTACCTTCTCCATGCTGGTTCCTTAAGGAGCATCCCATGTAGTGTGCATTCCCGCAGTGTGACTTACCTTCTCTATGCTGGTTCCTTAAAAGGCATCCCATATACTGTGCATTCCCGCAGTGTGACTTACCTTCTCCATGCTGGTTCCTTAAGGGTCATCCCATGTAGCGTGCCTCCCCGCATGTGTGACTTACCTTCTCCATGCTGGTTCCTTAAGGAGCATTCCATGTAGTGTGCCTCCCCGCAGTGTGACTTACCTTCTCCATGCTGGTTCCTTAAGGGGCATCCCATGTAGTGTGCCTCCCCGCAGTGTGACTTACCTTCTCCATGCTGGTTCCTTAAGGGGCATCCCATGTAGTGTGCCTCCCCGCAGTGTGACTTACCTTCTCTATGCTGGTTCCTTAAGGGGCATCCCATGTAGTGTGCATTCCCGCAGTGTGACTTACCTTCTCTATGCTGGTTCCTTAAAAGGCATCCCATATACTGTGCATTCCCGCAGTGTGACTTACCTTCTCCATGCTGGTTCCTTAAGGGGCATCCCATGTAGTGTGCCTCTCCGCAGTGTGACTTACCTTCTCTATGCTGGTTCCTTAAGGGGCATCCCATGTAGTGTGCCTCCCCGCAGTGTGACTTACCTTCTCCCTGCTGGTTCCTTAAGGGGCATCCCATGTAGTGTGCATTCCCGCAGTGTGACTTACCTTCTCTATGCTGGTTCCTTGAGGGGCATCCCATGTAGTGTGCCTCCCCGCAGTGTGACTTACCTTCTCTATGCTGGTTCCTTAAGGGGCATCCCATGTAGTGTGCATTCCCGCAGTGTGACTTACCTTCTCTATGCTGGTTCCTTGAGGGGCATCCCATGTAGTGTGCCTCCCCGCAGTGTGACTTACCTTCTCTATGCTGGTTCCTTAAGGGGCATCCCATGTAGTGTGCCTCCCCGCAGTGTGACTTACCTTCTCTATGCTGGTTCCTTAAGGGGCATCCCATGTAGTGTGCATTCCCGCAGTGTGACTTACCTTCTCTATGCTGGTTCCTTAAAAGGCATCCCATATACTGTGCATTCCCGCAGTGTGACTTACCTTCTCCATGCTGGTTCCTTAAGGGTCATCCCATGTAGCGTGCCTCCCCGCATGTGTGACTTACCTTCTCTATGCTGGTTCCTTGAGGGGCATCCCATGTAGTGTGCATTCCCGCAGTGTGACTTACCTTCTCTATGCTGGTTCCTTGAGGGGCATCCCATGTAGTGTGCCTCCCCGCAGTGTGACTTACCTTCTCTATGCTGGTTCCTTAAGGGGCATCCCATGTAGTGTTCCTCCCCGCAGTGTGACTTACCTTCTCTATGCTGGTTCCTTGAGGGGCATCCCATGTAGTGTGCCTCCCCGCAGTGTGACTTACCTTCTCTATGCTGATTCCTTAAGGGTCATCCCATGTAGTGTGCCTCCCCGCAGTGTGACTTACCTTCTCTATGCTGGTTCCTTAAGGGGCATCCCATGTAGTGTGCATTCCTGCAGTGTGACTTACCTTCTCTATGCTGGTTCCTTAAGGGGCATCCCATGTAGTGTGCATTCCTGCAGTGTGACTTACCTTCTCTATGCTGGTTCCTTAAGGGGCATCCCATGTAGTGTGCATTCCTGCAGTGTGACTTACCTTCTCTATGCTGGTTCCTTAAGGGGCATCCCATGTAGTGTGCCTCCCCGCAGTGTGACTTACCTTCTCTATGCTGGTTCCTTAAGGGTCATCCCATGTAGTGTGCATTCCTGCAGTGTGACTTACCTTCTCTATGCTGGTTCCTTAAGGGGCATCCCATGTAGTGTGCATTCCTGCAGTGTGACTTACCTTCTCTATGCTGGTTCCTTAAGGGGCATCCCATGTAGTGTGCCTCCCCGCAGTGTGACTTACCTTCTCCCTGCTGGTTCCTTAAGGGGCAACCCATGTAGTGTAAATTCCCGCAGTGTGACTTACCTTCTCCATGCTGGTTCCTTAAGGGTCATCCCATGTAGTGTGCCTCCCCGCAGTGTGACTTACCTTCTCCATGCTGGTTCCTTAAGGGGCATCCCATGTAGTGTGCATTCCTGCAGTGTGACTTACCTTCTCTATGCTGGTTCCTTAAGGGGCATCCCATGTAGTGTGCCTCCCCGCAGTGTGACTTACCTTCTCTATGCTGGTTCCTTAAGGGGCAACCCATGTAGTGTAAATTCCCGCAGTGTGACTTACCTTCTCCATGCTGGTTCCTTAAGGGGCATCCCATGTAGTGTGCATTCCCGCAGTGTGACTTACCTTCTCTATGCTGGTTCCTTAAGGGGCATCCCATGTAGTGTGCCTCCTCGCGGTGTGACTTACCTTCTCTATGCTGGTTCCTTAAGGGGCATCCCATGTAGCGTGCCTCCTCACAGTGTGACTTACCTTCTCCATGCTGGTTCCTTAAGGGGCATCCCATGTAGTGTGCCTCCTCGCAGTGTGACTTACCTTCTCCATGCTGGTTCCTTGAGGGGCATCCCATGTAGTGTGCCTCCCCGCAGTGTGACTTACCTTCTCTATGCTGGTTCCTTAAGGGGCATCCCATGTAGCGTGCCTCCCTGCAGTGTGACTTACCTTCTCCATGCTGGTTCCTTAAGGGGCATCCCATGTAGTGTGCCTCCCCGCAGTGTGACTTACCTTCTCCATGCTGGTTCCTTAAGGGGCATCCCATGTAGTGTGCATTCCCGCAGTGTGACTTACCTTCTCTATGCTGGTTCCTTAAGGGGCATCCCATGTAGTGTAAATTCCCGCAGTGTGACTTACCTTCTCTATGCTGGTTCCTTAAGGGGCATCCCATGTAGTGTGCCTCCCTGCAGTGTGACTTACCTTCTCCATGCTGGTTCCTTAAGGGGCATCCCATGTAGTGTGCCTCCCCGCAGTGTGACTTACCTTCTCCCTGCTGGTTCCTTAAGGGGCATCCCATGTAGTGTGCCTCCCCGCAGTGTGACTTACCTTCTCCATGCTGGTTCCTTAAGGGGCATCCCATGTAGTGTGCCTCCCCGCAGTGTGACTTACCTTCTCCCTGCTGGTTCCTTAAGGGGCATCCCATGTAGTGTGCCTCCTCGCAGTGTGACTTACCTTCTCTATGCTGGTTCCTTAAGGGGCATCCCATGTAGTGTGCCTCCCCGCAGTGTGACTTACCTTCTCTATGCTGGTTCCTTAAGGGGCATCCCATGTAGCGTGCCTCCTCGCAGTGTGACTTACCTTCTCTATGCTGGTTCCTTAAGGGGCATCCCATGTAGTGTGCCTCCCCGCAGTGTGACTTACCTTCTCTATGCTGGTTCCTTGAGGGGCATCCCATGTAGTGTGCCTCCCCGCAGTGTGACTTACCTTCTCTATGCTGGTTCCTTGAGGGGCATCCCATGTAGTGTGCCTCCCCGCAGTGTGACTTACCTTCTCTATGCTGGTTCCTTAAGGGGCATCCCATGTAGTGTGCCTCCCCGCAGTGTGACTTACCTTCTCTATGCTGGTTCCTTAAGGGGCATCCCATGTAGTGTGCATCCCCGCAGTGTGACTTACCTTCTCTATGCTGGTTCCTTAAGGGGCATCCCATGTAGTGTGCATTCCCGCAGTGTGACTTACCTTCTCCCTCCTGGTTCCCTAAAGCGGACCGACAGTCAAAAACAACTTAAACCAGACCAACACCACAAACTGCGCTCATATGCATCCATCCCCCCGGGGGAAATTTAGATTGCTGCACATAAAAATTCATTTACCTTTTTCTAACTCCTGCTGTACTAATAGCGGTGTTATGAGTATAAAGGTGTCACAGTGATATTGATTATTTGTTTGCTGTATGTTCCTTTATTATATACGAAAATGTAGGTTATCTGTGACTCTTAAAAGAAGAATTATATTTAGCCCTAGTGATAGGCAGATAAAGAGCCTTATTTAAGAAGTTTTAGCGGGCGCCAGCTAGCGACTTATTTAACACTAGCGCCGAAAATGATGCAGTGCTGGGCGCTCTGGTTGAAGCAGATGAGACCTGGTGCTGTATGTCAAGATCCCATAGAGCACAATGGGCAGAACAGGGTTGTAGTGTTTAAAGCTTTAAACACAATTAATTCATTTTACACACATTTATTTGTACAGAATTTGCATTGGGACTTGTCAGTAATGGAAACGCAGGACCTAGATGGGCCAAAATGTTTTGGGGGGCTATTAAAATTGATTTTAATGGCTTCTTTTGCTTAACAATGTGTAATTTGGACACCAACTAAAACGCAGTGTGAACGCACTGTAAAGTTTGTCTCTAGCAGTGATTTCTTGTAACTGTAATGATGAAATGCCGACCAGAGCCCTAAAATACAGCGGCAAAAACTTCAAGGAGGAAACAATTCATACATATGCTGGGGAGAGTGGTAAAAACTGCAGTACAAAGTGGCGCTCACTGGCGCTGGGATAATCGGCCAGCGAGTCCATCAGGCGCTGACATAGGCCGGCCAATACCTAGTGCAACAATCAAAGCTAATTAGTAGCGTTTGACACAGCGACTGCTGGTGCCAATGTAGACCACAGCACAGCGCCAGATAAGATGGGAACGGTGGCGCTATAGCCACAAAAATTATGCTAAAAGGTGCACTTCATAAATAAAGACCAAAGTCAGGTGACCTGGAGACAGAGAATAGGGTGGTTGAAACTTCCTGGGTGAAAGGTGGATAAGACTGGAGGCCCTTACCCAGGGGAAGCAGTATGTACATGAAAATGTGTGTTGCTGAGCGTGGATACAACAACGTGCATTTATTATTCCTCCTGCCATAGGAGCGACTGATCTGCTGCAGGCCAAGCACCAAGCAAAGGCTAAACTGTGTGGGAAAACCTTTTGGCCTGTACAATTTCTGAGCAGTAAGATTTGTCAGCAGGGCTGGATTAAGAGGGGGGCTCAAGGGGCACACACCCTGGGACCTCCACCACTTGCCCTGCAAAGGGGGCCTTCACCAACCTTTGGGCTATGGGCTAGTCCAGGAGGCTTTTCAGTCTTTGCTCTGATGGGCCGCAGGGCCATCAGGGCCAGTTTTTTTTTTTTTTTTTTTCAACCTGCAGCCAAAGCCACCACAGGGCAGGATGGAGAGTCTAGAGCAGCAAAGCCGCCGCCAGCAACGCTACAGTGATGGGTGCAGAGCTGTCACTGCACATAAGCCACCAAGCACAGCCGCTGGCAGCTCAATGCAGGGAACTGTTTTCTGCTGGACCAGCCGGGCGACTACACTACCCCCCACCCAGAATGGCAAAGCAGGAGTTCCCGAGCAGCACGCACCCGCACAAGGGGGGGCACAAGGAACTCGATCTGATGTTCCAGTAAGTAGGCGGGAGCCAGACAACCACCAATCACTTACTTGGCTGGGCTATTATCTTATAGGAAAAGAATACTGTATCTGGGGCCTCCACCAGATATTGTGCCCAGGGGCCTCCACCCACACTTAATCCGACCCTGTTTGTGAGGCCTGACCCAGTGTATAGCATAGACAATAACCCTGCTGTGGACAGAAGAGAGCACTATTCCAGCTGTGTCAACTAAAGGAGAAGAAAAGGATGTCATCAATGGAGGCGAGCTGCTTTAAGCAAAAGAGGAGTGATACAGTAAATTAATAGATAAGAACAACTCTTTAGTGCAAAGCAAAAGTGGGGTGGAACCACATTAACCCTTAGCTGCCATGTTCACTTCTTTATCTGCCTGACAAAGGGGGAACCCCCCCGAAACGCATTGCAGTTGTGTGGCACGGGAAATGGGGCCTTGAGTCCCCATGTAAGCACTTTATTTACTGATTTTAACTAATAGTAAAAGCTAGGGGGGGTTATTCAAGAAGGGACAGCGTCTGGTGAATGCCGGGCGCTGTATGCAAAACCACATTTATGCCGATTCTGGTGAGCGCCTCTAACAGCGCCATGTAGCGTCACATGTATTATTACAGGTGGCTCAGCGTATAGCGTCGGCGATCTAGGTTCCAGAGCGCCAGGTATTACCTTTCGCTCAGCGTCGCTCTCCCATACATTTCAATGGCTGTTCATTTGCTTGTGTTTAAACAGCGTGTTTGACATTTCTTTTTGCTCCAATCATTGTGTGACGTCTCCTGGCTGCAAACAAACACTTTTAGAATCTTTTTTGTCTTTTTATATTTTTATGCAGAATTGTCATTACAGCTCTGGCACTAAAGTGTTATTGTCCCAGTGTTATAACAATGTCATTCCATGTGTTTTTGCTTTGTTACTGGTGGATATGTGTGCAAAAACAGACTTTAATCACACAGCGTCTGGCGCTCTATGCTATAGCGACCAGATTTAGAGCGCCGATGCAGTGTGTGTCCTTTTTTGGTGTGGAGTGCTGAGAGTCGGTTGCACTGCACTGGCACTACCTCTCGCTCTCTGCAGCGCTGTACTGGTGTTACAGCGCCCAGCATACATCACATTCATCAATGCCGGCCAGGTTACTAGAGCAACTGAGGCGCTATGTTACAGAGCCCAATACCCGCTTCCAGCGTCTACTAGCGGTCGCTCTAAGCGCCGCTATACAGACGCTCATCTGGCAATACCTGGCGCTAGTAATGAAGCAGCCTCTAAGTTTTAATGTTTTTTCACTGCCGTGCTGGATTTTCTCAATAAATATGTGTTTGGGGGTCCCAGCGCCCCTTACGGGCACCTACCTAACCCTGCTCTAAATTTGGTCAAGCATTGGAGCTCTGTGGAACTACAACTTCTCTTGATTTAACTTCTTTCTAGGCCTCAAAGTAAAGGATTTATTTTTAATTGTTTCAGTTAAAGGGAAAAGATGAACATTAATAAAGAGAAACAGTTGTTCTTGAATAGCTTTCTGAAGGTCTTCACTTTTGCCCGTTACAGTGGTCAGTAGGGGGAGCTGTTGTTCCAGAAAATATCCCGGATCAGATCTTGTAAATGATTAGAGAATCCCATGCAGCAGCGGCCTACAGCGGAGCTCGGAATAGAAACTTCCAGTGTACCTTACTAGGTAAATCCTGTAATTGGTCACAGTTCTTGTCTTATCAGGGCACTTGGCTTGTTACAAGCAGGAAGATGGATCTTCAGAGCGCTTTGTGGGTTATCCAATATCGTTACAAGCAGCTGTTGCGGGGTTTCTGTCAGAAATCATTTTGCAGATAGGCGGGATGCTGGTGCCATGGAGGCTGTCCTGGAAAATCTTTAGTGGAGTCATTTCTGTTCCTGGTACATGGAAACGCTCCCCACGGTCTTTAGCGTATTATAGTGTCATTCATCACAGGACATTTACTTTAGGCCCTTGCAGGCTCAGAACGACCCACAGGGTTACCAGGGAATCTCTTTGGGCCTCTGGACTCAGGGGTCTCTGGACTCAGGGGCCTCTGGACTCAGGGGTCTCTGGACTCAGGGGCCTCTGGACTCAGGGGTCTCTGGACTCAGGGGCCTCTGGACTCAGGGGTCTCTGGACTCAGGGGTCTCTGGACTCAGGGGCCTCTGGACTCAGGGGTCTCTGGACTCAGGGGTCTCTGGACTCAGGGGCCTCTGGACTCAGGGGCCTCTGGAGTCTCTGGACTCAGGGGCCTCTGGACTCAGGGGTCTCTGGACTCAGGGGCCTCTGGACTCAGGGGTCTCTGGACTCAGGGGCCTCTGGACTCGGGGGTCTCTGGACTCAGGGGCCTCTGGACTCAGGGGCCTCTGGAGTCTCTGGACTCAGGGGCCTCTAGACTCAGGGGTCTCTGGACTCAGGGGCCTCTGGACTCAGGGGTCTCTGGACTCAGGGGCCTCTGGACTCAGGGGTCTCTGGACTCAGGGGCCTCTGGACTCAGGGGCCTCTGGACTCAGGGGCCTCTGGACTCAGGGGCCTCTGGACTCAGGGGCCTCTGGACTCAGGGGCCTTTGGACTCAGGGGTCTCTGGACTCAGGGGTCTCTGGACTCAGGGGCCTCTGGACTCAGGGGCCTCTGGACTCAGGGGCCTTTGGACTCAGGGGCCTCTGGACTCAGGGGCCTTTGGACTCAGGGGCCTTTGGACTCAGGGGCCTCTGGACTCAGGGGCCTTTGGACTCAGGGGTCTCTGGACTCAGGGGCCTCTGGACTCAGGGGCCTCTGGACTCAGGGGCCTCTGGACTCAGGGGCCTCTGGACTCAGGGGCCTTTGGACTCAGGGGTCTCTGGACTCATGGGCCTCTGGACTCAGGGGCCTCTTTAAGGACTTTAAAGAGGAACATCGGACCTAAAATAAAAAGGAATACAAAGCAGGGGCTCTGGGGATGCCCCTATAAGACACAAAGAAAGGTCCGCACTCACCACAGTAAGATAAAAAATATTCCCTTGTGTTATGTGTGTGTTTTTTAATATTGTATTGTGTGTTTTTTTTGTCCTACTATGAGCTTTAATAAATAAGTAATATATTTTTTATCTTGATGTGGTGAGTGCGGACCTTTCTTCGTGCCTTATAGGGGCATCCCCAGAGCCCCTGCTTTGTATTGCTTTTGGTTCAGTTTTGGACGAGTTGGCTCAGCACCACACATTTTCTCATTCACATTGGGCTGTGCGTATCCACCCTTTAGCTCTTTTACATTCTAAAATAAAAAGGGGCCATTTCCCACCCACCCCATCGGCCCCTACTTACCTTTTGGATGTTGCCGCTGCCTGCTGCGACGACATCTGGATTCTTCAGAGCACGATCCTCACCCCACCGCTCACTTAGCCTTCCCTGACAAGTGCAGACTTAGCGCCTTAGTGCTTGTCAATGTCCTATGGCAAACTTGCAGCTCAGCAAAGTCTCATGGGATTTTGGGAGGCTCCATTGCATCCTATTCATGGGCACTGCGCAGGCGCAAGATCTGGGGCCCATGCGTAGTGCCTGATGGGATGCAAGATGGTGCGGGCCATCAGGAGGTTACCCAGAATCCAAGGGACCCAGGAGATGGATGCCCTGGCAAGGTGAATAACAATTGCCCAAAGGTAAAACCGGAGGGGGAGGCACCAGATCAGTGAGGTTTGTGGAAGGATTTAACCTCCCCCAATGTTCTTCTTTAAAGTGGACCAACACCCAGGGGTGATCGGCCCGGGAATCTATAAGATTCCCGGGCCGATCACCTCCCTCACCACGGGGCATCCGAGATCGGGATGTCCCGCGGTGAGGGACCCCCCCAAAAAACCTTACCTTTTCGGCGACGGATCAGCCGCCGCCGCCTCCTGCACGCCCCTCTAGCAGTGCGCGCGCCCGCGCCAGCCGTTTGTGAATGGCCGGCGCGGGCGCGCCCTGTAAGAGGGACGCTCGGGAGGTGGGCGCGGCGGCTTATCCGTCGCTTGTCCGTCGCCACAAAGGTACGTTTTTTGGAGCTTTTGGGGGGTTTCCCACAGCAGGGCATCCTGATCTCGGATGCCCCGCTGAAGTGGACCAACACCCAGGATAGTGAAAATCCTGGGTGTTGGTCCACTTGAAAGGTGGACTATTGTGGAATAATGTCCCAGTTATAAAAACCCACATAAATATGCTGGGTCACTTATATACCCAGCATGAAGTAATAGGTTACAGGTTTTTTTTCTTAATGGAAGGAAGAGGAAATCAGGGGGACAGGTTCTGAAACACTCAGAAACCTGGCACCCCTGAATTTTGACCCTGATTTAGCAAGCGTCAGCAGGGGCGTAACTAGGTGGGAGCAGGGGGGGGGGGGGCACTTGCCCTGGGTGCAGCAGGTCAGGGGGCACCAAAGTGGAGCCTGAGCACAGGTGGGGGCACCATTTAAAATCTTTGCCCCGGGTGCCAGAAAGCCTAGCTACTCCTCTCCTCTCCGAGCTCGCTGATTGGACGAGCGGCCGCGCTTGCACCGTAGGAACGGTAAGAGGTGAGTTGGTTTCGGTGACCTGGGGAGTTTCACACAGCGGTCCAACCCTGATCAGGGTGCCGAGAGCAAGGACCAAAACCCAGGGTAGTCAAAATCCTGGGTTTTGGTCCACTTTAATGGCTTCTTTTGCTTACCAATGTGTAATTTGGACAAAAACAAACACAGGGTGTTCCAGCAAACGCCTTAAAAAAAGGCCGTAAAAGCCTTCCCTTTCCCCAGAATTAAATCCATACACACTTCGGGTCCTGTGGGCGATAAGCCCAGTCCTACCAGCTGCTCCACCAGGGTAAACTGGGCAGATGGGCTCTTGTTTTTCCCTCCAGCACTGTTTATCAGCCAGGGATCCAGTCTCGCCTCACGCTTGGTCCCAAGATGGCTTCGATTAGAGTTGGACAGGTTTCCCCTGCCTTCGTCCCTAGCTGTGCAACAAGTTTCCTCGCCTGCAGTCTCCCACTGTTGCACACAGGACTCGGGCTCTGGACAGACTAACCAGATTTTTATACTCCTCACCAAGGGTGACACCCAGTGTCCTCTTCTGCACACTAAACCCTCAAAGTGGACCAAAACCCACTGAGCTTGTGAAATAAATTTGGCCAAAGCCCCTGCCAAAACCCTCTTCTTAGGGTATAGACCTAGAAATTGATATTTTTGCCTACAGAATTGTCCTGAAACACAGATTTTTTTTGCTGTCCCCTCTCTGTAAGTTTGCAGACTATCAGTCATTGCATGATTGTGGCACTGACATCATTGCCACTCACTACATTGACAATGAATGGAGGAGGCGGAGCTTTATAGCTAAAACAAACAGCATTAGCCAGAAGCAGGAGCAGGGAAATTGCCAAAAAGTACTCCTCATGGGGGGAGCAATTCAGAGAACGCTAATTAAAAATTTGGGTTTTGGTCCGCTTTAATAAACCCCTCTTTAAAAGCAGAGCAAAACCCATTTCTGGGTGCTCCGCTTATTCTAAGGGAGTCCTGTCCGTGATGCTGCCAGTTTGGCGGCGGCCCAGTATGCAAAGAAAACTGGGTTTTTCCACTGCTGAAGCCACACCCAGCGACACTTTTGAGATCGCCGATTGGCTTATCTAAAAGGTGCCCGCGCGGAGGGCGCCATTCAGCTGGTCGCATCCCCGGTCACTCTGCTCAGGCACTTGTGCGATCACATGATTGTGGGACCAGCCAGAAAAGGCGAGTTTACTGGCGACCCGGGGGGTGTCATTTAGTGGGTCATAAGATGCCCTGGAGGCAGGCTAACGGCCAGCTTTGGAGTCTTTCAGATTCTAAGGCTGTTTCAAGAAGGGTTTTTTTACGTCAATAATTTTTATTGAGCGAATAAAGACCATATGCCAAAAAACAACATCCAATGTTTTTGTCCATAAAGAAAAAAAAGCACAACCATTGAGGTATACAAGGCTTACAAGAACAAAAATCCTCAGAAAAATGCACATAACCCACCCCAACCACCCACCCCCTCCCTCACTCTACACAAAAGCCCTCCTGCCCAGACCAGACTCGATAACCATACCCCAAGTCCCAGAGAGGGGGGAAAGGGCAAGTACCTAATCATTCACTTAATACTGAGCAGATAGGTCGTGCGCCTACGGCGCAAAGGGTAGGTTATGAGAGATCGCAAAATAGAGAAAAGAAAAAATGAAAACAGAAGAGAGAGAAAAGAGGAAAAAGAGAAAGACGAAAAGAGATGGGTTCCAGGACACCACCTATCTGAAGAGCGTCAGAGCTAGCTCTCTAAATTGTAAGAAAAACTTGGTCGAAATGTCCCAGCTGAAAGCGGGCTATCCATCCCTCCCAAGTAGCTAAGAAGGGAGCAAAATCCCTCTGCAAGGAGGCTGCCATCTTTTCAAAAAACATAATTTCGTTGACTCAAGTGACCAGGCTCCCAGTAGATATGCTTGGTTTCTTCCAGGAATGTACAATGATTAACTTGGTAACAATATGTCTAATGAGCTCAAACTGGGCAATTAAGCAGCCATGTGGTTTTAAGTTGAGAAGGACCAATTGTGGCGAGGGGGACAACTGTAACCCGGTTGCCTTCCTTATAACATAAGATACTTTGGCCCAAAATTGTCTAGCCACCCTGCACTCCCACCAGGTGTGGATAAACATTCCAGGGAGATGACAGCCCCTAAAGCACTCTGGGGGATAGGACGGGCAAACGTATGAATCCTGTCCGGAACTAGATACCACCTAAGCAGTACTTTAGTATTAACCTCTAGGGCACCCACATTAGGAACCCTGAGAACGAGTGTCTCCAGGCCGCCCTCCAATCGCTGCCCAGAAAGGTTGGGCCTCCCATTTCGTTACGTATTTCAGAGAACGCCCCCATCCGATTCACCCAGCAGCCTGTAGAGCAGTGTGATCACACCTTTTCCCAGAGGGTGTTCCCCACATACCCTTTCAAATGCCGAAGGCTCTAGAGGGGCCGCCCCTGCTTTAAATTTGGATCTCGCATAATGGGAGATTTGTAGGAAGCAGAGGAACTCGCTATTGGGGATATTCCTAGCGGACCTCAAATCAGAAAAGGTGAGCAGCCCTCGAGATGTAACCTCGAGAGGGTTTTTATCCGCTTTAAAGCAACCCCAACAGTGGGTCTTGGCTTGATTTTGTACTGTGCTGCAGTTCCATACCAGAAACCAAAAGCTGGACGTGCCGGACTCATCATCATGATTCTTTCTGGCTTATCCGGTAGCTTCCAGGAAAGCCATAGGTGCCGATGTAGGCACAGGTGGGCAGGAGAGACTCAGTGACTGATTTGGGTTCTGTTTCAAGAGGAACATTAGACCTTTTCTGATGTTCCTCTCTAAGCATCTCTCCCCCTTCTTCACTGCCTTTTGGATGTCAGCGTTATCGGCGTGAACGCCAACATCCGGCAGCATTCCTGGCCCCTTTCCACCCCGTCCCCCCGTAGTCGTCCCAGAGTAAAGGCTGCACAATTAATCATCCTTACCTCTAGCCGTCCTCTTTTCAAATGTCCTGCGCCGCTCTGTCTCTCCATCTCGCGCTCTTCTGCACTGAGTCTCATTGCAGCCTATGCAGTGACACTGTGCATTTGCGAGATCTGAGAGGTGGCACAGTGCATGTCGGGATTCAAAGATGGCGCTCCCCTATGGAAGGGGGATTGGGGGGATGCTGGACGCAACTGGAGAGGTAAGTGTATCGGGCGCATGCCTAGCCGTGGGCACGCACTCTAAGGAGGGGGTTCTTGGACCTAGGGTAGGGCGACCCAGGTTGGTGTGGCATGTGTGAGGTGGAGGTGCACTTACTGATTCAGTTGACGCTGGTCTCCATTGATGACACTCCTTGGTGCAAACAGGGTCTTCATTTGAAAGCTTCCATCCATGATAAACAGCAAAGTCCAGTTACAGGCAATATCCATAGGTTACAGCAAACAGTACATCCCACAGGTTTCTTCCATGGCTGTTTCTCAGCTCCTCCACTACATTAACACTTCCCCTCATGAGCTTGGTTTATGCATAGAACACTCTAGAAGGGTTGGGTTTTCCCTTATATCTGCATTGTTGCCTTAACAAACTAAGTTGCGAACCTCAACCAATGGCAAGATAATGTTGCCATGTTGCAAGTCTCTAGTTATCTAAATTAAGAGGAACGCTAGACTATTTAATATTAGGTTCATTCCTTAGGCAACACTGGCATCATATGGATTCATGATGTAATGTTCCCCAAGTTATGCATCTAACTGGTGTAGTTAGCATTATTTAAAGTTTATAACACTATCAGGGCCTATTCCACTGACAGGGCTCTAATGTTTCCTATGTGTGGTGTTGCCCATGTTTTCCACCCGTCACATAAGTTGGAAAGGCAAGGGAGGCCTGGCAAGCCACCTCTGGTGGAGAGGACCTGTAATGTTCCTCTTTAACTAGCACATCCTAAGCAAACTTTTATTTTTTATCCTGCTGGCTATAATCTGCAGTGTCCTGAAGATTTTTAGTACTGTGCTAAATCATCCCTATGTCCACTTATCTTCCTTATTATCCCTTGGTACACTACTCAGGTAAACGTTCATCTAAGTGGAAGCAGGTGTTGTTGACCAGATAGAAGTCTCACTGCTTACATTCATAATCCAAACCTTTCACAGGCTTTCATTTTTCTGTGGCCGTTTGAAGTTGGATTCTCACACAGAAGCAAAGAATAATAACAAACGTATCCTTCAAAGAACTTGGCTCGGCATCTGAACACGGCACAAATACCTGGAATGTATTGCTTTAGATGAAACTATTTCAATCTTCCCTCTGACACTTCACCTTCACTTTGTCATTATATTCATAACCTGCGCTAATACCGGCCATACTAAGCAAATAAAAGAGTTTTTTTTCAAAGCATTAATGGAACGTCTCAGGCTCTGAAGGTTTTCCGGATGCTTCACCCCATCCCTTTTTCATATTAATGTCTAAATTATATGAAATGAACATCGTGTCGGTGAGCTGACATCATAGCTATGTGCAGAGATGAGTCAAATGTTTAAGAATAATTTACCCCCGAGAAAATTGGGCCTTTTATAAACTGCTTAAACAGACAGAAAATATGTTTTCTATAGGCAATGGTGAAATAATGATTAAAAACTGGTTGTAATTTAGAAGACACCTTGGTTGGTTGTATTTTAAAAGACTGATGGTTCCTCCTATTAAAAAAAAACAATTAAAAATTCCAAAAAAGTATGAGTACCTCCAAAGACTAAGAGGCCGATTTATTAATAGCGCCAGGTAGCGACAGATGAGAGCCAGTAGCGTTATTTTCACAGCGCCGGCTAGTATTCGCTGTGCTTGGCCGTTGTTCGGTTGTTGACAGCGACTCAGTCGGTGTGCGGTAATGTTGAATACGGGGTTAGGAGTCGCTGTTTGACAGGTTCCGCACTGTATGGGAGCGCATGACAACGAATGGCCATAGCGAACGGCTCCCAGCATATTCATTAACAAATCACGCTCAAAAATTTCTCGTGCTGTGAAATGCATGTTTAAACCCCAGAGCGCTGGCGGCGATGGGTTAAAAGTAATTTTTTAACCCCCAAACAACCTTATTTTTTGCAAAAAAAAAATAAACAAGTTTTTATAAACATTTTGTAATATGAATACATTAATTTCAGACCTGTAATATCAATTCTGCACAATTTTTTTTTTTTTTTTTTTTACCTTTAAAAAAATATATAACATTGCAGAAGTGGTCACAGAATTTTGGACATTAAAAAAAAAAAAAAAAAAACATTAATAACAATTATTTATGAATATTTAAAGATTGCTCCATTGAAATGCATTGGAGAGCGCCAGGTAGCGAGAGGTCATACCTGGCGCTGTGATGGGATTAGTAGCTGCGCTGTTCGTTGCAGTCGGCTACATGATGAATCCCGCGCTAGCTGACGCTTTCGCCGGCGCTAGCCTCATTTAGCGTGATAAATGCGTGACTGTGTTCGCAGCCTGGCGTTCTGTAGTCGGTAGCCGCCGTTAGCTGGCGATACCTGGCGCTAGTGAGACACTACCTGGCGCTATCACTTGATGAATAAGGGCCTAAGACAAAGGGGGGCCAGTAATAGTTGAAGAGTATTGCTGCAACTTGAAAGCCTCTCTAATGTGTAAATGAATACCTATACTCTTAATTTTGAGATTCCTTCCAGCTCTATAAAAAAAAATTGGCATACCCTCATATGGCAATTGGGTGCAAAGCCTGCTGTGGCAATACACAATAATAAGAAAATCCAGCACTCCAACATTAATGCAGAGTTGTGTAATAAGTTACCTGAATGTGAAAACCTAATTTTCAGTGTAATCCCCCGTGACTTCAACACACTTATTTCAATTCACATCTAGTGATCGAATGCCTCTTGCTGCTGCAGGAGCCCTGTTACTGCTTCTTTGGCTGCATTAGCATTAGGAAATTGCTGCCTACACAGACCTATTTTCAGGTTATGAAAGAAAATTGTAATCACTGGGAGCCAGAGCTGGACTGTAGGGTAGATGGTTAAGCTCCATGTAGCCACATTCCCTGATAGCAGCTTGTGATTTGCTAGTGCATTTCCGTGAAGCAGCAAGATACCTTCCAACAGCTTTCCATTACATCTCTCTTTGATCGTTAAAGGAGTACTATCACGAAAAATGGCCCAATTATAAAAATCCATATAAATTTGCTGGATAGAGGGGGGAGAGGCCACTTATACATCCGGCATCAAAAAAGGAAAAGGACATCTGGGGTGACAGACTCTGCCACTCCTGGCAGATCAAACCTGTTACCCCTGGATTTATTCTTACCATGAGAGAATAAACCACAAGCTTGTTAGGACCCCTCCGACGTGTTTGTATGTATTTTTAATATTACACAATTTTGCAAAAGTGCTCCAGTGTCTCCAATAATTGTTGCCTTGTGTGGTAGGAATTCTAGTAATACAACACTTTCTGTATTTCAAAAACTGTCTCCATGACCTTTCCAGCTGATTGCTGCACACAAAATTTCTTTAGAGTTGGTTGTTCTTCCTTTGCATGGAAGGATCATTGTGGTCGACCCATGTTTCATAAACCCTGACCATTTGAGAATAGAAGTCTCCTAGATTTTCTTAAACCTGCTGAGGAATTATAAATGTAAGCAAAAAGGCAAACCCTCATAGAGACATAAACCCTGACCATTTGAGAATAGAAGTCTCCTGGATTTTATCTGAGCATTTCTATACTCTTGTCATTATTCTTCTTGGCTAAATTGTCGGTAACATATTTTTTTGCTCAGACATCAACATTCATGGCACCCACTGGGAACTGACCTCTAACATCATTAAAACATCATGAATGATATTGGAAACTGCATAAGTGCCAACTCAATTTGTGGGCAATCGTTGGGTCAAAGTTAGTGTTATAGCTCATGATTCAGTATTCATGAGCTATAACATTGACTTTGACCCGACAATCTTCCAAAATCAGGGCCGCCACTTTTTGGCACCTTTACTCTGAAAATGCTTCAACAGGTCACCCTGTGCCATGTCATCTTCAATTGATTCTCAACCCAATTGTAACTGTTTTACCAAAACTTTACCTGACAGTAGGAAGGTGCATCTTCACCATATACAACACTCATGTTATGGATTTCTGTAGGCCTTTGTTCTTCCTTTGAAAAGAATGTAATCACATAACAAAGCCCCAAATCCATCACCTTTCTTGTAGACCTGCACTGTATTGCACTTTCCATCTTGTCACTTCCAGTGCTTTCAACAGACTTAAAGGTTACTGTGGAGCCGATTCAAAGCCAGGTGAGAATTCTCACTCCTTTTTTAGGAGAGAAAACTGGCATTCACTTTCATTGTCTACCGGGTGTAAAGTTTCACCTGTAAATCGACCCTTGTGTGTGTTGCATATTGGGGTAGAAAACTTATTAAACACTTGTATTATAGCAAAAGCCAAGACAATGTTTTTGGATTGCTCAAGGCCACTTTCAGGAGGCACTCACCAGGAATCTAATATCCTATGGACAATGGACTCCAATTCCAAGTGGCACCCGAGAGCATCGCCACTGCAGCCTAGAGGTTCTGGAGGCCAGTAGAGCCCAATTAGAGCAGCCACTTAAAACCCAAACTAACCAGGCACTGGAATCTACGAGGTCTTCCAGTCGACATTGAAGCCCCCCAAAGACTGGGCTGCAGAAACACCCTGATTCATCAACCATGCTGAGGAGAGCAGACAGCAATGGTTTTTGAACGAGAAGTCAGGCAAGCGAGGTCAATCCAATGAGTTAGTCAAAGAGGAGATCAAAAGCCGAAGGAGGATGATCCCGGTCAAAGCACAGGAAAAGCAAGAGCATTGAGCACTGCTCAAATGAGCATGGACTTCAGAAATATTCTAAGACAAGATGTCTTCATTTTGAAGGCCAGAATCAGAGCCCATCCACACACCGTGGGCGTGCATTTCTGTGCATGTGTGCATTCAATTTAGTGCACTCTTCTTAAACCTGCTGAGGAATTGTAAATGTAAGCAAAAAGGCAAACCCTCATAGAGACATAGAAACATAGAAGGGTGACGGCAGAAGGAGACCATACGGTCCGTCCAGTCTGCCCTTATGTATATACTGTATGTTCTCTTTATCTTAGGATAGTTGGAGGTTTATCCCAGACATGTTTAAATTCAGTGACTGTTGATTTTTCAACTACCTCTGCTGGAAGTTTGTTCCAAGCATCTACTACTCATTCTGTAAAATAATATTTTCTAACATTGCTCTAACATCTTCCCCCCGACTAGCTTCAGGTTGGGCACCCTTGTTCTATCATTAAGTTTCTTCTTAAAAACACTTCCCTCCTGAACCTTATTCAATCCTTTCACATATATAAAGGTCTCTATCATGTCCCCTCTCTCCCTTCTTTCCTCCAGACTGTACAAATTAAGTTATTTAAGTCTCTCCTGATAAGTTTTAAGTTTAAGTCCTTCTACCATTTTTGTTGCCAGCCTTTGGACTCATTCTATTTGAATAATGTATTTTTGCAGGTGAGGTCTCCAGAACTGCACACAGTATTCTAGCTGTGGCCTCACCAGGGCTCTATACAGCGGCATCACAACCTCCCTCTTCCTACTGGTGATGCCCCGAGCTTGCTGTTCATAGCAATGTCCAGCTCGCAAGCAACAATTACCAGTACAGATTGGTTTAGTAAGTCTTGGAATGGTAAGTCAACAAATGCTGCGCCATCGTCTTATCCGGAAATACATGGCATTCTAGATGGCATGCCGCTTGTTAGGTAGCCAACACCAAGAGGACTGATGCCTATTGCTGACCTGAATTAGAGCAGTCTTACATTGAAATGTGCTCTGCAGGATGACAAAACAGATCTAAAAAATAATTCTGGGACAAAGCACACTTTTTGCCCAATGAACACTTTTTCCCCCAAAAAGCAATCTGAGCCTGAGATGATCAGGTGGTGCCCGACCCCCCACTTGCCCCTATCTGGATCAAATGACGCCTGTCCGCTAAAAAAAAAAAAAAAAAAAAGGAGAAGAAGTGAGAAAAAAGTCTGGTGCCCCTTTAATAATGGCATCCTGTGCGGCTGTTCCATATGAACACCCATGGTCTTGAGGTCTTGATTATGTTGTATCTTTTCCATCACTTTTCCTTTATGATTTCATTGCGAAAGCTTTGCTATTCATTTAGCCTTTTACAGTACAAGGCAAAGTCTTCCAGAGCCAGGCGGACCCTTACTGGATTGATTAAACTTTCCGACTCCAGCAGGTCATGTTCCGAGGTGAAGGCAATAATAATAATCCCCGATAAACTGGAAATTAACTGTCGCTGAGTTTACCGAAACCTTTCGGAACAGATGGCGTGCTTCCTGTCTTCACACTAATCATCAACAGATAATCTCGGCTTCCAAAACTTTGTGGGCGCTTTAACTAGTGGAGGCTACAGCTTTATAACACTGCTTGCCGGCAGAACTTTCCCTAAAGGAAAGTCTAGTCCGAAAATAAAACATAATACAGGATCTTAAGGACGCGCCAATACATTTATGTGAGAACAAATAAACAATAATATGTACCACAATAAAAAATTAATGTGAAAAGTGCAATTACCCATAGAACAGTCTTTCTGTCATAAGCAGGAGGGCTGGAATCAGTGCTGGGGGTAGGTGCGTGACTTGCTTTTCCACCATGGCTTTTATATTTATGATCCTCTCTTTATATAAAACAAATATGTTCCCCACCTCACAATCCTATGAAAGCAGACCAAAACCCACATTTTTAACCAGCATCCCCTGAATTGCTTCCCCCCATGAAGAGAATCTTTTGCCAAGTTTCACTGCTCCTGCTTCACTCTAATCCCAGATAATGGCACCTGTTTTATCTGTAAAGCTCCGCCCCCTCCATTCATTGCCACTGTTGTGTGTGGCAATAATGTCATTGCCACATCTATGCAATGACTGATTGCCTGCCATCTTGCAGAGACCTGTGTGGATGACTGATGGGTGTCCACTGGCTATAGGTATTCTAAAAGAATATGACTAGTGGGGGAAACTCCCAGTGCCAGTAGACAGAAGCGTAACTATTAGGGGTAAAGAAGGTGCGATTTCCTTGGGGCCCTGGAAATCAGGGGGCCCTATCATTGTTGCTCCTCCCCCATATTTATCATATTTGTGCTTACTTGGCATCATTTAGAGATAGGAAGCTCCATTTGCATTTGCCGTTTCAGTCTTCCGTAGTCTTGCTGCATCCAACTGAGTTTAAACCGGACTAACAACCATTGGCGGGTGTTGATCCTGCTGACAAGCTCGGGGAGGGAGGGGGGGCATCCAGAATGCTGGAGCCCTCACGCACATAAAGCACCAGAACATCCTATTTGCTTACCTTCACCTTTAGCTTACTGGAGACTAGCCCGCACATAACCCCTCATAACATCCAATATTCTAACTTTCGCCTCGAGCATGCACACAGGAAAAGGAGCCCTGCAGTTGGCCACTGGGTGGTCATGTGGGCCATGGCTGCATCCTCGGCACCGAAATGCCGCACCCACGCCATGCCCACATGCTCGCTGGCGGCCAATCACTGGCTTCCTTTTCCAGTGCAGGCTCAAGGCGAAAGTAAGAATATCGGGCATTCTGTGCAGGCTGGTCTCCAGCATTCTGGATGTCCGCCCCCCAAGCTTGTTTTTATGTGCTGTAAGGGGGACCAACACCCGTTAGAGGAAAAAAAAAAAACAGGTGTTAGTCCAACTTAAAGGCTGAAATAAAGTTTACTGCATGAGTCTTGAAAGGGCCCCAGTTAATGTTCGCACTGAGGCCCTGTCACATTTAATTACGTCACTGCCAGTAGAGACAGATAGCATGTGAGAAAGATGGGCAGTTGCAATAAGCTAGATGGATAACTTATGGTAGTATTAGAAAGTATATTAATAGTTAATTAGTTCAATGTGGGTTTAGAGTAGAAGTTTCAACTGAAACAGCACAACATTTTTCAGCACCATGATCACGCAAGACTTAAAGTGGAGCAGGCAAACTACCGTCATCTTGAAAAAGGCCCAACAGAGGCTATACTTCTTGAGACAACTAGCAAGATACGGTATGTCTAAAAGGATTCTAAAAACCTTTTATAATGGTGCCATAGGCTCACTTCTGACCTCCTCCTTCACGGTCTGGTATTGCGGGACCACAGCCAAGGACAAGAACAGGCTGAACAGGATCACCAGGACTGCCGAGCGGATCACTGGATGCCCCTTACCATCCCTGGAGGAGCAATTCATGCAAAGGATCTGCTCAAAGGCAGAAAGAATAACTGAGGACCCAACACACCCAGGACATTCATCTTTCAAACTCTTGCCCTCTGGCCGGAGGTACTTGGCTCTTTCGACAAGAACCTCCTGGTACAAAAATAGTTTTTATCCACTAGCCGTTAAGGCACTGAATAACCACCACTAAATAATCTGCCACGAACTGACTGATTTACCACCGATACCATATGTAAATATGTTAAAATGTTAATGTAAAAGGAACAATGTATAATAGTATAATATTATATGTATAATATGTTAAATGTTCTATTTTATATTTAATGTTATAGCTCTAACGGGGTACCTCCCTTCCAAGAAGCATTCCTTGTATGTATCCTGTACTTACTTGGCAGTCAAAGTATTCGTAGTATTCGTAGTAAATGAAAGGACGTGCGCCAGACTGGACTAGTGTTGCAATCAGGTTGTGCATAGTAATGTAGAAGGAGGTACCAGATGTATTATCAGTAAGTGGAGAAGTCCAGGTTGGTTTGTTCAGGTAGTGGAACCATAAGTCCCTGTATGCAATGTTTTGCTTGTTTTCTTTTTCCTTTTTCTTACCCTTTAGATTATACCCCCACCATCCATGAATTTGGGCGGTTAGAATATTCTTGATGCATCATTCATTATAGGTGATTGCAATATATTTTAGTTATGCCTTAAAAAATGTCTGCACAAATGAGGAAGGTCATCAGTGAGGAGCAAGAAGCCGGCACCTGCCCAGGTATGCCCAGTGCTGACGTCTGCCATGAGCTGGAGTCACCCAGGGGACCAGAATTTGATGGCATTGACAAGTTGGAACAACAGTGTGATAGGAGTGACTATTGTGGAAGTACACTCCTGGAACACTCCTGGAACAGTAATCCCCAAGGTCGATAAGGTAAGTGGAGCCTTCCTTAAAGTGGAAGTCCAGTTTAGCAATGCCCCCCTGTGACAGAACATCATAGGTGTAGTTTATTTCTCTATGTGTGTAGGTTGGTGTATATATATATATATATATATATATATATATATATATATATATATACTTTAGCTGACCTGCCTGGGTGGTGTAAACCACTCAATTCTTGTCCCCCCTACGACTTGGGTTTCACCTTTATCTAACCCTCACAAATATACATGCCAGGTCAATGATAATAACCCCTCAAATGTGTCCACTCCTACTCACTTCCTTCCCCCCTCCCACCTAGTAATAAATAAGGAGTGGTTGGGGGTAATAAAACCTCCAGTGTGGAAACCAAATAAACAACAGATCACAAAGTCCTCGCCAGCTTCTGTCCCCCTCCCTGTGGAAACCCAGGACAGATGGAGGATGTCATATGGATCAACTTTCAGGTGCTCAAAGATGGAGAATCCCAGATGCACCAATCAGACAGTGGGTGACTCCGGTGGCAGCAGTTTATAGCCACACGTGTTGCCAATTGAACAATTGCGGTGACAGACGTAGGGTACGATTGGCCGGTTTGATCGGATGAACGATCAAGAGGTCTGATCAACCCGTGCAATCGTCACCCCCCCCCCCACTTGTCTCCCTACCCCGACGCTGAGGCATGGTGGGGGGTTACAAGAAAAGAAACATCTTACCTAGCCTGGATTGAGCTTATTGCCATTGCAATTCTTCTGACGTGTGTAGATGCTTTTAAATTATTTAGGCTTAGTGCCCTAGGCAGTAAAATATGTATATTTTGGAAGCTACAGTTATATGTTCTCTGTTATATTTTGTCAGCACAGCAGCAGGTCCTGCCAGGCCATTGACTGTGGGGGCAGCGGTGACCCCAGGATGAGGGAAGGGGGGCAATCAGTAGTGATAGTGTAAATATACTTGTTTGAAGAAGGCCGATACAAGCGCAGGACAAAGACCTCGGGAGCTCAGTTAATCATCTCAGCTGCCCCGAGGGCTTCCTCTTTGTTATTGTGTAAGTGCTGGAAAATATTAAATTAGCGGCTTTTTCATAAGGATGTGTTTACTACACACTCCATAATTACGACAATTTCTTTTTTAACGGCCGCCAGATCCGACGCGGCTAATATCACAAGGAAAGATATTAAAAATCCTGATGAATTAGATAGTACGCCGCCTTTGATATGGTAATATCACTATTGTGGATTCAATATTTTGAGTATATCTGCTTAAAACAAAAAAACAACACAAAACGGCTAATCATAGCTCCGGGTGTGTGAAGCAGGAATGGAGTCTGCTATTATTTTATCAATCCACTCCAATGTAGTTAACATGGTTTCCTGTAATCTTTTTAAAGTGGAACAACACCATAAACTAAATACATGTTAACATCCCCCATGCAGTGCTATAAAATTGTCTATTTAAACTTATCTACGTCCCCTCCCTACATATCATCTCTGATCCAGAATTACCAACCCAAGTGCAACCTCCGCTCTGCCTCTGACATTCTCCTCTTCGGTTACCTCCTCGCACTCCCGCCTTCAAGTCTTCTCCCGTGCCTCTCCACTTCTCTGGAATGCACTCCCCTGCTCAATCCATCACTCTCCATCACACCAAGCCTTTAAAAGTGCCCTTAAAACTCACTTCTTCAGACAAGCATATAACCTGGCTTAAGCAACTCCTATAACCTTCAAATGGCACATGCAGCCCAACTCAAGCTCTACCACTTGTGATCCCTCCCTTTTGTCTCCACCCCCATCCTTTAGACTGTAAGCTCGCAAGGGCAGGGCTCTCTTTCCTATTGTCTTCTGTGCTCACAACACTTGGTTTAAACCTTGTAGCATCTTGTTTTTATTGTTCCCTGTACTATATATTTTACCTTGTCTGAAATTATACCTTGTAAAGTGCTACAAGGTAGATGGTAGATGCGGAGATGTTGGCGCTATATAAATAAACATCAATATTATTCATAATAATAATAATAATAATAATAATAATCTAAAGCTAGTGTCTTCCTAATATGTCAGCTGTAGAGGCCTGTTCAGCATTCCTGGGCCATAAATTCGTCACTAGCATTCGTAGCAGTGATGGAAGAACCCAAACCACAAAGTTCGAGTTCCCAAACCCAGTAGTGTGTCTGAACAGATCCTCCTTGGCAGACTTAGCATGGAGAGTGCATCCATAGCCATTGAACCTGAAGTGGCCCACATCCTGAGGTAACCTTGGGGGTCTGTAGACAGGTGACAGGGCATTGGGATCGAACCCCAGTAGAAGTGACTTTGCTGTGGGGTGGTCAGATCTGTCTTACACCCTGGGAACCTGAGTGCTAATATGTGCTGGGAAACTAGTGGAACCCTACAGCTGTGCGAGAGTCTGATCTTGAAGATGTCGACCAATGGGTGGAGCTAAACTCCTGTGTTAGTGACTGTGCAGTGGCGTGGCCTGCACCTGGCAGGCACCTCCGGGACCGTTACACCTCTGTCACCGGTGGTTTGTGCCCAGCCCCGGGGGGAGGGGGAGAGCAATTGACTGTTGAAAGTGTTGGTATCTGTTGCAAGGTGAAACTTTTTGAGTAACTGTTTGAAATAATGTTATCTGCAGTTTGGAAAGAAAACTGTGTGGCCGTGCCATGACTACTACCCCCGCCTCTATCGGGGAATCCAAGGGTTAGAATTTGGGTCAGTGTGCAGTGGTTGAGAGTTTCTTGTTCCCCACCGGGGCCACTTGGATTACACTAATTTAAAAGGGATTGACCGGTCAAACTTTAAAATCATTTGCCTGGCATTTTTCCTCTGCCTCCAGCATCTCGCCTAGAGATGAGCGAACTTTTGAAAAGTTCGATTCGGCCGATTCGCCGAATTTCACAAAGAAATTCGGGTTCGGCCGAATCGAACTTTTACGAAGTTCCCCATCATAAATGCCGGCATGGTGGGAGCGGAGCCGGCCGGCGGGCCGGTAAAGCCGGCCGGCCCGCTCCCACCATGCCGGCATTTCAAAAAAAAGCAAACACTTACCTGCAGGTCCGGAGCGTGGAGGCCGGCGCCGCTCTCAGCTGTCATCTGAGGGCGTGTCATCAGAGGGCGCTCTGATGACGCGCCCTCAGATGACAGCTGAGAGCGGCGCCGGCCTCCACGCTCCGGACCTGCAGGTAAGTGTTTGCTTTTTTTTGAAATGCCGGCATGGTGGGAGCGGGCCGGCCGGTTCCGCTGACAGCGGAGCCGGCCGGCCCGCTCCCACCATGCCGGCAAAAATGCTTTTTTTTTTTTTTTTTTTGTTTTTTAAATGTTTAAATATTTTAAATGTTTAAATATTTTAAATATTTTGTGGTTCGTAAATATTTTAAATGTTTAAATATTTTAAATATTTTGTGGTTCGTGCCGATCGAATTTTTCCTGAAATAAAAAAAAAAAAAATGCCGGCATGGTGGGAGCGGGCCGGCCGGTTCCGCTGTCAGCGAACCACAAAATATTCGGGTTCGCGCCGAATCAAATATTTCCTGAAATTCGGAGCGAATTCCGGTTCGTCCGAACCGGTTCGCTCATCTCTAATCTCGCCCCTGATCCTGACCACAAATACAATCCTGAGGCTCAGCTCAGCTCACTCTAATGCAATGCACACAGTGTGCTTACATCACTCAGCCCTGCCAGTCCACATCACAGGATGAAGGCTCATCACCAGCGCAATCCTGGTTTACCTCTAGATGTGGGGCGGACCCGGGCCAGGCATTTGTTAATGTACACACCTAGCTAAAGGTATAACATGGATGCAGCAAAATCAGCATGCCCCAGTGAAAGGAAATCAGCTGGCCTTTGAGTCTTTTAAACTCCAGGGCCAACCCCAGATGCAGATGCTCCTATATAAAGCTGATTCAGTCCAGAACTATGATCTTCTAACTCTTCTGTAGTCTTCTGTAGTCTTCAGCATCCCCCACCCCAGTCCAATTCCAGCAAGGGTCTGGTCCAGAAGGCTTTTCAGGCTTTGGTCTGATGGGCCACGGGGGCTGGCAATAAAGCGGTAGTGGGGTCCCCCTGTGCCTGGCAAGCCTTTTTTGTTTTTGCAAACCTGTGCAAAATCACCACAGGGCAGGACGGGGAGTCTAGAGCAGAAAATCCGCCGTCAGCAACGCTACAGTGCTGTCAGTTGGCGGCTGCTCACTGTTTTCCCTTGTGCCACTGTTTTCTGCTTTTCTGCTACACCCCCCCCTAGAATGACAAAGCAGGAGTTTTAGAGCAGCACGCACCCGCAGAAGGGGGGCACAAGGGTGGCACAAGGGACTCGATCTGATGCTGCAGTAAGTAGGCGGGTGCCAGACAACCACCAATCAGTTACTTGGCTGGACTGTAGCGCTCTCTAACGCTTCAGTGCCGTCTGCATCCTGTAGCCCACACAGGCACCTGGCTGAGGGCTCTCCTCAGCCCGACCATGTGCAGTTTACTCCAACACTCAGCAAGTCTAGCAGCAGCCCTCAGCTCCTTGGGACAGGAAGCTCCTTCCTTTATTGCGCTCCCTGGCCTGGCTCAGTGAGATTAACTCTTTGTTAACTTTTTCATCAGTCACATCTCTACCCCATATTAATTTAAATATTAGGTTGATGACTGCTTTAAAATGTATCACAGCTGATTACAATAGAAACAGTTACAATAAATGAATTGCTATTTGGCTTACATAATGTGACGCAATGGACCTCTCAGCAGGGAGCTGGCAGGCTTTTCAGAATGACTAATCTTGTTAAAGTTCCAGCAGAAGGGAGAGATAGCCCATCCCAAGGTTTTAACATCTTATCCATAGAAACATAGAAACATAGAAGGTTGACAGCAGAAGGAGACCATACGGTCCATCTAGTCTGCCCTTATGTGTATACTGTATGTTCTCTTTATCTTAGGATAGATGTGTGCTTATCCCAGGCATGTTTAAATTCTGGTACTTGAGCATCTTAGTCCAGGAGCTCGTCTAATGCAAGTGGATCCAATCGCGCTGGTGGGCGCATCCTGTGCTACTCTCTAACAGAGAGCATGCCTGGCCGGCCATTCACAAATGCCTGGCGTGGGCACACGACCTGCTAAAGGGATAGCGGGGATGCGGCTGCTGCTTTAGCATGCACTGTTGGATCGGGAATCCTGGGGGTGCCCTGGGGGAAGCTAGTATGCCTGCCCTGGAGTCTCATGGATTCCAGGGCCTCCAAAGTTCCTCTTAAAAAATCTTTTCTGCAGATATATCACACAGCCTTCACCCCCTCCATAAAAGAGGACCCCGTCAACCTTTTTATTTTCCTTGCTTCGATATCCTTTGCTTGCTTGTTAATGCAGATTTTTTATATCAGCTATTTTTCACGATAGAGCTTCTCTAATGACTAGAATTATTTTGTTACATGTTTTTTTAGACAGGGAGAGGATATTGAGTTTGTTTACTGAAGTGTGATAATGAGTTTAAGCCCTGGCTGAACCTGTCTAATCCCCATCACCGTAATCATTTCTGTAGAGGACATTACATTACGAGTGTAAGCGGGTGACGCTCTTTCTGAGAGTTCGAGGCTTGACCCAAAAGCGCAGCTATTATAAGAGACACTTGTACAGACTCTTATGAGTGCATTCAGATGGAAAAACATCTACTGGGCAGGTGGAGGCTCAGTACAGAAACACTGTCGGGTAATTAGGATCTGCGGCGCGGCATCACTCTACTCGCCCAACTATTTCTCATCTTGTTCTAGTAAGTGTTCACGCTCAGAATGAGAATCACACAGTTCATGTAGCTGAAGAAGAGACAAAAACTGATCTTGAAGCTTCTGTCATATTTAGGCCCTGATTCGGTAAACTTACCTTAAAGGGAATGTCCACTTTCGATCGTATTTTTGTGTTTCAAAATGATGTCCTAAAGGTGCTGAGCTTATCCTAGTAATTCCTTCTAATGTTAGCAAATGTGTGTTTTATGGGAGCAGTTTATATTTTGCTATTGGCAAGGAATTGGGCAAAGCTGCTCATTGTCAAATGCCTGGTTCGGGTCACGGTGACGTGGAGGCTGATTCATTAATAACGACAGGTAGTGCCAGATGAGCGTCTGTAGTGCAGCGCTTAGAGCGACCGCTAATAGTCGCTGTAAGCGGCTATCGGACATTGTAACTGAGCGCCGGCAATCATGAATGAGATGTACGTTGGTCGCTATAACACCAGTAATACGCTATAGGGAGCGAAAGGTAGCGACTGCTCAGAGCGACCGGCTCTCAGCGACTCACACCATATTCATCAAAAAATCACCCTCACACAGCGTTGGTGCTAAAAATTGGTTCGCTATATCCTAGAGTGCCAGATGCTGTGTGATTAAAGTCATTTTTTGAACACATATCCACCAGTAACAAAGAAAACACATAGAATTACATTATTTTAATATTGTGACATTAACACTTTAACACTTTAGTGCCAGACCTGTAATGACAATTTTGCATAAAAAAAAAAAAAAAGACTTTTCAAAAATGACTTTTTCAAGGGCAGGAGATGTAACACAATTATTTGAGAAAAAAAAAAATAAATTAAAAAATAAAATCAGGAAAGGGATTTGAAGGAACGTCCATTGAAATGTATGGGAGAGCGAACGATAGCGACAGGTCTTATCTGGCGCCATGGACGCTAGAGCGCGGCCGCTATATGCTGAGCCGCCTGTAATAATGAATTGTACGCTACATGGCGCTGTTCCAGTCGCTTACCAGATTTGCTTTGATAAATGTGGTAGAGCGTACAGCACCCAGCTTACATCAGATGCTACCTGCCTCTACGAGTCACTAACTGGCGCTAGACCTTGATGAATAAACCCCTTAATGGGATTTTTTTTTTCTAATTCCTTAAAGAGAAACAACACATTTCACTTTCCCGTGTGTTGTTCCTCCATGTGGCGGCATCCCAAATGCCCCGCTGTGTGTATTGCCCCAGGTTGCCCGATCAACCCACCTTCCAGTCGCTCCCACGGCGCAGGCTCGAGTTGAAAGTGAATGCGCGGGACACTCAGCCAATCAGCGCGCTTGCTGTCACTCGGCTCCCTTCACCGCCGTTGACTGCTAAGCACCCGAGTGGCACCGAAGGGAGCCGAGTGCACCGCCAGCAGCATCCCCCACTCAATCTGCAGCCGAGATGTACGAGGGCTCGGGAGAGGGTGAGTGGATCTGGGGATATAGGGGGTGTCACACTGTGGAGCATCTCATGGACAGGAGTCTTTTAGACTCTAGGGCCTCCCAAGTTTCTCTTTAAGCAATCCTGGATCCCAAGATCCTCTAGTTCAGCGGTACTCAACTGGCCCTCCGGGGTCCAAATGCGGACCTCGGTGCCAGATTTCCGGCCCCCTGCACTGACAGCCTTGCACTCAGTTACTTCTGTGCTGCCATGCTCAGCGCTGCCCCCTTTACTTGATAGGAAGTGCTTAGAGGCCGATTCATTAATAGCGCCAGGTAGCGACAGTAGCGTTATTTTCACAGCGCCCGCTAGTATTCGCTGTGCTGTGCTTGCTTGACAGCGACTCAGTCGGTGTGCGGTAATGTTGAATACGGGGTTAGGAGTCGCTGTTTGACAGGTTCCGCGCTGTATGGGAGCGCATGACAGCGAATGGCCATAGCGAACGGCTCCCAGCATATTCATTAACAAATCACGCTCAAAAAATTCTCGCGCTGTGAAATGCTTGTTTAAACCCCAGAGCGCTGGCGGCGATGGGTTAAAAGTAGTTTTTTAACCCCCAAACAACCATATTTTTTTGCCAAAAAAAAAAACAAGTTTTTCTAAACATTTTGTAATATGAATACATTAATATCAGACCTGTAATATCAATTCTGCACAATTCTTTTTTTTTTTTAACCATAAAAAAAATATCTAACATTGCAGAAGTGGTCACAGAATTTTTGACATTTAAAAAAAAATAAAAAAAAATACATTAATAGCAATTAATTAAGAATATTTAAAGATTGCTCCATTGAAATGCATTGGAGAGCGCCAGGTAGCGAGAGGTCATACCTGTCGCTGTTCAAGGTCGCTCGCTGGCGCTGTGGGGTGAGGCTGGAAGAATGATGAATGATTTGCTATCTGGCGCTCTGTCAGTCGCTAAGCAGGATCGGCTTGATAAATGTGTGATTGCGGAGGGGAGCCGGCGTTCTCGTGGCGGTGACCGTCATTACCGTTCGCTCACCATTCGCTACCTGGCGCTATCCCTTGTTAAATAAGGGCCTTAGTCTCCCTGCCAGTGTCATGGCTCCCTGGCACCTAGCATTGCAATATGAAGTACTGCGCGGGCTGGAAGTGCCATTGCAAGGTACACACAAACTTCGTTTCTCAATCTCTTTGCCCCATCCAATCATGTCCCGCTGCCCCAGCTCATCCCCATCCATCCCTGTCCCACCATCACTGCCCCATCTATTCCTGCCACCCCCAGCTCTGCCCCATCTGTCCCAGCCTTTTTTAGTTTTGCCTGTGGAATCTATAGCCCCCCTCCAGTGCGCGGATTTCTAACTATCCATCCCCCCGCGCGATAGCTCCCCCCGTCCGGACCTTCACCTCCCACTGGATGCCTGTCTATGGACCTTTACAAGGAGTGGTTGAGTACCCCTGGTCTAGTTCATACCCAGAGTTAATTTCTTTGCCATTCACCCATTTAGATAGGCACTGGTATAAGATACGCTGTGTATTATGCCTCGAAGTCCAGGACAGCCGTCTTGACCCTGTGTTTTACACTTTGCCAGTAAAATTCTTATACTAGCTCTCTTCATTCTTTGAAAAAGGATATGAAGATATCAGTTGGAATGTTTTGTATAGCATATATGATAAACGTCGTCACACAATTGATCCTGCCTCTAAAGTTTAGGTCATTTTTTTTTATTTTAGTAAGTTCTTAAAATTACTTTTATATAGATCTAGATATATAGACTAGTTATTCCCAGATATTCAATGTGAGGTGAGTTGAAAAAGCGATTTAATTATTTCTTGATGTAGAGTGGCAGGATCAAAGGCTTTTCTTGGTTTATTTTAAAATTAGATATTTTGTTTAAAGTAAACTAAAACCCGGGATAGTGAAAATCTAATTTTAAAATTTGTTCTGTCCCCCTGGTTTGGGGTGCCCCACTGTGTGAAACCCCCCAGGTCGCCGAGTCCATTTACCTCTTCTCATGCCCACGCTGCAGCTGGAGCAGACGGCTCAAATCTTAGCCACACTCGTGAGCGGTGCCGGCATCACTCGGCTCCCTTCGACTGTGCGTGGCCCTGCACAGCCATTCAGTTGCTGCTGGCGGGGTTGAGCAAAGCCAAGGAGGGAAGCGAGTGATGCCGGTGCTGGTCACTCATCTATAAATAAGGACCCGCTTTAGCGTCCGAAACGCGTTAGAGAATGCGTGGCAACGATTGAACTGCCGGGGTCATTTATTGGTTTTTAGGCTGCATTACCTTATTTGGAGATGTTTTTACGGATTTGATAATAAAGCGTTGGATGTTTTAAGGAGTGCCGAACTCTTCGGATTGTTTGGACTATTTTGTGGGGCTAGGAATTGCCCCAGGTTCTGCACCCACTTCCTAGTGTGCGTTTACACTCCTCCTCTTTTGCTTGTCTGGTCACGCATGCCCTGTTGGCTCAGGGGAAAAGTGAGTTTACTGGGCGCCCTGAGGAGGAAGTAGACTCTCATAAATTCCAGGGTGGGTTTTGGTCCACTTTAGGTCCTTTAAAACCTTTTATATATTGCTGAATCAACCCCCTTCTCTCCTACACAGATAGTGACGCCATCTCAACACTTAAAGAGGAACATTGGACAGTCTGGGGAGTTTGCAAACACTCCCTAAACTTCGCCCTCTGTTCCCTTTCAACTTCTGCTTCTGCATTTGGCAAGGTAAAATGTACCTGTCTTCAGCTCTTTCTCCTGTGCTTGACCCATGGGAGGATGATGAGGACGTCAGAGGACAACAGCATAGTGAGTCCCCCCCCCGGCGCTGTAACAGAGCATCTCAGTCGCTGTAGTTACCTGGTCGGCATTGATGAATGTGATGTATGATGGGCGCTCTAACACCAGTACAGCGCTGCAGAGAGCGAAAGGTAGCGCCAGCTCAGTGCGACCGACTCTTGGCGCTCCACACCCTACTTATCAAAAAAGGACACACACACAGCGTCGGCGCTCTAAATCTGGTCGCTATAGCATAGAGCGCCAGACGCTGTGTGATTAAAGTCTGTTGAGCACATATCCACCAGTAACAAAGCGAAAACACATGGAATGACATTGTTTTAACACTGTGACATTAAAACTTTAGTGCCAGACCTGTAATGACAATTCTGCATAAAAATATAAAAAGTATATTATTGATAATAATAATGCTTATTTATAGAGTGCTATCATCTTGATGGCCCTGTCCAATATCCAATAAAGTACCACTTTACAGTTTACTATGTAATGAGCTTTGTCTTTCATTTGTTGGATACCTTGAGAATTAATAACGTGGTTGCCCAGACTAAAAAACAACAAACTCTGTACTCACTGTGATTCCCTGGCGAACTGGGAAGACGCAGGGCATTCTGGGAGTTTTGGGAATTTCTTGATGCGAGGGTCAGGTAATGGTCCTGGGACAGTAGAGTAACAAACTAGAAACACGAAGATGCCTGCCAATACAAACCGTCTGTACCACCAACAAGGCAACCAACAAGGGAGGATGCAGAAGGTATGGTACTCGATGGTGTGCCCCAAATGGAGGAGAGTACACAGGCCCTGATGTGTTCCTGTGGTGGTCTCAAACTTGGGGAGGGGAAACACACTGCAGATGTACACAGTAAGACAATGGTTGGTCTGGGCCTCAGTGCAGAATATGGTGTGGAAAATGGAAGGTTTGGGCCCCTGGGTGGACAATGGAGGATCTGGACCCGAGTGCAGATAATAGAGGGTCTGGGTCCTAGGCAATGGAGGGTTTGAGCCCCAGTACAGACAATGGTGGATCTGGGCCCTGGTTGCAGCCAATGGAGGTTCTGGGCCCTAGTGCGGACATTGGAGGGTCCACACAATGGAGGAATGTGGCCAAGCACAGACGATGGCTCCAGGTTTGTGGGGGCTCTTGGACAAGAGAGTCTTAGTGGTCCCTCCAAGTAGTGAGTCACATGATGTAACCTTTTAGCTCCGCTGCCACAAATGGGTCATCTCCTGCTGTTGATCGCCCTTCAGTCCTTGTCAGTTGTCACCTGGTTCTCTCCACCTTCTGAGCTTCTATCAATTGCCCTCCATTCCATGCCACCTCCTCCATTGTTGCTGATCATCCCCTGTTGCTGAGGTCAGCCATGAGTAAGTCTACACAAAACACCCGGCGTTCGGTGGTTCGGGTCCACTGTAAAATAATACCATGGCCAAGAGCCTGAGTGGGCCCCTGAAGATGCCAGGGGCCCTGGAAATTGCCCAGGTTTGCCCTGTGCTGGCGCCGGCCCTGGCCGTGGGCCCAGCACAGACACAGCACAGGCAATGGGGGGTCATGGGCACAACAAAGACATAAGGCTCGATTCAGAGACACATTCGTCCGGACTTCCATAGCTGTCTGTGAAAGTTTTGGTGGGTGTTTGTCATTTTTTGGCTTTTTTTCGTATATTTTTCACTCGCACGAACGTTCGAGAACATGCGTATATGCTCTTTCGATAATAGTGACAAAATCGGAAGATTTTCGTTACTTCGGGAGCTTTTTCCCACCAAATCGGAAATGTTTCGTCCGTTCAGAAATTTTTCGTTATTGCAATGGGCTTGCGATTAATTCAGAGAGCTGATTGCCGATGGTCCCAGACCTCATAAATTCGTTTCTGGCCCAAAACATTCCCGGCACCTTTTTGACTACGGGAGCGCGAGCCATCCATGGACGAGGCTACTGCCTTTGAGGAGCATGAGGATCTGCAACTCATGGGCATTGAGATCGTCCGGAGGGCAGAGACCAGATTGCACCGGCGGCGACGCATGGACATTAATTGCATGCATGACGTTGAGCTGTTCGAGCTGACCAGGCTTAATCGCGCTTCCCTCCATAAACTGTATAGTGAGCTGCAGCCATGGTTAGCCCGCATCACAAGGAAGGGGCAAGCAATTTCAGGTATGACCAAGATGCTTGGCTGCCTGCAATTTTTGGCGAACGGCTCGTTCCAGAGGCTGGGTGCCCTCTCCGTGGGGATCTCACAGCCTACCCTGAGCCGCGCGCTATCCAAATTTTTGGAAGGCATGGCTACCATAACTCGGAAATATATTTGTTTCCCTGAGGATATGGTAGCCAGAAACGCCATTAAGCTGGCATTTTATAACATCGCCGACATGCCCAATGTCATGGGTGCAATTGACTGCACGCACGTTGCCCTGGTCCCTCCGTCAAGCGACGAGTATATATACAGGCAAGTTTGGGCTTCCATTGTATCTAAATATTTGTGTGTCCCTCCTTTGCCCAATCACATTATTTTTGGTCGTCATTGGGAATAGTCCCTCCTTTTCTGAAATGCATCCTTGTGACTAATGTCTCCATTTTTATTAGCTCTCATTGGCAATAGTCCCTCCTTTTCTGAAATGCATCCTTGTGACTAATGTCTCCATTTTTATTAGCTCTCATTGGCAATAGTCCCTCCTTTTCTGAAATGCATCCTTGTGACTAATGTCTCCATTTTTAGTAACTCTCATTGGGAATAGTCCCTCCTTTTCTGAAATGTATCCTTGTGACTAATGTCTCCATTTTTAGTAACTCTCATTGGCAATAGTCCCTCCTTTTCTGAAATGCATCCTTGGGCCTAATGTCTCCATTTTTAGTAACTCTCATTGGCAATAGTCCCTCCTTTTGATTAGTCCCTCTAGGTTCATACTCTCTGCTTTACATGTTCCCTCATTGCAATCACTCCCTCCTTGCTAATGCTCCCTCCTTGCCAAGAGTGTATGTGCAACAATGGCCCTTATTTTTACAGGACTAAAAAAGTTAGTTATTTCCAAGTAAAACATTTGTAAGTGTACTTAAAATAGAACTAGTAACTCAACCTTGTCAAGGCTCAAACATTGATCTTCTTTTGTTGCCCACTTAAATGTAACGTAGTTGTTTAGTGTTATTTGTCTGGATGTTACATTTTGACTTAGGCTGTTTGAAGTGTGCGTTGGATTTGTTTCCTAATCGTTATTTTTTTGTTGTTTATGTTTCCTTTTTACACAGAAATCGCAAAAT
This sequence comes from Gastrophryne carolinensis, assembly GCA_027917425.1. Taxonomy (NCBI): domain Eukaryota; kingdom Metazoa; phylum Chordata; class Amphibia; order Anura; family Microhylidae; genus Gastrophryne; species Gastrophryne carolinensis. Next base: position 47,867,691 of record CM051234.1, on the reverse strand, counting down.
GGGCCATTCGCTGAATGTGCAAGCAGTGGTGGCCCAGGACATGCGCTTTCTGAGCGTCCTGGCAGGCTACCCTGGCTCAGCCCATGATGCCTACATCCTGCGCAGATCAGGATTATTCCGGCGGTTTGAGTCAGGGGAATTTGCGGGTGCATGGCTCCTTGGTAAGTTGCCTCAAATTACCGATTTGGATTGTATATGTATGGCTTTGATTTTGGTTGTATTAACCTTTCCTAAACGCTGCCTTGCCCATCACCTTGTGAACATGTGTAACCCCACTGGAACCATTACATTATACAAACTACATAGGCTGCCAAATTGTTTGGCCTGCATTGTTTTAATTAATAAGTGTAATGCGAGGCAAAGTCTGAAACCGCCTTCCAAACAATTTAAGATCAAAATCGGTTATTGACTTTACCAGAGAGTCTGCGCCATCTTTGCTTACATGCATTTCACTTACTGAGTAGAGGTGAGCGGGATAAAGTGCAGGGGCCGGCTTACACCGGTTTTGGACTAAGCCAAGACTGAAAATGGGTCAGGTCAACTTATCCCATAAAACATTGTTCTGCAGCACAGACAGGCAACAATAGCTGCTAACAGTCTACCTGATTGCCCAGCATCCACAGTATTATTTGCCTACTTTGGACCACCATCTATCACATTTTTTTGATTCTGGTTTTTGCATCTGCAATATGTATGCTCATGTTTGTGTGACAATGTCACATACCTCTTTTATTTTTATTGGAGTAGGAATGTTGCGTGGCAATGTATGATTTACTTTTTTTTTTAATTTTGGTTACATTTTTTAGGGGATTTGGGGTATCCACTACTGCCGTGGCTGATGACTCCGGTCCTCCGGCCACAGACTCCAGCACAAGAGGCCTATAATCGTGCACATCGAAAGACCAGGGCAGTGGTGGAGAGGGCCTTTGGACTCCTCAAGACCCGGTTTCGATGTTTGGACCACACTGGGGGCTCCCTGCAGTATGACCCCAAAAAGGTCATTGACATCATAATGGCATGTGCAGCGCTCCATAATTTAGCTATTATGCAAAGGGTCCCCCGATATCTGGATTGCCCACCCTCTCCACCCTCCGATGAGGCAGACGACGCCTATGTGGGCCAGCCAAGTGCGTCTGGGCAAGCCGTGCGGGCAAATTTAATAGCCACACATTTTTCCTAATGTTGTATTTGTTTTTTTTTTATTTGGTTGTTATTTTTATTTGGTTGGTTTTGCTATGTTTCATTTCATTATTAAGTAAACAATAATGAATTTGGCCAACCCAAACAAAAAACTATGTGTGAGTATTTCTTTGTAGACCTTGGTTATTGTTTGTTTTGGTGACAACTTGAACTCATATTTCTCTATCAAAACAACACAGACATGAGCTTGGTGAAACAAAAATGTTTACTAAATCGTAAAAGGTTTATGTGCTACAAACAGAATAGTATCTGAGTGGGCCTCACATACTTGTGGACCATACATGTACATGCAATTATTTTGGTTTTAGGGAAAAAAATTAGCACAAAAAAAAACCCTCTCCTGCTTGCCCACATTTTCCACCGACACAGGTTGAAAGCAAACCTAGCTATGCCACATCTACACCTGTAAGTCAGTGGCCCACCCAAAACAGAACACCCAGTCCCAATCCAAATCCAGTACAATCACAGCCAGGGTCCAAGGTCAAAGTTGTTAAGGCCAGAATGTCACCCAATCATGCCGCCAAACATGAGGAGCCACCACAAATGTTAGAGTGCCCATGGCAGCCGCGCAACACCTTAAGTGGCCGATTCAGTGAGTCTTGGACTCTGGCATTGGCTACTGGGCTACCTCAGGCCTTGAATGAGCTATATGGGGGAGAATCAAAAACAAACTAGCAAGAACAGCGCAAAACTGAAGATTTAGCCCTCACCAGACAAGTCAATCCAGTGGGGATGTATCGCAAAGATATGGACCAGATTCACGCCAAACACACCTTAATATGTGTGATGCCCATAGAACCCAGGTTGGCCCACTTGGTGGGGGGGGGCATAACCTGGGCCTGTGTGGCATTCAGAATCTGCAACTGTTCCAAAATGTGTCTTTTGTTAGTGTGCATTTCTGCCATGCCTGACCTTAGTTCAGAAGTCAAGTTGGCCATGTGGCTGTTATGGGTCCTCAATTCAGTCAGCACGGCACTGAAGGTAGTATTTAGGGACTCTAATTGGCCCCTAATATGCTCCTGATTTTGCTGATTTTGCCGACGAAAAAGCCGCCTCTCTTGGTGCCATGCTGACTCCATCATCTGCACGCCCCTCCCCTGGGAAACTGGGCGACGTTGCTGAGTACGCCGCCCAATTCCCCGGGTTGTGGGGCGTGCAGATGATGTTTCTCGAGGACCCCCAACAGCCACAGGTCTGCTCGCCAAATCCTCAGCAGCAGATCTGAAACTGGGGACTGGAGGGTCAGTCTCTGCATGCTGCCCACGATGTGCAGGCAGCATGCAGCCAGCTTCACTCTGCTGCTGTGGATTTGGCGGAGACACATTTTGGGACAGTTGCAGATTCTGTCCCAGGGGAAGATCTTCAGAATCTCCTAGGAAGCTTCCATCTTCCTCCTGCTCCTGGATTTGCTCCATCAGTGTGTGGCTCTGTTGGGGACATGTAAAAAAAACAGGTTCAGTGTGGGGAATACCTCTAAAAACCACACAAGCAAAACATGGCAACCTACATGCATACACAACAGCATCAAAATACACTTACCGTAGACATCGGATCCTGGGTCCTATGCAGCGCGGAAGAAGACGGCAGCGGTAACATGGAAGAGGAGTCCCCACTAGCTGAGGGATGATGCTGTCCTGCTTTAGAAGAAAAAGAGCTATGAAAACACACAACTATGCATAGTTTATGTTTAAGAACACATATGGTAATCAAAGAAACGTGGCCAAGCAGTAAGGGCCCCTCCCACAACGTGGCCACTTGGCATTCACTAGGAATGGCATTACATTAGTGCATGGATTGTTAAACCAGACTAGACCCATTGTTCATGTGTCTCCAAACAAACATGCAACTAATGGCTGATGTGTGAGTTGCCACATCCCTTTAAGGCGATGAAGTTAACACACTAAGGTGGCAAAAAACACTTACAATATGATTCTGGTGGGGGACATTGTATGGCATAAAACATTTCTAGCAAACCATCTTAATCAGTTGGCCAACTAACCCAGCTCTTCCCAAATTGACCAACAGCCAAAGATGTTAGTGTGGCGTGTGCTTGTCAATTAATACATAGCACCCATTCCTATCTCTACTCCTAAGTGACATATTTTTCATAAATTAACTTAAACATCATGTATGTGGGTGGCAATGTGCACATTACCAGGCCACACACATGACACACCCTAGTCAAAGTGAGCACTCCCAACAAACCCACCCCCTAGAGCCATGTGTTTAGCTAGCTCTTGCTGCCACCCCCTAGAGCCATGTGTTTAACTAGCCCTTGCTGCCACCCCCTAGAGCCATGTGTTTAGCTAGCCCTTGCTGCCACCCCCTAGAGCCATGTGTTTAGCTAGCCCTTGCTGCCACCCCCTAGAGCCATGTGTTTAGCTAGCCCTTGCTGCCACCCCCTAGAGCCATGTGTTTAGCTAGCCCTTGCTGCCACCCCCTAGAGCCATGTGTTTAGCTAGCCCTTGCTGCCACCCCCTAGAGCCATGTGTTTAGCTAGCCCTTGCTGCCACCCCCTAGAGCCATGTGCTTAGCTAGCCCTTGCTGACACCCCCTAGAGCCATGTGCTTAGCTAGCCCTTGCTGACACCCCCTAGAGCCATGTGCTTAGCTAGCCCTTGCTGCCACCCCCTAGAGCCATGTGCTTAGCTAGCCCTTGCTGACACCCCCTAGAGCCATGTGCTTAGCTAGCCCTTGCTGCCACCCCCTAGAGCCATGTGTTTAACTAGCCCTTGCTGCCTATGTGTATGTTTCCATACATTTGTGGGGTCATTCACACATTACTAACCTGCAGGAATTGGTGGGTTGTCGGTGTCCTGCTGGGCCGAGTGTCCCTCTAAGGCCACGGGATGTAATAAGGACAGCACCATCTCCTCAGCCGGTGTAAATCGCATTTTTGTTGGGAAACCTCCGCCAGTTGTTTCGCTGAAAAACATAGTAAGCATAATTAAGCGCACTGATGGAGAGACAAGAATAATACAAACCCAAACCTGACCTATGTACCTGTGCATCCGCCTTAGACTCTCCGCACTGCATATTTTAGGTCCGAAATCTTACGTTGAATCTGGTCCATATCTTTACGTTCCTCACCCGCGGCATTGACTTGCCTGGTGAGTTCTTCAAAAATCTCAGTTTTGTGCTGTTTACTGGTGTGTTTTGATTTCCTGCCATATAGCTCATCAAAATGTAAGGTGAGCCCAGTAGCCAATGCCAGAGTTTGGGACTCTGCAAAACGGCCACCCAAGTGTCCTCTGCGCAAGTTGCGCCCTCTTCAGGGTGGTTGTGGCTCCTCAGTGGTTGGTTGCAAATGGGGTGACATTCTGGCCGGGGGGGATGGAGGAGACCTCAACGACTGGAGGCTGGCTGTTGATCTTACTGGACTTGGGAAGGGACTGGGTGTTCGGGGCTGGGTGGACCCTGAAGTTGCAGGTGTAGATGTGGCATAGGGGGAATGCATGCCAACCTGTGCCAGAGGATAATGTGGGCGAGCAACAGAGGGTCTTGAAGAACTGGAGGTGCTGCTTGGAGCCCTGTGGGTGTGTGGGGCCTTGGAGGTGGTTGCCTGGGTCTGTGGGGCCTTGGAGGTGCCTGCCTGGGGTGAGGCATATCTGCTCAGACTTTTTGCCTTCGCTTTTGAGCCACGTGCGGGGGGGGAGGGGGCCGTTGGCCTTTGGTGGCTTTTCGGGGTTCTGGACCTGGTTCTTGTTTGGCCCCTGCTGCGGCTTGGGCCCCTGCTGCGGCTTCTGGACCTTGACCTTGTTTGGCCCCTTGTTTGGCCCCTGCGGCGCCTTGGGCCCCTGCTGCGGCTTCTGGACCTTGAGGTTGTTCGGCCCCTGCTGCGACTTCTGGACCTTGACCTTCTTTGGCCCCTTGTTTGGCCCCTGCGGCGCCTTGGGCCCCTGCTGCGGCTTCTGGACCTTGAGGTTGTTCGGCCCCTGCTGCGGCTTCTGGACCTTGACCTTGTTTGGCCCCTTGTTTGGCCCCTGCGGTGCCTTGGGCCCCTGCTGCGGCTTCTGGACCTTGAGGTTGTTCGGCCCCTGCTGCGGCTTCGGCCCCTGGGTTTTTGGCCTTTGCCTATGGCCTTGGTGCCACGTGTGGGGGGTGATGTGGGGCAGGGTGGGGTGGGGCTTCGTCCCCTCTTACCCATCTGAGTTTTTCCAGCCTTGGTTAGCTTGCTCTTTGGTTGTGGTGGTGCTGCAACCTCCTTTTTTGCAGCAGCCTTGGTGCTAGCCCTTAGTCTGGCTTTAGGCTCTTGCGACCTGGTTTGCGGACCCTCGGCCTGCTCAGCCTGCTTGCTCTGCTTCTTTGCTGCAATCTTTTTTTTTTGGTGCCATTTTGTGTGGACTCTCAAAGAGAATGAGCTGTGTGTGCAGGGACCTTTAAATAAGGTATCCGGCGTGTGACGCCTACGCGTTCGCTTACACGCACGTCCAGCTGTTCGCACGGCCGTGCGAAACCCGGAAACCGCTGGGGCCGTGCTTATCTGCTGCCGAGAAGAAGAAGAAAGATGGCGCCCACTATCTTCACCCGCCAACAAGAAGAGATCATCATGCTCGTAAGTGTCTTTTAAGGACTTTGCTTTGATTGGTAAATGCTGATATACATGCTAGCTCCTGAGATCACCCAACTGAATCCTTGATTCTGTATTTGTAGATGCTTCGGTTGCGGGTGAGGTAGTGGGTGAGGAGGCAGCAGATAGGAGCCCACAAGATCCTGGAGAAGGTGAGTGATGTGACCCAGACTTAGCTAAAAACATTTGAGGACTGCTGAATCAGACATCCAAACTAACCATTTGGCCCATGTTTCTACAGGCACTTCTTCACAGCAGAGCCAGGAACCAGGACCTCAGGGTGTTGTCCCCAACGAGCCATCTCTCGGCCACCAACCAAGTAAGTAGTCATGGCATTATAGCCATTTCTGTCTAACTTCACATGAACACCAAAAAACATAATGCCCTAGTCAATGCCAAGATAAGAGTGACCTGTGGCCACTTAATTAGCTTAATTACTTGCCCAACTGTCCTGTGGCCCCTTAATTAGCTTAATGACCTGTGGCCACTTCATAACCTTAATTCCTTTCAGGAATGACATATGTGCGTTATAGTGAATTTGTTTACTAAAATACATTAAATCCACAGGTGAGAAAGATGTATTGTTCTCCCAATAATATTTTTCTCTGATTTTTTTGCAGGGACCACATGACAACGACTTGCTGAGATGAATCGGAGGGTCCTTGAGTTGGTGGCCGATCTGCAGGCGATGCGGGACACGTTGGGGACAACAGAAGAGGAAGACTAGTGTCCTGGTTCCTGGCCCTGTATATTTGGCAAACTTTTTATTTGTACATAGTTTTATTGGTTAAACCCAAAAGTTTTTTGTATATAGTTTTATTGTTTTTTAAATATTTTATATTGTATATAGTTTTTAATGTTTTTACAAATATCTTATTGTATATATTTTAATTCCCCAAAAATACAATTGTATATAGTTTTTAAAATGTTTTTGCAAAAGTTGCCCAAAATATTGCCCAAAAAAATGCCAGTTGATTAATAAACAAAAAAAAAAAAAAAATTGTGTCCCATTTATTAGCACAAATACATTTACAAAAAACAAGGGGACAATGACATATTTCAAAATCAAGATTGTGATGTCCGTGAAGTGATTTGGGTAAGTTTTAGGGACCTAAAATGGAAGAAGAAACAAAGCGCTAAGTGATTTGGGTAAGTTTTAGGGTGTGAAAATGGAAGAAGAAACAAAGCGCTAAGTGATTTGGGTAAGTTTTAGGGTGTGAAAATGGAAGAAGAAACAAAGCGCTAAGTGATTTAGGTAAGTTTTAGGGTGTGAAAATGGAAGAAGAAACAAAGCGCTAAGTGATTTGGGTAAGTTTTAGGGTGTGAAAATGGAAGAAGAAACAAAGCGCTAAGTGATTTGGGTAAGTTTTAGGGACCTAAAATGGAAGAAGAATCACAGCGCTAAGTGATTTGGGTAAGTTTTAGGGACCTAAAATGGAAGAAGAAACAAAGCGCTAAGTGGTTAGGGTGAGCTTTAAGGGACCTCAAGGGAAAAGGCAGGATAGCGCTAAGTGGTTAGGGTGAGCTTTAAGGGACCTCAAGGGAAAAGGCAGGATAGCGCTAAGTGGTTAGGGTGAGCTTTAAGGGACCTCAAGGGAAAAGGCAGGATAGCGCTAAGTGGTTAGGGTGAGCTTTAAGGGACCTCAAGGGAAAAGGCAGGATAGCGCGAAGTGGTTATGGTGAGTTTTTTTGGATGAGAAGTGATGGGAGTGAAATTATGTATGCGAGCACTTTAATGAGATAAGTTTGTAGTGCGCAGGCGCAATATCGTAAGAATTTCGTCTGGACGAATACTTTGGGAAAAAGTGAAGCAGGATGTAGCGGGAATTTGAAAGGATTCGTGTGAGGATACGATGGGTAAAGGGCAAAAACGAAAGGCTACGTTGTTAGTTGTGAAAATGGAATCTGAAAAATCACGAAGGAAAATGACATCCTCGTCTGCGTACTCTGGCATACGTCCGTCCGTGCGCTCGACGGAAGGTTTACGAAGCATGCTTGGAATCGCTCGCACATTCATACGAGAGCGGGAAATTTTGAAAATGTTACGACGTCGGCACCAAACCGAAAGTTTTTTTGTGTCTCTCTGAATCGAGCCTATAGCACAAACAAAGAAGGGCCATGGGCTAAGACAAGGACTGGTGTGAGCACAAATACAGGATTCAAAAGGAACAAAAGAAAAAGTAGGAGAGCAAAGTTGCACTGTTGAGAGACGACGCAATGATCCAACACAGGGGCGGGGCCAGGCCCATGCATTTGTGGAGGCTGATTCACTACTAACACCGGGTATTGGCAGATGAGCATCTGTATGGTGGCACTTAGAGCAACCGCTAGTAAACACTGTAAGCGGGTATCGGGCGCTGTAACAGCAGTTACTACAGTCGCTGTAGTAACCTGGCCTGCATTGGTGAAGTATGTTGGGTGCTCTAACACCAGTACAGCGCTGCAGCGAGCGAGAGGTAGCACCAGCTCAGTGCGACCGACCCTTGGCGCTCCACACCTATCAAAAAAGGACACACACACAGCGTCGGCGCTCTAAATCTGGGCGCTGTAGCATAGAGCGCCAGACGCTGTGTGATTAAAGTCTGTTTTTGAACACATTTCCACCAGTAACAAAGCGAAAACACATGGAATGACATTGTTTTAACACTTTGACATTAACACTTTAGTGCCAGACCTGTAATGACAATTCTGCATAAAAATATAAAAAGTCAAAAAAGTTTCTAAAAGTGTTTGTTTGCAGCCAGGAGAGGTCACACGATTGGAGCAAAAAACAAAACAAAAAAGAAATAGTCAAACACGCTGTTTAAACACAAGCAAATAAACGTCCAAACGAGCCGCCTGTAATAATACATCAGACGCTACATGGCACTGGTTTTGCAGTGGTTTTGCGTACAGCGCCCGACGTTCACCAGACGCTGCCTGATGCTACGAGGCGCTACCTGGTGATATCCCTTCTTATATAACCCCCATAGTAAACACACAGGATGATGAAAGCCAGCTGAGAGAAAACAAGGAAGCCTTAGGCCCTAGGGGGAGGACCATACTAACCCGGCAGACACAGATCAGCACCATGAGAAAACAAGGGAACTTTAGGCTTTTCGTGTGGGGAGAATCACACCAACCCAGCAGACACACACCAGCACCATAGAAAGTAGCACAGTGGTATGAGCAGTGGACTTAGAATGATGATAAATGGTGGATTGCTGATTCAAGGCCCCATCCATGCCAGAGCTGACACTCACCTTTTGTCCCCCGCAGATGATCACTGTGGCTCTTTATTGACTCTCAGATTGAGTACCACGCCGCCTGAACCAGATCGCCAGTCCCAAGGCCTCTACAACAGCTGGGCCACACAGTGGGGCTGACATGTCCCCTCCATGATGAACTTCACCTACTCATATGGAGAGCTTCTCTAGCTCAAGACCTAAAACATTATTATTATTTGTGGTTCTGGACTTTTGGTAGCATAGGACTGATTAACCAAAATGTCGAGAACTCTATAACTGTACTAACCTCAAAAACGTCTTTATACTCTTTTTCTCATGGATAGCTTCTCTAGCTCATTAAAGGTGACCAAAACATATGCCGATCGCCCGGGAATCTATAATATTCCCAGGCTGATCGATTCCCTCCCCCCGGGGCACCCAAAATCGGGATGCTCCACTGTGTGAAACCCCCCAGGTCGGCCCATACACTTACCTTGTTTAGCGGTCTAACGGCGCATGCGCGAGCTGCTGCGTATCTTCGCTATCCCTCTAGCAGGGCACGTGCCCTTGACAGGCTTTTGTGAATTGCCGGTGCGGGCACACTCCCTGTTAGAGGGAAGCGGGGGATGCAGCACCAGCGCGCTTGGAGCCAAGCTGAGCATGGCTCAGACATTGTGATGTCAGCGACTCAGAGCGCGCTGATTGGATGAGCGGCGCGCATGCGCAGTAGGACCGGGAAGAGGTGAGTTGGCATCGGCAGTCTGGGGGGTTTCACACCCCCGATCGGGGTTCCCCGGGGAAAGGGACCAAAACCCAGCATAGTCAAAATCCTGGGTTTTGGTCCACTTTAAATAAGGTCCAAAAATGATTGCACTTGATAAGCTGAAGAAGTTCTCTGTGTGAAGGAGGAACGTCTCTAGGTGGGGTCAAAAAAAGTTTTGCATCTTTTTTTCCCCACAAAAAATGGGCAGGCTGATTCATTACTAGCGGCAGGTAGCGACACATGAGCGTCTGCAGAGCGGATTTCAGAGCGACTGCTAGTAGTCGCTGTGCTCGGTCGTGGTTCGCTAGTGTCTCAGAGGCCGATTCATTAATAGCGCCAGGTAGCGACAGATGAGCGACTGTAGCGGTATTTTCACAGCGCCCGCTAGTAGTCGCTGTGCTTGGCCGTTGTTCGGTTGTTGACAGCGACTCAGTCGGTGTGCAGTAATGTTGAATATTGGGTGAGGAGTCGCTATTTGACAGGTTCCGCGCTGAATGGGAGCGCATGATAGCGAATGGCCATAGCGAACGGCTCCCAGCATATTCATTAACAAATCACGCTCAAAAAATTCTCGCGCTGTGAAATGCATGTTTAAACCCCAGAGCGCTGGCGGCGATGGGTTAAAAGTAGTTTTTTAACCCCCAAACAACCATATTTTTGGAAAAAAAAAACAAGTTTTTAAAAACATTTTGGAATATGAATACATTAATATCAGACCTGTAATATCAATTCTGCACAATTTTTTTTTTTTTTTCCCCTTAAAAAAAATATCTAACATTGCAGAAGTGGTCACAGAATTTTTGACATTTAAAAAAAAAAAAAAATGAATAACAATTAATTATGAATATTTAAAGATTGTTCCATTGAAATGCATTGGAGAGCGCCAGGTAGCGAGAGGTCATACCTGTCGCTGTTCAAGGTCGGACGCTGGCGCTGTGGGGTGAGGCTGGAATAATGATAAATGATTCGCTATCTGGCGCTCTCTCAGTCGCTAAGCAGGATCGGCTTGATAAATGTGTGATTGTGGTGGGGAGCCGGCATTCTCGTGGCGGTGAACGTCATTACCGTTCGCTCACCAGTCGCTACCTGGCGCTGTCCCTTGATAAATAAGGGCCTCAGTCGCTGTGCAGCATTGATGAATACCTTGTGGAGAGTCGCTATATGAGCAGTACAGCGCTGTATGGGAACAAATAGTAGCAACTGGTCAGTGCGACCACATATTCATGCACAGCATATTCATCAAACAAACAGCCTCACACACCGCCGGCGTTAAAAAATGCTTCGATGTAGCCCAGAGCGCCGGAGGCTGTCTGATTAAAGGCTGTTTTTGAACATGTATCCACCAGTAACAAAGCGAAAACATTTGGAATTACATTGTTATAACATTGTGACATGAACACATTAATGCCAGACCTGCTTCATAAATGTATAATTGCGTGCCGTCTTCGATGTTCACCTGACGCTACTTGGCGCTACCTGCCGCTGTACAGGCACTACCTGGCGCTATCCCTTGAAGAATAAGGCCCTAAGCCTGTTATATATATGACTAGAGATGAGTGAACTTCTCAAAAATTAGATTCGGGCGATTCGCCGAATTTCTCAAAGAAATTCGGGTTCGTCCGAATCGAACTTTAACGAATCGCTCATCTCTAGTGGGAGCGGGGAGGCCGGCTGCGCTGTCAGCGGGCGGCGGAAACCGGCTTCCGCCGCCCGCTGACAGCGCAGCCGGCCTCCCCGCTCCCACTATACAGCAAACACTTACCGGCATGGTGGGAGCGGGAAGCCGGCTTCCTCTGATGACGCGTCCTCTGATGACAGCTGACAGCGCAGCCGGCCTCTTCGCTCCCACCATGCCGGCATTTTTTTTTTTTATTTCAGGGAAAATTCGGTCAGCACGAACCACTAAAAATTCGGGTTCGTGCTGAATCAAATTTTCCCTGAAATTCGGAGCGAATTCATGTTCGTTAGAACCGATTCGCTCATCCCTATATATGACCATGACTGTTCTTAAGCACATGCCCTACGCGGCAGAAGTGCAAATATACAGCAGCGCCTGGTTCTGCTTCTGTGATTATGTATAAACGTACAGATACACATTGTAATCATTTCACGATCCTGATCAGTAATGTCTTTGTTCCTGTGTGTAGCAGAATATCTTATGTTTGCTCAGCCATACATCAAACTTCCTCACTTACAGGGAGAGCGGGGCCGGCGCACTGTTTGTTTGCACACCACCATAGTACATGTGCACATAGGTGGGTTCTGGATACGTATTCTGACAGGTGCGACATGCTTATCCTGACATTGGGTTTGATGTATGGTGCAATGTGTTTCTTATCCTGCAACTTTGTATGCACTTCACACCGCTTATTTACAATATATATTTGCTTTTTTATTTGCAGAAATGTGATTTGTTTACTGAAGTATGGCCACCATAAATCATGTATGGGACTCTAGATATTTTCTGTCTTTCAGATCAAATAAGAAATCTGAAGAAGAACAAAGGGAACTAAAATGGTCATCCATTGCCCTAATGAGGGGTTATTTACAGGCTGATTCATCACTAACGCCAGGTAGCGACAGATGAGCGTCTGTAGCAGGCCGTGGGTCTCTACTTCATAGCGACTCAGTCGCTATTCAGTAATGTTGAATACATTGTGAGGAGCCGCTATTTGACCAGTACAGCGCTGTATGGGAGCGCATGGTAGCGACTACTCATAGCGACCAACTCACAACATATTCAGCAAAAGCCTCACAAATCTCTGCCGCTGAAAAATACTTGTTTGAAGCCCAGAGCGCAGGAGGCGTTGTGTTTAAAGTGTGTTTTTCTGCATCTATCAACTAGTAACAAAGCGAAAACATATGGAATTACATTGTAACAACATTGTAACATGAACACTTTAATGGCAGACCTGTAATGTCATTTCTGAAGAAATATATAAAAAATAAAAAAATTGTGAAAAAACAGCTATTTCAATGCCAGAAGAGGTCACAGAATTATTTGTGATTTTTGGAAAAAACAAAAATAAACAAAAACCCTGTTTAAAGAGAAGAAAAGGATCGTCCATTGAAATGTATGGGAGAGCGACAGGTAGCGAGAGGTCATACCTGGCGCTGTGCAAGGCTGAACGCCGGCGCTGTTCGCTGAGGCTGTGAAAATGATGAATCAGACGCTACATGGCGCTATCCCAGTCGCTAAACAGATTCTGCTTGATAAATGTGTAATTGCGTGCCGTGTCCGGCGTTCACCAGTCGCTACCTCTCATTAACCAGCCACTACCTGACGCTATCCCTTCTTAAATAAGGGCCTTAGTCTGTGTTTGGTTTGTAACAAGTCACCTATGGGGTTTACTCATCAAGGGATAACGGCAGGTAGCGCTTAGTAGCGACAGGTAGTGAACGGTGAACGCCGGGCATTGTACGCAATACCACATTTATCAAAGCGATTCATCATCACAGACGGCTCAACCTATACCCCTGGGGCTCTGGAATTACCTGTCACTACCCGTCGCTCTCTCATACATTTCAATGGACGTTACCTTTCTTCTCTTTAAACAGGGTTTTATTTTAATTTTTTTTTTTTTTTATGAAGTCATTTTTGAAAAGTGTTTTTTTTACATTTTTATGCAGAATTGTCATTACAGGTCTGGCACTAAAGTGTTAATGTCACAATGTTAATATAATGTAATTCCATGTGTTTTCGCTTTGTTACTAGAGGATATGTGTTCAAAAACAGACTTTAATCACACAGCTTCTGGCGCTCTGGGCTACAGCGACACAATTTTGACTGCCGGCGCTGTGTGAGGCTGTTTTTTTGATGAATATGGTTTGAGTCGCTCACACTGACCAGTCGCTACCGTTCGCTCCCATATAGTGCTGTACTGGTGTTATAGCGACTCACACATCAAATTCATCAGTGCCGGCAATGTTACTACAGCAACTGAGGCGCTCTGTAATAGCGACTCACGGCCAATCAGAGATCTTAGCACCACTGTACAGACGCTCATCTGCTGTACCTGGCACTAGTAATGAATCAGCCTGCCCGTCTGTGTTTGGTTTGTAACAAGTCACTTATATTACAACTTAGGGCCTTATTTATCAAGGGATAGCGCCAGGTAGTGTCTCACTAGCGCCAGGTATCGTCAGCTATCGGCGGCTACCGACTCCAGAACGCCAGGCTGCGAACACAATCACTCATTTATCACGCTAAATGAGCGTCAGCTAGCGCTGGATTCATCATGTAGCGGACTGCAACGAACAGCGCCGCTGCTAATCCCATCACAGCGCCAGGTATGACCTCTCGCTACCTGGCGCTCTCCAATGCATTTCAATGGAGCAATCTTTAAATATTCATAATTAATTGATATTAATGTTTTTTTTTTTTTTAAATGTCAAAAATTCTGTGACCACTTCTGCAATGTTAGATATTTTTTTTAAGGTAAAAAAAAAAAAAAAAAAATTGTGCAGAATTGATATTACAGGTCTGATATTAATGTATTCATATTACAAAATGTTTATAAAAACTTGTTTAATTTTTTTTCCAAAAAATATGGTTGTTTGGGGGTTAAAAAACGACTTTTAACCCATCGCCGCCAGCGCTCTGGGGTTTAAACATGCATTTCACAGTGCGAGAATTTTTTGAGCGTGATTTGTTAATGAATATGGTGGGAGCCGGTCGCTATGGCCATTCGCTGTCATGCGCTCCCATACAGCGCGGAACCTGTCAAACAGCGACTCCTAACCCCGTATTCAACATTACCGCACACCGACTGAGTCGCTGTCAACAACCGAACAACGGCCAAGCACAGCGAATACTTGCGGGCGCTGTGAAAATAACGCTACTGCCGCTCATCTGTCGCTACCTGGCGCTATTAATAAATCGGCCTCTTAGCAGAGTGGACACTTGTAGGACACACAGGATGGTCTGCACATTATGATTAGCATTAGAAATGAGAACATAGTCGCAAGCCAGTATGTGGAGAGCCCCATGTTAGGCTTAAAGGAGCAGTATCGCGAAATTTGCATTAAAAAAGATAAATAATTAAATAGCCACACAATAGCTTATAACATGTGTATAAATAATCTGGTGATAGAAAAAGGAAAAAATGTCTGCCTTACTTTTAAATTGTATAATGACAATGGCTCAGTCCATTTGCTGAATAGGGGGATCTGCTGGGTTGTATTTAGTGAGCTGCTTCATTTAGCCCACTGGTCTCCTAGCAACACTTTACCTCAGAGGCTGACACTGTAATCAGTGGTAACGGCTGTGTGTGTGTGAGGTGCTGCTTTTGTTATGAGACCAGGTGACTCAAATGTGTAAAATCTATACAAAATAAACTAAACTGACTGAAAACAACTGAAATTCTTCTTTGAATAACGACCCTGAAGTCTATAAGACCCGGCCATTGACCTTCCCCCTTGGGCATTCTAAATCGGGATGCCCCACTGTGTGAAACGACCCCTGGATAACCACATATCCCCCCATTTTTCTGGCGCGCTCACGCAGATAGTCATTTAGACAGGCCGGGCGGCCCGGAAGGTTACTGCTCAGGCTCCCCATCTGCGTGCAAACAGAGCTGATTGGATGAGAGCCCGCGCATGCGCTGTGGGACAGGGAAAGGTACGTTTTCACAGGCGAACTTGGGGATTTCACATATCAGGGCATCCCAAGTCAGGATGCCCCTAGGGGCACAAAACAAAACTCCAGATAGTGAAAATCCTGGGTTGGGCTTTGCTCAAAACACACAAAGCTGAAAGAAAGATCATATGGAAAAATGAAAAATAAGAATATGAAAGAGAAAATGGTAAACTGAAAGATTCTGCAGCAGAGCCAACATGAAGGGAAAACTGTCAAAATCAGCTAAATGACTTCTAGAGCTTTTCTCTCGGTTTTAGATATATAAATGTCTGCAATGTTGCAATGTTGTTATCTTATGCTGGACGGCTGCCAGCACTGAACAGCTGATACTTTGTTACATTGTTTCCCCCCTCTCCTCAGCGTGGAACAGGCCAGAGTGTTGGGTCCCGACACTCAGAAGACATAAACATGAGCTATTAGTCTCCAGCTGCACAACACAGACATCATTTTTTTCTAGATTTGTAATTCTTACTCCAACACTTACCTACATTCAAAGTACCATTTAAATATAAGTCACCAAGAAAAATTAGCGATACTGCTCCTTTAATATAGGGGGCTAAAGAGATCAAAAAACCCTCTACTTAGGTAAAGGAAAAGAGAGCTTTACTAGAACAGAGAGTATTTGCACAGTACCCAGTCCAAGGACAGATAGCATTACCCATCTACCCTTGCAGTAGGCGGAGCTATGCAAATAATCTCTTTACGTCTCTGTGCCATCCAAGGCCCTTAGAACCGCTAAGGGTGCAATGCCAAGGATTAGCTTTAAATTTTATACAGCCAGACACATTCAACTAGTGGACACATGTTTTGAGCTTTAGGCTCTCATCAAACCGGAGTCCTCTCCCCCATACAGAGGTACCGAATTTGAGCACAGATGCATCAGGGACCACTTCTTGGGAGGTTTAATATCCAACTTATATGCTTCCCTGGTAGCCCTGTCTCCTACGGGAAAACATAACTACATGCTTAACTGGGAAAGAGAGTTGGGCAGAGAGAGAGATAAAGAGGAATGGGGTGCAATCCTGAGGAATACGAGTAAAATATCCTATAATGCCCTGACCCAGGAAAACACTTACAAAATCCTTTTTAGGTGGTACTACACCCCTGGGCGCATTCACAGGTTTTCCCCCTCCACCTCTCCCCTCTGTTTCAGGGGATGTCAGGAGAGAGGTTCTATGTTACATATGTGGTGGGATTGCCCTGTTGCTCAGGAAATCTGGCATAGAGGCTATAAACATATTGCAGATATCTTGCAGATTGAGGTTCAGGGGAACCCATGGGAATCTCTTCTCTCACTTAAGATAGGTAGCTACACAAAACGTCAATGGCGGCTAGCACTGCCCATCTTTTCAGCGGTTAGGGCAACCATAGCGAGAAATTGGAAACTCCCAACTATACCCTGGGCGGAAATACAGAGCAGAATATCAGACATCTGGGTTGATTCAAAGAAACATGTAACAGCTTGGATTTGGCTCACGATCATCCTATTTTTCACGTCCGCTCGTGCGTTCGTATGAACTTGCGAGTGATTCAATAAGCAAATACGTTTCTATCCTAAAAGATACGTCCGTTCGTATGATATCTCCCGAACTTGCCTCAGTCAGTTGGCAATCGTAAAAATCACGTTCATGTGCTCACCTGTTGCGGCGGCAGCCTGTTTTTTCGGCTGCTTCCATCGTCCACCTCTTCCAATTACTTGCGTTTGCCTCTGGTTTTCATTGGTTTTTGGCCTCTTAGATTCGTGCGTTCGTATGTTTATAAGATCTTGCGCATGCGCACCCTCAACCAGAAACTTACCTAAACCTCTTAGCGCTTGCATCCAACTTCATTTATCGGCCCATAAAACTTACCTAAACCCCTTAGCGCTTGCATCCTTCTTCATTTCTCGGTCCCTCAAACTTACCTAAACCCCTTAGCGCCTGCATCCAACTTCATTTCTCGGTCTCTAAAACTTACCTAAACCCCTTAGCGCTTGCATCCTTCTTCATTTCTCGGTCCCTCAAACTTACCTAAACCCCTTAGCGCCTGCATCCAACTTCATTTCTCGGTCCCTCAAACTTACCTAAACCCCTTAGCGCTTGCATCCAACTTCATTTCTCGGTCCCTCAAACTTACCTAAACCTCTTAGCGCCTGCATCCAACTTCATTTCTCGGTCTCTAAAACTTACCTAAACCCCTTAGCGCTTGCATCCTTCTTCATTTCTCGGTCCCTCAAACTTACCTAAACCCCTTAGCGCCTGCATCCAACTTCATTTCTCGGTCTCTAAAACTTACCTAAACCCCTTAGCGCTTGCATCCTTCTTCATTTCTCGGTCCCTCAAACTTACCTAAACTCCTTAGCGCCTGCATCCAACTTCATTTCTCGGTCCCTCAAACTTACCTAAACCCCTTAGCGCCTGCATCCAACTTCCTTTCTGGGTCCCTCAAACTTACCTAAACCCCTTAGCGCCTGCATCCTTCTTCATGTTGACGACCCTAAAACTTACCCAAACCACATAATGTACATATGTCTATATGTTTATAAGCGTGTTTTTTCTGTTTTGTGTAATTGTTTTTGGGTGCGCATATTATAAAAGACACATTTATGAAGGCTTCAAATATAATTTATTTTAATTATTTAGTTATTTTTTTTTTTTTGCTATTTTCAAACATAGTAAATTTTTTTTTTTTTTTTTGTCCAAACATAGTAAAATGTTTTATATTTTTTTTTTCCAAACATAGTAAATTTTTTTTTTTTTTTTTCCAAACATAGTAACATTTTTTTTTTTGGTTTTTAAAAACCTTGTAAAAGTTTTTTTTTTTTTTTCCAAACATAGTAAAATGATTTTTTTTTTTAAAAAACATTAAAAATTTTGAAATACATAAAACAATGTTAAACGAGTTAACAAAAGTAGCCAGGACCAAGGGCACTAATCATCCTCCTCTTCTTCATCTGTTGGCCCCAACGTCGCCTGTATGGCCAGCAGCTCGGCCACCAACTCCTTGATTCTTTTTTTTTTTTCATGCACGGTTTTTGGGATAATCCCTGTAAGCAATAGAGAAATAAACATAAATAGGAGTCCCAGACCGGTTTGTATGCTGGAAATAGATTTGGGGTTAATCAAATACATGTAAATGCATGACATATGTCATTCTTCCAAGGGATAAAGTTAATGCATTTCCCACAGGTAAGTCTTTAAACTCCTGACACCGGACCTTCAACATTATTTAATGAAAACCAATAACTATTCCCAAATGATTCTGCACCAGATCAAAGTACATTTTGGAGGTTTTTGGATTACAGCGCCGCCATCTGGACTCTGAAGCATAACACTTAATGAGGAGTGGAGAGTTGGATAAAGTACAGGGGAGTAGGTTACAGTGGTGCGTTGGGAATCCAGAGCATAGCTGGGTTGAGGGAAAGGTCATCACTCCCACAATGCATGGCAGCACCTTACTTTTTTCAATCTGTATATCATGCTGCCTGTAAATATTGCGCATTCCATATTCCGCAATATTGGTTTTTTTCAGTCTAATAACATGCATTAGATGGCTGAAGGGTGTTTTTCCATGTTTCTAATCTGTAGGTACAGTGTGTTGGCTAATTCTTAGGTTCTTAATACAAGTTAGGGTCCTCTTTAAGCTAACGAAGTGCCCACATGAAAGTGTGAACTACACATTGGCTACGCCTTTAGTTATGTGTGTGTTATTAGCTAACCAAACATTAATATGAATAATGGCATGGAGACTTACGGAGTTGGTGGCCGACAGATGGCTGGTTGGGGCCAACAGGCTGCCCTTGGTCCTGGCTATGCTGTGAAGAAGTCCCTGGAGAAACATGTGACATTTGGTTAGTACTTGTATAGAGTCACTATTCCCAACATATCTGGCTCCCAGTCTGGCTGACATCACTCACCTTCGCCAGGATCGACTTCCAGCATCTCTGCTGCCTCCTCCTCCACTATTTCACCCGCACCAGAAGCTTCTACAAATACATAATAAAGGATAACTTAGTTTTTGGCCTGCCATTTATATCTTTGTGCCTATACATGAAGAGTGACATACCAGAGCCTTCCCCATGCCTGGCCAGGTATGACTCCACGCCCACGCGGTTGGGCCCCTCCTCTGTGGTAAGGTCCAGGGGCTGGTCTGAGGAGGCCACAGAGGAGGGGTAGGTCCGTCGCCCGGGAGATCCACCACCTTCACTCACAGATGCAGACTCATGCAGCACTGGTCGGCCTGTACGCCTCCGGGTGCGGCGAATTCTGAAATCCATTTCCAACACTACCAAAGAAAAGTCATTATAAATAAAGGCCTAACTTATACATTTGGAACATATACCATGCAATTGCTTGTTACTTACTTGGGAAATGGATTCCAAAAAACCTCCGCACCCGGGGCATGTGCAGACGTTTCAGGTCCGACCAATGCTGCATTATCTGGGTGTGAGTGAAGGTGGTGCTGGTGACACGGTGTATCTCGGCGATGATCTCCCGGGCGATGTCCCTTTTCTCGCACACATTGGGCGCGAAGTCATACCGGCGCTGAAGCATGATCTGAAAAACATAATGGATACAGAGATTTTACTTTTACACACACACCCATATGTGTTGCATCACAAGTTGAGAATTTCATGTCATTAACACACACATTTAGAGTGGCAGCCATTTTTGGGGAGTGCCTTAAAGAGGACGTTGACTGTGAATGAGAGTCTGGTCTTATGTTATATGTATCACACACCATGTACATACAGATAATAGCCAACATCAAGAATCAGGCCACCTGCATCTATGGCATGTTAGGATGGTTTAAACATCCAAGATGTAGGCTAATGCTTAGGCTTTTGGACCACGTGTGTGGCTTCCCGTTGTGTTTTTATGGCTTAGGAAAACAGTGTTCCTCAAACATCCGCATCAAGGTCCGAGACAGGCCAGGTTTGCCAGCTAGCCCCGCTACTCCACAGGTTAATTAACTGTTGCTAAGCCGGAGCAATTGGCCGAATTAGGACATCAGCATAGACAGGTGAAAACGTGGCCAGGCTCGGCCCTTGAGGATGAAGTGTGAGGAGCCAGTGATTAAACATTAAGAGACCCCAAACTAGTTCCAAACGCATCATTTACATTTAGGCCATCATTGACTATTAGATTAAAATGCACAGGCAGCCACTTACCAGCATGAGGATCTCTTCCTGTTGACGGGTGAAGATAGTGGGCGCCATCTTTATGCTTCTTCAAGGCAGCAGATAAGTGAAACCCCAGCGGTTTCCTGGTTCCGCTCGAACGTACGTTCGTACGAGCGCGTAGTCGTGCGCATAGGCGTCACACGCTGGGCTCATTATTTAAAGGTCCCTGCACCCAAAGCTCATTGTCTTTGAACATTTGTGTAAGATGGCACCTAAAAAGCCTATGACCAAGCGACCCCAGCAAAGCAAGACCGCGGAGGGCCCAACAACAAGGTCCCAGCAAGGTAGGAGAAAGCTGAGAGGCAAGACTACTACCTCGGCCCCACCAAGGGACACTGGACCCTCAGGAACCCAAAAAAGGGGCCCCAAGCCACGTGCCCCTGCAGCCAAAAAGCAGGCAACTGCAGCACCCACCACCTCTGCCCCCAGAAGAGGCCGCACAAGGGAGCCCACACCGGCCATGGGTTCAAGTAGGGCAGTTCGGCAACCCAGGCCCCGCAGCAGGGCCCGAACCCCATCCAGGGCCAGAAGCCCATCCAGGGCCCGCCGAACCCCATCCAGGGCCAGAAGCCCAGCCAGAGGCCGCCGAACCCCATCCAGGGCCAGAAGCCCAGCCAGAGGCCGCCGAACCCCATCCAGGGCCAGAAGCCCCTACAGGGCCCGCCGAACCCCATCCAGGGCCAGAAGCCCAGCCAGAGGCCGCCGAACCCCATCCAGGGCCAGAAGCCCAGCCAGAGGCCGCCGAACCCCATCCAGGGCCAGATGCCCAGCCAGAGGCCGCCGAACCCCATCCAGGGCCAGAAGCCCAGCCAGAGGCCGCCGAACCCCATCCAGGGCCAGAAGCCCAGCCAGAGGCCGCCGAACCCCATCCAGGGCCAGAAGCCCAGCCAGAGGCCGCCGAACCCCATCCAGGGCCAGAAGCCCAGCCAGAGGCCGCCGAACCCCATCCAGGGCCAGAAGCCCAGCCAGGGCCCGCCGAACCCCATCCAGGGCCAGAAGCCCAGCCAGGGCCCGCCGAACCCCATCCAGGGCCAGAAGCCCCTACAGGGCCCGAAGAACCCCATCCAGGGCCAGAAGCCCCCGACCTGGCACCAGCCGGGAACAGAGCCCCCGACCTGGCACCAGCCGGGAACATAGCCCCCCAAGAGGGCCCAGAATTTCAACCATGACCACATCTACACCTGGAAGTTCGGTGGCCAGCCACGCCAGAACACCCAGTCCCTTGGCCAGTCCAGTCCAGTCATTGGGAAGCCACCAATCCGGCCATTCCCCTACCCAGCCCCAGGCCATAATGTCACCACATGTGTCTGCACACATGGAGGAGCAGCCAAGCCAACCATCTGGCCGCACATTGCGCCGCGGCCAGTTGAGTGGGAGATTCTCCCATGACCAAAATATGGCATTGGCTAGTGGCCTTACATTATACTATGACGAGCTCTATGGGAGCAAATCAAAACACACCACAAAGCAGCGCAAGATGGAATTGTTTGAAACCATCCTACGACAAGTAAATGCAGCGGGGGAAGAGAGGAAAGATGTGTCCCAAATTCAGAAGAAAATCTCTGATCTGAAGTATGCTGTACGGCAAAAAGAAATTAAAAGGCATAATTACAGGTAAATAAATGTTTTCTCCAAATATAATGTTTAGGATGTACTGTATGCACCTTTTCTGAGTACCAAACGATTTTCTCTTTTCAGCCTGAAAACTGGAGGTGGCTTTCCTTCTAAATTGGAGTTTACCCCTGCTGAGGAGATTGTGCTGGGACTTCTCCATCCGGTCGCGGTCGGTGGACATGCTGGTCTAAGGGACACAGACTCACCGACCCGTACCCACGGTGAGTACTCTTAAATCTGCATGTTTGCCTGTTTGCTAACTAATCTAAAGTTCACTAGTAACAAGATAACGGGATGCCCCTATGGTTTGCCTTGCTTGGCCTCGCACTACTGTGCCTGTTTGTGTCCTCTTTTGGTCCCTGGGAATCACACATTTAGGACCACATCCATTATGGCAAAGATCAAATTTCCAATTGGATTGGTAAAGTCATGAAGTTTCTCCAGAAAAGTGATATATTTTGAAACAATCACAAAACACACATCATTATGGATGGGTTGCCTATTTGTTGTGTGAGTTGTGTTTGAGTTAACAATGTAATTAGCCACCCCCAAACATATCTGACCTAGAGCAGCGAGACTCAACTGGCGGGCCGGGGTACCAATGCGGACCTTGGCACCAGATTCCAGGACCCCTGCCCAGACAGCCCTGCACTCAGTTACTTCTGTGTTGACGTGCTCAGAGCTGCCCCCTTGATCGGCGATGTAGTGGTTGTTCTCCTGCCCAATGTGATGGCTCCCTGAAACATAGCATTGCAATATGAAGTACTGCACAGGAAGTGGCATTGCAAGGTACACAGTAACTTGGTAAATCTTTCTCTTGGCACAATCGTGTCCCGCTGCCCCTGCTCTGCCCCATCTGCCACAGTCCCCCCATGCCCCCCCCCCACATAAGCCCCATACATTTGTAACAGATTTGCTCCATCCATCCCATCACCATCAATACGTTAACTCCCCCCTTTAGCCATCCAATCCCTGTCCCCTCAGCTCTGCCCCATCCAGCCCAGCAAGGGCAAGCAGCCTTTATTAGTTTGCACTTGGAAATCTCAAGCCCCTCCACCAGTGTGTTTATTTCTAACTAGACACCCCCTGCGTCAGCCCCATGGCCAGACATTCACCTCTCACCACATACCTTTAAATGGACCTTTCCAACAATTGTTTGAGTACCCCGGACCTAGCGAATGGTAGGCTAAATCCAAAAATGTGCGTTGAAAGTTGTATGCTGACTGGGTACACTTCCTGACTTAGAACTGAGGTCAGTTAGCAGTTTTCGCGAGCCATTGCACCTATCTAAACTTGCGTGTCTTTGAACAAATGTCCCCATTGCTCTAGAGTTGATTAATATTACAAATAGAGGTTTATTTGATTACCTATCCCAAAAATGGTTATGTGTGTGTTTACGTGGTTTGTTTTTCTCTTCTTCAGCCCAGCATGATCCCTCAGCAAGGGTAAACTCACCCCCCAGTTTGGTTATGCCTACCAGGTCCGTACAGCATAGGAGCCCAGATCAGAGATTTCCGGTAAGTTAATTTAGTACCATAAATACTACCAAGTGCTTAAGAATGTGTTAAACTGTGGGAATCCCAAATTTGGACGCCAACTTACACTTTTTTTTTTATATGTCCCTACAGACCCGCACACTCATGGAAGAGATCCAGGAAATGGAGGAAGATGATGATGTCTCCATGCAGGGCACGTCGGATGACCTCCCCCTGGGTCCCAATTTGGAACTGCTCCATAATGTTTCTCTGGCCAATCCTCAGCAGCAGAGTGAATCTCCATCCATTGTGCATGCACATGGGGAGACTGACACTACAGTCCCCAGTGTTCACTCTGCTGCTGAGGATTTGCAAAGCAGGCCTGTTGCTGTTGAGGGGACGACACCACGCGGCAGGGCACGCCCAAGAGCCAGGGTAATTGTGCGGCGGACTCCATTACGCCGCCCCACAATTTCCCAGGGGAGGCAGAGTGCCCTGCTTCAATTATGGACCCAACAAAGGGACTCTTATGAGGCACAGCTCGTTACAGAGCGTGAGCAAAGGCATGCCGACATGGTCACCATCAATACCAGTCTACAGGGCATCCTCGCGGAGTTGCGTACCCTCAACTGCAACGTGGTCACTGCAAGTAATGGCATCCAGTCAGCCATGGCTGAGATGACCAATATGCAGAGAAACATTGTGGAGCAGTTTCAAATTCACAATGCTGCCATGGCCCAGGCTAGGTCCCATTCACATGGACCTCCACCTGGACCTCCACCTGGGTATTATGGGCAGCCACCCTATTAAGCCATGGGTGTGTGGGACATCTTTTCTCTTAACCCCCACTGTATTTACTTGTCCTTTGAGGTTTCAAACAATCCATTTTGTGTTGCTCATGCAGGTTGTGTTTTGTATTTGCTCCCATATAGCTCCTTAGAGTAATGCTTAAGGCCACTAGCCAATGCCATAGGTCTATGTGGAGGGTATCTGGCCACTTATGGCTTTAAATATGGATTTGGTTGGTGCTCCTCCTGTTTGCAGACATGTTTGTGTGACATTATGGCCATGCCCAAATATCCCTGGGCACAGGCAATATTAATGACTGGACTAGGCTGGCCTTTGGACTGGGTGTCCTTGTTTGGTTGTGCCACTCACTTCCAGGTGTAGATGTGCTCGATGTTTTTTTTGTAATGTTATCCATTTGTAACCACAGATGTATGTGGAATGTTTTCTGTTAAGCACTATAATTTTAAATTTTCTAAGTAAAAAAAAAATCTCACTTACAATACTTGTGGCGTTTTTAGTGGGAACACATTTTAAACAGCTTGGGCTAAACCAGATATTTTTGGTTTGAAGAGGTGTAACAATGCAAATCTAAAGCTAAGGAAACTACATGAAATACATTAGGCAACAATTAAGGTCAAAATGTTTTACTTTGAGGTAATGCCACATTACGGCAAAACAACATATTTAACAAAAAGGATAACACAGACACACAGAATGTTGAGACACGAAATAAAATTAAGTAAAATGCTGCAAGATCAGGTTGGCTCTAACTGATTGGCCAGACTCACTGGGTGGCCCCACAAAATTCTCGACATCATCCTCTACGGCTGAAGAGGGCAGGCTATCCACATAACGTGGGACACGTTCCAGGATGGCAAAATTGTGCAAAACAGCACATGCCATGATAATGTCGATCACTTTCTTGGGATCATATTGCAGGGCGCCCCCAGTATGGTCCAGGCAACGAAAACGTGTCTTCAACAGCCCAAAGGCCCTCTCCACAACAGCCCGGGTCTTGCGGTGCGCACGGTTGTACGCTTCCTGAGAGGCATCCTGGGGCCGCAGCACAGGCGTCATGAGCCAGGGTAGAAGTGGGTACCCGGAATCACCTTAAACAGACAATTAAATGTAATCAAAATTAAAAAGGCAACACAACAAACACAAAAAATTTTACATATATCATAATGATGTAAGGTAAAGGGGAAAAAAAAACACCCAGGGCACATTAGCAAAATAAATATTGCCACTAATGTAGTACCTAATTAAAAATGGCACTTCAATATACCAATTAATTAACAAACATCTGCACGGCCAAGGGGATTTGGAATTTAAATATATTTTTAGTTTTCAGACATGTTACAATTAGGATGCTGCTGAGGGGCTATCCACATTTATATGGAAACTACAATGTATGCAGTTTAAGTCCACTTTGACATTTAAAGACCAATAGTACAAAAGGAGCCAAAGCTCAAAGATCCTTGGGTATAAACTCCCAACCAATATATTTAGGGACATGGAACTTACAGACATCCTAACTAAAGGGAAAACATTCTGAAGGACAAAGCGAGGCAAGCATTTTTTTTGGAAGTTCATAATATATGACCCAAGAAAAAGGCAGTTTCAGGCTTATGTAGAATTCAAATACTAACATATCAACAAATACAAGATTAATCCAACATTTAATAGCACACAAATAGGACACACTTACCAAGCAGCCATGCCCCCGAAAATTCACCTGCCTCAAATCTCCGAAACAACCCAGATCGCCTGAGGATATAGGAGTCGTGGGACGATCCTGGGTAGCCGGCAAGGACACTCATAAAACGCATGTCCGGACCAACCACGGCCTGGACATTAAGGGAGTGTCCCATTTTACGATTCCTTAAGGCAAAAACATACAAAAAGGGTAATTGATATTTGACCCAAAATAAAAAATTAACAACAAAACATGTCTGCACTCTATTGGGAAATACTAATGAAAAGCCTAGATAAAGCAGCTACACAAATGAGGGATAAACAAATATGCTGCCGCAAAGGAAAACAGGTTACATTACACGTTGGCCAACATAATAACCAATCTCAATACCTATATATATACTCGTCGGCAGCCCTAGGTACGAGTGCCACATGTGTGCAGTCAATAGCACCAATAACGTTGGGCATGTCGGCCACATTATAAAACCCAAGCTTAATGGCGTTTCTGGCTGCCATATCATCCGGAAAATAAATATATTTTGGAGTTATGGCAGCCATGCCTTCCAAAAATTTAGATAGTGCGCGGCTCAGCGTAGGCTGTGACATCCCCATGGAGAGGGCACCCAGCCTCTGGAACGAGCCGTTCGCCAAAAATTGCAGGCAGCCAAGCATCTTGGTCATACCTGAAATTGCATGCCCCTTCCTTGTGGTGCGGGCTAACCATGGCCGCAGCTCACTATATAATTTATGGAGGGAAGCGCGATTAAGCCTGGTCAGCTCGAACAGCTCAACATCATTCATGCTATCGATGTTCATGCGACGACGCAGGGGCAATCTGCTCTCAGACATCTCGATCAACTCAATGCCAAAAAGCATAAGCCCTTGATGTGCCACAAACTCGCTCCGCTCCATCCTACTCCCGAGGCCAAATAGCTGCCGGCAAACATTTCGTAAAGCAGCTCTTTAATGGGCTTCCAAACAATTAGCAATCACCTCTCTGAATTGGTCGCAAGCCCATGTGAAGGACGTAAAAAATAGGATCGGACGCAAATAATACGATTTGGACGGGAAAAACACACGAACTAACGCAAATTATACGATTCTCGTACGAAATGCGTATGTTCATATACGTCTATGCGCGAACGATCGTGCGAATACGAAATGGGCAAAAAAACAAGAAAAAATGACAAACACCCACCCAAACTTACGATTCTCGATACGAAATCAATTAACTTTGGCTCTTTGAATCGAGGGGATCATGTGCAATGAGAAGCTAACGACAATTTCCAGGGACCAATATGACAGATTCTATGACATCTGGCAGCCCTGGATAGACCACACGGGTCTAACTAGGGGTCAAACGGACCCTAACTTCCCATTAACTATCCCCCTTTCCCAGCTTCCACTCCAGCCAGGGTCACCACGGGCCTCGCACCCCTCCTCCCCCCACCACCACCCTCCCCAGTTTTCCTCCATGTCTTTCCCTGTGTTAGGCCCTTATTTATGAAGGAATAGCGACAGGTAGCGACTGGTGAGCGACCGGTAATGACGGGCACCGCCACAAGAACGCTGGCTCCCCACCACAATCACACATTTATCAAGCCAATCCTGCTTAGCGACTGAGATAGCGCCATATAGCCACTCATTCATCATTATTCCAGCCTCAGCCCACAGCGCCAGCGTCCGACCTTGAACAGCGACAGGTAGGACCTCTCGCTACCTGGCGCTCTCCAATGCATTTCAATGGAACAATCTTTAAATATTAATAATTAATTGTTATTAATGTTTTTTTTTTTTTTTTTTAAATGTGAAAAATTCTGTGACCACTTCTGCCATGTTAGATAATTTTTTTAAGGTAAAAAAAAAAATTGTGCAGAATTGATATTACAGGTCTGATATTATTGTATTCATATTACTAAATTCTTAAAAAAATTTTTTTTTTTTGGTTTCCAAAAATATGGTGGTTTGGGGGTTAAAAAACTACTTTTAACCCATCGCCTCCAGCGCTCTGGGGTTTAAACATGCATTTCACAGCGCGAGTATTTTTTGAGCGTGATTTTTTGATGAATATGGTGGGAGCCGGTCGCTCTGACCAGTCGCTATCATGCGCACCCATACATCGCGGAACCTGTCAAATAGCGACTCGTCACCCTGTATTCAGCATTACTGCACACCGACTCGCTATCAACAACCGAACAACGGCCAAGCACATCGACTACTAGCGGGCGCTGTGAAAATGCCGCTACAGTCGCTCAACTGTCGCTACATGTCGCTATTAATGAATCGGCCTCTATGTTTAACCTCAGTATAATCAGTATCTTGAAACTATTTCCTAATGCTATTATGCATTATTATAATGTTTAATATGCTGTATCCAGTTAATTTGCTTTCTGTTCAGCAAACTCTATTGCAATTGTATGTACCCATGCTGTGTTAAGCTATGCAAAAACCCAATAAAATATTTGTAAAAGAAATGAGCAAACCAGATTATTAGAACAGGAGTTTGGTCCAAATTTTAGGGAAGAAACATGGAGGCTTATTCATTACTAAAGCCAGGTATCGGCAGATGAGCGTCTGTATAGCAACGCTTAGAGCGACCCCTAGTAGATGCTCATGTGCGGGTATCGGGCGCTGTAACAGAGAATCTCGATCGCTCTAGTAACCGGGCCTGCATTGATGAATGTGATGTATGTTGGGTGCTCTAACACCAGTACAGCGCTGCAGCGAGCGAGAGGTAGCGCCAGCTCAGTGCGACTATCAGTGCTCCACACCATACTCAAAAAACGACACACACACACAGCGTCGACGCTCTAAATCTGGTCGCTATAGCATAGAGCGCCAGACGCTGTGTGATTAAAGTCTGTTTTTTAACACATATCCACCAGTAACAAAGCGAAAACACATGGAGTGACATTAACACTTTAGTGCCAGACCTGTAATGACAATTCTGCATAAAAAGCAAAAAAAGCAAAAAGTTTTCAAAAATGACTTTTAATAGGCCAGGAGAGGTCACACAATTATTTGAAAAAAAAAATAAAATAAAAATATAATCCCTGTTTAAACAGAAGAAGATAAACGGCCATTGAAATGTATGGGAGAGCAACAGGTAGCGACAGGTAATACCTGGAGCTCTGGAAGCTAGAGCACCGGCGTGATATGCTGAGCCACCTGTAATGATGAATCAGATGCTACATGGCTCTGTTAGAGTTGCTCACCAGATTCGCTTTCATAAATGTGGTTTTGCGTACAGCATCCTTTCTGTAATTCATGCCGGCCAAATGTGTCCCTGAAATCCTCAAATTACAAAGTAAAAACTCACCTGCTTTCTTGCTGTCCCCTTGGTCACTCTCTATCAAATCCACAGGCCCGGCTGCGCTTCCGCTTCCCTGCAGCAGGGAGGGGCTATTTATATTGGCCTTACCTTAGCTCACTCTGCCGGTATAAAAGGTCCCTCCCTGCAGCGGGGAGCGAAATATCAAAAGCCGGAGAGATCGGCAGAAGCGAATCTTTCCTGACTGTCAGAATCAGAGGCAGCCGGTGCGGGACCACCACCAATGATCATCGAGGTAAGTAGGGAAAAAATAAATAAATAAAATGGACCATTAAAAATAAAATGTTACATAGGGTCACATTCTTTTTTAAATTTTTGAGGGTTAATACCTTAAAAATTAAAAATAAAATGTTGTGGGGTGCCCCTTATCCAAGTAAAACCAGCCCAGGCACTAACTATGGGGTGCGGAGGTGGCTGGCCCTTGATGGCTACCAGCCCGTATAGCCCTCATGGGCCGCAGGCTCTTCTACACACCCCCTGGCCTTTGGATGCAGGTAATGGTGTGGGGGGTTATGGCAAGTCACCCACTTGCTGGCAGGTGACTTGTCAGCCCCTCCTGCCCTGTGTACTATTATAAGGGTCTCAAAGACTAGTTCAAAAAGAGTTAAATGTAAAAGAAAACAGACACAATGAAAAAATATTTTATTATTACCCCCCTCCCGATCACTGGTTTATCACTGTGGACAGCCGGAGAAATTCGAAGAGCTGCATAAAACCTGCCATTTTAACAGTGGGAGGTTTTATAACCAATGCTGCTGACCACTCCACCAGTCCCAAGCCCGAGCAACTCTCCAGATCCGCATGAGCCTGAGATGGCAGCTTTGGAGCCCATTTGCATGGATGAGATGGGCCTATGCCCTAATTCGGGGGCACTATGTGAGAGCCCCTTCCAACCCAAGCCCCCCTCCCTCCCAGAACAGAAGCTTCCAAGGAAAGGTGAGTAATGTCCCTAGTTGGAAAATCTTGGGATTTGGCCACGGGGGGGGGGGGGGGGGGGGGGCAGAAGCCTAGCCTTAACTTCTATATGATTACCATTATAATTTCTATTTTATTGCCCTTATAATTCGGACAGGGCGAGTAATGCCCCAAATGCGTGTGGCCTGCTCAGGACCTGGCCGGTCCTCCCTCATATCAAAAGCACACAGAGCTAATATTAATAATACTACAAAAGTCCCATGGAGAAGGCGATCCACAGGTTCATGCTCCTAGGTACTCCGTGATGTCTACCACCAGTAGTGTTTAAACTCTTACCAAAAAGTTGGTGGAACATACGGCAAAATCACAAGCGTTGCCAATGGGTATCTCACTGGTTTCGATAAATTGTCCATCAATATCAAATTCCAAGAATTTTTTACTACTTCTGCAGCGAACTCTCGGATGTTGTCGGCTCGTTGCAGTAACACTTCCCATGTAAATGCGAAGAGCAGCAGGCAGACCTCCTGGTGTCTGCGGAGGTAGGTCTTGTTCCCGATCCAGGTCCACATGACCGAGGCCAATCCTGAAGCTTTAAACAAGGAACAGGAGAGATGGCTGCGGGCCTGGAAGATCCAGACCTGGATCAGGAACGAGACCTACCTCCACAGCCACCAGGAGGTCCATCTGCTGCTCTCCGCATTTAGAAGGGAAGTGTTACTGCAACGTCCCGACAACATCCAAGAGTTCGCTGCAGAAGTAGTAAAAAATTATTGGAATTTGATATTGATGGACAATTTGGGATTTGGATATCGGAACCAGTAAGATACCCATTGGCAATGCTTGTGATTTTGCAGTATCTTCCACCAACCTTTTGGTAAGAGTTTAAACACTACTAGGAGCATGCACCTTGGGATCGCCTTCTCCATGGGACTTTTGTAATATTATTAATATTATCTCTGTGTGCTTTTGACATTGACGGTTTTATATGAGAAGAAGGATTCTTTATACACGTTGAGCTTTATCTCCTTTTAAGCAGAGTGGTATTTTTTACCTATTTCTGGTCCTCCCTCATGGCTCATGGGCAGCGTCCAGAATCGGCTCTTTCAACAGCCCCGCCTCAGTCATGCACCAGCGTAGACTAGCACCAGCACCTCCCAGGTTAGTTATAAAATGGTCTGAGCGGCTGCCACCCCTCCTTTGTTTCTTTTGAATTTGTGCAAGCACATGGGGTGTGTGACCGAGCCTCTGTTTTTAACCAAGTTTAGAGACAGATTGTAGGCTGGTCTGCAAGCTAACAGGGTTGAGTGCTGTGGCTCCTTTAAGACTTTTGTATCCTAATTGCCCTGCTAACATGCACCTCCCAGGTTAGTTATAAAATGGTCTGAGCGGCTGCCACCCCTACTTTGTTTCTTTTGAATTTGTGCAAGCACATGGGGTGTGGGGTCTAGGCTGTATTGCAAGGTCTTTAACCCTTCCACCCCATGGCTTGCACTTGAGGGCAACCTCAGGTAAGCCTGCTCCCAATTTACTTATTGCACTGTATGTCCCAAATGGGCTCTCCGAGATTAGTGTTAGGACCTCACCCCACAGAGGCACCTTGGCGCTGGTGGTGCAGCTTAAGCATACTTCTGCAGATTTGTGTGACGAGTCCTCTGTTTTTAACCAAGTTTAGAGACAGATTGTAGGCTGGTCTGCAAGCTAACAGGGTTGAGTGCTGTGGCTCCTTTAAGACCAGCGTAGACTAGGTTTACGTGTAGGAAACTTCTATTGACCTAATCCCTGCTCGTCTTTTCTCCAGGTACCCAACAACACCTCACTAGGGAAGTAAAACTGAGAACACCCCAACTGACCCAGGCCTGCCTGAAACTCCTCACACCGCCCCTACTCCAGTTCCTCCACCAAAACCCCCATGCCTCCCCTGTACATTCCCACTCCTAGTTTCAATAATCATTAATCCTTAGTTCAATCTGTGAACTGTGTCTGGATCTTTTTTTTTCATTACACCCCCACCCCACAGCAGACTAAAAAGGTCCCTGCACCCACTACCCCAAAAAACAAAAACTCAGGGGTCCAGCCATTGTCATCGGGGGGGGCCCAGACCCAATATAGGCTTTATGGTCGGACAAATAAGGTAAGCCTGGATACAGAGGTCAAGCTACAGCAAAGCCCCAACCATTACATATAGAGGGGCCCAGTCTCTGTACAGCCTATATAATATAGGGATAATTGCTTGATGGACAAAGGAGCATGTGCTATTGAGCCATGTGGATTACTTACAGTAAAGCCCCTTTTTAAAGTGGACCTGCACCCTCCCGGGTTATTAGTAGGATGGTGCATGAAATAACTGGAAAATAGGCAGTGGTACTAAGAGGCTGATTTATTAATAGCGACAGTTGAGCAACTGTAGCGGTATTTTCACAGCGCCCGCTAGTAGTCGCTGTGCTTGCCCGGTTGTTGACAGTGACTCAGTCGGTGTGGCGTAATGTTGAATACAAGGTTACGAGTCGCTATTTGACAGGTTCCGCGATGTATGGTTGCGCATGATAGCGACTGGTCAGAGCGACCGGTTTCCACCATATTCATCAAAAAATCATGCTCAAAAAATTAAAGCGATGTGAATACATTAATATCAGACCTGTAATATCAATTCTGTACAATTTTTTTTACATTTTTTTCTCTTAAAATATCTAAAATGGCAGACGTGGTCACAGAATTTTTCACATTAAAAAAAAAAAAAAATGTTCAAGGTCGGACGCTGGCGCTGTAGGCTGAGGCTGGAATAATGATGAATGAGTGGCTATATGGCGCTATCTCAGTCGCTAAGCAGGATTGGCTTGATAAATGTGTGATTGTGGTGGGGAGCCGGCGTTCTCGTGGCGGGGCCCGTCATTACCGGCCGCTCACCAGTCGCTACCTGTCGCAATTCCTTCATAAATAAGGGCCAAATTATAGTAATGGCTTCTGCCATTGAAGACCAAGGTGGCGCATGTGCAGAAGCACTTACAAGAATAATTGCATTAGGACTATTTTATCTTTTAGGTGTATAGATAAGAGTAGTAAGTTAGCCACCATAGAAAGACCTATGTCAAGCTGCAGTTCTGGGCTCTCAAAATGGAAAAAAGATACATAAATAATTTGTCTGTAGATGAGCGTCTGTAGTGCGGTGCTCAAAGCGACAGCTAGTAGTCGCTGTGATCGGCTATGTTTCGCTGTTACCGAGCACCTCAGTCGCTGGGCGGCTTTGATGAATTTGATGTGGGAGTCGCTATAACACCAGTACAGCGCTATATGGGAGCGAACGGTAGCGACTGCTCAGTGCGACCAACTCTCAGCGACTCTCACACCATATTCATAAAAAAATCACCCTCACACAGCGTCGACGCTCAAAATTGTTTCGCTATAGCCTAGAGCGGTAGATGCTGTGTGATTAAAGTGATTTTTGAACGCATATCCACCAGTAACAAAGCGAAAACACATGGAATGACATTATTTTACCATTGTGACATTAACACTTTAGTGCCAGACCTGTAATAACAATTCTGCATAAACATTAAAAAAAAAAAAAAAACTTTTCAAAAATGACTTTTTCGAGGCCAGGAGATGTAACACAATTATCTGAGAAAAAAAAATGGAATCTGAAAAGGCAATTGAAGAAATGTATAGGAGAGCGAACTGTAGCCACAGGTCTTACCTGGCGCTCTTGAAGCTAGAGCTCCGGCGCTATACACTGTAATGATGAAACGTACGCTACATGGCGCTGTTCCAGTCGTTCACCAGATTTGCTTTGATAGCGTACAGCGCCCAGCGTACACCAGATGCTACCTGCCGCTAGACCTTGAGGAATAGACCCCTAAGGGTCACAACCATGCTCCAGCACAAAAGCCATGCCCCAATACTTAATGCTAATTATTTTGTAAAGCACATTTAACTCTGGGGGTGTAAATTGCAACGTCTGACTTCGCTCTGCAGCAGTGCTTGGAGCAATGGTGGCCTATTAGCGCCTTCTTAGGAAAAAACTTTTGTAAGAACCCACAATCTATTTAAGGTAGATAATATGGGTTTGGGCACCCATACAAAAAGCAATCTATAACATGTGATGTCTGGGCCCTATGGTAGCCAAACCCAGTCCAGTAGCCATTCCCCTCATTTCGTTCTCTCTAGCTCTGAGTGTGCAGAAAGGACCCTGAGCAGGTAAAAGTTGTAGGGCTGCCATTGAGGGCTGTGGTCAGGCTCCATACAGAAGTCCTACCTATACTGCCCTGATGATGGCCCCCTCTTCAAGTGTGCCATTTGTACAGGTGGTTGAAATCATACCTTAGCATTTAAAGAAGAACATTGGGGGAGGTTAAAATCTCTCCCAAGCCTCACCGATCTGCTGCCCCCCACCTCTGATTTTACCTTTGGCCAGTTGGTACTCATCTCGCCGAGGGATCCATCATCTGGGTCCCTCGGATTTTGGGTGACCTCCCAATGGGCGGTGCCATCTTGCATTGCATCAAGCCCCTGATCTCGTGCCTGCGCAGTGCCCATGAATGAGACGCAAATCCCGCGAGACTTTGCTGAGCTGCAACATCGCCGTGGGACAATGACAAGCATGGCTGAGGCTGTGCTTGTCATTAACAGACAGACGGCTAAGGGGGGCGGCAGAGTGAGGATCGGGCCCAAGCAGCCGGATGTCGCCGCAGCATGCTGCAGGTAAGTAGGGGTCGATGGGGGAGGATCGGCCCCTTTTTATTTTCGCTCCAATGTTCCTCTTTAAGGAAATATGGTTCCTAGACGGAACTGCTTCAGTAACTGACTGAAGCTGATGGTCAGAAGTCACTGTTTGATTTGATTTCCTCAATGACCATTTCTCTCGGCACAGAATTTGCAATGCTTCTTAGGGGTTTATTCATCAAGCCATAGCGACGGGTAATGACAGGCAGCAACAGGTAGCGCGAGGTAGAGAACGGTGACCACAGGGCGCTGTCCGCAATACCACATTTATCAAAGCGATTCCGGTGAGCCACTCTAACAGCGACACGTAGCGACCATGTCATCATCACAGACGGCTCAGCGTATACCGCTGGTGCTCTGGCTTCCAGAGCGCCTGGTATTGCCTGTCGCTACCTGTTGCTCTCCCATACATTTCAATGGACGTTCCTTTTCGTCTGTTTAAAGTGGACCAACACCCTGAAGGATCTATAAGATTCCCGGGCTGATCCAATCCCTCCCCGCGGGGCATCCAACATTGGGATGCCCCGCTGTGTGAAACCCCCCAGGACGCCCCATTCACCTTACCTGCATCCTGATCCAACGGCGCATGCGCAGGGCCGGGGTCGCATCTCGCGCTTCTCTCAAGCAGGGCGCGTGCCTGCGCCGCCCATTTGTGAATGGAAAGCGTGAGATGCGGCCGCCAGCGTGCTCGGAGCCGTTGAGCTATGACGGCGATTAGACGCACATAGCTCAGTGGCTCCAAACGCGCTGATTGGACGAGCGGCCGCGCATGTGCCATAGGAGCGGGTTGAGGTGAATTTTATTAGGAGATCTGGGGGGTTTCATGCAGCGGGTCCCCCCCGACCGGGGAAGTGGACCAAAACCCAGGATAGTCAAAATCCTGGGTGTTGGTCCAATTTAAACTGGGTTTTATTTAATGTATTTATTTTTTACTATTATCAAATAATTGTGTGACCTCTCCTGGCCTATAAAATTTTTTTGATTTTTAATATTTTTATGCAGAATTATCTTTACATGTCTGTTATTAAAGTGTTCATGTCACAATGTAATAACAATGTAATTCCATGTGTTTTCACTTTGCTACTAGTGGATACATGTTCAAAAACAGACTTTAATCACACAGCTCCTTGCACTCTGGGCTACAACAATCCGATTTTAAGCGCCGGTGCTGTGTGAGGCTGTTTTTTTGATGAATAAGGTGTGAGTCAGTCGCACTGAGCAGTCGCTACCGTTCGCTCCCATACAGTGCTGTACTGGTGTTAGAGTGACTCACATACAACATATTCATCAATGCCGGCCAGCGACTGAGGCGCTCTGTAACAGCGACCCATAGCCCATCACAGCGACTACTAGCGGTCACTCTAAGCGCCTCGCTACAAAAGCTCATCTGTCGGTACCTGGTGCTAGTAATGAATCAGCCTGTTAGAAGTTTCTGGCAATTTAGAGAATAGTGTCTTGACAAATAGTCTGCTGGGCTCCCAACTCCTGCCTCATAGAGGCTGATTTATTAATAGCGACATGTAGCGACAGCTGAGCGACTGTAGCGGTATTTTCACAGCGCCCGCTGGTAGTCGCTGTGCTTGGCCGTTGTTCGGTTGTTGACAGCGACTCAGTCGGTGTGGCGTAATGTTGAATACAAGGTTACGAGTCGCTATTTGACAGGTTCCGCGATGTATGGGTGCGCATGATAGCGACTGGTCAGAGTGACCGGCTTCCACCATATTCATCAAAAAAATCACGCTCAAAAAATTCAAGCGCTGTGAAATGCATGTTTAAACCCCAGAGCGCTGGAGGCGATGTGTTAAAAGTAGTTTTTTAACCCCCAAACCACCATATTTTTGGAAACTAAAAAAAAAAAGTATTTTAAATAATTTAGTAATGTGAATACATTAATATCAGACCTGTAATATCAATTCTGTACATTTTTTTTTTTTTTTTTTTTCCCTTAAAAAAAAATATCTAAAATGGCAGAAGTGGTCACAGAATTTTTCACATTAAAAAAAAAAAAAAAAAAAAAAACATTAATAACAATTAATTATTAATATTTAAAGATTGTTCCATTGAAATGCATTGGAGAGCGTCAGGTAGCGAGAGATCATACCTGTCGCTGCTCAGGGTCGGACGCTGGCGCTGTGGGCTGAGGCTTGAATAATGATGAAGGAGTCGCTATATGGCGCTATCTCAGTCGCTAAGCAGGATTGGCTTGATAAATGTGTGATTGTGGTGGGGAGCCGGCGTTCTCGTGTCGGGGCCCGTCATTAACGGCCGCTCACCAGTCGCTACCTGTCGCTATTCCTTCATAAATAAGGGCCATAGTCTGTCAGTCTGAAGTCAGCGCTGGAGGATTAGCCGCTCCAGATTATGGCCTTTATGACCTCCCCTCCATTAAGCCAATAAATCCCTAACAGTTCTGGTCTCCGATAAGGAGTCCAATCCGGCTTCAGCATTATCTCTACTCGGAGAGAAAACAGAGCCGACAAGATCTTTTTATTTCTGAAAAAAACAATGTGTTCATCAGAAACACGAAGGTCGTGCTGCAGAGGCTCCTGGGAAAGATGTGCTCGTGTATCCCCGGGAGCCCTCCATTCTTATCTCCCACAGAGTGTAATAATTACAGGGCCCTGGATGTGCCCACAGGCCCGGAGCAGCGTGGACGTCACCCCCCCCCCCCCAGACTAAGAGAGACAGTCGGCCAAGGAAAGCAAAGTCTGTTCTCGCCTGCTATCGTTTGCTCTGTTTTCTGACTGTCTTTGTTGAAAACAGATTAAGTGCCACTGTTTATTTTATGTCTGAGATCACAGACTGGAGTCAAATAATGGACAGCATGCTGGCATGAGATCAGGGAGTGGGTGAGGGGGCAAGGAATATTGGCCCCTGGAGTGGATGGGTTAGTTTTCATTTGGGTAGATTTTTTTCTTAAAGGATTTCTTAAAGGATTTTGACTATCCTGGGTTTTGGTCCTTTTCCTTGCTGTCTGAAACCTCCCAGATAGGCGGGCGCATCAAGAGCTGCTTGTCCAATTAGCGCGCTCGGAGCCACTGATATCACGGTGTCTAAGCTTTCCGAGCATGCTGGCGGACACATCCTCCGCTTTGGATTTGCCGACTCCTCATTCTAACCATCCCACTACTGTATTTATTCACTTCCTGACCTTGAACACCAATAAGTGGCACCTTATAACAGAAGGGTTGCCTGGGTAGGAGGACTCTAGTTCAAGTAGTTTCCCAGGGAGTGTGCCCATGCCGGCCATTTACAAATGCCTGGCGCGGGCATGCGCCTTGCTAGAGGGATAGCGGGGATACGGCCACAGCTCGCCCATTCGCCGTTGGACCGGGAAGCAAGGTAAGTGAATGGGGCGACCTGGGGGGTTTCCCACAGCGGGGCATCACGATTTTTGATGCCCCGGGGGGGAGGGAATTGATCCGAGCATGCTGGCGGACACATCCTCTGCTTTGGATTTGCCTACTCCTCATTCTAACCATCCCACTACTGTATTTATTCACTTCCTGACCTTGAACACCAATAAGTAGCACCTTAGAACAGAATGGTTGCCTGGGTAGGAGGACCGCTGGATTTTGGGTAGGATAACGCTGGGTTTTGGGTAGGATAACGCTGGGTTTTGTTCCACTTTAAAGTGACCATTTATACCAGGCAGAAATACTCACCCACTTCTGCGTTCCTTTCTTCTGTCTGCTGGCTCGCTGCCCTATGTCCCGCTACTGGTGGGTTTAAAGTGGACTGAAACCGAGTGGGATCAGCCCGGTAATCTATAAGATTCCCGGCCCGAACCATTCCCTCCGCCCAAGCATCCAAAATCAGGTTGCCCCCGCTGTCTGAAACCCCCCAGGTCGCCCGCTACACTTACCTTACTTCCCCATTTGTGAATGGCCGGCACAGGCACGCTCCCTGTTAGAGGGAAGCGTGTGATGTGGCCGCAAGCGCGCTCGGAGCCGCAGTTCTAAGACGTCGGTTTAGATGTCCATAGCTCAGCAGGTCTGAGCGAGCTGATTGGACGAGCTTCTGCACATGTTTCCTAGGACAGGGGTGAGGTGAGTTGATGTGGGAGATCTTGGGAGTTTCTCATAGGGAAGGACCAAAACCCAGGATGGTCAAAATCCTGGGTTTTGGTCCACTTTAAGGTGGCCCTTGGGCCTCTTTGTGAGTGTGTTACTTCACATGCCAAATCTTGTCACGTCTCCTTTAAAGTGCATTTGTAGGCTTAAAGTCATTGTCCAGGCAAAACAAAAAGTCAAAAAATACTAACCTTTTGTCCCCCTCAGATAATTGGTCCTAGTTCAGTGCTCTGACTTGATTGCTGAATCCATGTCCTGCGCTGCCCAACCTGATTATCCATCGCCTCCATTTTCTCGACATGTCACCACCCCCCTCACCATCTGTCACTGCAATAGAAGGGTGTGTCAAAACCTGTCCTGCCCCCTCCATTGCAGTATAGAGAGGGGGGCATGCCGGAATCATTGTGGGAGCGATAATCTACAGGGAGGCAAGGTGGGCTTGAATGGTAGCTCTGAGAGCACCAATCAAGCCATCAATAGATAGGGGGCGTGGTCTGGACCAGCTCCTTGAGTTTCTATTGGTGGCCCACATTGGCAGGGTGGCGCTGGAGGGGTAGATGAGAAAGTGTATTTTCTCATTTACGGCGCTGAGGTGAGAGGAGGCACAGCGCTGAAAGAACGCTTGGCAATGTAAGCTGCTGTTTATTTTATTTAAATTTTTGCATGAAAAATCCCTTTAAACTGGGGTAGGACGAGAAGTAAAGATAAAGCAATGCCAGATGAAAAGAGACTGACAGACTGTGAAGAGAGAGATGGGGAAGCAATGTAAGAAAGGGAATGTGGAATGGAGAGAGAGAGAAGGGAGAAATGTAAAAGAGAGACAAAGAAGAAAGAAATGTGCAAAGCAGACAAAGAAGGAATGTAGAAAAGAGAGAAAGAAGTAATGTGTAAGAGAAATAAAGAGGTAAAAGATGTGGAATTGAGATAAAGAAGGAATGATGTGGAAGGAAAAGAAATAAAATAAGGAATTTCAAAACGAGAGAGAGAATGAAGGGATACTTATGGAAGAGCGAGAAAGAAAAAAGGAACATGGAAGAGAGAGAATGAAGGGAGACAGTAAGAGAGAAAGAGAGTAAGAGAGAAATGTAAAAAAGAGAGGAATACATAATGAAGAAATGTGGGAGAGAGATAGAGAAATAAGGAATGAATTAGAAAAAGAAAGAAATACAAAATGAATGTGGATGTAAGAGAAAAAAGTTAGAGGTGGAAGAAAGAAAAAAAAAGAAGGAAGGAATGTGGGAGAGAAAAAAAAGAAGCAAGGACTGGGGAAGAGAGAGAAAGAAGTGAGAAATTTGGAAGAGAGAAAATCAAGGGAGAAATGTGGAAGAGAGATTAAAAAAGAGAATATAGAAGACATAACAAAGGAAGAAATGAATGTGTAAGAGAAAGAAAAAAAATGAAGGAATGTGGAAGAGAGCGAAAGGAGAGATGAGGAAAAGAGAGAAAGAAGGAAGAAACGTGAAGAGAGAGAAAAAATAAAGTAAGATGAAAAAAGAAAGAGCATTGTAGAATGTGAAAAAGAAAGGAAAAGAAGGGGAGAAGGTAGACAGGGGTTAAAAGGAGGGAAATTGGAGAGGAAAAAAAGGATAAGAAAAGTAGAAAGGAAGTGTAGATAGATGATCATAGCAAACAAAAAGGTGGAGGGAATGTTCACCTTAAAAAGCTTTGTAATGCAAAACCACTGCCTCCTTCTGAATGTAAACGTCTGCCATAGCAGCACATTCTCCTATCTATGTGTCAATGGCCCAATTATTTTCCGCTCTATGGGCAATTAAATATGTGTTCAGCGGAAAGAAAGCACCGCCCCCTAGGTAAGGTGCCACATGACTGGCCTGAGCTCCTATCGGGGGGGGGGGGGGGGACGAGGGGGAGGCACTATATAAGGCTAGGGGTTCCTCCCCCTCTCCCTCTTTGACCCCTCTTCCTCCCGGCGCTGGACAAGAGCAGTCTACCAGACGCTCGTCCAGCGCCAGAATCCGCTCACCGGGCGGGCCATGGCGTCCAGGGGGTATGGGGTAAGTATCCTACCACGACCCCCCCCCCTCTTTCTCTCGGGCCACTGTGCGCCTCGCTCGTGGCCATGCTGGTTGTCGGCGTGGTGCAGGAGCGCCTCCACCTCCTCCTTTCTCCTCTTACCTCCCATCCGGGTGCCGCAGGCGTGGTGCTCCTGCCTGTGTGCGCCCTCCCGCTGCGTGTGCTCCCTCCCTCCTCCGATTCTTCGGGCCTCTCTTGTGCCGGCCTCCAGCCGAGGCCTCGGCGCGTCTGCTGGCAGGGTGGTGGCTCTGGTCCCGCTGTGTGCCGGTGCGGGTCTGGGGCGGGCCCGTCCGGGGCCGCGGGCATGCTGGGTACTGGCGGTAGAGGCAGTGCAGAGGCTGCGCTGCTTCCCGCCTCCCTCCCTCCCTCCGCTTCATTGTGTGCAGCCGCCCGACGCGTGTGGGGGCTGCGCTTCTTTCCCTGCCCCCCTCCTCCCGTTTCGGCGGGCCTCGCTGGGGGCCATCAAATCCCACTGCATGGCTCTGCCCCCCCCCTGGGTGTGGGGGGGTCGGCGCACCACCTCCACCTGCCGCCTCACCTCCTATCCTCTTCCGGCGGGATGGGGGAACGAATCCCACTGCATGGCTCCGTTCCCCCCCCCCACCTACCTGGGTGTGGGGGGGTCTGCGCACCAACTCCACCTTCCGCCTCACTTCCTATCCTCCGGGGGGCTCCTCCCGCCCTGTCACCTGGCATTCGGACCCACTGTGGGGGGGGGGGTCAGAGCCCCACCGGCTGCCAGGCTAGGGGGGGATCCAGGCTAGGGGGGCTCAACGCACCTAGCCCTGGAGTGAGGGCCCAGGTGCGCCTTACTGGCGCCCCCCCTTCCATGTTGGGGTGGGGGTCCCCCAGCTCCCGGCTCACTCCCACACACAGAGGCCGGGCAGCACAGGTCCACCCCATTACTGCAACCCACCCCCACACCCCCGTTTGCACGGGCAGCAAGCGGCCGACAAGGGGCCTCATGGAGTTCGGGACGGCGGCCTATTCGGCCAGGGCAAGGAGCAGCAAGCAAAAAGGTGGCGGTACCAGGCACAGCGGTATCAGGACATCGCTCCAGCGGACGGTATCACGATCATCCAGGCGGCGGGCTGATACACCCCCGCACCGTCAAGGTACGCCCAGCATGTCGCCGTTACTGTCGTTCGTCGTTCTGTATAGGAATCGTGTCAAAAGGGGGGTTGGAAGCAGGCTGGAGGTGGGGTGACTGGTGTTGAGAAAGGGGGGGTTCCAGCATGAAGGAAATGGCGTGCTGCCGCTTAGTGGGGTGAGCGGTTACAGTCAGAGGAGTGGGAAGGGGTTTGAGATCGGTGTGACTTTCCTGACAACTGTCACGGGGGGAGGACCACCTCCCTTTGCGGTGGGGAATACCCCCCCTTCAAAAAAGGATGCGGTAGGATCGAGGTTGGGTGACTCGGCGGTTGACGCGGGATTCTGGGGGGACAGCTACGGTAGGGGGGGACTAACTTTGGGGGCAGCCTGGAGAGCGGGTTGGAGCAGGTCGTTAGGGTGTGCACTCAAGCGGGAGAACCAAGCATGCCTGCGGGTATGGGCAGGAGGAGGCTTGGAGGGGCGTGGCCGTCGCCAGGTGGGTTACAGGTCTGGGTCAGTTTGGATGTTTAGTTGGGGGGAGGTTGGGAGATTGGCCACGGTTCAACCAGTTCTGAGCATCTGGAAGAGGGTTCTGGGGACTGACTGAGTGGAGAAGGACATGGTTAGTCAGGTCCGGGGAATAGAGTTACGGGAAAGGGAGCTGCGTTCCTCAGTTGGAATCAGAGGCTCTTGGTCCTAATGGGCTGTGATCTGAAGTTGGGGAAGAATACCGAGCCAGGGAGGCGAATGGCGCTGGGGTTGGCTGTGGGGTACAGCCTAGGGGCAGGTTTGTTGATTTGTTGGCCTGGAATGGTCAGGGGAACCGGAGTGTGGGGATTAAGGGGCTGCTCGGGGGTGTCTTGGGGGGAATAGGCTGGAAGCAGTCAGAGCGCATAGTTGGAGAAGTGGTTTTCAATCACTATACGATGAGGTTGTACGTTGGGGAGCATCGGGGGTTAGTACCCTCAAATCGACTCGGGGAACGGCCCTGTGGGGGTGGCATGCGGCAGCAAAGAGGTGGTGCGAGCTTTTGACTGTACTGATGGCGGGAAGGGTTAAAAGAGACTGTGGGTGTGGCTCATGGGGAATAAGATTCATGCTCGCAGTGGGAGGATTCAGAATGCCGGGTAGTGGTGTATTTGGCGGGGCCACGGAGGAAGCAGCTGGATGAGGAGCTTGGCGTGGGGAGCAGCACCGGATATTCATCAGTGGAGGGCGAGGGCTACTGCGGAAGGGCCAAGATCCCTTATGTGGATAGGATGTAGCGGAGGATCAGGAATTAGCGGGTATCGGATACTCATGGTTCATTTGGTGGATCAGGGGGACACGGAAAAGGGGCCAGAGCCCCCCCCCCTTTTTTAAGGATGAATCAATGGTTTAGGGGACGCTCAGTGGTGATGGGGGGGGGGGGCGTGCGGAGAAAGGGGCTGGGAAGCCTCGACATGATCGACCTGTTGGGTTTGGCGGATTATGGGGTAACTATATTGGCGGAGGACGTGGCCTGCTGGGAAGGGGATGAGAACACGGTTTATATGAGATATTTGGTGGGGGGGGGGTTTGTGGACACTTATATTGGGAATTATGGGGCCTGAGGGGCTGAGCCCGAGAGGTTTAACATGGGCGGCTTGGTGTGTTTGGCAGATTCTGGGAGACTCATACTGGTGGATGGGATGTCCCAGAGGGGAGGGGCGAGAGCCTATAATGTGATGAAGCGGCTTAGTTTTAGACCTTCAGATTTGGGGGACTGTGGGGCCCACGGGGTAGGGGCCGGGGGTGCTCAATAAGATAGACTAGGGAAGTTGGAGGATTTTTGGAGGCCCATGTTGGCGAATTACGGGACACATGGAAAAGGGGGGAGGGCGGGAGGCCCCAGCATAATCGGCTTGGCATGTTCAGTGAATTATCGGACAC
Organism: Gastrophryne carolinensis; assembly: GCA_027917425.1. Taxonomy (NCBI): domain Eukaryota; kingdom Metazoa; phylum Chordata; class Amphibia; order Anura; family Microhylidae; genus Gastrophryne; species Gastrophryne carolinensis. The sequence continues at coordinate 47,823,509 of CM051234.1, read as the reverse complement.
TCATATGGGTGGAGAATGCGGCCCACTTTGGGGGGGGGGCTGAGAACCCGCAATATGATGTCATCGACGTAGTTTGTGGACTCTCGTATTGTTGGATTAGGGGCACCCCATTGGTTAGGTGCCGGGAGCGCTTATCATAATAGACTTGGCGTCCCCGGCGGTGCGGCAGATACTTATATTGTAGGATTTTGGGACCCACGAGGAAAGGAGCCCATGAGGAGCTAACATGATCAGCGTGGGGCTTGGCGAATTATCGGACTCTCATATTGGAGGAGTATGGACCCTCTGGGAAGGGGGCTCGAGGGGCTTTGACATGACCACCGTGGGGCTTGGCGATTTACCGGTTACTCATATGGTTGGATTACGGGACCCACTGGGAAAGGGATTCGAGAGGCTTTAACATGAGCGGCGTGGGGGCTCGGCGAGTTATCGGATACTCATATTGGAGTATTACGGGACCCACTGGGGAAGGGCCCGGGAAGTTTGAAACATGAGGGCCGCGGGGGGGGGGGGCTCAGTGAATTATTGGATACTCATTGGTTGGGGTGCGGGACCTACTGGGAAGGGGCCCGAGAGGTTTTAACATGTTCGCTGTGGGGAGGCTTGGTGAATTACTGGATACTCATATGGTTGGATTGCGGGACCCACTGGGGAGGGGCATAAGAGGTTTGTTTTAATAAGTTCGCCGTGGGGTCTCGGCGAATTATCAGATACTCATTTGGCTGGATTGCGGGACCCACTGGGAAGGGGCCCGAAAGGTTTTAACGTGATCGCCGTGGGGGCTCGGCGATTTACCGGATACTCTTATGGTTGGATTGCAGGACCCATTGGGAAGGGGCCCAAGAGGTTGTTATCATGATCGCCGTGGGGGCTCGGCGTATTACCGGATATTCATACGGTTGGATTACGGAACCCACTGGGAAGGGGCCCAAGAGGTTGTAACATGATCGCCGTGGGGGCTCGGCGAATTAATGGTACTCTTATGGTTGGATGGTGGGCACACTGAGAAGGTGCCCGAGAGGTTTTTAACATGATCGCCGTGGGGGCTCGGCGTATTACCAGATACTCATATGGTTGATTTGAGGGACCCTCTGGGAGGGGGGCTTGAGAGGTTTAGCATGATCACCGTGGGGGCTTGGTGTATTGGCAAATACTCATTTGGTGGGTTTGCGGGGCACACTGGGAAGGGACCCAAGATGCTTCAACATGATTGCCGTGGGGGCTCGGCAAATTACCGGCTACTCATATGGTGGATTACGGGGGCCACTGGGAGGGGGGGGGGCCCGGAAGGATTTACATGATCACCGGGGGTTCGACAAGTTATTGGATCCTTATATTGGTGGAGGACATGGCCCACTGGGGAGGGGCGGAGGCCCGAAAATATGTTCGAATCGACGTAGGGGGCCGGGAGAGCTTAACACTTGCTCATGATGGAAGTTCCCACTGGGAATGGAGTGGGCTGTGAGGCCATAACATGATCGACTTTGGCGTGTTCGGCGGTTTCTCCGACGCTCATCTTGGTGAGGATGGGCCCATTGGGAAGGGGTAATATCCCCCTTTAATATGATCACCGGTTCGGCGGGTTAGCAGATACGATATGGGTGAATTACGGGACCAATAAATGGGGTCTGCCCTGGTGGCTCTACGTATTGTGGGCATGTATGGAACATAGGAGAAGGAGGCTTGAGGTCCTTAGGAGCATGGAAGCAGTGGGTATTTGATAATTGCAGGCGTATTACACTTCCCCCTCAATCGGTGGAAGCGGAAAATTATTGGACTGTCTTCTGGTAGAATACATGGGTACAGGCTGGAGGGGTATGGACTCGGCAGCCTTTGGTCGACGAGGCAGGCTGGTCGGTGAGCTATATGGATGGAGCGGGCTGGTGGTTGGTGATCAGTGAGGAGGCATGTCATTAACCTGTTAGGTCCATAGGTGGGTTGATAAGGGGGACAAGCAAGATGTCCTGCTTGGGTAGTATGGCCTGCGGGCAGGTTATCAGACCGGGCAACCCCAAAAGGGGGGGGGGGGCGTCATTACTGGCTCGGATGACCGAGGGTATGTATTGGGGCATTGGGGGGTATGTCACGGTGGCTTCAGCTGAACGGTAGGTTGGGGTTTTGGTTCCAGGGGAGGTTCGTGGGTTGGTCAATAAGGGGCGAGAGGGGAGGGAGTTGGCGGGCCGCCCAGCATTAAGGAGTCAACGCTGGGCAGCTATGGCGGTCTCACCCCTGTTCGGGTCTGAGTGGGCAGCTTAGAGGAGTACTGAGGTGTAGAAACGCGGCTGTTTTTTCGAACCGGAAAACGAGCCAGGTTGGCCAGCGTAGGGGCGAGGATGGCTACAATTTTGGGGTAGCCAGGCTGTTGTCATTTGCACCCTGGCGGTTAGCCCTGGTGAGCTCCGAGCCTAACAGAGATGACGGCTGAGCTTAAGAAATTTGGCTTCCGCTTATTTAGGTGCATATAGAATTTTTCTCCTCGTCAAATACGCAGGCTAAGTTTAGATGATTACCACTCAGACTCGATTGAGGGGTTGGAGATTTGTGTTTGTGTCTTGTATTTTATTTGTCAGCTGTGGCCAATTAATAAATGTATCATTCCAAAGATATATACGATCCCCTCGATTCAAAGAGCAAAAGTTAATTGATTTCGGATCGAGAATCGTAAGTTTGGGTGGGTGTTTGTCATTTTTTCCTTTTTTTTTGGCCATTTCGTATTCGCACGATCGTTCGCGCATAGACGTATATGAACATACGCTTTTCGGACGTCAATCGGATATTTTGCGTTAGTTCGTGTCTTTTTCCCGTCCAAATCGTATTTTTTGCGTCCGATCCTATTTTTTACGTGCTTCACATGGGCTTGCGACCAATTCAGAGAGGTGATTGCTAATTGTTTTGAAGGCCATTAAAGAGCTGCTTTCCGAAATGTTTGCCGGCAGCTATTTGGCCTCGGGAGTAGGATGGAGAGGAGCGAGTTTGTGGCACATCAAGGGCTTATGCTTTTTGGCATCAATTTGATCCGGATGTCTGAGAGCAGATTGCCCCTGCGTTGTCGCATGAACATCGATAGCATGAATGATGTTGAGCTGTTTGAGCTGACCAGGCTTAATCGCGCTTCCCTCCATAAATTATATAGTGAGCTGCGGCCATGGTTAGCCCGCACCACAAGGAAGGGGCATGTAATTTCAGGTATGACCAAGATGCTTGGCTGCCTGCAATTTTTGGCGAACGGCTCGTTCCAGAGGCTGGGTGCCCTCTCCGTGGGGATGTCCCAGCCTACGCTGAGCCCCGCACTATCCAAATTTTTGGAAGGCATGGCTGCCATAACTCCCAAATATATTTTTTTCCCGGATGATATGGCAGCCAGAAACGCCATTAAGCTTGGTTTTTATAATGTCGCCGGCATGCCCAACGTAATTGGTGCTGTTGACTGCACACATGTGGCACTCGTACCTAGGGCATCCGACGAGTATATATATAGGTATTTTTTTTTGTTTTGGTTATTATGGGGCCCAACGTGTAATGTAACCTGTTTTCCTTTGCGGCAGCATATTTTTGTTTGGGCTTTTGTGTACATGCCTTATTTAGGCTTTTCATTTGTTGTTTTAAATTGTGTGCAGACATGTTTTTTTTTCCAAATGTGTTTTGCCCTTATCACTTACCCTTTTTTTTTTGTTTTGGCCTTAAGGAATCGAAAAATGGGACACTCCCTTAATGTCCAGGCCGTGGTGGGGCCGGACATGCGTTTCCTGAGTGTCCTTGCCGGCTACCCAGGATCGTCGCACGACTCCTATATCCTGAGACGATCTGGTTTGTTTAGGCGATTTGAGTCAGGTGAATTTTCGGGTGCATGGCTGCTTGGTAAGTGTGTCCTATTTTTGGTTATCGATATTTCAGAGGAATCTGTTTTTTTTGGCTATTTTAGCTTTATAATTATTGACATAAACATGAACCAGCATTTTATTTTGTTTTTGTTTTGTGGATTGTATTTTTAAACAAAAAAAAAAACGCTTGCCTCACTTTGTCCTTCAGAATGTTTTAACTTTGGTTAGGATGTCTGTAACTTCCATGTCAAAAAATATATTGGGTAGCAGATTGTCCCGAAGTATCTGCTAGTTTTTGGTCCTTCTGTAGTATTGGTCTTTCAATGCCAAAGTGGACTTAAACTGCATACAGTGCATTCTTTATCGAAATGTTGTGGGCCCCTCAGCAGCATCCTAATTGTAACATTTCATAAACCAGAAAAAAAAGCATATTTCTAAAAACCCTTGTCCGTGCAGATGTTTTATCATTCTTTGGTTTATTTAAGCTGCATTTTTAGTTATGTACTACATTTGTGCCAGTAGTGTATTTTCGAATGTGCCCTGGGTGTATTTTTTGGGCCTTTAGCTTACCTCATTTTGATATATGTCAAATTGTTTGTGTTTGTTGTCTTGCAATTTGTTTATTTTTTGAATTTAATTGTCTTGTTAAGGTGATTTTGGTTACCCACTTCTCCCCTGGCTCATGACGCCTGTGCTGCGGCCCCAGGATGCCTCTCAGGAAGCCTACAACCGTGCGCACCGCAAGACCAGGGCTGTTGTTGAGAGGGCATTTGGACTGTTGAAGACCCGTTTTTGGTGTTTGGACCATACCGGGGGCGCCCTGCAATATGATCCTAACAAAGTGATAAACATCATAATGGCATGTGCTGTTCTGCATAATTTTGCCATTCAAGAACGTGTCCCCCGTTATGTGGATGTTCTGCCCTCTACAGCCCGAGAAGATGATGGTGACAATTATGTTGGCCCACCCAGTGAGTCTGGTCAATCAGTGCGAGCAAATTTGATCTTGCAGCATTTTAGTTAAAGCCTTTTTTTTGTTTTCCATTCTGTGTGTGTGTATTAGCCTTTTTGTTCAATTATTTGTTTGCCCGTAATGTGGCATTACCTTAAATTAAAAAAATGTTTGCCTTAATTGTTGCCTAATGTTTTTCCTGGTGTTTACTTAGATTGATCTTTGCATTTTTACACCTCTTAACCAAAAATGTATCTGCTTTAGCCCAAGGTGATGTAAAATGTGTTTCAACTAAAAACGCAACAAGTATTGTAAGTGTGTTAATTTTTTACTTTTGGCATTTTGAATGGTGGTGCATAACAAAAAACATTCCACATACAACTGTGGCTCAAAATGCATGAAGTTATTAAAATGAAATCTACCACATCTACACCTGGAAGTGAGTGGCACAACCAAACAAGGACACCCAGTCCAAAGGCCAGCCTAGTCCAGTCATTAATATTGCCTGTGCCAAGGGATATTTGGGCATGGCCATAATGACACACAAACATGTCTGCAAACAGGAGGAGCACAAACCAAACAAATGTAAAAAGCCATAAGTGGCACATGTTACTTGCCAACTACACTGCACATAGACCTATGGCATTGCCTAGTGGCCTTAATCATTACTCTAAGGAGCTCTATGGGAGCAAATACAAAACACAACCTGCATGCGAAACACAAAATGGATTGAGCTAAACATCAAACTACAAGTAAATACAGTGAGGGGGAAGAGAAAAGATGTCCCACACATTCCTGGATTAATTAATAGGGTGGCTGCCCATAAAACCCAGGTGGAGGTCCGTGTGGATGGGACCTAACCTGGGCCATGGTTGCATTGTTAATTTGCAACTGCTCCATAATGTTTCTCTGCATATTGGTCATATCAGCCATGGCTGACTGGATGCCATTACTTGCATTGACCATGTTGCTGTTGAGGGTCCGAAACTCAGCGAGGATGCCCTGTAAGGTGTTATTGAGGTTGACCATATCGGCATGCCTTTCCTCCCGCTCATTTTGGAGCTGTGCCTCAAAAGAGTCCCTCTCCTGGTTCCATAAATCAAGCAGGGCACTGTGCCTCCCCTGGGAAATTGTGCGGCGGCGTAATGGAGTCCGCCGCACAATTACCCTGGCTCTTGGGCGTGCCCTGCCGCGTTGTCTCGTCCCCTCAACAGCAACAGGCATGCTTGGCAAATCCTCAGCAGCAGAGTGAACACTGGGGACTGTTGTGTCAGTCTCCCCATGTGCAGGCACAATGGATGCAGATTCACTCTGCTGCTGAGGATTGGCCAGAGAAACATTATGGAGAAGTTGCAGATTGGGACCCAGGGGGAGGTCTTCGGACGTGCCCAGCATGGATCCATCTTCCTCCATTTCCTGGATCTCTTCCATGAGTGTGTGGGTCTGTAGGGACATAGAAAAAAAAAGGTTAAGTATGCGTTCCAAATTAGGATTCCATCAGTTTAACACATGCTTAAGCACTTGGTAGTATTTTTGGTACTAAATAAACTTACCGGGAAACTCGGATCTGGGCTCCTATGCTGTACGGACCTGGTAGGCATATTCAAACTGGGGGGTGAGTTTACACTTGCTGAGGGGTCATGCTGGGCTGAAGAAGAGAAAACAAAACAAGGTAAACACACACATAAGCATTGTTTTGGTAGGTAATTAAACAAGCCACTATTTGTAATCTTAAGCAACTCTACAGCAACGGGGACGATTTGTAAAATACACTCACTTTAAGATATGTGAAATGGATCGAGTAAACTGCTAACTGACCTCAGTTCGAAGTCAGGAAGTGTACCCAGTCAGCATACAACTTGCAGAGCACCTATTTGGAGTTTGACTACCATTCTTTAGGTCAGGGGTACTCAACCACTTCTTGTAAAGGTCCATTTAAAGGTATCCGGTGAGAGGTGAAGGTCCGGGCATGGGGCTGTCGCAGGGGGTGTATAGTTAGAAATCAGCACACTGGGGGAGGGGCTATAGATTTCCCAGGCAAAACTAATAAAGGCTGCTTGCCCTTGCTGGGCTGGATGGGGCAGAGCTGAGGGGACAGGGATTGGATTTATAAAGCTGGGAGGACAGGAATGGATGGTGATGGGATGGATGGAGCAAATCTGTTAGGAATGGATGGGGCTGAGCTGGGGGGGGGGCGAGATGGTGGGACAGGGGCAGATGGGGCAGAGCTGGGGCAGCGGGACAGGATTGGACAAAGAGAATGATGCACAAAGTTTTTGTGTACCTTGCAATGCCACTTCCTGTGCAGTACTTCATATTGCAATGCTAGGTTTCAGGGAGCCATGACATTGGCCGGGAGACTAAGCACTACATCGCCGATCAAGGGGGCAGCTCTGAGCACGTCAACACAGAAGTAACTGAGTGCAGGGCTGTCTGGGCAGGGGTCCGGAAATCTGGTGCCAAGGTCCGCATTCGGACCCCGGTCCGCCAGTTGAGTATCGCTGCTCTAGGTAATATATGTTTTGGGGTCTTGATTTAAATTGTTACCTCAAACACAACTCACACAACAAATAGACAACACATCCCTAATGATGTGTGTTTTGTGATTGAGTACAAATATATGACTTTTCTTCAGAAACTTCGTTACTTGACACATAATTAGTGTTAATTGTTATTTTACATAATGTATGTGGTCCGAAATGTGTGATTCACAGGGACCAAAACAGGACACAAACAGGCACAGTAGTGCGAGGCCAACCAAGCCACACCATAGGGCCATACCGTCATCTTTGTACTAGTGAACTTTAATTTACTTTGCAACCAGGCAAACATGCAGATTAAGATTACTCACCTTGTGTACGGGTCGGTGAGTCTGTGTCCCTTAGACCCGCATGGCCACCGACTGCGACAGGATGGAGAAGGCCCAGCACAATCTCCTCAGCAGGTGTAAACTCGAGTTTGGTTGGAAAGCCACCTCCAGTTTTCATGCTGAAATGAAAATATAGTTTGGTACACAGAAAAGGTGCATACAGTACATCCTAATAATTACATTTGGATACATCATTTATTTACCTGTAATTATGCCTTTTAATTTCTTTTTGCCGTACAGCATATTTCAGATCAGAAATTTTCTTCTGGATTTGTCCAACATCTTTCCTCTCTTCCGCCGCTGCATTTACTTGTCGTTGGATTTTTTCGAACAATTCCATTTTGCGCTGCTTAGTGGTGTGTTTTGATTTGCTCCCATAGAGCTCGTCATAGAATAATGTAAGGCCACTAGCCAATGCCATATTTTGGTCATGTGAGAATCGCCCACTCAAATGTCCGTGCCGCAATGTGCGGACAGATGGTTGGCTTTGGGGCTCCTCCATGTGTGCAGACACATGTGGTGACATTATGGCCTGGGGCTGTGTAGGGGAATGGAAGGATTGCTGGCTTCCCAATGACTGGACTGGACTGGCCAAGGGACTGGGTGTTCTTGCGTGGCTGGCCACAGAACTTCCAGGTGTAGATGTGGTAAGGATGATGTCCATTCTTGGGCCTCTTGGGGGGCTATGTGCCCTGCTGGTGCCTGGCCTGGGGCTAGGTGCCCTGCTGGTGCCAGGTCTTGGGCTAGGTGCCCTGCTGGTGCCTGGTCTGGTCGTAGGTGCCCTGCTGTGGGGCCTGGATGGGCTTCTGGCCCTGCTGCGGGGCCTGTATGGGCTTCTGGCCCTGCTTCTGGCCCTGTATGGGCTTCTGGCCCTGCTTCTGGGCCTGGATGGGCTTCTGGCCCTGCTGCGGGGCCTGTATGGGCTTCTGGCCCTGCTTCTGTGCCTGGATGGGCTTCTGGCCCTGCTGCGGGGCCTGGGTTGGCTAAGTGCCCGGCTTGAGAGCATGGGTGGTGTGGGCTCCCGTGGGCGGCCTCTTCTGGGGGCAGATGTGGTGGTGGCTGCTGTGGGGCTTCCTACCCGTTTTGCCTGTTTTTTGGCCGCAGGGGCACGTGCCTTTGTGGCCCTTTTTTGCGAAAGGGAAGGTCCACTGTCCCTTGGTGGGGCCGAGGTGCTACTTGCCTTTTGGGAGCGTAGCTTCTTTTGGCCTTGCTGGGACCTGGTTGTTGGGCCCTCAGAGGTCTGGCTTGGCTGGGCGCGTTTCGGTGCTGGCTTTTTGGGTGCTATTTTCTCCAAAATGTCAAAGAGAATGAGCTTTGGGTGCAGGGACCTTTAAATAAGGCGCCCAGCGTCTGACGCCTATGCGCACGCCTACGCGATCGTACGGACGTACGTTCGTGCGGAACCAGGAAACCGCTGGGGTTTCACTTATCTGCTGCCTTGAAGAAGCATAAAGATGGCGCCCACTATCTTCACCCGTCAACAAGAAGAGATCCTCATGCTGGTAAGTGCCTTGCTCTGCCTTTTAAGCTAATACTGACTGATGTACTACATGTAAATGATGCGGTTGGAACTAGTTTTGTGGATCTTAATGTTTTAGAACAGGCTCCTCACACTTCATCCTCAAGGGCCGAGACAGGCCACGTTTTCACCTCTCTATGCTGATGTCCTAATTAGGGCAATTGCTCTGGCTTAGCACCAGTTAATTAACGTGTGGAGTAGCGTGGATAGCTGTCAAACCTGGCCTGTCTCTGACCTTGATGCGGATGTTTGAGGACCACTGTTTGCCTAAGACATAAAAACACAACGGCAAGACACACACATGCCCAAAAAGTCCGAAACCGGGCCTTCAGCGTGATTTACTAAAAAACAATAAAACCTAAAAAACGAGTACACAGCCTATTACATTTCCAAATGGGCCATTTTAAGACAATAACGTATTAGTCTTGCCTCCACTGGCCTGAAACTCTGTTCAAGAATTTCGGATATGCGCGCAGCCATCTGTACTCATAAGCATCACACTTACTGAGGAGAGGTGAGTGGGATAAGGTACAGGGGGGTGGGTTATAGCTGTGCTTTGCTCAGACACAGCAGAGCTGTGGTCATGGGAAGGTCATCAGTCCAAGAATGCCGAGCAGCACACACACTTCCAGTTTGCATGAACTTCCTGTTTGCAGGCTGCCTGCAAAGATGGCATTTTACATAAACCGCCATCTTGGATGTTAAAACCATCATAACATGCCATAGATGCAGATGGGCTGATTTTTAATGTTGGCAATCTGTATGTACAGGGTGTGTGAAACATATAACATAAGACCAGACTCTGATTCAGAGTGAACGTCCGCTTTAAGGCACTCCCCAAAAATGTCTTTCACTCTAAATGTGTGTGTTAATGACATTACATTCGCAACTTCTGATGCAACACATATGGCTCTGTGTACATTATGTTTTTCAGATCATGCTTCAGCGCCGGTATGACTTCGCGCCCAATGTTTGCGAAAAAAGGGACATCGCCCGGGAGATCATCGCGGAAATACACCGTGTCACCAGCACCACCTTCACTCACACCCAGATAATGCAGCATTGGTCGGACCTGAAACGTCTGCACATGCCCCGGGTGCAGAGGTTTTTTGGGATCCATTTTCCAAGTAAGTACAAAGCGATTGCATGGTATATGTTCCAAATTTATAAGTTATGCCTTTATTTATAATGACTTTTCTTTGTTAGTGTTGGAAATGGATTTCAGAATTCGCCGCACCCGGAGGCGCACAGGCCGACCAGTGCTGCATGCTTCTGCATCTGTGAGTGAAGGCGACGGACCTACCCCTCCTCTGTGGCCTCCTCAGACCAGCCCCTGGACCTTACCACAGAGGAGGGGCCCAACCGCGTGGGCGTGGAGTCATACCCGGCCAGGCATGGGGAAGGCTCTGGTATGTCACTCTTCATGTATATGCACTAAGATATACATGCAAGCAAAAAAACTAAGTGCTCCTTTATTATGTATTTCTAGATGCTTCGGGAGCGGGTGAGGTAGTGGAGGAGGAGGCAGCAGAGATGCTTGAAGTTGATCCTGGCGAAGGTGAGTGATGTCAGCCAGACTAGGAGCCAGATATGTTGGGAATAGTGACTCTATACAACAACTAACCAAATGTCACATGTTTCTCCAGGGACTTCTTCACAGCATAGCCAGGACCAAGGGCATCCTGTTGGCCCCAACCAGCCATCTGTCGGCCACCAACAAAGTAAGTAGCCATGCCATTATTCAGAATTATGTGTTTTTGGCTAATAACACACACATAACTAAAGGCGTAGCCAATGTATAGTTAACACTTTCATGTGGGCACTTTGTTAGCTTAAAGCGGACCATAACTCGTATTAAGAGCCTAGCTAATAAGTATCCCACACACTGTACATACAGATTGCGAACATTCCAAAACAGGCTACCTGCATCTACTGCATGTTAGGAGCCTTTAAACATACAAGATGGCGGCATAGGGAATGCGCCATATTTACAGGCAGCATGGCATCCAGATTTGACAAAGTAATGTGCTGCCATGCATTGTGGGACTGCTGACCTTTCCCTGAACCCAGCTATGCTCTGTATTACCAAAGCACAACTGTAACCTGCTCCCCTGTACTTTATCCCACTCTCCTCTCCTCATTAAGTGTTATGCTTCTGAGTCCAGATGGCGGCGCAGTAATAAAAAATGCACCAAAATGTACTTTTATCTGGTGCAGAATCATTTGGAAAGAGTTTTTGATTTTCATTACATCATGTTGAAGGTCCGGTTTAAGGAGTTTCACTACTTACCTGTGGGAAATGCATTTACTTTATCCCTTGGAAGAATGACATATGTCATGCATTTACATGTATTTGATTAACCAAAAATCTATTCCCAGCATACAAACCGGTCTGGTACTACTATTTATGTTTATTTCTCTATTGGTTACAGGGATGATCCCACAAACAGTGGCGGAAAAAAAAAAAAGGATCCAGGAGTTGGTGGCCGAGCTGCTGGCCATACAGGCGACGTTGGGGCCAACAGAAGAAGAAGAGGAGGAGGATTAGTGCCCTTGGTCCTGGCTAATTTTGTAATATAGTTTTAAATTTAAAAAAAAAAAAAAGTTTTAAAAGTTTTTAGCCCAAAAAAAAACAAAAAACAATTTTTTAAAAATAAATAAGATTTTAAGGCTTTAGAAATTTGTCATTTCTAATATGCGCCAAAAAATACATTTACACAAACACGAAAATACATGCTTATAAACATATAGACATATGTACATTAAGTGGTTTGGGTAAGTTTTATGCTCGAGAAAATGAAGAAGAATGCAAGCGCTAAGGGGTTTGGGTAAGTTTTATGCTCGAGAAAATGAAGAAGAATGCAAGCGCTAAGTGGTTTGGGTAAGTTTTAGGGACCGAGAAATGAAGAAGGATGCAAGCGCTAAGGGGTTTGGGTCAGTTTTAGGCTCGTCAAAATGAAGAAGAATGCAAGCGCTAAGGGGATGGGTACGTTTTAGGGTCCGAGAAATGAAGAAGGATGCAAGCGCTAAGGGGTTTGGGTAAGTTTTAGGGACCGAGAAATGAAGAAGGATGCAAGAGCTAAGGGGTTTGGGTAAGTTTTAGGGACCGAGAAATGAAGAAGGATGCAAGTGCTAAGGGGTTTGGGTAAGTTTTAGGGTCCAAGAAATGAAGAAGGATGCAAGCGCTAAGTGGTTTGGGTAAGTTTTAGGGACCGAGAAATGAAGAAGGATGCAAGCGCTAAGGGGTTTGGGTAAGTTTTAGGGACCGAGAAATGAAGAAGGATGCAAGCGCTAAGAGGTTTGGGTCAGTTTTAGGCTCGTCAAAATGAAGAAGAATGCAAGCGCTAAGGGGTTTGGGTAAGTTTTAGGGTCCGAGAAATGAAGAAGGATGCAAGCGCTAAGGGGTTTGGGTAAGTTTTATGCTCGAGAAAATGAAGAAGGATGCAAGCGCTAAGGGGTTTGGGTAAGTTTTAGGGACCGAGAAATGAAGAAGGATGCAAGCGCTAAGGGGTTTGGGTAAGTTTTAGGGACCGAGAAATGAAGAAGGATGCAAGCGCTAAGGGGTTTGGGTAAGTTTTAGGGACCGAGAAATGAAGAAGGATGCAAGCGCTAAGGGGTTTGGGTCAGTTTTAGGCTCGTCAAAATGAAGAAGAATGCAAGCACTAAGGGGTTTGGGTCAGTTTTAGGCTCGTCAAAATGAAGATGAATGCAAGCGCTAAGGGGTTTGGGTAAGTTTTAGGGTTCATAAAGGTAAGTGTTAGACTGGCGCGAAGTAGTAGTGGTGAGATTGGTAGTGTCAGATAGGGCCCACATTGGTTTGTGGAGTGTAGCTTGGATCGCGCATGCGCAAGACCTTATATACATACGAACGAACGAATATAAGAGGCAAAAAACCATTGAAAACCAGAGGCAAACGCAAGTAATTGGAAGAGGTGGACGATGGAAGAGGCCGAAAAAACAGGCTGCTGCCGCAACATGTGATCACATCAACCTGTTTTTTACGATTGACAAATGACTGAGGCAAGTTCGGAAGATAACATACGAACGGACGGGCTTTTTACGATAGGAAACGTATTTGCTTATAGAATCACTCGCAAGTTCATACGAACGCACGAGCGGACGTGAAAAATAGGATGATCGGCACCAAAATCAAAGCTGTTACATGTTTCTTTGAATCGACCCAGTTGTGTAGTGTTTTATTGAAGGGAGTTGGAAAGAAAAGTGGGAGATAACATGGAGCTCTAGTACAGTTAAGAAAGCACCGCCCCCTAGGTAAGGTGCCACATGACTGGCCTGAGCTCCTATCGGGAGCTGGACCAGTTTGACCAGTGGGGGCTGGGGGGGGGGGACGATGGGGAGGCACTATATAAGGCTAGGGGTTCCTCCCCCTCTCCCTCTTTGACCCCTTTTCCTCCCGGCGCTGGACAGGAGCAGTCCCACCCGCCCACCCCTATTTTTGGTTCATTTTGAGATTTTGTTTTTTCGGTTTTAATGGCAGGGTGTGTGTATTGTTCTGTGGGAGGTATTTTATATATACATATTTCAAAATAATAATAATAATATTAAAAAAAAAAAAAAAAAAAAAAAATGAATAAAAAAAAAAAAAAAATTATTATATATATGTATATATCTTAATTTTGTTGAGGAACTATGTTTGTTAAAGTAGTTCTTGTGATTATACTGTTTTTGTTTAAAAAAGAATATATATATGTATATGTATGATGTGGGTACACTAATTGCATGTGGCAATGATTGTAGGTATTATATTAAATGTTTGGAGGGAGGATTGTATGTTACTGTTTATGCATTGATATTTACTGTTCAGAATTGATTTTGTCACAGCCGATGGCGGTCTCACCCCTGTTCGGGTCTGAGTGGGCAGCTTAGAGGAGTACTGAGGTGTAGAAACGCGGCTGTTTTTTCGAACCGGAAAACGAGCCAGGTTGGCCAGCGTAGGGGCGAGGATGGCTACAATTTTGGGGTAGCCAGGCTGTTGTCATTTGCACCCTGGCGGTTAGCCCTGGTGAGCTCCGAGCCTAACAGAGATGACGGCTGAGCTTAAGAAATTTGGCTTCCGCTTATTTAGGTGCATATAGAATTTTTCTCCTCGTCAATCACGCAGGCTAAGTTTAGATGATTACCACTCAGACTCGATTGAGGGGTTGGAGATTTGTGTTGTCTTGTATTTTATTTGTCAGCTGTGGCCGATTAATAAATGTATCATTCCAAAGATATATACGTTGTGTAGTGTTTTATTGAAGGGAGTTGGAAAGAAAAGCGGGAGATAACATGGAGCTCTAGTACAGTCATGTCAGACACACACAGCAGTTTGGCACAGGAAGACATTGGAGAGGATCCCCATAGAAAAAGAATGAAGCTCATCAGCTCTCCTTGAACTCCTCTTCACCCTTGTTAAGTGAGACCTACTGCAGCGTGCAACATGGCACCATGTGATCCCGACCTTCCTGTTAGAAAAACACATCTGATATCCCAACGTAAGGCACGGAGGCCAAGTAATAACATCTGGGAGCTGCGAAGATGTCATGGAAGATACGCACAGATGATGGTGGTGTTGGAGGCAGTAGTCTGTGTAACACTGAATACAAATCTGTTGTAAATAATAGGAGTAAAAAGAAGGGGGTTTGTTCCACCTTTCCTGTCTCAGGTGTTTCCCCAGGGGAATAGGGTATATGTACCACCATCCTGCCAGGGCAAACACGCTGGAACAAACCCCTTCTTCTTTAAAGTGCACACACAAATACTATCGAGATTGAGGGTGCCTGCAACGGCTCCCCCAAGAAAAAGATGTGTGACCCTTTTAGTGAATCCTAAATAGGACGTTGGTCCATAATCATGCTCCTTAAATACGCTACTAAGTCCGGGTTGAGGCTACCCCCGGTATGTCCGACGAGCATTTGATTATGACCACACTGCTTCTTGCGTTTAAAGAAGTTTAACTTCACATTTATTTTACCATATCATAAACTACACAATTACATTACAAAGTTATTCAAATTTTTCATGATTAGTAGTACTTTCAACATCATTGTGATGATTACTCTTCACTCACGCTTTCTCAAATTTTTTTGATCATATAAAAATCTTTACGAACTATCTTAGTGTTGGGCAAAATCTTCACGAACTATCTTAGTGTTGGGCAGACATGTTTCGCCACTTTTTGGCTTTCTCAATGCCCTTCTAAAGAGAAATGAGAGATCAGAGTATGTGTGTTTCAGAATATCATCTTAAAAGTTCTTAGTTCTTAGTTCTTAGTGCCTTTAATCTTATGTGCATGAGTGATTTCAAGCAATATCTGTGCATACGCGTATGTTCATAAAGCACACGCAAATACCCAAACCCCCGATCAGAACTATAAAAACATAAAAAACTTTTTTCTCCCCCCCCCTTTTTTTAAATGAATAGAAATAAGCTGAAGTAAAACAATTTCTGCCTATATCATTTTCTTAGTAAATGAGACCTGATATTGTTGTGAAGTGGCCATGTGGCCTCTAGCACAGTAGGCTCTCTTCTGGTGTTCCCCAACTTCAAACTATTATGTGGCTTGATCATGTGTCGCCAAAGTGTTTCACAATAATTAGTCAGATTGAATTTTTCCCTACAGATAAATTTGAGGGGTATTTTTTTAACTTTCAAATACAATGTTCTTATGATTGTTTCTGTTGTGTTTTTTCTCTATACAGATGTTTCCACACAGACGGACCCCATGGTAATTCTCCCCAGCCCATCTTCAGGACCCTCCAGCAGCATGGCCCAAGCCACAGCTGTGGTGGTGAGTAATTTTATTTTTGACAATAAGGTTGTAAACATGCATATGTATGTGTCCATGACCATGTACATGTTAGTGGCAGCCTAGAGTTGACATTCACACCTGGAGACCCTCTTTTTAGAATAATCATTCGTAATTGAAACAAAGCATGCTAGTTTCCTGGCCCTGCTAATGTAACTTGAACCTACATGATAAAGGCAGCAGTTGGTTATGTGCTTTATGTGCTGGGTTTCCATTCCTGCTACTATTGTAACTCCCCATTGTCTAATTATTAGATCCAATAAATAACTTAATTTAAAGGGTCAATGTATTTAGATCATATTGCCTCAGGTGTAATTGACCACTACATTAAGTACATTCTTCCGGTGGTCAAGTACACCTTATTTGGTTAGGTTATGTATTTTGTGATGTTAGACGGGGAGGCCGATTCATTAATAGCGCCAGGTAGCTACAGATGAGCGCCAGTAGCGTGATTTTCACAGCGCAAGCTAGTATTCGCTGTGCTTGGCCGGGGTTTGCTTGTTGACAGCGACTCAGTCGGTGTGCGGTAATGTTGAATACGGGGTTAGGGGTCGCTGTTTCACAGGTTCTGCGTTGTATGGGTGCGCCTGACAGCGAATGGCCAGAGCGAACGGCTTGCTGCAGATTCATTAACAAATCACGCTCAAAAATTTCTCGCGCTGTGAATTCCTTGTTTAAACCCCAGAGCGCTGGCGGCGATGTGTGTAAAGTAGTTTTTAACCCCCAAACAACCATTTTTTTTAAATGTAAAAATTATACAAGTTTTTCTAAACATTTTGTAATATGAATACATTAATATCAGACCTGTAATATCAATTCTGCACATATTTTTTTTTTTTTTTTTTTACCTTAAAAAAAAAAGCTAACATTGCCGTAGTGGTCACAGAATTTTTGCCGGTAAAAAAAAACAAAAAAAACACATAAACTCAATTAATTATGAATATTTAAAGATTGCTCCATTGAAATGCATTGGAGAGCGCCAGGGAGCGACAGGTCATACCTGGCGCTGCGATGGGATTAGTCGGCTACATGATGAATCCCGCGCTAGCTGACGTTCTCGCCGGCGCTAGCCTCATTTAGCGTGATAAATGCGTCATTGTAACCGCCGTCGGGCGTACTTGAGTCGGTAGCCGCCGTTAGCTGTCAGTACCTGGCGCTCGTCAGACACTACCTGGCGCTAGCCCTTGATAAATAAGGGCCTAAGTTGGTTATGTAGAATGGCTACACAGGTTCTTTTATTTTGCCATCTATTATTCAGAAAGGTTGGCCTGTTGTGTATGTTTTAAAATATTTGTAATGAATTATTGTTAAACTAACAATTTTACCAAAGATCATAGTTCTATACTGTATTTTTTTAACTGTGGTACTTAATTGTGTCTTTTCTTTCCCACAGCTTGCACAGACGAGCATCACAGACTGTGGCAATATGTGATGGAATAACGCCGAATGCTGCTGGAGATGCAGAATCAAAGACAGGGCGGAGAGAATAACTTTGACGCTGTGCGGCTGTTTTTTTTCTTGGCCACATCAGAAAACACATCAGAAATTATAAAAAAAAAAAAAAAATATAAGAAGAAAAAACTAAAAAATAAAAAACAAAGGAACAAAAAAAAAGTATACATTAAAAAAATAGTGGTGGAATATAACATTGCCAAAATAACATTCTAAACAATGGTGGTGTTAGAGCAGCATAGAAATGCTCAGGCGCTGCATTGAATTAGGGTGAGCGCCTCTTCAGTGCCTTTACAGCGACTCACATACATCACATTTATCATTGGTAAACTGATTACTACAGCGTGCCGTCAATGATCAGATGCTCTGTTACAGTGCTCGATAGCTGATCACGGCATAGACTAGCGGTTGCTCTAAGCACTGCTATACAGACGCTCATCTGCCAATAGCTGGCGTAAGTAATGAATCAGCCTCCACGTAGCATAAACTGACCAGACAGGACAGTCCCACTGTAGCTCCCAAAAATTCAGGGAAAACCTGTCCCACTTTGCTGCCATGGGGAAGACTGTCCCACCAAATGCAGAATGCTGAATGTCTAGGTGCTTTACAACTGCTCTGATTCTTTGGCTGAATGATAATAATGGCGCTTTGAGGACCCCAATAAATGGTCAGTTAAATGTAGCACTGTTGGTGATGAATGTACTCATATAGCCAGGAGACATCTAACACTAAGGGCCTGAATTATCAAGCACTATCTGCCAGCCTAGGCCTCATTGGTGCAAATTAGAATGGAGCAAAATATAGTTGATTTCTCAGCATGTTTTTTATAGTTGATTTTTCAGCATGTTGCTCTATGGCTTATGTTTTAAGAGGAACAACACACAGGAATTTCACTTTCCCCACTGTGTGTATTCCCCTAGGTCCCCCCATACACTCACCTTGGCTGAGTGCACTGCTTACTTTCACTTGGCCGCCACTGCATCCCTTCTCACCTTCTATCCGTGGCGTGCTTGCACTGCCAATTCAGAAAGGCACGCGCTTGGCTAGAGGTGGTAGCCCTACTAGTGGTAGCCCTACTGAAGTCATCTAGCATTTTTTTCATACAATGGAGATCATAGCACACTATGAGTTTAATCAGAACTGGTGTTGGCCAAAAACGTTTTTGAGTTTATCTGCTAGTCACACCTCTTTTCTCTCTGTGACACCTTCTAAAATGGATGGGAGACTACAATAGAACACTAGACTGAATTGACCCCCAAAGTAAAGTAAAGACTGTAAAAAATGGGCCTTTATGAAAAATTAATATTGTTAAAATATTATGCAATATAAATATATGTATTTCTGTCTCTCTCGCTATGTATAATTAGTTGCAGTGGCCAGTCATACATAAGTCAGATCATTCAGGCCATGACTGTGCTAGCGTTCCATATGCCTTCAGCTGACACCAACCCACCCACACTCCCAAATAATGGAGCCAACAACCATTTCTTCGGAATTGATGGAATTTTAATCGGCCACAGCCTCAACATAAAAAACAGTAACAAATAACAATGCTCTCCCGTTCTCCCCGATCCAGGTCTGAGATTCCACCATACCATAACTACCAACAGGAGGGGAGGGGAGGCGGCCCGAAGGCTCAACTACCTCCCGAATCTGAAACAGAAGCCGATTCGTGAGCCCGGCCGCATCCCTCCTAGACCTGGTAGCTCAACGGGGCTAACTGCCAAGATCCACCTTACCCCCTCTCATTTGTCCCTCCCCTTAAAATCAGTCACCTATCCTCCTGGCCCGTTTTGGCCGAAACAGCCGCTTCCTTGTAACCTACCCCCACTTTCCGTACCATCTCAGACCCGAGCCGAGGAGACCACCAAAGCTGGACGGCGCTGAGACCTTAGCGCCGTCCAGCCCACCACCTCTCCACTGCCAATTCGATCCGCTCCTTAAGGAGGAGATTAAACAGATCGATCCCCAACCCGTTCAGATGTACCCCATCGGTCCTGTAGAAACCCCTAACTCCTTCCACCTCCACGTGGTGCACACTCAGCCCTCCATTTAGTCTAACAAACTGGGCAATCGCCTTATTCACCTTAATACGTACCCGTTCGATAGCCCTTGGATCCCTCGCGTGCCTCCACTCGTACCGTGGAACTATTTCGGACCAGATCAAAACCACCCCGGGAAATTCCCCTAGATAGAACAGTAAGTCCCTGGTGATCAATTTGATCAGCTGCCTCATCGGCACCTGGCCCAAATCGCCCCCCCCCCCCACGTGACACACCAACACCCCCGGAGGACCCCACTTCATCGCCGACTTCAAGACGTGCTCTCTCATATCACTCCACTTCAATCCCCTAACGCCGGCCCACACCAGCTTCGCTTAATCCCCCGAAATGCCAAGCTGTTCGCCGCTCCTTCTCAACGCCGCTCTCTACGCCGCCCAAAACACAAACGAATGGCCGACCACCAGCACCGAGCACGCAGAGTCTAAAAGAAAATAGAATTAATAAAGATACCGACACCCCCCCCCCCCCCCACCATGCTGTTACACCTGCTCAATTTTCCCTGGACGAATATATGACAAAAACCTTTTTGATTCCCATCTTCCCAGCTTTTTTACCAGGTCCTCCGGCAAACCCAATCACGCCGCCTCCGTCGCCGCTCCTTTGTGAAACGAGTGAGTCCCATACTCCTTGCTAGACAGCCCCATCACCACTAAGTGGTTTAAACACTGCTAAAAACTGGAAGCGCGACAAAAAGGCTCCGTCCTCATGTATAAACAACGGCCCCCCTGTAAGTGGCCTAACGCCCAAAAAACCCTTTAGTGCGAGGACCGGACATGAAACATTCGGACCCAGCTGACCCAAAAAAATACTCACCCCTCCCCACGCGAATCCGAATCCAAACCCCTTCCCCTGCAAAAAACACATCATCCACCTGAAGGCCACCCGGCTCCCGCTTATTCCGGCTAACTAACTCCCCCGAACTAACACCCCGAAAAACGCCACCGAAAATGCTGCTTGGAAAAGCCTTGCCTCAAATTCCCTGAGGTACCCTGAGGTCACTTCCCCCGATCTCTTCCCCAATCCTAAAGGCTGGTCAGCTTCCAGCAGGAAGCGCAGGCCAGTCATGGGGCTGCAGACCTTAAAAGGCCAGCACCCTTCTTTCTCACAAGCCCAGAGGCTCTACAATCCACAATCTTTTTCCCACCCTAACAGGTTTTCAAATCCGCTGTCCGATGGGAAACACATAAATAAAAGGTATCCCGTCCGAAAGCAATAAACAAACTACCAGTCTATAAAGTTCTAAAAATTCCTAAAACCAAAGCCATAATGAGCATGACCATCTCGAGACACAGGGATGACTATCAGGGTCAGCAATCAGATAAATGTGTAGCAGGGGTATTTTTTATGTCAGGGAATTGATGAATCACTATGTAGTTGCCTCAGGCAACAGCATCAAAGTCCTCACTAGGAAAAGCAGTTTTGAAGACTTCAGAGGGAGATGGGATATTTAAGAGAACAGTTCAGATATGAAAGGGAGGAAAGGAGAGCCCTGGAAAGGGCCAGGGAGATAAGACTGCCAGCTTGGAGTTCCGCTTGTAGCTTCCCCTGTCAGGAGGGAAAATATATCTTTTGCTTGTCAGGTTTTCTTTGGATGCTCTTAAGTCTGCATTAACCACTTCATTTACCATTTGTCTCAGTAATTTCTATAAAGTATCAGATGTCTAAAAGTTCCTACAATCTTTTGCGTTGATCCATTGCGTTACCATTGGCCAGTTATTATTAATATATATATTTGTTTACCTATTTTATCTGAGCCATATAGTGGTTACGAGTTTAGTTGTCAAATTGTGTACAAATCTGGCTTAGCCAGGCATGAGTTATTGTATTAATCATTGATATTTCTATTGATGCTCTTTACAATAATAATGGTTTACATATTTGGTCATATTGGTTCCAGGAGATATTGGTTATAATTGTCTACATATTAGGACGAGCCATCCAGGAGATATTGGTTATAATTGTCTACATATTAGGACGAGCCATCCAGGAGATATTGGTTATAATTGTCTACATATTAGGACGAGCCATCCAGGAGATATTGATTATGATTTTGTAGGAGATTTAATTGTTTACAAGACGTTCTCGATGTTTTGGTAAGTACTCCTCTAAATCACAGGCTGATTCATTACTAGTGCCAGGTAACGGCAATTGAGCGTCTGTATAGCGACGCTAAGAGCGACCGCTAGTGGTCGCTCTGATCGGCTGTGAGTCCCTATTACAGAACATGTCAGTCGCTGGCCGGCGTTGATGAATTTGATGTGTGAGTTGCTATAACACCAGTACAGAGCTACATGGGAGCAAACAGTAGCGGCTGGTCAGTGTGAGCGACTCAAACCATATTCATCAAAAAAACTGCCTCACAGAGCACCGGCGCTCAAAATTGTGTCGCTGTAGCCCAGAGCGCCAGACGCTGTGTGATTAAGGTACGTTTTTAAACACATATCCACTAGTAACAAAGCGAAAACATATGGAATTACATTGTTATTACATTGTGACATTAACACTTTAATACCAGACCTGTCATGATAATTCTGCATAAAAATATAAAAAATCAATAAAGTTTTCAAAAATGACTTTTTCTAGGCCAGGAGAGGTCACACAATTATTTGTTAAAAAAAAAAAAAAAAAAAAAAAAAACTTAAAAGAAAACCCTGTTTAAAGAGAAGAAAAAGGAATGGCCATTGAAATGTATGGGAGAGCGACAGGTAGCGACAGGTAATACCAGGCGCTCTGGAAGCCAGAACGCCGGCGGTATACGCTGAGCCATCTGTGGTCATGAATCGGACGCTACATGGCGCTGTTAGAGTCGCTCACCGGCATTGCTTTGATAAATGTGGTATTGCGTACAGCGCCCGGCGTTCACCAGACGCTACCTGACGCTACCTACCGCTTACAAGGCACTACCTGTCGCTATCCCTTGATGAATAAACCCCATAGTGGTTAAGAGTTTAGTTGTCAAATTGTGTACAAATCTGGCTTAGCCAGGCATGAGTTATTATTGTATTAATCATTGATATTTCTATTGATGTTCTTTACAATAATACTGGTTTACATATTTGGCCATATTGGTTCCAGGAGATATTGGTTATAATTGTCTACATATTTGGACGAGCCATCCAGGAGATATTGGTTATGATTTTTTAGGAGATTTACAGGCTGATTCATCACTAACGCCAGGTAGCGACAGATGAGCGTCTGTAGCGGCATTTTCAGAGCGCCCGCTAGTAGTCGCAGGGCTCGGCCGTGAGTCGCTGTGCAGTAATGTTGAATACATTGTGACAAGTCGCTATTTGGCCAGTACAGCGCTGTATGGGAGCGCATGGTAGCGACTGCTCATAGCGACCGACTCACAACATATTCAAGAAAAAAAAAGCCTCACACAATTTTGGCGCTGAAAAATGCTTATCTGAAGCCCAGAGCGCAGGAGGCGATGTGTTTAAAGTCTTTTCAGCATCTATCCACTAGTAACAAAGCGAAAACATATGGAATGACATTGTAACAACACTGTAACATGAACACTTTAATGGCAGACCTGTAATGTCATTTCTGAAGAAATATATAAAAAATGAAAAAAATGGGAAAAAACTGCTTTTTCAATGCCAGAAGAGGTCACAGAATTATTTATGATTTTTTGGATAAAAAAAACAAACAAATTCCCCGTTTAAAGAGAAGAAAAGGATCGTCCATTGAAATGTATGGGAGAGCGACAGGTAGCGAGAGGTCATACCTGGCGCTGTGCAAGGCTGAACGCCGGCGCTGTTCGCTGAGGCTGAGATAATGATGAATCAGACGCTACATGGCGCTATCCCAGTCGCTAAACAGATTCTGCTTGATAAATGTGTAATTGCTGCTGCGTCCGGCGTTCACCAGTCGCTACCTGTCGCTACCTGTCATTAACCAGCCACTACCTGACCACCTCCCTTCTTAAATAAGGGCCTTAGATGTTTTGGTAAATACTCCTCTAAATTAGTCTTTTTGTTTAATCTATGGAAACAAAAATATTGATTAGGTGAAAAAGGAACCTGTTTTTGTTATATAATGGGTCCTATTAAAGAACAGGCTATGTAGCAACATTATTAAATGAATATTAAATTACAGACGTGTAGCGCAGCGACCCCTCCTGGTGAGGATATAGACGTTTGCTAGTAACCCCCGAAAGAGCCATGTTTGTTTTCCTGGGTAACTGATCTCTCATGAATCCAGCTGAGGGGATTTGAAGGAGATGGATGTGTCTTCTTGAAAGTTCGATTCGGGCGATTCGCCGAATTTCCCCAAGAAATTCGGGTTCGCCTGAATCGAACTTTCACGAATCGCTCATCTGAAAAAAAAAAATGCCGGCATGGTGGGAGCGGGCAGGCCGGTTACGCTGTCAGCGGGCGACGGAAGCGCTGCCGGCCTGCCCGCTCCCACCATGCCGGCATTTGTTTAAAAAGCAAACACTTACCTGCATGGCCGGAGCGTGGAGGCCGGCGCCGCTCTCAGCTGTCATCAGAGGACGCGTCTTCAGAGGGCGCCTGAGAGCGGCGCTGGCCTCCACGCTCCGACCATGCCGTCATTTTTTTTTTTTATTTCAGGGAAAATTCGATCGGCACGAACCAAAAAAAATTCGGGTTCGTGCCGAATCGAATTTTCCCTGAAATTCGGAGCGAATTCCGGTTCGTCCGAACCGGTTCGCTCATCCCTAGTCTTAACAGTGAAAACATTTATCTGAGTGAAAGTCATTTCTAAAGGCTTACATGTAACTCTCACAACAATACCGGGGGACCCAGGTGCATTGCGGCTCCTCTGTCAGATGTCGTCATTATGTAAAACTGTCGTCATAACAGGGGTTCAAAGGCGACATGTGCTCCCCAGCAGGACGGGTGCATGGTGATCTGTTTGTGGCAACAAGTAGAGGCATGATGATGGATGGGATGGATCATGGAGGGGAGTGTAACAATATTCCTGTAAGTATTTACTTCCTGGCATAGACAGATGATGGCAAAAATCCCATTTATAAGTTGCTGAAAAGATAAAAGATTGTTGAGCTTCAGAGAAACAGTGAGGTTGCAGTTATTTCTTTAAACCGGACCTTCACCGTAATTTATTGAAAAGCCCAAACCCTTAAAAAACGATTCCCCAGCATCTAAAATTAATATATTTTAAGTTTTTAGTCACTTACTTATTATTCTTTCCCCCACTGGGCTGCAACTCTGTTCAGGACTTTAGGATACGGGCGCCGCCATCTTGCCTCAGAAGCATCACACTTACTGAGGAGAGGAGAGTGGGATAAAGTACAGGGGGGGCGGGTTATAGCTGTGCTTTGCTCAGACAGAGCAGAGCTGGGGTCAGGAGAAGGTTAGCAATCCCAGAATGCAGAGCAGCACAGTCAGAAGGTACTTCCTGTTTGCAGGCTGCCTGTTGTTCCATGAGCCGCCATCTTGGATGTTTAAAGGCTCATAACATGCAGTAGATGCAGGTAGGATCATTTTTAATGTGAGCAATCTGTATGTACAGGGTGTGGGAAACATATAAGATAGGCTCTTATTCAGGGTAAAGGTCTGGATTAATGTGAGCAATCTGTATGTACAGGGTGTGGGAAACATATAAGATAGGCTCTTATTCAGGGTAAAGGTCTGGATTAATGTGAGCAATCTGTATGTACAGGGTGTGGGAAACATATAAGATAGGCTCTTATTCAGGGTAAAGGTCTGGATTAATGTGAGCAATCTGTATGTACAGGGTGTGGGAAACATATAAGATAGGCTCTTATTCAGGGTAAAGGTCTGGATTAATGTGAGCAATCTGTATGTACAGGGTGTAGGAAACATATAAGATAGACTCTTATTCAGGATAAAGGTCCGGATTAATGTGAGCAATCTGTATGTACAGGATGTGGGAAACATATAAGATAGGCTCTTATTCAGGGTGAAGGTCTGGATTAATGTGGGCAATCTGTATGTACAGGGGGAAACATATAAGATAGGCTCTTATTCAGGGTGAAGGTCTGGATTAATGTGGGCAATCTGTATGTACAGAGTGGGGAAAACATATAAGATAGGCTCTTATTCAGGCTTTAACACTGTTACTGTCGATAATGAGACACACTTGCCATGAAGTTAGCTTCTTCCCAGTGATGAGCAGCTCTTGCTTTGTGCTCAGTATACTCTCATGACACATGGTGGGCAGCAACCACACCCTGCTATACTATGCTTTTACCCAGGGCCAGATTATGAGGGGCCTCCACCAACCTTTGGTTTATAGTCTGGTCCAAGAGGCTTTTCAGTCTTTGGTCTGATGGGCTGGCAACAAAGCTACCAGCGGCAGTGGTGGTGCGCCTGGGCAAGCCAAAGCCACCACAGGGCAGGACGGAGAGTGTAGAGCAGCAAAGCCGCCGCCAGCAACGCTACAGTGATGGGTGCAGAGCTGTCACTGCACATAAGCCACCAAGCACAGCCGCTGGCAGCTCAATGCAGGGAACCAGCCGGGCGACTACACTACCCCCCACCCAGAATGGCAAAGCAGGAGTTCCCGAGCAGCACACACCCGCACAAGGGGGGCACAAGGGACTCCATCTGACCTTCCAGTAAGTAGGCGGGTGCCAGACAACCACCAATCAGTTACTTGGCTGGACTATTATTTTAAAGGAAAAAAAATACTGTATCTGGGGCCTCCACCAGATATTGTGCCCCTAGGCCTCCACCTCACTTATTCCAGCCCTGCTTATACTTGTGTCAGGCATTTCTGAATGGCTGTTGCTGAGGAGCAGGAGGTTTGGTCTATGGTGCATGCGCCATTCAAGGGCAAAGATGCTTGTATGGGCGATCTGGAGGGTTTCACACAGCGGGGCATCCCAAATTGGAATATCCCAGGAGCAAGGAACAAAAGCCAGGAAAGTTAAAACCATTTTTTTCCCATTTTAAACTGGACCTTAATGAAAAAAAAACAAACCCTTAAAAAACTATTCCCCAACATCTAAAATGTATG
Source organism: Gastrophryne carolinensis (assembly GCA_027917425.1). Classification (NCBI taxonomy): domain Eukaryota; kingdom Metazoa; phylum Chordata; class Amphibia; order Anura; family Microhylidae; genus Gastrophryne; species Gastrophryne carolinensis. The sequence goes on along the minus strand of CM051234.1, from coordinate 47,797,059 downwards.
TATCTTAAGTTTTTAATTAATTACTTTTTATTCTTTCCCCCACTGGGCTGCAACGGTGTTCAGGACTCTAGGATACGGGCGCCGCCATCTTGGCTCAGTAGCATCACATACTGAGGAGAAGAGAGGGATAAAGTGCAGGGGCGGGTTATAGCTGTGCTTTGCACAGACAGAGAAGAGCTGGGGTCAGGAAAAGGACAGCAATCCCAGAATGCAGAGAGGCACACTCAGAAGAGCCGCCATCTTGGATGTTTTAATGTGATCAATCTGTATGTACAGGGGGTGGGAAACATATAAGATAGACTCTTATTCAGGGTGAAAGTCCATTTGGCTCAGTGATTTAAAATGCACTGAATGCATTGCTGGTGGCATAGCAGTAAGGCTTTGGAATTTTCTTTTATCCATTGTACCTCTTCAAATATTCAAAATCATTTCAAAGGGTTTTGCAAAAAACACTGTAGGCATGCTAACTGCTATATGGGGTGATTTTACTGAGAAATGTGCACACTGGAATGCAGGGGCAAAGCTGGGGGGGCATGGGGGGAATGTGCCCTGGGGGCAGCAGGTCAGGGTGGCACCAATAGGGGGCATGAGCACATGTTGGGGGGCGCCATTCCAAATCTTTTCCCCCCGGTGACAGAAAGCCTAGCTACGCCTTTGCTCTAATGGACCAATAAAGGTTTGAGGTACCTAGACCCCAGTGGGTAGATACAGACTTTGGCCTCGATTCAATAAAGGTAGAAAAAAATTCTCATGGTAGTAAAAAATTCACTCCATGAGAAAAAAGCCTGAGAATGTCACTGTTACTGAATCACCAGATAAAAAGAATGAAAGTCAATGGCAGCTTTTACTACAGTGTAGGAAAAGAGTGGCTTTCCTAGAACTGAAAGTATTTGCACAGTACCCAGTCCAAGGACAGATAGCATTACCCATCTACCCTTGCAGCAGGCGGAGCTATGCAAATCATCTCTTTACGTCTCTGTGCCATCCAAGGCCCTTAGAACCGCTAAGGGTGCAATGCCAAGGATTAGCTTTGAATTTACACAGCCAGACACATCCAACTAGTGGACACGTGTTTCGAGCTTTAGGCTCTCATCAGCACTTGGCTGTGTCTGGCTGTATAAAATGTAAAGCTAATCCTTGGCATTGCACCCTTAGCATTTCTAAGGGCCTTGGATGGCACAGAGACTTAAAGTGGACCAACACCCAGGATTTTGACTATACTGGGTTTTGGTCCACTTCGGTGGGGCACCCCGATCGGGGGTGCCCCGCTGTGTGAAACCCCCCAGAAAGCCCCGAAAACTCACCTCTCCCCGCTCCCACGTGACCGCTGCAGCCAATCCCCGCCGGCGGACAAGCGAGAGGCAGCGCCGGACAAGCAGAGCGCGCGTCCCTCTTACAGGGAGCGCACCCGCGCCGGCCATTCACAAATGGAAGGACGTGCGGGAGGCGGCGGCGGCGGAAGCGCATGCGCCACTGGAACGTGGAAAAGGTAGGATTGTGGGCTTCCTGGGGGGTTTCACCCCGCGGGACATCCCGATTTCGGATGCCCCGCGGGGAAGGATCTGATCCCCCCTGGGTGTTGGTCCACTTTAAAGAGATGATTTGCATAGCTCCACCTGCTGCAAGGATAGATGGGTAATGCTATCTGTTCTTGGACTGGGTACTGTGCAAATACTTTCCGTTCTAGGAAAGCTCCTCTTTTCCCTTACCTAAGTAGAGGGTTTTTTGGTCTCTTTAGCCCCCTCATATTAAGCCTAACATGGGTCTCTCCACATACTGACTTGTGACTATGTTTTACTACAGTGTAGAAAGGAGTAAACAGTTCTCTACTTTTCTTAGTAGAAGGTGATTCAGTAACAGGGACATTCTCAGGCTTTTTTCTCATGAATTGAATTATTTACTACCATGAGAATTTTTTTCTACCTTTATTGAATCGAGGCCAATGTGTTCTTGTTGACCAAGACCAAACAAGATGCCCAGCTACTTAAATTCCCATTTATACGTTGCTGAAGAGGAAAAAAACTGTTGAGTCTCAGAGAAATAGGCTTCTAATTTACCTCCTCAGACATCTCATGGCACATGACGGGCAGCAGCTGCCTCCTGCTATACCCTGCTTGTACCTGTGCCAGGTATTTCGGAATGGCTGGTGTGGAGGTGCAGGGAGTGTGGCCAATGGTGAGCACTCCATTTAGCTTTGTTTGCCGCAATGAGTTCAGAGCAGGCTCGCGCATATCCTGTGGAATCAGAGAAAAGGTAAGATTAAGGGGGATGCACACAGTGGAGCATCCCAAATCAGAATGCCCCCAGCACGAGGAACAAGGTATGAAAATCCCTGGTTTTGTTACTCCTTAAAGGAAAAGTGCACTTTTCCTCAAACTCCAGGGCCCGGGCAGCCCAAGTAGTAACATGAGATTAGCTTATCTGTGGAACGCCCCAGTTTTTAAAGCCAGGAGCTACACTCCCATGTTCCGGCTGGTGGGTGGGCGTGGCCTGGGTACGGACGGCTTCCTTTGAAAACAATGGATACCTCTGTACACAGAGGTTTATCCAAGTATTGAGGCACCCCTTGTCTTCAATGGGAGATGCCCATACCCAGGCCAAGCCCACACAACCCGGAAATGCAGTTGCAGGGGGGGGGGATAGTTAGAAATCAGAACACTGGGGGAGGGGCTATAGATTCCCCAGGCCAAATGAAAAAAGGCTGCTTGCCCCCCATGCCAAAAATCCTATTGGGCACTGGGAAAAAACAAGAGCTTTTTTTGGCCCCATAGAACCTACATATCTGGCTGCGACCCACTGCTTTAACCCCCCCCCCCCCCCTTGCATTCTGTGCACATTTGTTTTTACAAAGTAATTCTTAAAGCGGACCCTAAAAAGAAGTATCTGCAGGGGCTTTGGCTAAATGTATTTCACAAGGGACCTTTTTGACTGCTATTAAAATGGAACAACGTTTTGTGTTGTTTCGGGAGCAGGGAGACATCCTGATTGCTGATGCCCCCTTTACACATTAGTCCGGCAGGGGTGACTCTCTTTATCACTTGTGTCTTTGTCTCAGATAGTTTCGTTCTGTTCATTTGTCATATGCGGATATTGCACATTAAGCACTCATAGCACTTTTTTCCGCAATATTGCACACATTTTTGCATTAGCACTTTAGTTAGGCTTATTGGATTAATTTGGGGCTTATCAACTTGTATATGTACGTTATGGATTTTGGATTTGTAATGAGGGTTCCCTGCTGCGGCTGGGTCTTTGTGTAAATGTTTTTTTTGTTGTAAGTTTTTGGTTGTACGTATTTATGTATGTGTTTGTGATTTTTTTAATATGCCAATGAATTAAAGATGATTATATTGATTAGATTATACTTTCAATGATTGATTATTGAGGGGTATTTGGTGCCATCTTAGGTGTCCCATCTGCGGTCTACTGGGACCGTTGTTGTTTTTCTCATTGTATTGTGGTTCCTGGTCCCTGGACTAGCACATCTTTCACCTCAGTCTTATATTATTTTATTTGGGGTAGTGCGGGACTGTTGCACATCATGCAAAAGTTTCTTTTTGTTAAACAGGAGAAATCTTACCTTTCTCCACTGCCCCCCGACGAAACTGATCGCTGTGATTTGCCGCCATAGTCACGTGGTTGGTGTCCCCTGTGTGCCACCGAGCACTAGGATAAAGGCAGCATATATACTAGATAGAATTAGCAGTTTGCTGCTTGAATTCTTGGAGCTCATTGTTCTTTATTAATTTCGAGCTAACTGTAAAGAAGAATGTAAAACAATGAGGGGTGAACAGCATCCCAGCGTGGTAATCCATGCCAGAGCACAGAGCTGAGATACTAACAACGAGAGCCCATTTCGGGTTCCGGGGATAACTATGTCCTTACCAAGGCAATCCGAGCCTTTGTCTGCAAAGAAAATAAATCCAACCGTGATGGCGATTATTTGTAAAGTGATATTTTCACATTTGCCGTAAATGTTTGCTTGCACTTTCCAAGTTCATTCTCTCTTATTTACTCATTTCTCTCTCTCGCTTTTCAAGCGCCACAGAAAAGCCCACATAATCCAATGAATGGAGGGGGAAGCCGCTGCCAGGAACCTCAAATACATACTAGGGTTTATCCGAGATGTTTACTACACACGGATCCCGCCGCGCGTCCCCGGGGCCAGCCAGCCGCCTGCCTGAGAGCCGGGATTCGGCTGGAATGAGCATCGTTCCAGATGGAGGAGAAATCTGCAATGTAATTTCTCAGCTTCCAAATCTGCTGCTGATTACTACTGTTTTCAGGATGCACTTAAAGGACAAATGCACCTCTATTGTATTTATTTATGTAAAATAGCGACTAGCCATTGGGGCCAGTGGTTTAACCTAGGGCTTTATTCATCAAGCCATAGCGCCAGGTAACGAATGGTGACCGCCGGGTGCTGTACGCAATACCACATTTATCAAAGCGAATCTGGTGAGCGTCTCTAACAGCGACACATAGCGACTGATTCATCACAGACGGCTCACCGTATACTGCCGGCACTCTGGCTTCCAGAGCACCTAGTATTACATGTCGCTCTTCCATACATTTCAATGGACGTTCCTTTCTTTCCCTTTAAACAGGGTTTTTTTTTATTTGATAATTATCAAATAATTGTGTCACCTCTCCTGGCCTATTTAAAGTCATTTTTGAAAACTTTTTTGATATTTAATATTTTTATGCAGAATTGTCCTTACATGTCTGGTGTCAAAGTGTTCATGTTACAATGTAATAACAATGTCATTCCATATGTTTTTGCTTTGTTACTATTGGATACATGTTCAAAAACAGACTTGCCTGGTGGGCCGCACTGCTTTGGGGCCAGTTGGGCTGCTGCTTTTAACACCCACACTCATTCCCTGTCCCCTTAGTCTCCCTCTCAGCCCCCTGTACCCACAAGCCAAGGAACCCCAGCCGCCAATGCTATAGCCCCTTTATCATGGTGGGGGGGGGGGGGCTTCAGCAAGGATGTCTCAGGCCAGCAAGGATGTCTCAGCGCGCCTATGCTGAATCCTATTATAGGAGGCAGTTTGCTTCCGGAAATTCTCACAAACACTGGTACCCAGATTTTGAATTTTCCCGGGTTTTGTTTGGTGCAATAAGTGCATATTTGGGATACCAGCTTTGTGAAACCCCCCAGATGGTCATTAATAGCTTACCTCTTACCAGTCCAATGGTGTTTATTTGGGCTCTTATTCAATCAGAGCTGTTTGCAGCAAACAGATCTGATCTTCTGCAATGGGGAGTATTCCGTGCATACTAATGCGGTCAGGTCTGGAGTTCCTCCACAGCTTGATTTCCCCTGCTATATGCTGCTTCACCTGCAGATGGTGCTGTTCTGCAGACTTCCTGGGAATCAGCTTGCACCAGTGATTACCTGGCCTATATAAGCTGATCAACACATGGGGCCTTATTTATCACGGGCTAGCGCCAGGTAGTGTCTGACGAGCGCCAGGTACCGCCAGCTATCGGCGGCTACCGACTCAAGTACGCCCGGCGGCGGTCACAATGACGCATTTATCAAGCAAAATGAGGCTAGCGCCGGCGAGAGCGACGGCTAGCGCGGCATTCATCATGAAGCCGCCTGGACCGAACAGCGCCGCTGCAATTTCCTTCACAGCGCCAGGTATGAGCTGTCGCTCCCTGGCGATGTCCAATGCATTTCAATGGAGCAATCTATAATTAATCATAATTAATTGGTATTAATTAATTTTTTTTTTTTTTAATGTCAAAAATTCGGAGACCACTTCTGCAATGTTAGGATTTATTTTTAAGTAAAAAAAAATTAAAAAAAAAATTTGTGCAGAATTGATCTAACAGGTCTGATATTAATGTATTCATATTACAAAATGATTCTAAAAACATGTATAATGTTACAATCAAAAAATATGGTTGTTTAGGGGTTAAAAACTAGTTAACACCCATCGCCGCCAGCGCTCTGGGGTTTAAACAAGGAATGGACAGCGACAGCAAATTCGGAGCGTGATTTGTTAATGAATATGAAGCTAGCCGTTCGCTCTGGCCATTCGTTGTCAGGCGCTCACATACAACGCTGAACCTGTGAAACAGCGACCCCTAAGCCCGTATTCAACATTACCGCACACCGACTGAGTCCCTGTCAACAAGCTAACGCCGGCCAAGCACAGCGAATACTGGCTGGCGCTGAAAAAATCACGCTACAGTCGCTCATCTGGCGCTACCTGGCGCTATTAATGAATCGGCCTCATGGTCTCAGCGGATCAGCATTTTTTCTGTCTTTGAATCTGGACCCTGGAACTTTGATACTTTAACTTTGGACCCAGGACTCCAGCCTTAGCCATTGTTGGACTTGGACTTTTCTTTGGACTCCTAAGCACATATGTTTCTGATTTCACAGCAATCTATATGTATATATGTATATAGCAGCTTGGTTGTTGTGTACTCACTATTTGTTATTATTAAACACGGTTTGCAGCATATCCGCCTCTGTCTCCTAGTCTAATTCTGGTCATTTACTACTATTGGGATTTCTCCGATGAGAAATCCATGACAAATGCAAGGCATAAAGCACCGTTTAGACACAGAGGTAGCTTGACCATCCAGCAGGTTATTGGTTCAATTTAACTGGAATATTGAACTACAGTTGCAAGACCGGTCAAAGTAAATGTACTAGTCTTGCTGAAGTTATATGTTCTTACTATCTCACAACTCCTCTAAGAATACTGTTATCTAGGACAAGCCATGAATTAATAAAGCTGCTTTTTACTTTCAGTTTTTTTGCTGTAGAAAGACCAGTGTTTTGTACAGTAAAGTATGTCAGAAAGCCCCAGGTAAGTCATATTACCCCAGATTCTGCCTGACCCTGACCACAGAGTATTGATGTCTCGTCCTTGCACGATAATATGTTCCATTTCACTGTAATGAGAAATATAGCTAAATATATCTGCTTAGGTTGAACCATGACACCAGTATTCTTTCGACCTCATCTCTCATAAGTAATTGTGCATGCAATATAATGCATTTACTCTAGCCAAACTTTGCTATGAATTTAGCGATGACGTGATTCAAGTGATATATAGAGGCATTTATATACATCATTCTCCCAAGGAGCTCACAATCCAATGTTACCAGTATGGATACAATGAAAAGCAATGGCACTTTTTTACTCCTGAGAAAAGTAGTGAACATTTTATTCCTTTTTACACTGTAGTAAAAAGTGCCATTTACTTTCATTGTCTTCCTATCTGATGATTCATCAACATTGACATTCTCAGGCTTTTTTCTCATGAAATAATTTTTTTACTATCATGAGAATTTATTTCAACTCTTGATGAATCAAGGCCAATGTATCCAAGGCTAGAGAGAAAAGGGTTCTCTTAATAATCACCTTCGGAAATCAATATGGCATTTATCTGTAACAGAACCACTGAACTGGAAAGCTGGAGCAACGTCCTATGCAGGGTTCATGCTGCAGAACCTATATGTTATTATACACTATGTTCTTCCTATGAATAATTACATGACTATGGGACAGTATTACCCTCCACTGAAAAGTGTAGTTCAACCTAACAAGGTCAAGGGTGGACTAAATGGCATACTATTGTATGTTAAAGTTCTGTCCAGCTATCTAAAATAAAGCCTCCTTGCCCACAGACTTGATCCCATTTTCCGTTTTGTCATCTCCAGTGCCAGGGCCGGTGCCAGCACAGGGCAAACCTGGGCAATTGCCAAGGCCCATTCAGGCTTACACTTGGCTATGGTATTTTTTTACAGTGGACCCGAACCACTGAATGCCGGGTGTTGTGTGCAGAATGGCTCATGGCTGACCTCAGCAACAGGGGATGATCAGCAACACTGGAGAAGGTGACATGAAATGGAGGGAGGAAAGAACAGGTGACAACAGACAGCAATGATGGGGTCTTTAGTGGAGGCGGAGCAAGCAAGGGCTGAAGGGTGTTTGGTGGCAGTAGAGAATGCAACAAGGACTAGAGGATGATTGGTGGCTATAGGGAAGGCAATAAGGACTAGAGGATGATTGGTGGCTATAGGGAAGGCAATAAGGACTAGAGGATGATTGGTGGCTATAGGGAAGGCAATAAGGACTAGAGGGTGATTGGTGGCTATAGGGAAGGCAATAAGGACTAGAGGACGATTGGTGGCTATAGGGAAGACAAGAAGGACTAGAGGATGATTGGTGGGTATAGGGAAGACAATAAGGACTGGAGGATGATTGGTGGGTATAGGGAAGACAATAAGGACTAGAGGATGATTGGTGGCTATAGGGAGGACAATAAGGACTGGAGGGTGATTGGTGGCTATAGGGAAGGCAATACGGACTGGAGGGTGATCAGCAGCAGAAGATGACCCATTTGTGGCAGCGGAGATGAAAGGTGACATCATGTGACTCACTACTTTGAGGCCCACTAAGACTCTTTTGCCCAAGGGCCCCCACAAACTTGGAGCCGGTCCTGTCTAGTGCAGTTAACACGCTCCCTAGTCAGCCATTGCTTCCTCTCCATGTTGGCAGTTGGCTTCTTTTTTTTATTGTCACATGAGCATCTGCCTGAAGTATACTATGAGCCGTGGACGCTCATTTGCAAGCTGGATGGTAGCAAATGAGCAGCTTTAGGGGTCATATACCCTGACGGGCTGTTTCTAGGGGAGGGTGATTGAGGTAATTGAAAGCGCATTTATCCCAGCTATCCTGTTTTCTTCAGATGAGTCAGAGCCACTGTTAATGGTGTAGGCCATAACACAAGGCCCCTCGTCCCCCCCATATTGGGCTCAGTCATGGGTCGGGGGCATTGCCTGCTGCTAAGGAAAAGGCACAGAATGCCATACACCAGTATGGGACAGCAGCAGCATAGGATGGATGAGAAGGGACAGAATTCTTTCCTTCCCGCACAGAGCGCTATTTTGCTTAGAACCTTTCCTGCAGGGCCAGCTCCAGGTTTGTGGGGGCCCTTGGGCAAGAAAGTCTTAGTGGGCTCCAAAGTAGTGATGTTACCTTTCAGCTCTGCTGCCACAAATGGGTCATCTTCTGCTGCTGATTGCCTCCTAGAGTCCTTTTGCCCTTCCCTATAGCCACCAATGGTCCTCTAGTCCTTGTTACATTCTCTACTGCCACCAAGCATCCTTCAGCCCATACTGCTTGCCCCGCTGCCACTAAAGACTCCATCATTGCTGTCAGCTGTCACCTGGTTCTTTCCACCTCCATTCCATGTCACCTTCTCCATTTGTTGCTGATCATCTCCTGTTGCTGAGACCAGTCATGAGCCAGTCTCCACACAACACCCAGCATTCGGTAGTTTGGGTCCACTGTAAAATAATACCATGTCCAAGTGTGAGCCTGAGTGGGCCCCTGAAGATGCCAGGGGCCCTGGTTATTGCCCAGGTTTGCCATGTGCTGCCGTTGGCCCTGCTTCCCTGCACCCTGGAAGCAGGGAAACATGCTGAAGCACCGGAGTTGCAAACAAAATTCAGTTGAAATCCAGCCAGCTTTTTTTATTAATAAAAAAACTCTTTAGTGCCAGTAATTTATCTTTAGATATGCCAGTATGTCATTCTGTACAAAATAAAGAAACCAACCAGTAAGAGGAACCTCTGTGGAACAAAAAGCAGTCTACATAGATAATAAGAACATATTTTACCTACAATTAATTGCCTTCAATGTTTAGATTTTTTATGTAAACTTTTCTTTTTTTTAGCATTCAGTTTTGGTCAGCCTAATTAGAATGTTCTAAAAAAATTGGAGTAACTGTAACAAAACAGGAGGCATATGCCAGCTACACTACAAGGGATGTCATATTCATGGAATATCTAATTTTGCAGTATATACTAAATAATATACTCCTGAATGCCAACACTGGTTGTACAGTATAAGCCCTATTTTCTTTATCACCTCCTCTAGGGCTTGGTTATATGTTCCATGGGCATCTGAAAGCTTCTGTAAATACTGCTGGTAAGGGGCACATGATGAATACAAGGATTTTTGGTCACAACGTCCCCTATGCTAGTGTAAAAAATAAAGCCCTTCATACCTGGGTGGCATGCCGAAGTCCATCAGACCTTTCAGAAGGGACATACGGACTGGTGCTGGAACTTGCCAGGCTTGGGGGGGGTGCTCAACTCCGAGCCCAGGCTTACCAGCCCCTATACCTGGTGCACTGGGACAGTTTCCCAGAAAGGGAGGGGCAATGCATTTTTAATGAAAAAATATTACCAAATGAGAGATAGTGCCCAATTTGTATGTCTGATCTGATTCCACCCCCTCCCATAGACTTTATTAGCGCTTGGGCCGGAAATGCCAGTTAGATTTCTTTGCTTGTTTAGGTGGATAGCTGTCAGATCAGATAGGGGTTTGTGCCACCCATCAATAGTGGCAAATCAAGCAGTGCAAAGGCAACCAGTTCCGTCACTGCAGTTCCAGGAGGGCATTCGTAGCCATATAAACATGGCCGAAATGTTCCAACCCCTTTCTGGTTATGGGCACCAACCTTCCAACCTGTATTTGCTTTTAAAAAAGGTTGGACAACCAAATTTATGATGTGCACCGTGCAAGAAGAATGTGCTATATTGCTCAGCTGCAGTGTAGCCATATTGTTCCTGCCACTATCACGCAGCAGGTTGCCCACTTGTAGTGGGTGGGAGACATCCAGTGGAGAATTTGCTGCTTGATAAAGGGGGCAACTCCGGGGGCAAGGGGGTCACATGCCCCGAATGCAGCTGGTCGGGGGGCTTCAAAGGAGGACCTTAGCACAGTTGGCACAGATGGCAGTGCTGTGGCGAGCCCTCAGAGAGATCTGGCAGGTGCCGCTGGCGAGAAACATATAGCTCCACTATCGGAATGTGGGATGCAGCCTTATTTATCTCCCTTAGTGAAGGGAGGGGGAGAGGTGGGGAGCTGCTATGACAGCCATTCTTTGTTATTGGTAGCTCAGGGGTTAATTGTGGGCACAGCCCCAGCACCAGAAGGATAAGAGTAGCCAGACAGGGGAGATTTTTGGTGTCACAGATCAGATAATGTTCCTTGTTTACAACGAAATGGAGAGGGGGCAGTGAGGGGGGTCTGGTAAGCCACCTCTCTGGTGGTCTAATGGCATTGGTTAAGGGGGAGGGCTGGGCGGCAGGAGAGCTCCATGATGGCCATGCTGTGTGTGAGCATCAGCAGCTCTGGCTGTGCGAGATGAATCCCCGGGGCAGAACTCCTTTTCCTGAATCTTCCTCTGCACAGCACAAGAAATTGAAGCTCAGACCTGGCCAGCAACATCAGCGTATGAGCAGTTACTCCAATCTACTCTGAATGTGCACTGGGCAGCACACTGCAATATTTAGCAGGTTTAATGGCATGTGTGAGTTTTATGATGTTGGCTTTCGGTTGAAAGTCGCCCTGTGCAAGACTGCAGGATGGCGCCTCCAGGGAAGAAGATTGATTGCCTTTCCCCTCCAATAGGCCCAGAAGTTATTATGGAAGGGCAGGGTGAGCAGGTGGAAAGAAAGCAGACACTACCCCAAATGTGTGCATATGGTGCTCCCTACCCACCCAAACAAACAAAACAGATGGACCTCATACAGCCCCCTCTGCAAAACAAAGCCCGAGGAAATGAGGCCAGAGTTTCACCCAGCTGCTTGTCTGCAGATCATGATGTGTGCCGCCCCCCACGAAAAAAAAATTGGCATCCCAGTGATGCCCCTATAATGATGGTGCCCACCTTGCACACCCCAAAGGCCAACCGCGCGCATGTGTGTGTGTAGTGAGTAGTGTGTGTATATGTGGTGCAGAGGTGCAGAATACCACAATCCCAGGTTTCATTCCTTTTAAGCAGGGCATCCCTATTTGAAATGCCCTGCTGTGTGAGATCCCCTGATTTGCCATGTAAACTAATCTCTCCAGCATGGATAGGTTAAATGCGGAGGACTAATTCCTAAGTGTGTGCTGGAATACAATGGCCATATACGCCATCTTGCAGTGCCCTGTGTAATGGACAGTGTGTGTGTGGTGCCACAGTGTGCACAGTCAAAGACCATGGTATGCCAAAAAACCTAGCTACGCCTCTGGCAACTCCTCCGCTGTGTGGCTGCAATCACCCAGGCTCAAAGTTGTGAGCCGGATTGGCAGCACTTCAGCTTACAAACATAAAAGCCGGGGACAGGTGTGGAAGCAACACTCTGTTCTTGGGGATGGGACAATGTTCATTAAAGTGGACCTTCACCCTGAATAAGAGTCTTGTATGTTTCCCCCACCCTGTACATACAGATTGCTCACATTAAAAATCATCTTACCAGCACCTATTTAGTTTTTTTAACCTTTTAACATCCAAGATGGCCACCCAGGTTGCCTGCAGACAGGAAGTGTCTTCTGACTTTGCTGCTCTGCATTCTGGGATTGCTTTCCTTTTCCTGACCCCAGCTCTGCTCTGCTATAACCCCACCCCTTGCACTTTTCACCCTTTTGTCTCCTCAGTATGTGATGCTTCTTTGACAAGATGGCGGTGCCCATATCCTGGAGTCCTGAACAGAGTTGAAGCCCAGTGGGGGAAAGAATATAAAAAAATAAGCGACTAAAAACTTAAAATATATTACTTTTAGATGCTGGGGAATAGTTTTTTTTTTGAGGCTTTGGGCTTTTCATTCAATGATGCTGAAGGTTTGGTTTAAGGATGACATGGAGGAAATGGATAAGAGCATGTTTAAGCCAGAGCTGCACAACTGTGGAGGGGTCATTGAGGCTTCTAATGATTTGTGCTTACCTCAGGTGGAGGATATCTAGACTCTAGGACTCTAGGATATCTAGGCTCCATTATTCATCAAAGAAAGTGATCCTAGGTGGAGCAGACCGGAAATGTTGCTGAGCGATTCCAATGCCAACCCTGGAGCGATGACAACAAAGGTTGTGTATTACATGCGGATGTGGTCTGGCTACGAGATTGAGGATCTTGCTCACATGGTCAGTTCTATTTTGTATACAGGTTATGTTTCTCATGTGGAAAAGCAAACACATATATTAGTTCATACATCTGTGCCTGAACAGCCATGGCTTATTGTCTTCCTCCAGAGCTTGCAATTTTGTTGACTTTGACGGTAGAGAAAGTTTGCTACATTTGAGATACTCTCACAAACATGCGGGAGATGTGGCTTTGGGTGAAACACGTTGCTAAAGCTTTAAATTTGGATCCTTTAGAAAACTCTAGGAACTTTGGACCGAGTTCAGCTCTCTATGAATCAATTTGCTTATCTCTATTAGACACCAAGTCATCTACTAATCTTGTATTTTTATGAGACTGGTTGACCCAGAAGCCTAGCAATGTACGTCAGTAGGGGTGACTGCTTGGCCACATTACTGTTCCAGATGAACGTTTCAGCAGACATTTACAATGTCGGTGCTTACGTTCAGGCATTAAGTAGGCAAGCACAAGATAGCTTTTACATTGTAAACCTCACTTTAACAAGAAGCTCTAAAATAAAATACTTCCAATTCCAATGGACTGTGGTCAGCAAGGTAAGCATCAAATAACAGCCTCCGCAACTTCAAGGAATGTGCTTGTAAAACTAAGGGTCATAAAATTCAACTGCAGAATCCATTCCCAACTCTCGTTTCATGTCAAGTGGGGCTGCTACTGTTACCTGTGATTCCCGATTTTTCTCCCTATGATTCTCCATGCAGGAAGAAGGTGCCAAAACCACTTAGGAGGATTTCAATAGATTGTTTTAATCCATGTATTGCATTTAAAAACATTGAAAAGCCATATCCAATCTCTTTGTCCACAAGTCAGCACATCTGTAATATCTCGTCTGTATTTTCCATCTATACAGAAAAAACACATCAACACTATTCAAATCATTATGATCTAAAATCTAAAATGGGCCATTTCTAGAGGCGGGCGAGCAGGGCGTTTGGCCTAGGTGCAAAGGGAAATATGCATGGGGGGGGGGGTGGCTTTATTCCAGCCGTCTTTTTTTCTGCAGATCAGACAGGGCCCATATTAGTGGTGTTGGCCTTATGCCTGGCCCCTCATCTTCTCATATTGGGCTCAGCCATGGGGAGGGGGAACTGTCTGCTGCTAAGGCAGAGGAACAGCATGGCACCTACTGGTATGGGACAGCAGCAGCACCATAGGATGGGTGGGGTATTTTGCTTAAAAACTGCCCTGATGGGGAAATACTGCATCACCACTTTGCACTACCACAGGTCTCTACCAAATGATTCTCTGCCATGGCCATGACCTCAGACACAGGTGGCATGTTCCTAAGAAACATTGGATCCTCTATGAATGTCTTTTCATGTCAAGCTCTTTCTATGTAGCATGGGTCTCTTCTAGGAGAGTCTCAAACCTGTTGTGATGTCAAAAGGGGGACCTTGGCAATCTGCATACCCCTCGGAGAGGACCACTGCCAATTTATTGTAAAATAGGTGTTGGTCCAGTTTAATAGAATGGAGAATTTTTTTCCTAGGCACATTACCTGTCTCCCCCAGCCAGCAGCAGGCACATGGATGGGACAGGATGGGAAGGATGGGACAAAAGACCACCACTGGTCAATCATGAGGCCGAGGGATCACTGTGATATATAAGATTTAGGTGTTTTGCAAGGGGTTGATCGATGGGGAGACCTGACATTGGGGATGCCCCCGGGATTGACCAATGCCAATTTTTTGTAAAATGGGGTTAGTTCGGTTTAAATTGCAAAGTTTTACAACCCAAATTCATTTTGAATTGTAGTGAATTTTAGTAAATTTCACCTGCAGAAACAAGAGATACAGTGTCCCACATCCAGCCTGGGAGTGGGCAAATAGCTGGGATCAGGTGAGTTATTTTTTACTTTTTTATCCCAAATTGCACCTAGCAGAGAAGAGGGACGGGGCCAATTTGAATTAAGCTTAAGGTCCACTTTACCCTTATCATAACTGCAGCCACATAAATAGTATTATAGTAATATATATATATATATATATATATATATATATATATATTAATGTATAGTAAAAGGTATCATTGGCACAACATGAGCTCTTATTGCTGCATTGCTGCTGCGATTTTCTGAGAAATGTAAATTAAGTCTCGTGTACATGGTAATGACAGCACTTCAGTGACTGATTCCCTTTTTATTAGCTGGAAATTAAGAGTAAATAAAGAGAAATCCACCTTCAGATCCTTGTTCTAGGCTTTATTTTATTAAATGTTACAGCAGAAAGTCCTATAGACACAGCAGGGAGGAGGCAGCACATAGAGAAAGTATAGCGCTATGTGCCGTCATTGATATTTCCGGTTTATAGAATCACAGGCTGATTCATCACTAACGCTAGGTAGCGACAGATGAGCGTCTGTATAGTGGCACTATGAGCGACCGCTAGTGGCTTCCACGATCAACCGTCAGTGGCTATTACAGGGCTCCTCAGTCGCTACCTGCCGTTATTGGTAATCACGTTGCCAATGTTAAATGTGATGTTTCAGATGTGCTTTAGAGGCGCTGTTGAGTTGTTACACCGTATTCTATACAGCGCCTGAGCGTTTCTTTGCTGTTGTATAGAATTCAATCTGTAAAAGTGAGAAATCTGATATAACATTACGCAAATAACACATGTA
Source organism: Gastrophryne carolinensis (assembly GCA_027917425.1). Classification (NCBI taxonomy): domain Eukaryota; kingdom Metazoa; phylum Chordata; class Amphibia; order Anura; family Microhylidae; genus Gastrophryne; species Gastrophryne carolinensis. Next base: position 47,781,475 of record CM051234.1, on the reverse strand, counting down.
ACCAGATATTTTGTTGTATTTTGTTTTTTTTATTTAAAGAAGCATATATTTTTTTTTTTATTGTAAACCAAAAAAACAGATGTTCCAATCTTCATGGTGCCTGAAATGGAGACAAAGGTGTAGTTAGTTTATGTAGTTTGTCAAAAATAAAGTTGCCAAAATCCCCTTTGTTTTGTGTTTTAGAATTTAATTACATACAAAACACTTTGGAACTTTATAGAATTAAAGCAAGCCACTTTGTATTTATCAATCTAAAATACCACCCACATATATTTTATCATTAATTTAAGCTACACATTTTTCAAGTTAATCATTTTAGACCACCCACATATTTTTGATGTAATGTTTAGAAATGCCCTGTAGTATAGTAGTTGTAGTATAGTTAAGATGAGCTAGCTTACCGAAAAGAAGAGCTAATCATGCTTTGCCGTCGCTCAAACCCAGTCTGGGTGTCCTCGGTACTGTCTGTGGCCATGTTGGGGACTTCTGGCACCAGCGCTGTTTCTTCGGGGGGTTAGATTCGGTGACATATGCAAATATTGTGTAGGACACAGCATGCGAGGATGATTTTGGAGACCTTTTGTGGACTGTACAACATCTCTCCTCCTGGGCGTGCCAAACAGAGAAAGTGTGCTTTCAGCAGGCCGATGGTTCTTTCCACAATGCATCTGGTTTTGCGATGTGCTGCATTGTAGCGTACCTGGGCAGTGGTCTGTGGGTTTCTGACCAGAGTCATTAGCCATGTTTTCTGCCCATATCCCTTGTCCGCTGTTGAATAAACAAAGTGAGAGAGAGCAATTAGTAAAGTACCATGAACATAATGTATTACATTAAAGCTTCTGTTATCTAGTTTTCTAATTTAGTTGTCAACATATTAAACTTGTTATTATGTCAAGGATTATTAATCGCCCAGTAGCCAGCCAGGTGGCATTTCATTGTTCTCAAACTTTCGGCACAGGACTGATTGCTGGAGCATGTAAGAATCATGGCATGAGCCAGGGAAGCCAGATCTCACGGCCCGGAGCTTCATGTCATGGTCACATACCACCATGACGTTCATGGAATAGAATTGTTTCCTGTTCCTATTTGCAGATGCCACCAAAACAAATCTCCCAAAGAAACAGCACCAATGCCAGAAAACCTCAACAAAGCCACAGACAGTAATCAATAAACACAGCAAGCCAGTTTGTGCCAGCTAGGGCAAAGTACCAACAAACACCACAGCCTTTGCCACAGTGTATCAAGGTAAGAATTATTAAAGTATTGTGAATTTATACTTAACTTATCCAAAGGACTGGTCTGCTTAGCCGCCTCTTGCATTTGTTAGCTGTTTCCGGTCTGTAATTTGCTTACCACAGGTGTTGCGAAAATGCCTAGCGTATCCATAATAGCGTACTTGTGCGGATCTGGTTGCACAGACATCTATTGGCCAATCCAAGGTAACCTTTTCAAATCTCAAATAGCCGTTTTTTAAACCAAATTTCCTATGTTGTTAAGAGACATGGATCCTAGTCATTCCTAATGTCTATATGGCTTGGTAAGTAGATAATTAATTAGTTTATTGACTGCAACAAATGTTTGGCTGAGACATCATTCATTGTAGTCAAGATGTATCTCCAAACACCTGTACAGTATGTGTCAATTAATTAACTGGGCCTGTTTGTGATTGGGTACTAAAGCACATAAATACTGGCAGACACATTCAGCAGTTGTTGCCATTCTGTAGTTTGCATGCGTCCTTGTGTGTTTGTTGTTTGGCGGTGTGTGCAGCTACAGGATGGAGCCAAATTCTGGACATCTGCCGGCCACTGCTGTGTCTCCTGGTGGGCCCAGTACCAGTGGTGTGCATCGTGGCCGCAGACCTTCCTCAAGGAAATGGGCACAGGCTGAAGGGGAAGCCCCAAAGTCAGTGTTTAGGCAAACAAGAAAGGAGCAAATTGTGGGATGACATTGGTAAGCAACTTACTAGCACTGCTCAATACCCACGTAGTGGCACAGCCTGCAATAAATGCTTCTACACTTTGCAAAGGGCCCTTATGGGAAAGATGAAGAATGATCTATTTGTAGACAGTGGGACGAAGCAGGGTCCAAAGAGTAAATACAGGCCATATGAGAAGATGCTGAAGTGCAAGATTCCACTCTGTCGGCTGCAGGGTGTGGATGCTGGGGATGACACCACAGATTGGGGTGAAGGTACATTGTTTTAACCTGGGAAATTATTGTTGATAATCATGTTGACCCATTTCTGTAACTAAACTCTTTATCAAAATAAAAGGAGGTCAGGGTAAGTATCATATTATAGCTATGTAATTTTTTAAGAAAATATCTCTTGGTTTATGCATAGTGGCACATGAGGACTTGCAGGAGTCGGGTGATGAGGGGTCCCAGAATCCTGCCCTTCCCCCAGCCTCAACATTAACTCAGTCTGAGGTTGAAGGTAAAGAGTCTTGCTTGTGATTTTATGGTATTGTTGTGTTTTTTTTTTCTAGCGCACATTAACAATGCCTAATTCTTTGAATTTGTTTCACATAGATGCCCTCAAAATTGCACCATCATCTCCTCATGAGTCTCCATACTCTTTGGCTGCCAGTAAGTGCATGTGGCAAGGTGGCTTTTGGTAAAGTAATTTAAATGTGGGAATGTATCTCAAGCATGCTTTTCCTTTGTAGGCGAAGTCCCTGCTTCATCTTTGGACCCCACTTTCTGTGTAGCAGGCCTACAGGACCCTGTTGGTGTGTATTGCAAAGCACACTGTATTCTTTGTTTATTTTGTTTTAGAATGTGTAGATTTTACTATGTCAAAATGGCTAACCATGAGACCTCCCATTCCAAGCTGGCTAGTTGGTTATGTTTGTACAGCAAACGGATACAAGTTCAGAGTAAACAAATCAGGAAAATGTAAAATACATGTTTTGAGATTTGGGCGATATTCTAATAGATTTACATTAACAATACTATGGCAGCTTCAAGTAATACCAATTCTGCTTTATGTTAGGCCTGAATACAGGAAGTGCTGGTCCTGAAAGGGCCCTTCACCGCGCGGCTGCTAGGGATGAGGGTAAGACTCTCTTGACATTTGGTATGAACCATGTTTTTTTAGGGCAACGCTCTAGTGATGGGCTAAGTCTGGACATCTCCGATGTGGCGGGTATGTGTGTTTTTAGATATGTGATTATGATCTGTGGAAACACAATGAGTTTACCTTGTTTGTTTAACAGAGGTTTTTCTTCCTAAAATCTCCTAAATGTAAAGGGTGTGTGTATTGGTCAATGGGTAACTTGTTACAGGTATTGACTCTATACAGGTTCGACAAAGTCGACACACAATACCCACAGCAAAACAAATAACACGCCTTTTCTCTTTAGCATATGTGATGTTGCCGCCATTCTTGGATGATGATTTGCCCCTTTCTGGCAGCCAGACACCTGTACTATTTGAGGAGGAGCACACTCAGGTGCCCTTGATGAATTGGTTATCGCTGAGCAAGGTTTACATGTTTTGGGGACACTCAGGTAAACCCATGTAACATACAACATACTTTGATCTTAGCAGGAATCCTTGGCGCCAACCCAGAATGTGCCCTGCTCACAAGTTCCATGTGGTCAGGCTACAGAGGCAGGACCAACAGTACATGTTAATCTAACCATAGATGTGTTTGTTCCTGTTTTATCTGCTAAATACATTCTTGAAACTAATATCTTGCTTTTTCTTTTAGCCTGCGCAACAACCAACTGCCAGAGATGCCCCCACAAGTGCCGACGTGTATGACTTAGGGAGCCGGATGCTGGAGGCCTACAGTCGCCAACAGCCGCGTGATGGAACTCAGGAGTGCATTGCGGCGTTGGAAACCCAATCGCTGGTGGACCAACAACAAATTCGGGAACTGAGGCAAGAAGTTTGTGATTTGCGGAACCAACCCCAGGCAGAATTGATGCATGCCATCCAAAAATCTATTGAGCGCCAGGACGAAACTTTGTTGTTGTTACATCAGCTAATACAGCAGCAGTCTATTTTTTTTAATGCACTGTTGGCCCCCAACACCGCCCCTACAAATGAGTCGGCACCAACCAGGCCACCCAGGGACTAAAATTATAATTTTTTTTTTTTGTCAAATCCAAAGATGTTCGAATTTGGTTTGACTTTATTTAATTTAATACATTTTGGTATATCTCTACTAATTTGTGTATGTTACCTAATTACAGAGATAGTAACCCATACATTAAGACCTCTCTATATTTATATGTGAATGTGTTGTAAAAATTGAAACAGTACAAATTTGGGAGACATTAGAATGCTTCAATAATGTAAGGGATAACAATGTGTTTCACAATCTAATAACTAATGGGTTAATGTTAACTTTAAGTATCGTTTCAAGGTCACAACACAATTAAAGGTAAAAAAAGCTTAAAAATTTTAATATTTAAAAAGAAAAGGCCAACATGGCCAATGACAAATTCCGCAGAGCGGCAAACACCATACTCCCCACCCTACGGCTGTTTTTTCTTTCCCAGCAGCAGATATCGGGTCCGGTGGACGTACTGCCACAGTCTGTGATGCTCATTAATGCAAGCTGTAGTGAGAAAAAAAGGTCATTATTGTTTGTAAATGGATCAAAACGTAAGCAATTTATTTACAATTTAAGAGTTAAAACTCGTTATGTTTCAACATATTACACATTATGCTAAACTTTGTGAATATATGGGTATATGGGTATATATATTAGGTTTTTGGCCTTCCATGTGCGATTTTCCTCCCTAACCTATATGTTTACATTACCTGTTTTCTGAACTGAAGGCCTACGTAAGATTTGGGACAGTGTATTTCCGGTTTTCCTAAAGTACTCATGTCCATAGTACTAACTAGAGATGAGCGAACTTTTGAAAAATTCGATTCGACTGATTCGCCGAATTTTCCGACAAAAATCGTTTCGACCCGAATAAATTCGCGACGAATCGCTATTAAAAACGGCTATTTCTGAGCCTCCTAGAGCCTCAATAGGGTTGTAAACCATTCTGCCTTGCTGTAACACGCACAGGATGCGTGCTGGGTTAGTTAAATAATACTTTGAAGAAATATCACATGCAGATCAGAGGCATCGCTAATAGAATCGCAGAGCGGCACAATTGAATTCAAGAGAGTTGAAGTGGCATCACTATGAGGGGCAGGAGCCCAAACATTGCTTTAAAGAGACACTGGAGTTGGCTTCAGGAGCCCAAAAATTGGATGAATCACACCCTGGAGTTGGCAGCAGCAGCAGCAGCAGGAGCCCAAAAATTGGATGAATCACACCCTGGAGTTGGCAGCAGCAGCAGCAGGAGCCCAAATATTACTTTAAAGAGACCCTGGGGTTGGCTTCAGGAGCCCAAAAATTGGATGAATCACACCCTGGAGTTGGCAGCAGCAGCAGCAGGAGCCCAAATATTACTTTAAAGAGACACTGGAGTTGGCTTCAGTAGCCCAAAAATTGGATGAATCACACCCTGGAGTTGGCAGCAGCAGCAGGAGCCCAAATATTACTTTAAAGAGACCCTGGGGTTGGCCTCAGGAGCCCAAAAATTGGATGAATCACACCCTGGAGTTGGCAGCAGCAGGAGCCCAAACATTACTTTAAAGAGACCCTGGGGTTGGCCTCAGGAGCCCAAAAATTGGATGAATCACACCCTGGAGTTGGCAGCAGCAGCAGCAGGAGCCCAAATATTACTTTAAAGAGACACTGGAGTTGGCTTCAGTAGCCCAAAAATTGGATGAATCACACCCTGGAGTTGGCAGCAGCAGCAGGAGCCCAAATATTACTTTAAAGAGACCCTGGGGTTGGCCTCAGGAGCCCAAAAATTGGATGAATCACACCCTGGAGTTGGCAGCAGCAGGAGCCCAAACATTACTTTAAAGAGACCCTGGGGTTGGCCTCAGGAGCCCAAAAATTGGATGAATCACACCCTGGAGTTGGCAGCAGCAGCAGCAGGAGCCCAAATATTACTTTAAAGAGACACTGGAGTTGGCTTCAGTAGCCCAAAAATTGGATGAATCACACCCTGGAGTTGGCAGCAGCAGCAGGAGCCCAAATATTACTTTAAAGAGACCCTGGGGTTGGCCTCAGGAGCCCAAAAATTGGATGAATCACACCCTGGAGTTGGCAGCAGCAGGAGCCCAAACATTACTTTAAAGAGACCCTGGGGTTGGCCTCAGGAGCCCAAAAATTGGATGAATCACACCCTGGAGTTGGCAGAAGTTGGCAGTAGCAGCAGCAGGAGCCCAAACATTACTTTAAACAGACCCTGGGGTTGGCCTCAGGAGCCCAAAAATTGGATGAATCACACCCTGGAGTTGGCAGCAGCAGCAGCAGGAGCCCAAATATTACTTTAAAGAGACACTGGGGTTGGCTTCAGGAGCCCAAAAATTGGATGAATCACACCCTGGAGTTGCAAGCAGCAGCAGGAGCCCAAACATTACTTTAAACAGACCCTGGGGTAGGCCTCAGGAGCCCAAAAATTGGATGAATCACACCCTGGAGTTGGCAGCAGCAGGAGCCCAAACATTACTTTAAAGAGACCCTGGGATTGGCCTCAGGAGCCAAAAAATTGGATGAATCACACCCTGGAGTTGGCAGCAGCAGCAGCAGGAGCCCAAATATTACTTTAAAGAGACACTGGAGTTGGCTTCAGTAGCCCAAAAATTGGATGAATCACACCCTGGAGTTGGCAGCAGCAGCAGCAGGAGCCCAAACATTACTTTAAACAGACCCTGGGGTTGGCCTCAGGAGCCCAAAAATTGGATGAATCACACCCTGGAGTTGGCAGCAGCAGCAGCAGGAGCCCAAACATTACTTTAAACAGACCCTGGGGTTGGCCTCAGGAGCCCAAAAATTGGATGAATCACACCCTGGAGTTGCAAGCAGCAGCAGGAGCCCAAACATTACTTTAAACAGACCCTGGGGTTGGCCTCAGGAGCCCAAAAATTGGATGAATCACACCCTGGAGTTGGCAGCAGCAGCAGCAGCAGGAGCCCAAATATTACTTTAAAGAGACACTGGGGTTGGCTTCAGGAGCCCAAAAATTGGATGAATCACACCCTGGAGTTGGCAGCAGCAGCAGCAGGAGCCCAAATATTACTTTAAAGAGACACTGGAGTTGGCTTCAGTAGCCCAAAAATTGGATGAATCACACCCTGGAGTTGGCAGCAGCAGCAGCAGGAGCCCAAACATTACTTTAAACAGACCCTGGGGTTGGCCTCAGGAGCCCAAAAATTGGATGAATCACACCCTGGAGTTGGCAGCAGCAGCAGCAGGAGCCCAAACATTACTTTAAACAGACCCTGGGGTTGGCCTCAGGAGCCCAAAAATTGGATGAATCACACCCTGGAGTTGCAAGCAGCAGCAGGAGCCCAAACATTACTTTAAACAGACCCTGGGGTTGGCCTCAGGAGCCCAAAAATTGGATGAATCACACCCTGTGGAGAGTCATGTGGAGAAAAAGTAGCTTAGTTAGTAATATCTACATAAAATTATGAATAAACAAATGCAAAAGTTTGCCAAAGTGAAGTTTTGTTTGAGGGTGTGTTTCCACCTTTTAATTAAATCAGAAACAAGAAGGTATCATTGCCTCTGACTAATTAGCCCTCAAAAATTCTTGGAATTTTTAATCTGGAATCATGTCTGATCCGTCTTATCCGAAGAATATTAATAAAAAGTAAGAGTAACGTAAAGGATTTTTTATCAATACTTACTTGTGGTCCGATGCGGAGGAATGTCTGTAACTGGAGAGCAGCGCCTTAAATCTGTTTTGCACGATCCATCTTTCTTGGTCTGGCCCCGTCATCAATCTACTGGAATACATCAGGCATTGTTGGGAGGAAAGCTTGGCTGATCCATGCGCCATTCATTTCCACGCAGGGCAGTCTCTGGAAAAAAAAAGTCTGTATAAACCAGGGTCTTTTTCATATAAAAACAAATGGTTATTCTTGCTTTTCAACCATATGTTCCACAGCTTTACCAGTCATTGTGTCAGCCAATGAAGCAACTTTGTCTCGAAGTGCTGCAAAAGCAGTCCACTGCATCACAAGTGGCATCTGACACCCCCAGTCAACTGTCTGTCTGTTATGCTTTGGGTTCAGCTCCACTATCCATTGATCTGATATCCAAGATCTGATAATCATAAAATTCAGCAGCTACTGCCCAGCCAAGAAGTGGAGGAGACACTCGCCTCTTCTTCCACTATCCGGCAATTAGTGATGAGGAGAGTGTCGTGGGAGGAGGTGTTGCAAGCCGAGGTAGTGGAAGAGGGTCCCTGGAGTCTGCGGCGGTGGCGGCGGCAGCAGCAGCGAATTATTGCGGACTGTTGGTAGGAAAAATCAGCTACTCAGCGATGTGGCAGTGTTCCATGCAGCATCCTGTGGAGAAAAAGTAGGTTAGTTAGTGTATATACATAAAATTATGAATAGACAAATGCAATAGTATTGCGAAAGTGAAGTTTTGTTTGAGGGTGTGTTTCCACCTTGCAATTAAATCAGAAACAACTAGCTATCATTTGCCTCTGAATAATTAGCCCTCAAAAATTCTTGGAATTTTTAATCTTGATGTCTGAGGGATTTCTCCTCTCAGACAGCGTCACCATAAGTCCAGCCTGCTGCATTACCCAGTGGTGGACCTTTCAGAGAACTGATGGCTTGTGCTGAGCCGAGGTGGAGAGTCACATGGCATGGTTGTTGAACAGAAGGTGGGCCAGTCCTTTAGCCTGTCAGTGTGTACCAAAGTGCACAGTGTTGTCTACGCCTGGAGCTGTAACTATAGACTCATGGTGGACAATATATATCCTTTTAGGCCCCCTTGGTGATTGTGGTTTCACGCTGTTCTTCACATGGTTTTCCTTGACCATCAGAGTCACACATGGGAGGAACTACTAAAAATGAGAACTCAATCCATGAAAGCATTGCTTAATCCACGAAAACTGCAAATTTGGACCCATGGTGACTGACACTTGGAAGAACATCTTGTTTGCGCTGCGACAAGGAAGCCAGAGTCATGCGTTCTGACATGGCACACGTGTTCAGTCTAGTTTTGAAGTCTTGCCCCCATCTGAAAGACATCCGAACAACAGGAAAGAAAGTTAGCATGCACTTCTGGCACTCCTACACCACCAAGCACAACCTTATTGAGCCTCAGCGTCACAACGGTGTACCCCACCATAGTCTGATTTGCGATGTTTCCACCCATTGGAATTCCACCCTCCATATGCAGGATCCACTATAGCAGTGGTCCCCAACCCTGTCCTCAAGGCCCACCAACAGGCCAGGCTTTGCAGATCTCCACAAAGATGCTCAGGTGGAGTAATTAGTGCAGCTGCAGAGCAATAGAGCTGGCTATTTGGAGATCCAAAAAACATGACATGTTGGTGGGCCTTGAGGACAGGGTTGAGGACCACTGCACTATAGGAACAGAGAAAAGCCATCACGGATTTCTGGATGATCCAAACGGATAGGGGGACACCCCTGTGTAAATTCAATGTAAACCATTGGCAGCTCATACGTGACACCGACCGTTTGCTCAGGCCCTTTGAGGAAGCTACATTATTAGTCAGTTGCCAGGACTATGAGATGAACGATGAGATTCCACTGCTTCATGTACTACAACACATGTTGGAAAGCATGGCTGGTCAGGGCACTGGAGACATGGCACATACATTTCACAGCCACATAAAGCCTGTGGGGGCTGAAGTGGAGGAGGAGGAGGGGGTGGGGCACAGCAAACCACAGTTTACGTTTCACAAAATGACCATTTTATCTAGTCATCTGACAGGAGAGGAGGAGCAGGAGCAGCCACAGGAGCTAGAGGGTTGTGAGTAAGGCGAGACAGAGGACCCAGACACACCATGGCAGTTTACAGTGGAGATGGAGACAGGTAGTCCCTCCGAGTCACTTGCACAAATGGCACGATGCATGCTCACATGCATGCGTACTAGTGAGCGCAGAATTGTCTCCATTTGTCAGCGGGAAGACTTCTGGCTCTCCAACTTATTGGACCCTCGCTTCCGGCACAAAATGGGGGCCTTTTTTTCGCCCACTGAGAGGGAGGACAAACTGACCTACTACAGAGACATCCCACGTAGTCAGTTGGGCGATGTCTATCTGCGCCATGGCCCATACTCCCGCAGGTCTGACTCGGGGGGAAGTCTGCGATCACCTTCCACTGCCATGGCTGCTGGGGGGGTGGAAGGAGCAGCAGCAGCAGCTCCATCAGCAGCAGCCTCAGTCTTCAGTCGCTAGTGAGTAGCTTTCTACACCCGCATAGTGAGTCTACTCATGAGCAGCAGGAAGACCTGGAGCTGGACCTCAAACAGCAGGTCATGTCATACCTTGACATGACCATGCCAACACACCTTCAAGATCCACTGGATTTGCTGGGAAGCCAAACTTGACTTGTGCCCGCAACTAGCAGAGTTTGCCCTGGAAAAGCTGTACTGGCCGGACAGTAGTTGATTTAGATGGCAACTGGGCTGCTCTATATAACGAAGCAAAATGGCAAATTTACCTCACTATATAAGCTATTGCCCCTCAGATTTACACAGGGGCTGCTCTATATTATGCTGCAAAATGGCAAATTAACCTCACAATATAAGCTATTGCAGCTCTATATAAATAAAAATAAATAAATAAAAAAAGGGCCTGTAGAAGCTTATTTAGTATAACAGATAGGGTGACATGTGCTGGTTTGGGATGCCCATATGGGCTAGTGTTTTGGCAGCAGTACAAAAACCAATGCAAAATGCAATAGCTTAATAAAGCTGATGCTGATCAACGCTTATTTAGTATAACAGATGGGGTGCAACATGCAGGTTTGGGATGCCCTGCGGCCTGGTGTATTTAAAGCAGACCAAAACCAATTCAAAATGCAATAACTTAATAAAGCTGAGGCTGTAGATGCTTATTTAGTATAAACAGGTAGGGTGCAAGGTGCAGCTTTGGGGTGCCCTGCGGCCTGGTTAAATGAAAGCAGTCAAAAAGGAAGTGCAAACTGAAGTAGCTTAATGAAGCTGATGCTGATCAACGCTTATGTTGTATACCAGATAGGGTGCAAGGTGCAGCTTTGGGGTGCCCTGCGGCCTGGTTTATTAAAATCAGTCAAAAACAAGTGCAAACTGAAGTAGCCTGATCAACGCTTATGTTGTATAACAGATAGGTTTAAAATAGCATGTGCCTTGGGATGCCCGTGTGGCCTGTTATATTTCAAGCTGAACAAAAAGTAACAATAATCCAAGTATGAGACATCATTTTGACCTTCTTCACAGCGCCATACTTTGAAAAAAAAAAAATTAATTTCATGCCGATCAATCCAAAGGTCAATGCCCCTAACAAAAATAGTGTTCGGCATAAGTTTTCCTTCTGGAAGGACGTAACCTTTAGTTTACATGGTTGGGGTAGGTTATCTTACAAATTGGGATACCCCAGGCAGCAGTGTCATTGAAAGAGACAGATTGTAATGCAGGCCATACGCAAGCAGAGAAACTCAGGCTGCAACAGGCCTATTTAGTTTACATGGTTGGGGTAGGTTATCTTACAAATTGGGATACCCCACTGTATATGAAACCGAATATAAATGCACACCCAAAAGTGGACACTCAGCCTCCAAGAGGCCTGCTTAGTTTAAATAAGAGAGCTGCTTAGTATGGTAGGTAGGTTATGTTATGTTACAGAATGGGATGCCCCAAGCAGACTTGAGATCAGTATATATGCACACAGCAGCAGTGTGTTAGCAGGCTCATACAGGCCAAATTTCTTTAAATAAATGTGCAGCTTACAGTAAATGCAGAGGCTAATGGTATGTTACAGAATGGGATGCCCCAAGCAGACTTGAGATCAGTATATATGCACACAGCAGCAGTGTGTTAGCAGGCTCATACAGGCCAAATTTCTTTAAATAACTGTGCAGCTTACAGTTAATGCAGAGGCTAATGGTATGTTACAGAATGGGATGCCCCAAGCAGACTTGAGATCAGTATATATGCACACAGCAGCAGTGTGTTAGCAGGCTCATACAGGCCAAATTTCTTTAAATAAATGTGCAGCTTACAGTAAATGCAGAGGCTAATGGTATGTTACAGAATGGGATGCCCCAAGCAGACTTGAGATCAGTATATATGCACACAGCAGCAGTGTGTTAGCAGGCTCATACAGGCCAAATTTCTTTAAATAAATGTGCAGCTTACAGTAAATGCAGAGGCTAATGGTATGTTACAGAATGGGATGCCCCAAAGCTGACTTGAGATCAGTATATATGCACACAGCAGCAGTGTGTTAGCAGGCTCATACAGGCCAAATTTCTTTAAATAACTGTGCAGCTTACAGTTAATGCAGAGGCTAATGGTATGTTACAGAATGGGATGCCCCAAGCAGACTTGAGATCAGTATATATGCACACAGCAGCAGTGTGTTAGCAGGCTCATACAGGCCAAATTTCTTTAAATAAATGTGCAGCTTACAGTAAATGCAGAGGCTAATGGTATGTTACAGAATGGGATGCCCCAAAGCTGACTTGAGTTCAGTATATATGCACACAGCAGCAGTGTGTTAGCAGGCTCATACAGGCCAAATTTCTTTAAATAACTGTGCAGCTTACAGTTAATGCAGAGGCTAATGGTATGTTACAGAATGGGATGCCCCAAGCAGACTTGAGATCAGTATATATGCACACAGCAGCAGTGTGTTAGCAGGCTCATACAGGCCAAATTTCTTTAAATAACTGTGCAGCTTACAGTTAATGCAGAGGCTAATGGTATGTTACAGAATGGGATGCCCCAAGCAGACTTGAGATCAGTATATATGCACACAGCAGCAGTGTGTTAGCAGGCTCATACAGGCCAAATTTCTTTAAATAAATGTGCAGCTTACAGTAAATGCAGAGGCTAATGGTATGTTACAGAATGGGATGCCCCAAAGCTGACTTGAGATCAGTATATATGCACACAGCAGCAGTGTGTTAGCAGGCTCATACAGGCCAAATTTCTTTAAATAACTGTGCAGCTTACAGTTAATGCAGAGGCTAATGGTATGTTACAGAATGGGATGTCCCAAAAACCAGAGAGCACCTGGCAGGCAGCAGTAAGACTATGCACAGCAAAAGTGTCTTTATCATGCCTAATTTCAATTAGAATAGGTGCAAATGGTTAGGTTCTTAAATAGAGGCTGGTGTAGTCACAGAATGGGATGCCCTAAAAACCAGCAGTAAGTACACCTGGCAGGGACAAGTAGTGCTATGCCCAGCAAAAGTGTCTTTATCAGGCTAATTTCAAATATGATAAGAGCAAATGCTTATATGGTCTTAAACAGAGGCTGCTGTAGTCACAGAATGGGATGCCCCAAATAGGAGTGCACCTGGCAGGGTCCAGTAGTGCTATGCCCAGCAAAAGTGTCTTTATCAGGCCTAATTTCAAATATGATAAGAGCAAATGGTTATATGGTCTTAAACAGAGGCTGCTGTAGTCACAGAATGGGATGCCATGGCAGGGACAAGTTGTGCTATGCCCAGCAAAAGTGTCTTTATCAGGCCTAATTTCAAATATGATAAGAGCAAATGCTTATATGGTCTTAAACAGAGGCTGCTGTAGTCACAGAATGGGATGCCCCAAATAGGAGTGCACCTGGCAGGGTCCAGTAGTGCTATGCCCAGCAAAAGTGTCTTTATCAGGCCTAATTTCAAATATGATAAGAGCAAATGGTTATATGGTCTTAAACAGAGGCTGCTGTAGTCACAGAATGGGATGCCATGGCAGGGACAAGTTGTGCTATGCCCAGCAAAAGTGTCTTTATCAGGCCTAATTTCAAATATGATAAGAGCAAATGCTTATATGGTCTTAAACAGAGGCTGCTGTAGTCACAGAATGGGATGCCCCAAATAGGAGTGCACCTGGCAGGGTCCAGTAGTGCTATGCCCAGCAAAAGTGTCTTTATCAGGCCTAATTTCAAATATGATAAGTGAAAATGGTTATACGGTCTTAAACAGAGGCTGCTGTAGTCACAGAATGGGATGCCCCAAATAGGAGTGCACCTGGCAGGGTCCAGTAGTGCTATGCCCAGCAAAAGTGTCTTTATCAGGCCTAATTTCAAATATGATAAGAGCAAATGCTTATATGGTCTTAAACAGAGGCTGCTGTAGTCACAGAATGGGATGCCCCAAATAGGAGTGCACCTGGCAGGGTCCAGTAGTGCTTTGCCCAGCAAAAGTGTCTTTATCAGGCCTAATTTCAAATATGATAAGTGAAAATGGTTATACGGTCTTAAACAGAGGCTGCTGTAGTCACAGAATGGGATGCCCCAAATAGGAGTGCACCTGGCAGGGTCCAGTAGTGCTATGCCCAGCAAAAGTGTCTTTATCAGGCCTAATTTCAAATATGATAAGTGAAAATGGTTATACGGTCTTAAACAGAGGCTGCTGTAGTCACAGAATGGGATGCCCCAAATAGGAGTGCACCTGGCAGGGTCCAGTAGTGCTTTGCCCAGCAAAAGTGTCTTTATCAGGCCTAATTTCAAATATGATAAGAGCAAATGCTTATATGGTCTTAAACAGAGGCTGCTGTAGTCACAGAATGGGATGCCCCAAATAGGAGTGCACCTGGCAGGGTCCAGTAGTGCTATGCCCAGCAAAAGTGTCTTTATCAGGCCTAATTTCAAATATGATAAGAGCAAATGCTTATATGGTCTTAAACAGAGGCTGCTGTAGTCACAGAATGGGATGCCCCAAATAGGAGTGCACCTGGCAGGGTCCAGTAGTGCTATGCCCAGCAAAAGTGTCTTTATCAGGCCTAATTTCAAATATGATAAGTGAAAATGGTTATACGGTCTTAAACAGAGGCTGCTGTAGTCACAGAATGGGATGCCCCAAATAGGAGTGCACCTGGCAGGGTCCAGTAGTGCTTTGCCCAGCAAAAGTGTCTTTATCAGGCCTAATTTCAAATATGATAAGAGCAAATGCTTATATGGTCTTAAACAGAGGCTGCTGTAGTCACAGAATGGGATGCCCCAAATAGGAGTGCACCTGGCAGGGTCCAGTAGTGCTATGCCCAGCAAAAGTGTCTTTATCAGGCCTAATTTCAAATATGATAAGTGAAAATGGTTATACGGTCTTAAACAGAGGCTGCTGTAGTCACAGAATGGGATGCCCCAAATAGGAGTGCACCTGGCAGGGTCCAGTAGTGCTTTGCCCAGCAAAAGTGTCTTTATCAGGCCTAATTTCAAATATGATAAGAGCAAATGCTTATATGGTCTTAAACAGAGGCTGCTGTAGTCACAGAATGGGATGCCCCAAATAGGAGTGCACCTGGCAGGGTCCAGTAGTGCTTTGCCCAGCAAAAGTGTCTTTATCAGGCCTAATTTCAAATATGATAAGAGCAAATGCTTATATGGTCTTAAACAGAGGCTGCTGTAGTCACAGAATGGGATGCCCCAAATAGGAGTGCACCTGGCAGGGTCCAGTAGTGCTATGCCCAGCAAAAGTGTCTTTATCAGGCCTAATTTCAAATATGATAAGTGAAAATGGTTATATGGTCTTAAATAGAGGCTGCTGTAGTCACAGAATGGGATGCCCCAAATAGGAGTGCACCTGGCAGGGTCCAGTAGTGCTTTGCCCAGCAAAAGTGTCTTTATCAGGCCTAATTTCAAATATGATAAGAGCAAATGCTTATATGGTCTTAAACAGAGGCTGCTGTAGTCACAGAATGGGATGCCCCAAATAGGAGTGCACCTGGCAGGGTCCAGTAGTGCTTTGCCCAGCAAAAGTGTCTTTATCAGGCCTAATTTCAAATATGATAAGAGCAAATGCTTATATGGTCTTAAACAGAGGCTGCTGTAGTCACAGAATGGGATGCCCCAAATAGGAGTGCACCTGGCAGGGTCCAGTAGTGCTTTGCCCAGCAAAAGTGTCTTTATCAGGCCTAATTTCAAATATGATAAGAGCAAATGCTTATATGGTCTTAAACAGAGGCTGCTGTAGTCACAGAATGGGATGCCCCAAATAGGAGTGCACCTGGCAGGGTCCAGTAGTGCTTTGCCCAGCAAAAGTGTCTTTATCAGGCCTAATTTCAAATATGATAAGAGCAAATGCTTATATGGTCTTAAACAGAGGCTGCTGTAGTCACAGAATGGGATGCCCCAAATAGGAGTGCACCTGGCAGGGTCCAGTAGTGCTTTGCCCAGCAAAAGTGTCTTTATCAGGCCTAATTTCAAATATGATAAGAGCAAATGCTTATATGGTCTTAAACAGAGGCTGCTGTAGTCACAGAATGGGATGCCCCAAATAGGAGTGCACCTGGCAGGGTCCAGTAGTGCTTTGCCCAGCAAAAGTGTCTTTATCAGGCCTAATTTCAAATATGATAAGAGCAAATGCTTATATGGTCTTAAACAGAGGCTGCTGTAGTCACAGAATGGGATGCCCCAAATAGGAGTGCACCTGGCAGGGTCCAGTAGTGCTATGCCCAGCAAAAGTGTCTTTATCAGGCCTAATTTCAAATATGATAGGAGCAAATGCTTATATGGTCTTAAACAGAGGCTGCTGTAGTCACAGAATGGGATGCCCCAAATAGGAGTGCACCTGGCAGGGTCCAGTAGTGCTTTGCCCAGCAAAAGTGTCTTTATCAGGCCTAATTTCAAATATGATAAGAGCAAATGCTTATATGGTCTTAAACAGAGGCTGCTGTAGTCACAGAATGGGATGCCCCAAATAGGAGTGCACCTGGCAGGGTCCAGTAGTGCTTTGCCCAGCAAAAGTGTCTTTATCAGGCCTAATTTCAAATATGATAAGAGCAAATGCTTATATGGTCTTAAACAGAGGCTGCTGTAGTCACAGAATGGGATGCCCCAAATAGGAGTGCACCTGGCAGGGTCCAGTAGTGCTTTGCCCAGCAAAAGTGTCTTTATCAGGCCTAATTTCAAATATGATAAGAGCAAATGCTTATATGGTCTTAAACAGAGGCTGCTGTAGTCACAGAATGGGATGCCCCAAATAGGAGTGCACCTGGCAGGGTCCAGTAGTGCTTTGCCCAGCAAAAGTGTCTTTATCAGGCCTAATTTCAAATATGATAAGAGCAAATGCTTATATGGTCTTAAACAGAGGCTGCTGTAGTCACAGAATGGGATGCCCCAAATAGGAGTGCACCTGGCAGGGTCCAGTAGTGCTTTGCCCAGCAAAAGTGTCTTTATCAGGCCTAATTTCAAATATGATAAGAGCAAATGCTTATATGGTCTTAAACAGAGGCTGCTGTAGTCACAGAATGGGATGCCCCAAATAGGAGTGCACCTGGCAGGGTCCAGTAGTGCTTTGCCCAGCAAAAGTGTCTTTATCAGGCCTAATTTCAAATATGATAAGAGCAAATGCTTATATGGTCTTAAACAGAGGCTGCTGTAGTCACAGAATGGGATGCCCCAAATAGGAGTGCACCTGGCAGGGTCCAGTAGTGCTTTGCCCAGCAAAAGTGTCTTTATCAGGCCTAATTTCAAATATGATAAGAGCAAATGCTTATATGGTCTTAAACAGAGGCTGCTGTAGTCACAGAATGGGATGCCCCAAATAGGAGTGCACCTGGCAGGGTCCAGTAGTGCTTTGCCCAGCAAAAGTGTCTTTATCAGGCCTAATTTCAAATATGATAAGAGCAAATGCTTATATGGTCTTAAACAGAGGCTGCTGTAGTCACAGAATGGGATGCCCCAAATAGGAGTGCACCTGGCAGGGTCCAGTAGTGCTTTGCCCAGCAAAAGTGTCTTTATCAGGTCTAATTTCAAATATGATAAGAGCAAATGCTTATATGGTCTTAAACAGAGGCTGGTGTAGTCACAGAATGGGATGCCTCACAGCAGACTTAAGATCAGTTCAGTATATATGCACAGTTAGTTACTATAAGCAGCCTGAAAACGCTAACAAAGCCTGTCAGCCAGCTAGTAACACTCAGGCTGGATGAAAAAAAAAAAAATCTCCCTGTCACAGCCTCCGTTTTTTCCTACCTTTCCCTGGCTTTCTGTCTGTCTCCTGTCTGTCTCCTGCCTGTCTCCAGCCTGTCCCTGTCTGTCCCTGCCTGTCCCTGCCTGTCTAACTGTCTGTCCCTCAGCTACACAGCGTTCTGTCTCTCACGAATGCAATAGAGAAATGAGGAAAAGCAAGATGGCCGCCGTTAAATACCGCTGTGTGACGTCACCGGGCTTGCTGGCTGCTGATAGGCTGCATGTGACTGCCCCAGCTTGCACTGGCGCGGGATACATGTCCAGACATGTCCCGTCCGCCATCTTAGAATGCCTGTAAATGTAAATGAATGGATGTTAAAGGAAAACTTCGAGTGATCGAATCGCGGGGAAATTCGGATTCGATCCGAATCGAATTTTTCCTGAAATTCGGATCGAATCCGGGTTCGTCCGGATCGATTCGCTCATCCCTAGTACTAACTAACCAAATCCTTCTGCTATTACAATTATAGCTATCAAAGTTAATATTGAAGGAGTTCAAGCCAAATGTATTATGTGTTTTCGTTTAAACAAAGGGGAGGCAACAATCTAGCATGCATACATGCATTTCTGATTGTGGCTCGGCCAAATGTCATCTACATGTCTGCTACTTAACCCCATAATGACATTAACCCTTATGCGTGTTCATTTCTCAAGACATATGTTGTAAAAGTATGTTTGCCAAACAAGTAATTGTACTCACCATCGCAGCTGTGGCTAGGGACCATGCTGCTGGGGGTTCCTGGAGCTGGGGTGGGGAGTATGGTGACGGGGTCCATCTGCGTGGAAACATCTGTGTAGACAAAAACACAACAGAAAACGTCATAAGCTTGGTCCCTGAATATTATTCTTCCACATCCATCTGTTTTTGGTCTGATATAAATCAAGCAAACAAGGTTTTACACATATTTCGAAGACATTAGCATAGTATTTAGTGGTTCATGAGGTCAGCTGTATAATTTAAGTAGGCCACATGGACCACTCAATACCATTATACGGTTTTACAGACCTTTTTGCTACACATTGCCAGTGCAATGCAAATTACAGAATTTAAATTGACATTAACATATTTATATTTTAGTCTTGCACATGTGGTAGCAAAACAAAGTGCACATTTGCTAACACATTTGCTATGCCCAAGTGCAAGCTCTGCTGCATAGCTGCTGGAGGTGCCGGCACTATGATGCCCTGAAAAACAGATAATGATGGCACAGGATATTTAACACAGCACAGATTCAACCTGGAACAGACAAACAACAATTAGAAATGCACTCACCAGGGGATGAGCTGCCGCTGGTATCCCAGGGAGGACTCTGAGGTGGAGGCGTGGAGCCTCTACTCCTCACAATCGGCCCAGAAGATCCCAAAGCAGATGGGCCACCCTCCTCCCTCTCACTTACTGATCCTTGAGGGAGTGTGGGCGAGTCCATGTCCTCCTCCCCACTTGGACTCCCCACTTGAGAGTGGCCACAAGGGTTTTGAGACTCAGCTGAGTCCGACTGTGAGGAGCTGAGGCTCCATACTGCCCTCCCCCCAGCAGCACGCTCCTCTGGGGCATCATCCCCTACCTCCCCTGGGTCCTCTAGATGGGACTGACGATAGGGACCCTCCCCCGCAGAATCATCCGAGTCCACCACTCTTGTGCAGGGGAGGTATTCCTTTCCGTGTTTCCCCAGGGGAGGACGCTTATCTGCATAGAGGAGAAAAAAAAAAAGGACACATCAAAAAAATACCTAAACTACAACTAGATTATCTTTATTACAAACATGTAGTGATGTTACACTTACCTGAGGCATGGGCATCATAGAGCATACAGACCACTTCTGTATGATGGAACGGACGGTCAAATGTGTCTTAAAGTGCCGGGACACGCTGGCTTGCGCCTCCAACACTATGCGGCTTTTTGCACTACGGGCATAGTCGTACTCCTTGACACAAAAGTCCTAAAAAAACAATAAAAATAAGCCAACAAATCAATACATGTACGTATCTGTGAGAACACATACAAAAAATATATAAAATACTCACTTTAACAACTTGACCATTCACCCGAGGATCCACCCTCTTTCAGGACTTCTTGGGGCATGGGGGGGGGGGAACAGGGGATGTTGAAGGGCCAGGGGGGGGGGGGGCGGGCTCAGAATCTGAGGAATAGCTGGGGAGAGGTCTGGCAGGGCGTCTAGGCCGCATGATGGATCCTCGTAGGTGGAAAGCAAAAACGAAAGTGAAAGCAAAAAATCTGACACGCCTCGCATTAATAATATGCTAACATACGCCTATGATATCGCTAGGATACGCAAAGGTTAAAATAGCTTCAGTATAACAAGGTCAGCCGCTCCATACACACGCTAAAATTTATTGGATTATCTTGCCTAATTTGTGTTTGGTACGTAATTACAGAGATAGTAACCCATACATTAAGACCTCTTTAGATATAGATATGTGAATGTGTTATAAAAATGACTACAAAAATAGGTTGGGATACATTAGAATGCTTCAATAATGTAAGGGGGAACAATGTGTTTCACAATCTAATTAATTAACTAATGGGTTAATATTAACTTTAACTATGGTTTCAAGGTCATGCTAGTGCACTCAGATGCACGAAAATGATTGCCGCTTATTCAACAACAGCGAGTCTTGGCGTTACAAGGAATTTCATGGCCAAAAAAAAACCCACCTATATCAAAAGCACAGCGCCACAGCCAGCGACAGGTAGCGACTGGGCATAGTGACTGGCCCTCCCCGCACTAAACCAGATTCAACAAGAAATTTCTAGGAAAGAGCGTGGGCGCTGTTTTTTGGCTGACTGCGGCATAGAGCGCCAGACACGGTTACATAAAAGTGATTTTTTGTGGTGGAAACTAAAATTAACAACTGGAAAAATAATGGGAATGACATTGGGGTAGGGGTGTGAGTTTAACATTTAAGTGCCACACTACAAATTAACTTTTCCAAACCAAAAATAAAAACATTAAGAAACATTACATACACTTCAGGAATAATGTCTAACACATTTGTATTTTGAAAACTAACCAAAAAAAAAAAAAAAAATGCAATTTGAGCCTCTGCCATAGAAATGTATGGGAGAGCGCCAGGTAGCGAGCGTTAATACCTGGCGCTCGGCAAGGCTGAACGCAGGCGCTGTTCGCTGAGGTTGAGATCATGTTGAATTCAACGCTACATAGCGTTTTCCCAGTCGCTACACACGATCGGCTTCATAAATGTGTAATTGCGTATTTGAGCCGGCGTTCTTGTGCCGATACCTCTCGCTACCTGTCGCTAAAGAATCACTACCTGGCGCTATCCTTTCATGAATAAGGGCCTAAGTGTGGATTACGTCGCTCCTCGGGGTATGTCGTACATACAAGCTGCACCCCTTGCCTATGGCCATCCTGGCATGACCCAGAAAACTATTTGACTGGAACCCTGCTAAGCGCTTTCACTGGGAACAGGTACATTCACATTCAAAGTACAAGCTACTGTAACTCTGTATAGTTTCAGTGTTTGTAACTTTTCCCCAATCCCAAACTTTAAAAAAAATTTTTAGGGGTCTGTCCACATAAAAAAATGAAAAATATCTAAAATAACCTTTTTTCCCCTCCAATAAAATTACCAGATGTAGTGTCCACGGCTGTTCTTCATTTACTGGCCAGCCTGTGATGAGCAACCGCCCTCTCCAGGAAGCCCCTAGCGACACCGCCTCCATTGCAATAAATGGATTGGGTGTGCTCAGGGCCAAATTATGAGGGGGCGCAATGGGCGCGTGCCCCGGGCCTTCACGACTTGCCCTACAAAGGGGGCCTCCACCAACCTTTGAGTCATGGTCTGGTCTAGGAGGCTTTTCAGTCTTTGGGATGAAGGGCTGGCAACAAAGCTATCGGTGGCAGTGGGTCCCCCGCACCGGGACAAGCCTTTTTTTGTTTTTGCAAACCTGTAGCCAAAGCCACCACAGGGCAGGACGGAGAGTCTAGAGCAGCAAAGTTGCTGTCAGCAATGCTACAGTGATGGGTGCAGAGCTGTCACTGCACATAAGCCACCAAACACAGCCGCTGGCAGCTCAATGCAGGGAACTGTTTTCTGCTGGACCAGCCGGGTGACTACACTACCCCCCACCCAGAATGGCAAAGCAGGAGAAAAAAAATACTGTATCTGGGGCCTCCACCAGATTTTGTGCCCAGGGGCCTCCACCACACTTAATCCAGCCCTGGATGTGCTGGGGGTCACTTAGATTGGAGGGGGGAGCAGACGCTTGTGCTGGAGAGGGTGACGTTTCATCTGGAGCTCACTGGTGGTTAGAGGACGGTTATTGTAGGGGCCTGGGTATAACTAGGAACACGTTAATTAACTAATAAGAATCCCTTTAAACAGAGTTAACCATACATAAAGCTATTTTGTGGTTTCTACCCATGGAAGTGCATTGGGAGAGCCATACCCTAAACTAGACTCAAGATGGCAGTAGTGGGTTTAGGCCATAGACTAACATTAGACCATAGGCTATAATGGGGATTGTTCTAGAACAGGGGTACTCAACTACTTTCAGTGGAGGTCCACTTACCAGGGTCTGCCGTGGGATGAAGGTCCGGGGGGGTGTAAGTAAGTGTGCCAGCCCGGACAGGACGAGCGCGCCCAGGCGCATCAAGCGCTGGAAGCGGCGGCTATATAGAACAAACCATGGCGGCGCACGCTTTTCATACACATATTGGCGGGGAATTATCTCAGGCTCGACCCAGGAGCTCCGGAACATGGCTCACACCAGGGCGCAAACCGAACCAGCCACCGAACGGCGCGCTCTCACCGTGCACAATATCCAGCCAGCCTGACTATTGAGTCCAGGGCAGCCGCGGGAGGAGGAGACAGCGCGTCATCAAGCGGCGCCCGAACAGGGGACCACAGGCAATGTTCCCTGTAAGCCGGAGCAGCAGCTGTGCGGAGTAGCGAGGGAGCCGGGCAATGCCCGATGAAAGGTGGGCAATCGGGAAAAAGTACGATAAAAACACTGGTACATCTACTATAAAAAGCAAAGCGCATTAAACAAAAAGATATAACATTATATTTAGTTTAGTAGATGCAATAGGACAACTAAAGTCTTATGTCAAGTGAGCACAAATATGATAAATATTGGGGAAAGCAACAATGATGGGCCCCCTAACTCTCTGAGCCCCAATGGAGTCGCACCCCCTCAGCACGGGGTTGCCTCCTATTGGAATCAATGGGACTGTCTGACTTTGGGCCTGTCAGGGCCTCATTTGAAAAAGAAACAAGAATAAAAATGCAGATATTAACTGTGCATTAGAAGGTTATGTGCTGTTTTTTATAGATCAGATTTATTGGAATGCCCTGCACTTTCCATTTCCAGGCTGCACTCCTTCCACCTGTGTCCTTATGCTGGACCAAGAGGATGGTGACAACATTCTGTGTGAGCCTAGAGCTGGATTTAAGGTTCATGCTGCCCTATTAATGCTAATGCCCCCCATAGGCAGTTGGGGGCATGGCACTGTGACACATAGCACAAACTGAGGGAGCCAGCACTAGAGAGAAAGATGGAGGGAATGTGGAAAAAGAGAGAAAGGTGGAGGGAATGTGGGAAAGAGAGAAAGATGGAGGGAATGTGGGAAAGAGAGAAAGATGGAGAGAATGTGGAAAAAGAGAGAAAGATGGAGGGAATGTGGGGAAGAGAGAAAGATGGAGGGAATGGGGGAAAGAGAGAAAGATGGAGGAAATGTGGGGAAGAGAGAAAGATGGAGGGAATGTGGGAAAGAGAGAGAGATGGAGGGAATGTGGGAAAGAGAGAAAGATGGAGGGAATGTGGGAAAAAGGTGGAGGGAATGTAGAAAAGAGAGAAAGATGGAGGGAATGTGGGAAATAGAAAGATGGAGGGAATGTGGGAAAGAGAGAAAGATGGAGGGAATGTGGGAAAGAGAGAAAGATGGAGGGAATGTGGGAAAAAGGTGTAGGGAATGTAGAAAAGAGAGAAAGATGGAGGGAATGTGGGAAATAGAAAGATGGAGGGAATGTGGGAAAGAGAGAAAGATGGAGGGAATGTGGAAAAAAGAGAGAAAGGAGGGAATGTGGAAAAAGAGAGAAAGGAGGGAATGTGGAAAAAGAGAGAAAGGAGGGAATGTGGAAAAAGAGAGAAAGGAGGGAAGGTGGAAAAAGAGAGAAAGGAGGGAAGGTGGAAAAAGAGAGAAAGGAGGGAAGGTGGGAGAAGAGAGAAAGGAGGGAAGGTGGGAGAAGAGAGAAAGGAGGGAATGTGGGAGAAGAGAGAAAGGAGGGAAGGTGGGAGAAGAGAGAAAGGAGGGAAGGTGGGAGAAGAGAGAAAGTATTGTAGAATAGAGAGAAAGGAGGGGATGTGGGAGAAGAGAGAAAGGAGGGAAGGTGGAGAAGAGAGAAAGGAGGGAAGGTGGAAAAAGAGAGAAAGGAGGGAAGGTGGGAGAAGAGAGAAAGGAGGGAAGGTGGGAGAAGAGAGAAAGGATGGAAGGTGGGAGAAGAGAGAGAGGAGGGAAGGTGGGAGAAGAGAGAAAGTATTGTAGAATAGAGAGAAAGGAGGGGATGTGGGAGAAGAGAGAAAGGAGGGAAGGTGGAGAAGAGAGAAAGGAGGGAAGGTGGGAGAAGAGAGAAAGTATTGTAGAATAGAGAGAAAGGAGGGGATGTGGGAGAAGAGAGAAAGGAGGGAAGGTGGAGAAGAGAGAAAGGAGGGAAGGTGGAGAAGAGAGAAGGTATTGTAGAATAGAGAGAAAGGATGGGGTTTGAAAAAGAAAAAGGATAGAATGTGGAAAAGAGACAAAGAATGGAAAGTGGAAAAGAGAGGGATGAGAAAGGGAATGCGGAAAACGAAAAAAAGAAGGAGCAGACACAGAAAAGAGAAAAAGAAAGGGAAGACTGAATAAGGCAAAGTGGAAAGGTGACAGAGTAGAAAATAAGTGAAATATGTGATAAGTGGGGGTTGGAACTTAGGATAGATATGACCTGTGTCCTCCAGCATTACATACACACATTTAGCTGAGGCATGCTGCCTGCAACATGGCTGCCCACATTCAGTACCTGCTGTTGCTGGACTTGCTGGTGTTGGTGCCTGACACAGCCGACATGCTGCATGATGAGCTGGGCAGGGGAAGGGGCTGCAAGGAAGCTGCCATCCTGCCAGACTCCATGCACTGGCCACCACGAGGTCTCATGTCGCCCCCCCTCCTTGATCAGGGTGTGAGGTGAAGAGGATGCCGTGTTTACTTCTCCCCCCCCGCTGCCATCCTCCTCCCCCTCTCTTCTCAGTGCAACTCGATACATTTGACAGTCAAGCACCTGGCTGTCTGTGTGGATGGTTGCGCTGAGGCTGTTCATTAAATAAAGTTCTAGCAGCGCGCTGCTCCTCGTCAGAGGCAGTAGACCAGCAGGGGGAATGGGGGCGGGGACTACACGCCGCTCCGCTCAGCCAATGCTGCGGCGGCAGCGACAGATGGGGGAGGGATGCAGGGCCCCACTGAGCCACCAATGGAAAAAAAATGACAGCTGCGCGATGTGCGCGGACGCCGGGCAGAGCTGCGCGCCCGGGGAGCTGGCGGTGCGCGGCCGCGCTCCCGCGCACCTTACAGGGAACACTGACCACAGGCGGGGGCCATCGCCACAGTCCGGCCCTGGGCAGCGGTCTGGACAAATGGCGTCTGCGGTCCGGATTCGGACCGCGGTCCGCCATTTGAGTACCCCTGTTCTAGAAGGTGAAGTCAGAAGGGTTGTTATCAGGAGGTAGAGTAGTAACATAGTTATAACTTGAAAGGTAGTGATTGGTTAGAGGGTATAGAAACCAACCTATCAGATGTTGGACATGAGGCTGAACATGTGATAGAAGGTTCTGGAAGGAAGTGAGAAGGGATATAGGGAAGCCCCACCCCCCCTGGGGGCTGAATTGTAAGAGGAGCAGGAGCACAGACTCTAACAGAGAGAGGAGGGAGAGATCCATCAAAGGACATTATTCTCTTTGGGAAGCAATGCTTTACAATTGTACCTGACTATGGACAGTACCAGAGCTGTAACTGGATGGATTTATTGGACCTGTTCCGTGTTTGCTGTTTGCTTGTGGATTAAATAAAGAGGAACTCTGCTTTCATCTACCAGACTGCTGTACATCTTTCCAAGCGGAAAGAGTGAGTACTAACCTTACCCACAACTCTAACCCTTACCTACTCACAACATACATGCAGATCACCCTGGGCCCAGAAGAACCTGCTCCCTGCCGTCACCCTCCGGACACCCCCGTGCGTAAGGTCTACATTGTGTTATCAAATAATTTATCAGAAAATTTAAGATATTTGATTATTAGGCTAAAATGGTCTAATAGACACCCATTTGAGCAGAGTTCATTTGCCAATTATATACATTACATACATACAAAGTAATACTTCTGTGAATATATCATATGGACCTCAATTGCTGTGTGTGATCTAAACTACACAAGCAAGCAGAAAGAATCACAGGACTGCAACTACCTTAAGCTGACCATTTTATCATAGGGATACATTTGGGATACTCAAATTGCGTGGAGACAGCTGAACAAAGTGCTAGCTTAATACTGGATAGTGACAACATTGGTCACACATGACACAATGCTGTCACAATTTATGAAGCACTATCGCGAAATTGTTAATATATATTAAAAATCCATGTAAACCTGTCGGCTAATGAGAGGAGGGGTCACTTATACACCCAAACTGAATAAAACTCCCGCCAAGTTTGTGGTTTATTCTCTTATGGTAGGAATAAAATCCAGGGGGTGACAGGTTTAGCCTATCGGGGTGACGGAGCCTGTCACCCCAGATGCCCTTTTCCTTTCATTAAAAAAAAAAGAGAAACAAGCCTGGCTGGACATTTCTTGGTGCAGGGTGTATAAGTGACCTCTGCTCCGGCCATCCAGTATATTTATATGGATTTTTATCATTAAAGTGGACCAACACCCAGGATTTTGACTATCCTGGGTTTTGGTCCACTTCGGCGGGGCACCCCGATCGGGGGTGCCCCGCTGTGTGAAACCCCCCAGAAACCCCAATAAACTCACCTCTCCCCGCTCCCACGTGACTGCCCGGTCCAATCCCCGCCAACGTCCAGGCGGGGAACAGGAACGTCCAAGCGGCTTCCGCCGCCGCCGCCTTCCTCGCGTCACTTTCGGTGCGCGTGCCCGTGCCGGCCATTCACAGACGGCCGGCGCGGGGGCGCGCACGTCTAGAGGGGCGCGAGGGAGGCGGTGGGGGCGGAAGATAAGGTAGGTGATTTGGGGTGTTTGGGGGGGGTTTCACCCCGCGGGGTGGGAGGTGATCGGCCCGGGAATCTTATAGATTTCCGGGCCAATCACCTCTCGGTGTTGGTCCACTTTAAGCCAATTTTTGCGATAGTGCTTAAAGCATCCCAAATTTGTTCCTCTGAAAAAATGGAATGCTACCCTTACGCCATGTTCTTGGCTGGAAAACTTGCAGAAAATTTTATCACCCTGTGGAATATGTCGCCGCTATATAAATAAAGATTATTATTAATATTATTATCAAGGACCTGTCCCATCCTGATTATATTCTGTTCCATATTGGTCAGGTCAAGGAAATCCAGTAGGCACAATTGAAACAAGTAACTGCATGTCAACTGCAGTGGTAGTAGTGGTAAAACATACTTTAATATTATATTTATGTCCTAATAAATCTTATATTAAAGTTTCTTAGTAGTTATACAGTGGGGACCTTTTGCCCCCTTTTTCTTTTTATATTAGGTCTGCCTTGAGGAAGTGACGCTTGGCTCGTCACGAAACTCGTTGGTTTGGGCGGGGGGATCCCCTCTTGGCGGTGGCATTGCATCTTGGATACGTGAGGTCTCATTACTGTTGGTACTGTACATGTTTACATCGGTCTGTTTTTATCCTTACCTGGCTGGTCCTCTTGAGGAAGCAATTTATTAGTAATTAGCCTGATTTCCATGCCTGATTTCCATGCCTGATTTCCATGCCTAAGCCTGATTTCCATGCCTATTTTTTTTAAATACTGTTGAAATACAGAAGAGAAACAACACGCCTTGAAAGTCTTTTCTGAAATCCTAGCCGAAAGTACGTCGCACAGAATGAGCCGCAAGTCATGTCAAATTGAAAATGAAGAATGGATTTGCCATATCTGAAGTGGGAGCTTTGCCAGCACTTTCCCTATTTAATGCTGAAGACAGGAAATGTTCAGTCAGTCTCAGAGGGCAGGAAGGAATTCTTTAACAGCAGGATGTTTGCATAAATTCCTCCCTTGCTTTATTATGATGCTTGGCCCTTTAACTGGCTTATGAAACCCAGCTGTGACAGATTACCTGACCATTAACACTTTTTTTTCTTTTTTGCAGCAGTTTTTTTTAACACTAAATGCTGTCTTATTTATTGTTCTCTTCCATTCTGGGGCACCACTAGTAGCAACGCATGGGTTAATCTCAGCCGTAGGCAGGGACTGCAAAATTGGGCTATATATGGCAGACTGTGGCAGGTCTTTTCTTGCAGGTCTTTTCTTGCAGTCGCAAGGGACTGTGAAGATGTCTGGATTTCTCTTTTTTAGTACAGTGCTGAACTGGAGACTCTGCCTGTCTCCCAGCCCCTCACCAGCTGCAGTTAGATGCCTGAAGTCGGTTTCCAAGCCGATAGCATGGGATCGTACAGAGCGAGGGGAGCGCGCATGGGTACAGGTAAGCACGGCGGGGCTCGTCTGACTGAGTCTGAGCCCTGAGGATCAGGAACCCACTCCAGCTGATCGCTGGGACTTGCATGGTGGCCCTGCTGTGTGCCTCACATTGAACCCTCGTTCCCTCTACCCAGGGCCAGCGCCAGCACAGGACAAACCTGGGCAACTGGCATCTTCAGGGGCCCACTCAGGCTCACACTTGGCCATGGTATTATTTTACAGTGGACCCGAACCACTGAATGCTGGGTGTTGTGCAGACCTGCTCATGGCTGACCTCAGCAACAGGGATGATCAGCAACAATGGAGAAGGTGGCATGGAATGGAGGGCAATTGATAGAAGCTCAGAAGGTGGCGAGAACCAGGTGACAGCTGACAAGGACTGGAGGGCAATCTGCAGCAGGAGATGTTTGTGGCAGCAGAGCTGAGCGGTGACATCACGTGACTCACTACTTTGGGGCCTACTAAGACTCCCATGCCCAAGGGCCCCCACAAACCCGGAGCCGGCCCTGCCTCTACCCCCTGGGTCATCACCCACCCTGGCCACTGTCTGCCTTTCCTATGACTGCTGCTGGTGGGCTGAGCTATATGGCTGGGTTCCCGTGTCAGTGTGTGTGTGTTTTGTGTTTATTACATTCCATGACACCCTGAGAGAAAGGCAGCCATGACGCTCAGAGCTCATTCAGAGCTTGGTGCCAGCTTTTGGGGAGGGGGGCCTCGCCATGTGGGGCCTGGCCAGCATCCATGCATCCTGTCTATTGGCAGATTCAAGAAGAGGTAGGGCCGGCTGCTCCTGCAGCATCGGTGTGGGCGTGGCTTCACCCGCTCTGGCCTGACAGTAATGGACAGGAGAAGGGGTCAGGGCAACCGCATTTGCGAGGTCTGTGGCCCCGCCCTCCTCCTCACTAACAGTATGAGGCACCGCCATCTTGTGCAGTGCCGGAAGGCCCTGCTGCATTTCAAGATCATCGATTGCCAGCTTCTGCACTGCCTCCCTGTTCCTGGTTGAGGATTGGTTCCAGTGCAGCTACCGCCTTATGGTTTCCGTGGTCAGGTAGGGCTCCCTTTGGGGGAAAAGCCTTTTGACTTGTACTGATTCCTTAGGAATCTGACATTTGCTTATGTTGTTGCTGTATCCTTGGCTAGTGGGTTGGTTTCAGCTGCAGTGAGGTTGCTCTATCAGGCAGAATGGTGTGGGAACTGGCTCGGCGCCCCATTATCCCTACTTCAGATAGTCTGGCCTTAAGAGACCCAGCAGATAGAAGGTTGGACCAGCTGGCCAGGCATGAGCTCTCCATGGTGGGGTCGGCCATGCGCCCAGCTTGCGCCATGTCCATGGCTGCTACAGCAGGTAAGGTCTGAATGAAGCAGCAGAAAAAGCATTTGCGACATGGAGGTTTGCGTTTCTCTGCATTTCATTTGAACTCCTTCACTATTGAGGTCTTCAGAAACATTGTGCTGGCTATGGACGACTTGGTGCGTCTGGTGACTAGGGGGCTGGCCTTGTTGGTCACCTGGCTGAAACAGTGGTCGACCGACACTGCTTCGAAGAAGACGCTTTCTGTCCTCCCCTTTGCGGTGGGCCATCTTTTTGTTGAGCCTCTGAATGACCTGGTCCAAAAGGCCAGGGGTTTGAACCCATGGTGGAGGCTTCCCAGATGACCCTCATGTTGAAGGTGACCTATTTCTAGTGGCAATCACCTCCATCCGGTGGGTTTCAGAGCTGGCAGCACTCTCGATCACCCTTTTTGGTGCTGCATGAAACAAGGCGGTGTTTCATGTGAAGCAGGAATTTTTGCCCAAGGTGGTCTGTCCCTTTCAACTTAATCAGGAGATAGTGCTACCCATCTTATGCCCACGTCCCACTCGTCATAAGGAGAAACTCCTGCATTCCCTGACGTAGTCAGGGCATTAAAGTATTACTTGACTGCTACCCGAGAGCTACATAAGATGGAGGTCTTGGTATGCAAGGAGGTGACCTGGTCGTCTCTCCACAGCTTTTGGTGTCAGTGCCGTTGTTCTTGGTTATAATTGTGCAGTTGATTGTTGCCTGTTCTGGCACGATTACATCGTTAATGAGGATACTGCTTTGGGACCTCCCACGCGTTGCTATTAGTAGTGCCCTGGAATGGAAGAGATGAGGAAAAAGGAAATTTGTGTTCTCAACGATAATTTTTTTCTCATCTGCTTCCATTCCTAGGCACCACACCCGCACTACTGTTGTGTTACAACTGCATTGGTGGCGGTTGATGCCTTCTACATGTTTTAGTTTTGATGCACTGATTCTAGTTGTGTGCATTATGCACAGGTTAGCATTCTCCCCTGCCGGGGCTGTGGCTGATCTGTTTTTTAATTAACTGAGGATATCTCACCACAGCCTGCCTTATATAGGCTGGGAGGAGCTAGTTTTTTTTCTATCTTGCAGTCCTCACCTACGGAAGAGATTAACCCACCCGTTGCTACTAGTGGTGTCCCGGTATGGAAGCAGATGCGAAAAGACCGGTGAGTACACAAATTTCCTTTTTTCCTCTTAATGTATTCCTGATGCTGCCAACATTGTAATCAGCACCTCTCCGGTGGGACCTGTGTCATTTATTACACCCTCATTGCAAAGGACTCTTCTAACTGAGCTAATGAAACCAACATGGATCAGGTTTAGGTCTCTGTTCAGCACAGGGCTCATGGCAATTTAGACACCTCGCAGTTACAGTCTACTTCTATAATTGCAAAAGGATGAGGCTAGAGGAAACATTTAGAGGAAAAATAAACGTCTGTAGTAGGTAAATCAAACATTTATTTATGCATAATGTCTGTATGTCTGGCCATCAGACCCAAGAGGGACATTGCTGGAGGAGGAGGGACAGATGGATTCCAAAGAAAGATGCTAAATTAATACCCTTCATAGCAGTAGAACCTCCGGCCTCTGACCAGAAGTTGTGGATTTCCTAGGGTATAGGTGGGCTGGTTTTTGCAAGACCTCCATACAGGGCTGCCATCTGGAAGTTCCGGGCTCCACACAGCAGCAATGTCTGGGCCCCCCTTATAGCGAATGTGTGATGGCTTGGCCCCAGTTTAAACTGTGCTTCTGGCCCCAAGGCAGCCAGGCTTACCTCAAAATCCAGACCATATAGGAAACAAAAACTCAAAGGACCCAGCCATCGCATTATATGTTATAGGAGCCCAGACACGATATAGTCCGTGTATAGACTGGGTCCCTTTATAACCTATACCCAATTTAGAAAATGGTAAAGACATGGGATTTTTTTTTACAATTTAGCCATGACCTCTGCCATGCCCAAAAAGGGGAACACCACCTAAGAATTTCACCCGCTGGGGTGTTGTTCCTCTTAGACTGATCCAGGTTTTGTTCCACTTTAACTTTAGCGCCTGGGGGCATTAGGTGATTGTGTTTCAAGGGACATTGAAAGCCCCCCCCCCTTGATTGAGGCTGGTTTTCTAATAGATGGGGAAATTAAAGTCTCTTTGCTTAGAAATACTTTAAAGTGTCATAAACGGCAACAAAACATAGCCCATAAAAATACAACTGCAACTGCAACGCATCCCATAGAAGTCTATGGGAAACGCAGGTAAAGTGCAATACCTGCAATATCTGCGGTGGGTTGTGTTGAAAGGGCCATAATCGCCGCTGGCTCCCCACCGCTGTCCCAGCCTCCTTCCTCCGTTCAGGCACTGCAGCCAGGTGCTCGCACTGTCCTGGGGAATAGGAAACAATGGATAGACAGGGCAGCATGTAATGCGGCCACTGCATGCATCAGTGGCACAGCGCAGCACACAATTTTATGCTGCACTGTGCCGCGTCTATGCATTTCCATTGCAATAGATGTGAAAATGTAGAGCGCGAAAGAGGCCTAACCCTTGAAGGGCTATTTTTCGCTCTCTTCCCCTACATGGTGGCTCTATGTCCTGCCCTACTCTGCCACTGCACTCCTCACCATCCACGGCTCTGCATTACTGCCTGAGATGATATCCAGGAGCCTTGACGGGTGATTCCACTTTAAAAGTGTCCATTATTGTGCTAAAATGATTTCCTCAAAGTGATGAGCTTATCTGTTGTTTTTTTTTTCTTTTTTTGTTTGTGTTATAAAAGAAAATGCTTTCTCTAGCAACTGTAAACAAACTGGTGTGTGATGTACTGAGCAGAGACTTCCTGACTCTGGCTTTAAAATCATCGGAGCGACTGAGGCATAGACTGAGGACGCTCCACATTCCTGAGCTCACAGGTTTAACCCCTTCTGCTCTAATTTCTTCAGGTGAGGGCATCACAATCTCGTGTTTCAGTAGCTAAAGGGTTACTGGCAGCTTTCTCACCTGGGGAAGTCTGCTACCTGCTTGATATTTCCAAAGCTGCTGATAAGCTCACCTGTTACAGTGGAAGAATTCTGGGAATTGTAGGCAGAAGAGCTTTACTCAAGGCTAGTAATTCCACTCTGACTTTAGCCACATAAATATAAAAAACTGGGAAACAGCATGTTGATAAGTAGATCACTGGTGCTGAGGCACAATCCTATCAAACATCTTACATTCCAAAAAAAGAAAACAGGCAGAACACCAAAAACCTTACATAAATGAAGTTTTCCTTTAAGCCACGCCCGGGGCCCCAGCACAGGGCAAAATCTTGAAATCCATGAGACTCAGCTCCTCTGTGGTGGAGGGGCACTGTGCTGTGTCCCCTGTCTGGGAGGTGCGTGGAGGCCTGGGGCTACTGCTATAATGACTTCAGTCATGCTGCAGTACACCACACTCACCATCAGGGCTGGTTAGCATTATGCCAGGTCTGACTTGGCAGCACTGCTGCGTCATTTATTAATCATTAACCCTTTAATTGCCAAGCAAGCAAGACTCCAGGACCAGATGGTCTTCACTCAAGAGTTCTTAAAGAACTCAGCTCAGTTATTTTATCACCTCTGCTCTGGATCTTTAAAGACTTAAAGACTTAGAGGCCGATTCATTAATAGCGCCAGGTAGCGCCAGATGAGCGACTGTAGCGTGATTTTTTCAGCGCCAGCCAGTATTCGCTGTGCTTGGCCGGCGTTAGCTTGTTGACAGCGACTCAGTCGGTGTGCGGTAATGTTGAATACGGGCTGGGGGGTCGCTGTTTCACAGGTTCAGCGTTGTATGTGAGCGCCTGACAACGAATGGCCAGAGCGAATGGCTAGCTTCATATTCATTACAAAATCACGCTCCGAATTTGCTGTCGCTGTCCATTCCTTGTTTAAACCCCAGAGCGCTGGCGGCGATGTGTATTAACTAGTTTTTAACCCCTAAACAACCATATTTTTTTATTGTAACATTATACGTGTTTTTATAATCATTTTGTAATATGAATACATTAATCTCAGACCTGTTAGATCAATTCTGCACAAATTTTTTTTACATTTTTTTTTTACTTTAAAAATAAATCCTAACATTGCAGAAGTGGTCTCCGAATTTTTGACATTAAAAAAAAAAAAAATATTACCAATTAATTATGATTAATTATAGATTGCTCCATTGAAATGCATTGGACATCGCCAGGGAGCGACAGGTCATACCTGGCGCTGTGAGGGAATTTGCAGCGGCGCGGTTCTGTCCAGGCTTCATGATGAATGCCGTGCTAGCCGTCGCTCTCGCCGGCGCTAGCCTCATTTTGCTTGATAAATGCGTCATTGTGACCGCCGCCGGGCGTACTTGAGTCGGTAGTCGCCGTTAGCTGCCGCTACCTGGCGCTCGTCAGACACTACCTGGCGCTAGCCCGTGATAAATAAGGGCCAAAATTAACAAATTATATAGTGCCAAGGGATTGGTGCAACACACATGTGGTGGCTCTCGGTCTTCTCCCAGTAATTATAGATTTGTAAACTTAAAATCCATTGTGGAAAAATTGCTTGAGTCACTCCTAAGGGATTACATACAGGATTATGTGACTATGCATAATGTTGTGAGTGACAACCAGCACATTTGTAACAAGGACAGAAGCTGTCAGACCAACCTGATTGGCTTCTATGAGGAGGTGAGTAGAAGCCCAGACAGAGGGGCGGCTGTAGATATAGTTTTTCTGGATTTTGCAAAAGCATTTGACACTGTCCTCCATAGACGCTTATTGGGGAAATTGAAGCCTTTTAGAATATACAGTCTGTGACTGGATCAAAAAGTGGCTGAAGGAGCTGTTGCAGAGTGTTGTGGTTAATGATAGCCACAATGAATGTAAGCAGTGTACACCAGGGCTCGGTGCCAGGCCCACTGTTATTCAACTCGTTTATAATTGATATAGAAGATGGAATTAATGACACTGTCCCATTTTTGCAGATGACCTGATATGTAGCACAGTGCAGTCTACTGAAGATACTTCAGGCTGACTTTGAGTGTCTGGGCATCTGTTTAGCAAATGACGTTCAATGTGGAGAAGTGTAAAGTTATGCACTTGGGGTCTAATAAATCTGCAGACATCATATGTTCTTGGGGCTAGAAGAGTCAATAGTTGAGAAGGATCTGGGGGTACTGGTAGACCACAGGCTAAATAACAGTATGCAATGCCAAGCAGCTGCTTCTAAGGCCACCAAGATATTATCATGTATTAAAAGAGACATAGAATCATGGGTTAGAGATGTAATATTACCTAGACACTGGTGCATCCTCATCTGGGTACCTTTCCTACCATTGAGTTCTTAACTAAACATGGATATCATCCAAGAAAGATTAAATAATTTAAATGTGAATAAGACTCCAGGACCAGATGGTCTTCACTCAAGAGTTCTTAAAGAACTCAGCTCAGTTATTTTATCACCTCTGCTCTTGATCTTTAAAGACTTAATTAACAACTGGTATAGTGCCAAGGGTAATGACAGACTTGTAAGCTTAAAATCCATTGTGGGAAAATTGTTTGAGGGACTCTTAAGGGATTACATACATGATTATGTGACTATGCATAATATTATAAGTGGCAACCAGCACAGTTTTAACAAGGACAGAAGCTGTCAGACCAACCTGATTGGCTTCTATGAGGAGGTGAGTAGAAGCCTGGACAGAAGGGCGGCTGTGGATATCGTTTTTCTGGATTTTGCAAAAGCATCTGACACAGTCCGTCATAGACACTTATTGTGGAAATTGAAGTCTTATGCAGTTTGTGACTGTATGAAAAACTGGCTAAAGGGTTGTGTGCAGAGTGTTGTGGTTAATGATACCCACTCTGAATGGCCCTGGGTTGTAAGTGGTGTACCACAGGGCTCGGTGCCAGGCCCACTATTATTCAACTTGTTTATAATTTATATAGAAAACGAAATTAACGGTACTGTCTAATTTTTTCATACGACCCCAATATGTAGCACAGTGCATTGAAGATGCTTAAGGCAAACTTTGCGTATCTGAGCATCCATTTAGCAAATTACGTTCAATGTGGAGAAGTGTAAAATGATGCACTTGGGGTCTAATAATCTGCAGTAATACTAATAATCTCCAATGTTCTTGGGGCTGGGAGAGTCACTAGTTGAGAAGGATCTGGGGCACTGGTAGACCACAGGCTAAATAACAATATGCAGTACCAAGCAGCTGCTTCTAAGGCCACCAAGATATTATAATGTTTGGAAGAGACATGGAATCATGTGACAGAGATGTAATATTGCCTAGACACTGGTGCATCCCCGTCTGGGCCAGTTCTGGCCATTAGTTCATAGAAAGGACGCCCTGATATTGGAAATGGTGCAGAGGAGAGCCACCAAACTAATAAGAGGAATGGAGGATCTTAGTTATGAAGAAAGATTACGGGAATTAAGTCTGCTTAGTCTTGAAAGGAGATGTTTAAGGGGGAGACATTCAGTTGGATAAATATATAAATGGACAATACAGAAAATATGGAGAAAAACTACTCCAGGTAAAATCCTCTCTAAAGACAAGGGGGCACTCCCTCCGTCTGAAAGAGATTCAATCTCCTGGGTCACCAGTCGTTTTTCTACCATGAGAACTATACATCTATGGAATAGCCTTCCACAAAAGTTTGTTAAAGCATCAACAGCTGACAGCTTCAAAAAAGGATTAGATGCTTTTTAGAAGAAAATAACATTATAGTGGAACTTCAGTCAAAAAGCATCCATAGGGCATTTTAACATACCCCCAGGCACTGTACAATTTTTCCAAAAAAACATCAAAATAACCCTTATGGTTATTCTGATTGCCCTCCCGCATTCCCCTGCCATAGGACTCTATTCTTTCTTATCTATTGTGAGATTTCAGGCGGTTTCATGGCCTGAGGCAGATGTCAACCTCCCCCTATCCTTCCTGCTGTATGGAGTGAGCCCAAGCTCACACTGTCTGAGCCGAGGGACGCGCCCCACCTTGCGCGCACGCACCACAGGCAGGGGCGTTATATACAACTTAAGTGCCGCTACTGTGCAAGTGCAAATTATTCTCTCAGATGCAGGGACACCTGGGAGAACATAAAGATGGTGGTGAGCAGCTCCAATTTCCAGCAGGACCCGAATGCCAACTGGGGGGGTTGAGGGGCTGCGGAGGACATATCCAAAAGGCAGGCATGTTTTTAAGGTTATAGGGGCTGGAATTACAAATTGGAAACAAGCCCATCCCTGTTTGCCTGAAGTTCCACTTTACATGTTGTTATCATTAAAAAATAAAAACATTTTTCCCCACCACGCTCCTTGTTTAAACTTGATGAACGGGTGTTGTTCCTGCAGACAGCAAATAAGAACAAGCTTGGTGGGGGAGGCATCCAGAATGCAGAACATAACACTGCCAGAATTCCTGATCTCCTTACCTTCAACTTCAAGAAAGAAGTCCTGTGATTCGCCACTGGGTGGGTCATGGGTGCCATGGTGTCCTCAGTGTGACCACCGGAACGCCTGCCCACGTGACCTCCCAGCGGGCAATCGCGGGACTCCTTTCCCAAAGTTGAAGGGAAGGAGATTGGCCATTCTAGGGGGGTTATGTTCGGGGGCTCCAGCATTCTGGATGCTCCCCCAAGCTTGTTCTTATTTGCTGTCTACGGGACCAACACCTGTTAAGGAAAAAAACGTGCGTTGGCCAGGTTTAACTATGTAACTATGTCAGTAATAGTTTATTTTTAAAAACAAAACGGTGAAACAAGGACCTACCTGAATATCTACAAAAGTTGATGAACTGACCTTGTGTTGACCTGGCTGCATTCTGTGCTGAGCTGCAAAGAATTTGTAGACCTGTATTATTGTTTTTGGTAAACTTTTTTTTTTGGTGAAAATGTACAATGGACATTGCCCTTATCTCTCTATATCTATATCCTTATCTCTATATATTTATATCTATATCTTAGGCTCTGTGGCTGAAGGTAAATCCCTTTTATTGTGCTGATGTATATACTGTACTAACTAGCAATTTATAAAGCCCAAAACAATTTTTCAAACTAATACTTATAGAAACCCTTGTCCCAGAATCAAGATTTTGGTGGAAAGCTTGCTTACATCTCTATCATCAATAGACCATTAAACAAGAATATTTATGTGAAAAAATGAAATTTTAGAAAGTACTATGTAAACATGAAATAATATATTTCCCTTATTTAAGCAATAATATCCCATGAACTTTCCAGGGGAATATTATAGCTTCTCAATGACGGATTGCATTACACCACAGATCGGCATATTCGAATGTGTTCCAATGCAAGTAATAAAAAGAAGCCTCTGCTGAATCGGGGATTATTAAAACACACTTTTGGAGTTGTGCCATATCTGGCAGCTAAAATTGTTATTCCCCTCTCTATATGAATCCCAACCTAGGCCACCAGTTCAATGAAATATATAGAGATTTATTGATCCATGGAAGGCTGTTGATAAGTGATTTATAAGCTGTGAACGTGTTTAATGTGTGAATTGCTTTGTTTTATAAAAAGCGAATCATTGAAGCTGGGCTAACTGAGGTATTAAAAATAATCTCTTTCCTTTGCCCTCTTTCCCCAAACTCCCCACATGGTTTTTTTTAGGGGTCACATGACTGATCCTGCCTCCTCAATTGGAGTAGGGGAGTGTTTAGGGCTCACACTGTCCTTTGGTGGCCTTTAAAGCAGACCAAAACCCACTGAACTTGCGAAATACATTTGGCCAAAGCACCTGCTGATACTTCCTTCTTAGTGTGTAGAACTAGAAATATTTTCGCCTTTCGAATAGTCCTGGTACACTTTAATTTTTGCTGCCCCTCTCTGTAAGATGGCAGGTGATCAGTCCTTGCATAGGTGTGGCAATGACATCATTGCCACACACAGCAGTGGCAATGAATGGAGGAGGCGGAGCTTTACAGCTAAAACAGGCGCCATTATCTGGGATTTGAGTGAAGCAGGAGCAGTGAAAATTGCCAAAAGGTACTCTTCAAGGGAGTGACAATTGAGGGGATGCTAGTTAAAAATGTGGGTTTTGGTTCACTTTAATTACTAAACTGTACACAGTTTACTTTTTCACCATACTTACGAATCCATTCCCTAAATTGGGATGCCCTGCAGTGTGAAACCCCAGAATGTCACTATTCACTTAACTTTTTCTCATTCCTATGGCGCATATGTCAACTGGCAAACATCTCTCATTGACTTGAATAGGGAGCTGCCGGGGATAGGCAGTGCATGCTCCCAATTGAAAACAATGAAAAGCTCTAACAGTTTCCTGTGCAATGGCGTGCTTTTGACTATCGCTCGTGTTACTGCTTATGAACCGTTGCTAAATGCCCATGATCTTCAGCCTGTCTCACCATATATGAACCTTTGCTGCCAGCCGTTGACCATGGAAAGAACTCTCTACTAAGCCCTTGGCATCCTTTTGGGATTGCGCCACCTATCCCTGCATGGCAAGACACCCAGCTACAGCAGAGGCGCTCCCGGTGATGTGGGAGGACTCAAACCAGACCAACACCTGTTTTTTCCTTAACGGGTGTTGGTCCCGCAGTCAGCTAATCAAAACAAGCTCGGGGGGCATCCAGAATGCTGGAGTCCCCCCGCACATAACTCCCAGAACGCTCGTAATCCTCACCTCCACTACAAGCCAGTGCTGGGAACGATTGGTCCCACGATTGGCCGGTGGGCAGTCTCGGGGAGCAGTTCATTCTGGTGGCCAATTGTGGGACTCTTTTCCTGGTGCTGGCTCGTAGTGAAGGTGAGGATTACAGGCGTTCTTGGGGGTTATATGCGGAGTGGAGGGGGGTTCCAGCATTCTGGATGCCCTCCCAAGCTTGTTTTGATTAGCTGACTGCAGGACCAACACCTGTTAAAGAAAAAAACTAGTATTGGTCCGGTTTAAGCATGGGTTTCGGCCTCCGCTGTTGATAGCTCTCTGCGAGATGTCGTGACTCTTCACTTAAAGTGGAAATACAACTCCTTAATCTGACACTTAGTCCTTGGTTTTATGCCTTGCCTTCACACCAGAAGCCTCTTGATTCTCTGAGTGAACAACCCAGTTAGTGCATGCAAAAAACCTTCAGGGAATTAGGGTGAAGACCAGGTCTATTCATACTGTAGATTGCAATCCCCATAAGTCAGTAAGTGTTTCTGGGACTGGGACTCCAGTTCTCAACCTGTCACAGTATCATTTAGGTTTGCTTCTCATTTTTTCTTTTTTAGATTACAAATAACTTTAACAGTACAGGTATACCGCATACTGTACATAGATAACCTTCATTCTGAAATTTAGCATCCCAGAGTTCATGGGAAGATTTATTTGATGTCAAGATGTTCTTGAATTCTGAGATTATGGTCCTCTATAAGCGTTGTGCCTGTCAGTATCTAATACCACCCTCGGGGCAGGATTATGTTAAGATAGAAATTTCTGCTATGTAGTTTACACATTCCTTCCCAAGGGAGCCCAGGGCAATCCATGTTGTCTCCTTGCTCCTGGGTGTATCAAAGACACTCTTAGAGCAAAAACACTTACACCATTGGACAACTATGCCACTAATCTTAAATGTTAGGAGTCGCTTTATACTACTATCTACTATATCTACTAAAGAAGGACTTGACTAAGGATCTAATAACATTAGCAGAACTTATTCAGAGATATTTGATCCAAAATAATCTGCA
This sequence comes from Gastrophryne carolinensis, assembly GCA_027917425.1. Classification (NCBI taxonomy): domain Eukaryota; kingdom Metazoa; phylum Chordata; class Amphibia; order Anura; family Microhylidae; genus Gastrophryne; species Gastrophryne carolinensis. The sequence goes on along the minus strand of CM051234.1, from coordinate 47,740,783 downwards.
GTCAGTTTTACCAGCTGTTGTGCCCAGGCAACCTAAATTGCTGGGCACTCAAGGTTGTTTGGGATTTCACTGTTTTAGGGATCAGGAAACGGGCAGGTGGCTCTTAGGCAGGCAGCCGATTCCTCAATTGAGGCCACAGTAAATGGTCACTGGCTGGCCACAGGAGAGCAGGGTAGCCCACTGGGAACAGATGGATGAAATACAAACAGCCAGTCTGCGCCACTGGGGAGTGGGAGGTCCGGGACTCGACGGAGAGCCTGTCTAGGTCTTCAGCAGCTCCCCAAATGCAGGAGAATACACAGGCACCAGTGCAGGATCTAGTGCCCCCCAGTGGAAGATCTAGCTCCCGTTGCGGACAATGGAGGGTTTGGGCCCTAGGGCAGACAATGGTGGATCTGGGACCTGGTGCGGACGATGGTGGATCTGGGCCCTAGTGTGGACGATGGTGGATCTGAGCCCTAGTGTGGACGATGAAGGGTCTGGGCCGTAGTGTGGACGATGGAGGGTCTGGGCCCTAGTGTGGATGATGGAGGGTCTGGGCCCTAGTGTGGAAAATTGAGCACAGATGATGGAGGGCCGTGGGCCCCAGAGCCGACACAGATTGGACAATGGAAGGCTGTGGGTCCAGCACAGACACAGCACAGACAATGAAGGGCCGTGGATCCAGCACAGACACCAACACAGATATGTTCAAGAGGCTCAAATTCGCATGTCAAGGTGTTGGTTGCACCACTCAAAAGGTTGACGGTGGACTCATGCACCCACTGGTAAATCCACAGGTACATCAGCAGAGTAATGCAAATATTCAGTTCAGACACAGATATGTAATCTCACTGCCACCACCTAGAAGTTGTCTGGTCTGCCAGGGCACCATACAGACTCCAGTACTCGATCCCTGATGCTGGCACTAGAAACTGTCCCACTCCCTACCTATGGTAGATAGAATGCTGATGCAGACACTGATATTATAATGTAACTGTCTCTATAAGAGGTAGGAATTCCCGACTTAGTATATAGCAGCCAACTTAATTTATTCATTTATTTTATGAATATTTATATATTATATAAGACAACATTTATTTTATATTTATTATTCATACGCCCACAGTACGGATAACATGTACCATGAAAAAGAAAAAAAGAATACTGGCAAAATTGCTATGGAAATAATAGTAAGACGAAAGACAGAAAATAGACTTCAATGTCCACCAGTAGAGGTTTTGCCTGTTGGTGGGGGCACACCAGAAAACTTCAATCGTCTTGTTCAGAAAACAACCTCTAGACTAGAGGTTTCTGACCTTTTTGGGAAAAAAATGTGGAAAGTACCACTTTATATTTTGCAATGATCTCAAGTAACATCCGCACCACCACTTTTACAGATTTTCTCGGAAGGGTGAAGGTCCTATACTGACCCAACCATGAAAGCTCTTCTGCCAGCAATGCAATGATACCAAGATGCTCCACTCCTGCAACTTGTTGACTTGGCCAACTGGCACATCCTTTGGGAGCAGTAGCTTGTCAACAGTGCTTCATATCCCCCCATTTTCATCCCCAGTGGTCTTGAGTTCCACCAGATGGGAGACTGGATACCACTAGTGGTCTAGTGCTCTAAATAAATTACATTGGTCTAAGATATAAGGCCAGAGACATAAGACACCCACTTTTCCTCTAGCAATCTACTAAGTGTCAAGGCAGTTCTGATGGCTGAAGTGACCCAGGGTCCCAGCATGGGTTTTTTTTTAACAATGGGGCTGACACCCTTCCTCCTCACTGACACTATGACTGTCCACTGCTCCTGTTATGTTGGGTCATATTTTTCACTTGTCAAAACCAACGCTCAACTTTCTACAAATACATGGTTAAGTGGGGCATTCACATCAAATGCTTAGGTAGGTATATATTTTAGTGAAAAAGTAAGACAAGACTGTACATTGCATTGACTACTGGGAGCTAATGAAAGGTTTATGGTGAACTTATAATAGTCTATATGGCAAACATTTTGGTTTTCTCACTGGATCTAAGGATCTTCGTGTACTTGACCAATTCTGCAACTTTAGTAAGTAAAAGGTAATTATACCTACCTTGCTGACCTGGTCCATCGTATACCTATGTCAGCTCATTCAGCCAGTTTAAAAGCCCAAGCGGCAGGAAGTGAGCAGAGAAAAACTTTTTTTTTTCTGGTGTCTGTGTGTTTATTTTACATTTGACCCTTTGTGAACTGGTAAAAGGTCCTTGAGAACACTATACCAGTCCACAGGGCAGGAGAGTCAGGTAAGTCACCTGCTGGCAAGCCCAGAGGGGTGCGAAAGAGCCCATGGCCCATGGTATTTAATTTGAAAGACTCATAAAGCGCTCTTTTCAGTTTGTGGTGTCTCCTGGACAGGAACTGCTCTCTTCTAATGCACATGTTGTACCGTTGTAACAAGGAAGAATGGGGTTTTTACACACAATGATGATTTTCTTCTTATTATTTCATTATTATTTATTTAGTTAATTGTTATTTAAAGTAAGTGACAATATTTAAAAAGTATACAGTATTTTTCACCCTGTAAGACTTTTACCCCCAAAAGAGAGGAAAATGTCAGTGCGTCTTATCGGGTAAATGTAAAAAAAAAACTTACATTCCAGAGCTCCCATGCTGCAGCCGTCTCCCGACGACCTAAACACATAGAGAGAGAGACACACACAAACACATTAGCATTTCTGCTGCCATCGCCCTCGCCCACTGCCATTGCCGCCCGCCACCTCCACTTAAAAAAGTTCCACGGTTGCTGGTTCCACCACACGAGCGCTGGCAACGGTGCTGACACAAGTCACTCACCACGTCCGCCCAGAAGCCGGAAATGGCTCCCTGGGAGCTTGTTTATGTGCAGGTGGCGGGCGGCAGCAGACGAGGGGGAGATGGCTGTAGTGTGGGAGCTCGGGAATGTACAATTTTTTTTGCTTGTGGAGGCATGCCGCACACTGCTTGTATTTGGGATGCCACGCACACTGCCTGTATTTTGGATGCCACAAACACTGCCTGTATTGGGGATGCCACATGCACTGCCTGTATTTGGGATGCCAGCACCCTGCCTGTATTTGGGATGCCACTCACACTGCCTGTATTGGGGATGCCAGCACCCTGCCTGTGTTTGGGATGCCAGCACCCTGCCTGTGTTTGGGATGCCACGCACACTGTGTGTATTTGAGATGCCACACACACTGTCTGTATTTGGGATGCCATGCACACTGCCTGTATTTGGGATGCCAGCACCCTGCCTGTATATGGGATGCCACGCACACTGCCTGTATTTGGGATGCCAGCACCCTGCCAGTATTTGGGAGGCCACTCACGCTGCCTGTATTTGGGATGCCCCGCACACTGCCTGTATTTGGGATGCCAGCACCCTGCCTGTATTTGGGATGCCACTCACACTGCCTGTATTTGGGATGCCACGCACACTGTCTGTATTTGAGATGCCACACACACTGTCTGTATTTGAGATGTCACACACACTGTCTGTATTTGAGATGCCACGCACACTGCCTGTATTTGGGATGCCACACACACTGTCTGTACTTGGGATGCCTCACACACTGCCTGTATTTGGGATGCCAGCACCCTGCCTGTGTTTGGGATGCCACTCACACTGCCTGTATTTGGGATGCCACGCACACTGTCTGTATTTGAGATGCCACACACACTGTCTGTATTTGAGATGTCACACACACTGTCTGTATTTGAGATGCCACGCACACTGCCTGTATTTGGGATGCCACAAACACTGTCTGTATTTGGGATGCTCATACACTGCCTGTATTTGGGATGCCAGCACCCTGCCTGTGTTTGGGATGCCACTCACACTGCCTGAATTTGGGATGCCAGCACCCTGCCTGTATTTGAGATGCCACGCACACTGCCTGTATTTGGGATACCACACACACTGCCTGTATTTGAGATGCCACACACACTGTCTGTATTTGAGATGCCACACACTGCCTGTATTTGGGATGCCACACACACTGTCTGTATTTGAGATGCCACACACTGCCACACCCACTATCTGTATTTGGGATGCAACTCACATCATCTGTATTTGGGATGCCATACACACTGTGTTTGGGATGCCACACACGCTGTCTGTGTTTGGGATGCCACACACACTGCCTCTATTTGGGATGCCACACACACACTGCCTGTATTTGGGATGCCACACACACTGTCTGTATTTGGGATGCCACACACACTGCCTGTATTTGGAATGCCACACACACTGCCTGTATTTGGGATGCCACACACACTGCCTGTATTTGGGATGCCACACACACTGCCTGTATTTGGAATGCCACACACACTGCCTGTATTTGGGATGCCACAGACACTGCCTGTATTTGAGATGCCACACACTGCCTGTATTGGGGATGCCACACACACTGCCTGTATTTGGGATGCCACACACACTGCCTGTATTTGAGATGCCACACACTGCCGGTATTTGAGATGCCACTCACATTGCCTGTATTTGGGATGCCACTCACACTGCCTGTATTTGGGATGCCACTCACACTGCCTGTATTTGGGATGCCACTCACACTGCATGTATTTGGGATGCCACTTACACTGCCTGTATTTGGGATGCCACTCACACTGCCTGTATTTGGGATGCCACTTACACTGCCTGTATTTGGGATGCCACTCACACTGTCTGTATCTGGGATACCTCACACACTGCCTGTATCTGGCATGCGGCAACATTTTGGATGTGACACACACTGTCTGTATTTGGGTTGCCTCACACACTGCCTGTATTTGGGATGCCACACACACTAACTGTATTTGGGATGCCACACACACTGTCTGTATTTGCATATTTCACCCAAAAATATTGAGAACGCACTAAAAAAATTACTAGGAAGACATTGCATGTTAAAGCCCAAATTCTGCTGGAAAAAACCAATATATAATTTTCCCGTTACTTCTCGGCAGAAATCAGATTTAACATATATGGTGCAAAATGGTGAAAAATGACCTGGCAACAGAGGGTGACAACATCTCTAGGTTGCCTGTCAGTTAAAAGGTTAAGATGCTGAAAACTACTTATGTGAATGGTGCCTTTCTATGCACTTTATATGGTTGTTTTGTGCATTTTTAGGTGATTCACAGCCCATACATAACACCCAGGTGGTACTTAAGATAATGACAAAATAGAAAGTGGTACTTCATGAAAAAGGTTGAGAACCCGTGAAATAAACTGTTGCAGTAAACCACAGCGACTAGTTAGATATGTGATTGTAAATTCCCCCAGCACTGTGCCTTTTCTTTCAGTAATCTGACAATCTACAAGTTTAATGTGGGTACTATTATATTATTATTCATATAATTACAGTCATTTATTACAATGTCTTGTACATACATTTGTGAAGGTTTCTTAGCTTTAGTGACCCTTTATTTAGTCTGATGTTTTTATAGCAGTATAAACATTTGAAGTGCCCGGCAATCTTGCTTGCTGATCTGAAATTCTACCAGTTATTGTAGAACCTAGAAGACCAAAGGACACAAACCAAATCCCGCTACCACAAATAACACCCATTCCTTATACAAAAGTAGATGAATGCACAAGGAAATGACTTCTTACATCTAGAGAAGCCTGTTTCACAAGTAGCACTGAAAAGTGTTTTCATATATTATCACAGTTAGCCCCATTCTCCTAAAATGAACTTCTTTAAGGTGGACCAAAACCCAGGATTTTGACTATTCCGGGTTTTGGTTCTTGCCCCTGGGGCATCCCGATTTACGATGCCCTGCTCTGCGAAACTTCCCTGATCCCCCAAAAAACATCCATGATCGTTGATCCAGTGGTGTATGCAATTGCGCGCAGCCAATCACAATTGGCTTCTCTTAGGCCCTTATTTATGAAGGAATAGCGGCAGGTAGCGACTGGTGAGCGGCCGGTAATGACGCTCACCGCCACGAAAACGCCGGCTCCCCACCACAATCACACATTTATCAAGCCAATCCTGCTTAGCGACTGAGATAGCGCCATATAGCGACTCATTCATCATTATTCCAGCCTCAGCCCACAGCGCCAGCGTCCGACCTTGAACAGCGACAGGTATGACCTCTCGCTACCTGACGCTCTCCAATGCATTTCAATGGAACAATCTTTAAATATTAATAATTCATTGTTATTAATGTTTTTTTTTTTTTTTAAATGTGAAAAATTCTGTGACCACTTCTGCCATTTTTTTGGTTTCCAAAAATATGGTGGTTTGGGGGTTAAAAAACTACTTTTAACACATTGCCTCCAGCGCTCTGGGGTTTAAACATGGATTTCACAGCGCTTGAATTTTTTGAGCGTGATTTTTTGATGAATATGGTGGAAGCCGGTCACTCTGACCAGTCGCTATCATGCGCACCCATACACTGCGGAACCTGTCAAATAGCGACTCGTAACCTTGTATTCAACATTATGCCACAACGTCAACAACCGAACAACGGCCAAGCTCAGCGACTACTAGCGGGCGCTGTGAAAATACCGCTACAGTCGCTCAACTGTCGCTACCTGCCGCTATTAATAAATCAGCCTCTTAGCCAGCGAGAAACCTCACCCGCTAAAGGCCGAATGGAGCTGAATGGAGGCAAGTGTGCTGATGGCCGCGTCCCCACAAGGCTCTACAAATTCACAAATGCCTGGCACAGGCACATGTCTAGCAGGCAGGCTGATTCATGACTAGCGCTAGCTATCGGCAGATGAGCGTCTGTACATAGGCGCTAAGAGCGACCGCTAGTAGACGCTCTGATCGGCTATCGAGCGCTGTAACAGAGCACTGGAGTAACCTGGCTGGCATTGATGAATGAGATGTATGTTGGGCGCTCTAACACCAGTACAGTGTTGCAGGAAGTGAAACGTAGCGCCAGCTCATTGTGACCGACTCTCAGTGACTCAACAAAAAAACAGACACACACAGCGTCGGCGCTGTAGCAAAGAGCGCCAGACGCTGTGTGATTAAAGTCTGTTTTTGAACACATATCCACCACTAACAAAGCGAAAACACATGGAATGACATTGTTGTAACATTGTGACATTAATACTTTAATGCCAGACCTGTAATGACAATTCTGCATAAAAATATAAAAAATCCAAAAGTTTTTAAAAATGACCCTTTCTAGGCCAGGAGAGGCCACACAATTATTTGAGAGAAAAAAAAATACATTAAAAACAAAAAACCCTGTTTAAACAGAAGGAAAGGAACTTCCATTGAAATGTATGGGAGAGCGACAGGTAGCAATAGGTAATACCTGGCGCTCTGTAAGCTAGAGCGCCGGCGCTATACACTGTGCCGCCTGTAATAATACATGTGACGCTACATGGCGCTGTTAGAGTCGCTCACCAGAATCACCTTCATAAATGTGGTATTGCGTATAGCACCCGGCGTTCAGCAAACGCTGCCTGCCGCTACGAGGCGCTACCTGCCGTTATCCCTTGATGAATAATCCCCTAAGAGGCCGATTCATTAATAGCGGCAGGTAGCGACAGTTGAGCGACTGTAGCGGCATTTTCACAGCGCCCGCTAGTAGTCGCTGTGCTTGGCCGTTGTTCGGTAGTTGATAGCGACTCAGTCGGTTTGCCGTAATGTTGAATATTGGGTGAAGAGTCGCTATTTGACAGGTTCCGCACTGTATGGGAGCGCATGATAGCGACTGGCCCTAGCGACCGGCTCCCACCATATTCATTAACAAATCACGCTCAAAAAATTCTTGCGCTGTAAAATGCATGTTTAAACCCCAGAGCGCTGGCGGCGATGGGTTAAATGTAGTTTTTTAACCCCCAGACAACCATATTTTTGGAAACCAAAAAAAACAAGTTTTTTTAATAATTTAGTAATATGAATACATTAATATCAGACCTGTAATATCACTTCTGTACAATTTTTATTTTTTATTTTTTTTCCCTTAAAAAAATTATCTAAAATGGCAGAAGTGGTCACAGAATTTTTCACATTAAAAAAAAAAAAAATTAATAACAATTATTAATTTTTAAAGATTGTTCCATTGAAATGCATTGGAGCGCGCCAGGTAGCGAGAGATCATACCTGTCGCTGTTCAAGGTCGGACGCTGGCGCTGTGGGCTGAGGCTGGAATAATGATGAATGAGTCGCTATATGGCGCTATCTCAGTCGCTAAGCAGGATTGGCTTGATAAATGTGTGATTGTGGTGGGGAGCCGGCGTTCTCGTGGCGGGGCCCGTCATTACCGGCCGCTCACCAGTCGCTACCTGTCGCTATTCCTTCATAAATAAGGGCCTTAATATAACATGGACTGGGTGAGTAATCAAGGACTTTGGGGCTTTCTAGGCCTCATTCAGGACAAAATCAGTGTTTCTTGATCCACTTTAAATTAAAGTTCATCTTCTTCAATCATTGTTGCTTTATTTCCACTTGGTAAAGTCAGTTAGATGTGGCCACCATCTTGTGTGATTATAACTGCATGGCACATTTGACATTTTGATCCACAGATCCCATGGCAATTTCTCATTTTTCCCCAAGCTACGCTCCTGTTTTGCTAATATAAAAATGGCCTTTGATTAAGCCCATTCATCTCATAAGTAATCCCGGCATTTTCTGTAGGTTAAAACAGCAGCGCTTGCCTCTTCATAGTGTGAAATACCTCCCAGCACCTGCTACTTGGAAAACAGTTGAAAAGCAATGACGGCCATTAGCCCCGGTAAAAGGGGGTTCAGGCTCAGACTTGGTGAGGATGATAAATGTTGCATCAAAGCAATGTTTGGGGATTGTTCAGGGATTAGGCGGCTTACATGAGAAGAAAATCGACCATATTCAGGCTCTTTTTATTCTAATGTTCGTTATTGTGCATTCATCTCCCCAGCTGTTTTATTAGAACTAAGTGTTAATAATTCCTATAAGAGCTCCATTAAATCGCCCAGCTCTTCCGAAGCCGAGCTGCAGAAAAAAAAGAAACTTGACAGCCCAACAGTGAAAACTATTGTCTGAACTTGGCAGACGTTAGCACATTTATTTCTGGCCTAAAAGGGGGGGGGTTTAATCTACGATCACTTAACAAAGATACTTTAGAACTATCTTATCCAAGTTTGCCATTAGGGAAGGTTTTTTTTTTTTAAAAAAAAGGAAAAGGGTGGTAAAGACAAACATTTATACTATGCGGCCACCAATGACAATCTCATGGAAGTCTGGGAGTCTTCTATCCATGTAAGTATTTAGACTAGACTCTCTAGACTAGACTCTCCATCCTGCCCTGTGGTGGCTTTGGCTGCAGGTTCTCAAAATAAAAAAAAAGCTTGCTGGTCCCGCGGCCTGTCAGACCAAAGACTGAAAAACTTTCTGGACCAGACCATAACCCAAAGGTTGGTTGAGGCCCCCTTTGCAGGGCAAGTGGTGGAGCACCCCTTGTGCCCTCCTCATCATCCTGCCCTGCTTAGCAGTTCCAAAGTTGTACATATCTTTTTCTAAATTTTACCCCCTATTGTTGTCTATCTTTATTTAGCATGATGTACTATCACAGTGCCCGACCACTATACTGAGCTTTCATTTTCTTCTACTTTATAACAGATAAATAGCCTGAGCCCGGAGTCCTCCCTTAAAACAACACGCTGCATATTTTCCAGCTGACACAAGTAGGCAATGTGTGCTTTTGACATTGTTCGGTTTTATGATGAAAATGAGAAACATTAGGAAACAATATTTCATGTATAAGCCGGCATAATGAAGCAGGTATGACTGATCTAAGCACTTTATAATCACTTAATCTGTCTCCTCCGCCGACAGAGCAACGCATGAATGAGATCACTGCCAGGAAATAGATCTCCGCTATGTGTTAAAAAGCACCTAGGAATTTGGTGATGATCTCCCCGTTCTCATCATGCTGCCAGGGTTGCGTAACCTTTATGGTGTCAGCAATAGGTTTCGGAACACTAGAGATGTGCAAAAAAAAAATCAGCTCATACAGATGGAACAAAACAGTCAGACAAGCTGAGTGAATTATCTGCATATTCTGGTCCAGGCGCATACATAGGTGTCACAGGGCCCCATGGCAAAAGGTAGTCATATCAGAGTCATAAAATAGTCATACCAGAGCCTTAGCTAGGCTTTCTAGCACCCGGGGCAAAGATTCAACATGGTGTCCCCCACCTATGCTCAGGCCCCCTTTTGGCGCCTCCCCGACCTGCTGAACACGTGAACCCCCTGCCCCCCTAGCTACGCCCCTGGGGCCTCCCTAAATGCAGTAATTTAGCTGCAGTGTAACAAACTGTGGCCTTGGTTTGTGAGTTGACCAAACAGTGAGAGACCAGGCTTGGTCTGGCTCATCAGGTTACCAGGATCCTGGACTAAAGTGCCATTTGGGGGCCCGATCTACAGAAGGGATGGTGCACTATGTGATAGCAAATGCTGCTGTCCATATTTTTATTACAGAAGAAGTAGGTGATGCTGGATGTACCTGTTGTTTGACTGGAGAGGACAGGTTATCCACAATACGGCTAGGTTTAATGTCTGTGTGCATTAGCACTAAAAATAAGCTTGTAATATATGCATGTAACTGTAAGGTGGGCCCTCATAGTCTGTTGTAGTCTGGGCCCCAGACACCCCCAGTCTGAGAGTGTCAGAGACTGTGGTCTAAATAGTTTGGGCGTGCTATGGTGCCCCGGGATGCTTGTTTCCCTGAGTGGCATATACAAAAAGTGCAGAACCTACGACTCTCTTTGTAGACAGTGCACCAACACTGCATACTGCTTTTTCCCCAGCCCAATGTTGTGCCGGTAGGTGGGGGGGAGGCAGTTTGCATTGGGCCCCTTTCTGCCATGGGCTTGGTAGAAGTGGCCTCCCCTGCCACATGTTTGCTCATTGCCTTACCTAGTGTTCACTTCTTCGGGCGAGTACCCCGTGGCTGCCTGTGAAAAGCTGTAGTATAGTAATCTATGGGCGCTTTCACATGTTCTTATGCTCTGAGTGCTCCGCAAAGGCCCTGGCAGCAGCGTCCTAGCAATCCCCCTCCATTTCAGTGGAGAGCGCTAGTGCTGAACACCCTCTACACCAGGGGTACTCAACCACTTCTTGTAAAGGTCCATATACAGGCATCCGGTGAGAGCTGAAGGTCCGGGGCTGTCGCGGGGGTAGATAGTTAGAAATCCATGTGCAGGAGGGGGCGCGGAGGGTTGAAGTGGGTGGCTATAAGTTCTACAGGCAAAACAATAAAAGGCTGGGATGGATGGAGCAGAGCTGGGGGGTGGGGCAAGAATGGATGGGGATGGGATTGATGGGGCAAAGCTGGAGGGACAGGAATTGTTGGGACAAAGCTGGGGGGCGGATATAGATGAGGCAGAGATGGCGGGACAGGGATGGATGGGGCTGATCTGGGGGACGAGATGATGGGGCAGGGATAGATGGGGATGAGCTGGGGCTGGGACTGGATTGAATGGGGCAAAGAGACAGAGAAATTAAGTTTGTGTGCAACTTACAATGCCAATTCCCGCTCGTGCAGTACTTCATATTGCAATGCTAGGTGCCAGGGAGCCATGACACTGGCAGGGAGACTAAGCACTACAACGCTGATCAAGTAAAGGGGGCGCCACTTAGCATGGCAACACAGAAACACGGATGCAGGGCTGTCAGGGCAGGGTCCAGAAATCTGATGCCGAGGTCCGCATTCGGACCCCCGTCTGCTAGTTGAGTACCACGGCTCTACGTGAGCACTCTGCAATTCCCGCAGTGTGAAACCAGCCATTGTATATGGTCCAAAAGCTGTAATTTATGTCTGACTTATCAGGACATTCACTTGACTTCAGATTTTTAATAAATACAGGCTACAAAGAACTGTGCAGAATACTTCTGTAATCTGGTGGAACAGTGGTACAGTTGTGTTTTTGGGATAAATTTGGAAGCAGCTGTAGACCCGAGTTTGCCATTGACTCTCCTTGCTCTATCCAATAGGCCTAGAAGCCATCATCTTATAGAACTTGGCTGGAATGAAGCCAGAACAGATGGGTGCTCAATGCCTGGTTGCATCAGCACTCACCTGAATTAAGCCCTTAGGGTGCTTTTCTTATTCACAACAAGTTCAGCTTTAAGCGCAGATGGAATATTTCCAGGACAGCATCAGCAGTTTACGAATTTCACTTGCTGGCTGGAGTTGGTCCTAATAAAATATGTGGTTTCAGGAGAATGAAAAAAAAAAAGAGAACAATAAACACATTTACAACATTTCACCCCTTATTTTGTTGTTCGCCAAACATTGAAATTAATGGTTTGTGCGGCATTGTTCAATTAACAAACACATGTTCCCCTAGAAACAACGGATGATTAATTACAGCGGGTGACCTTGGCAATGCTGTGAAGGTCACACCATAGTAAAAGCTTCATGAATGAGGGAAAAATATACATTTAAAAAGAGCCTTGTTTGTTTCACGCCAAAATTAAGGGGGGCCCTAGCTGCATTTCATTCGTGTATGTGTTACTGGCAGCGTAGGGCTTGTGTTTGCATTTTCTCATTATATCGTTATTTAAACCAAATCCTGACATACAGTAAATTCTAGGTAATAGAAAAACATCACTTAGAGGACAACAAAGACCCTTTCATTGGTCGTCAATGACACACTGTAAGTCAAACACATCTAAGGTTTTTGGACAGGGGATCGCATTGTGTATGAAAAATGATCTCGGTGAAAAGGGACAGTGGTTGCTCGCAAAGGCTGAAGTGGGCAAACAGAAAGGTAGAGGGAACAAAGTGCTATTGAGGGGCCGTGTTTGAACTGCCATTATAAGAAGAGTCAGTAAGGTTGCAGTGCAGTGTGGGAACATAGGGCGGCTCTCCGTGAGAAATTCTTCTTTGTCTCTACATTGATCTAGGGATTCCAGAGTCCTGATTGTATATGCTATGTCTATGACTATTCTGCACTGTAGTAGTGTGATTATTGATTCTACTTCTATTAATATATTCTATATTCAAAAAGAACTAAGTTTCTCAAGCGATTCGTTTTATGAGGGTTATGCTTTCTGGAACCTCTTGAACCTTTCAACGATGATCTGCCATGTTTGTTTATCAAGGCAAATGACTACTGCTGCTGTTTTAGATTTCAAATTAAACCTTACATCAACCAGATAAAAGCTTACATCAACCAGATAAAAGCCTACATCAACCAGATAAAAGCCTACATCAACCAGATAAAAGCTTACATCAACCAGATAAAAGCCTACATCAACCAGATAAAAGCCTACATCAACCAGATATAAGCTTACATCAACCAGATAAAAGCCTACATCAACCAAATAAAAGCCTACATCAACCAGATAAAAGCCTACATCAACCAGATAAAAGCTTACATCAACCAGATAAAAGCCTTACATGAACCAGATAAAAGCCTACATCAACCAGATGAAAGCTTACATCAACCAAAAAAAAGCTTACATCAACCAGATAAAAGCTTACATCAACCAAGTAAAAGTTTACATCAACCAGATAAAAGCCCACATCGACGAGATAAAAGCTTACATCAACCAGATAAAAGCCTACATCAACCAGATAAAAGCTTACATCAACCAGATAAAGCTTACATCAACCAGATAAAAGCTTACATCAACCAGATAAAAGCTTACATCAACCAGATAAAAGCTTACACCAACCAGATAAAAGCTTACACCAACCAGATAAAAGCTTACATCAACCAAGTAAAAGCTTACATCAACCAAGTAAAAGCTTACATCAACCAGATAAAAGCCTACATCAACCAGATTAAAGCCTACATCAACCAGATTAAGGCCTACATCAACCAGATAAAAGCTTACATCAACCAGATGAAAGCTTACATCAACCAGATGAAAGCTTACATCAACCAGATAAAAGCCTACATCAACCAGATAAAAGCTTACATCAACCAGATGAAAGCTTACATCAACCAGATAAAAGCCTAAATCAACCAGATAAAAGCTTACATCAACCAGATAAAAGCCTACATCAACCAGATAAAAGCCTACATCAACCAGATGAAAGCCTACATCAACCAAATTAAAGCTTACATCAACCAGATAAAAGCTTACATCAACCAGATAAAAGCTTACACCAACCAGATAAAAGCCTACATCAACCAGATAAAAGCTTACATCAACCAGATGAAAGCCTACATCAACCAAATTAAAGCTTACATCAACCAGATAAAAGCTTACATCAACCAGATAAAAGCTTACACCAACCAGATAAAAGCCTACATCAACCAGATAAAAGCTTACATCAACCAGATAAAAGCTTACATCAACCAGATAAAAGCTTACATCAACCAGATAAAAGCCTACATCAACCAGATAAAAGCTTACATCAACCAGATGAAAGCTTACATCAACCAGATAAAAGCCTACATCAACCAGATAAAAGCTTACATCAACCAGATAAAAGCCTACATCAACCAGATGAAAGCCTACATCAACCAAATTAAAGCTTACATCAACCAGATAAAAGTTTACATCAACCAAGTAAAAGCCCTCATCGACCAGATAAAAGCCCACATCGACCAGATAAAAGTTTACATCAACCAGATAAAAGCTTACATCAACCAGATACAAGCCTACATCAACCAGATAAGCTTACATCAACCAGATGAAAGCCTACATCAACCAAATAAAAGCTTACATCAACCAGATAAAAGTTTACATCAACCAAGTAAAAGCTTACATCAACCAAGTAAAAGCTTACATTGACCAGATAAAAGCCCACATTGACCAGATAAAAGTTTACATCAACCAGATAAAAGCCTACATCAACCAGATCAACCAGATAAAAGCTTACATCAACCAGATAAAAGCTTACATCGACCAGATAAAAGCCCACATCGACCAGATAAAAGTTTACATCAACCAGATAAAAGCTTACATCAACCAGATAAAAGCCCACATCGACCAGATAAAAGTTTACATCAACCAGATGAAAGCCTACATCAACCAGATAAAAGCCCACATCGACCAGATAAAAGTTTACATCAACCAGATGAAAGCTTACATCAACCAGATAAAAGCCTACATCAACCAGATAAAAGCTTACATCAACCAGATGAAAGCTTACATCAACCAGATAAAAGCCTAAATCAACCAGATAAAAGCTTACATCAACCAGATAAAAGCCTACATCAACCAGATAAAAGCCTACATCAACCAGATGAAAGCCTACATCAACCAAATTAAAGCTTACATCAACCAGATAAAAGCTTACATCAACCAGATAAAAGCTTACACCAACCAGATAAAAGCCTACATCAACCAGATAAAAGCTTACATCAACCAGATGAAAGCCTACATCAACCAAATTAAAGCTTACATCAACCAGATAAAAGCTTACATCAACCAGATAAAAGCTTACACCAACCAGATAAAAGCCTACATCAACCAGATAAAAGCTTACATCAACCAGATAAAAGCTTACATCAACCAGATAAAAGCTTACATCAACCAGATAAAAGCCTACATCAACCAGATAAAAGCTTACATCAACCAGATGAAAGCTTACATCAACCAGATAAAAGCCTACATCAACCAGATAAAAGCTTACATCAACCAGATAAAAGCCTACATCAACCAGATGAAAGCCTACATCAACCAAATTAAAGCTTACATCAACCAGATAAAAGTTTACATCAACCAAGTAAAAGCCCTCATCGACCAGATAAAAGCCCACATCGACCAGATAAAAGTTTACATCAACCAGATAAAAGCTTACATCAACCAGATAAAAGCCTACATCAACCAGATAAGCTTACATCAACCAGATGAAAGCCTACATCAACCAAATAAAAGCTTACATCAACCAGATAAAAGTTTACATCAACCAAGTAAAAGCTTACATCAACCAAGTAAAAGCTTACATTGACCAGATAAAAGCCCACATTGACCAGATAAAAGTTTACATCAACCAGATAAAAGCCTACATCAACCAGATAAAAGCTTACATCAACCAGATAAAAGCTTACATCGACCAGATAAAAGCCCACATCGACCAGATAAAAGTTTACATCAACCAGATAAAAGCTTACATCAACCAGATAAAAGCCCACATCGACCAGATAAAAGTTTACATCAACCAGATGAAAGCCTACATCAACCAGATAAAAGCCCACATCGACCAGATAAAAGTTTACATCAACCAGATGAAAGCCTACATCAACCAGATAAAAGCCCACATCGACCAGATAAAAGCTTACATCAACCAGATAAAAGCTTACATCAACCAGATAAAAGCCCACATCGACCAGATAAAAGCTTACATCAACCAGATAAAAGCTTACATCAATCAGATAAAAGCTTACATCAACCAGATAAAAGCCTACATCAACCAGAATTTAGCTGGTGCAAACAAAATGTGGGCAAAATTTGAGCTAGCTGTAAAAAACTCCAGATTATCCAGGCAAAAATGATAAATGATGCTCCTCAGTGCAAGTCCATCTCACCAAAAAAAAACCCTAAAACATAACATTAAATGTTAAAACATACGATTCCCGCACTGTGCATACCTGATATATAAACTTTACTGTCATGTGACTCATGTCCAACGACGTGTGTTTTATTTTACCTGGGGTAACTGCTTGATAGGGTGTTTATTTACACAGGCTGAGCAGTGTGCCTTCAATTGCCTTTATCCCTTCCTGGCTCCCTTAGTCTAGCTGTGATGCAAGCAGCTCCTCCCCTCTTCCGCTCTCCCTTCAGCCATTCTTACTTTTGCATCCAAGCAGTGCACACCTGCGGCTACCTTCTGCAGCTACAGTCTTTTTACCTGCTTCTGTTATGGGTTACATCACAAGTTTCCTGCTGTATTGAACATACATTTCAAGATTCCTGCTGTAAGAGGTGCTTATTGCAAGATTCTGTACTGAAATAAAGCGTCTAAAACTTATTCTACGTGACTCATGACAAAGCTGAGTAAGCTATCTGCCAAACCTTATGGAGTAAGAACAAATCCATCCGTCACATACACACACAGGGAACGTGTGGGAACTTCAGGATTTACATTACTGCCATTTGGTGAGTCAGAATAGATAAATACTCAACTCAGTCTTCAGGGGTGAACCTGGCCTCTCTGTTGAGAACTATAGAATGATGCCCTTCCACACCTCAATAAAGCAATACGGGGGTAGGGAGATGAGGCAGGGGCGGGGCTGCTGAGCCACCAGTAGTTAACTTGAAAAACATGACAGCAGTAAAAAATAAATATATTAAACTATATTTTAATAGAAAAAAGCAGGTAAATTTTTACCCCTCTGCAGTGCCTCCTGAGCCAGGTGTATTACAGGTGCACCCCCGAAGGTGTGAGACTAACTCTTCTATCCACAATGTGCCAACCCCGCACACGACCATGGCCCTTGCTGTCTTCTGGCATCAATCACAGCGACTGGCCATGCCCACTCCATTCATTTCTTGGTAGAGTCAGCATGGCCCCTCCATTGTTGTGACTGGTTTCTCTTTCTCTGTAAGCCAGTCCAAGATGCTTCTCGGCCATTACACCATGGTGAAGCTCCAGCTGCTTGCCAGGAGGGAGCACAAACACTCTGACGCAACCCACCTATTTCGCCCAAATTCTCAGGGAGGGCCGCATCTGGGACTGGCCTTACAGAAAAACAGAAGCAGTTTGTCCTCAGTGACGTGTGAATATATTCACACATTACCTTACCCCTGATCAAGTAAATAGAAATATAAAAGGTAGAAATTGTTGGGAGATACAATACTTTACAACCGCTTACAGCTTGTCTTTAAATGTGATTAGTAAATTTTGCTAGATTTACTGCAGTTTAATGCTATGACAAGTTATGACACTTGATGGTGCTGTGACCAATGCTCAACTGCAGAGTTTATGCATTTTACTGCTGTGTTGTTATTTCCTGTGGTCAGTTGCTCTATGACTGGTACTTCCTTCCCTTTCTTCTGTGTTTAGCCACCATGTAAGGTTACATAGTTTCATACATAGTTAAGACGGCTGAAACAAGACATATGTCCATCAAGTTCAACCAAGGGTGTTGGGGTAGGGGAAGTAATTTTTTATTTTTATAGGGGAAGCTATTTATTTTATTTTTTGTTTTTACTTTTTTTTTTACTGATAACCGCTAATAGTAACTGTTAATGTTATTTTCTTTTAAATAAGCATCTAATCCTTTTTGAATCTGTCAGCGGTTGATGCTGTAATAAGCTTCTGTGGGAGGCTATTCCATAGATTTATAGTTCTTATGGTAAAAAACGATTGTCGCCTCTGGAGACTAAGGCCCTTATTTATGAAGGAATAGCGACAGGTAGCGACTGGTGAGCGGGCCCCGCCACGAGAACGCCGGCTCCCCACCACAATCACACATTTATCAAGCCAATCCTGCTTAGCGACTGAGATAGCGCCATATAGCGACTCATTCATCATTATTCCAGCTTCAGCCCACAGCGCCAGTGTCCGACCTTGAACAGCGACAGGTATGACCTCTTGCTACCTGGTGCGCTCCAATGCATTTCAATGGACCAATCTTTAAATATTAATAATTAATTGTTATTAATGTTTTTTTTTTTTTTTATTTGAAAAATTCTGTGACCACTTCTGCCATTTTAGATAATATTTTTAAGGGAAAAAAAATAAAAAAAAAAGTGTACAGAATTGATATTACAGGTCTGATATTATTGTATTCATATTACAAAATTATTTAAAAAACTTTTTTTTTTTGGTTTCCAAAAATATGGTGGTTTGGGGGTTAAAAAACTACTTTTAACACATCGCCTCCAGTGCTCTGGGGTTTAAACAAGCATTTCACAGTGCTTACATTTTTTTTGCGTGATTTTTTGATGAATATGGTGGAAGCCGGTCGCTCTGACCAGTCGCTATCATGCGCTCCCATACAGCGCGGAACCTGTCAAATAGTGACTCGTAACGTTGTATTCAACATTACGCCACACCGACTGAGTCGCTGTCAACAACTGAACAATGGCCAAGCACAGCGACTACTAGTGGGCGCTGTGAAAATACCGCTACAGTCGCTCAACTGTCGCTACATGTCGCTATTAATAAATCAGCCTCCCCATATCTTTTTTTCCAATCGAAGGCAGTGTCCCCTTGTCCTTAGAGAGGATTTTACATGAAATAGTGTTCCATATTTTTTGTATGGGCCATTTATATATTTATACAAGTTAATCATGCCCCCCCTCAATCGCCTCCTCTCAAGACTAAACAGATTTAATTCTCGTAATCTTTCCTCATAACTAAGATCCTTCATTCCCCTTATTAGTTTGGTGGCTCTCCTCTGCACCCTTTCCATGGTCAGAGCGTCTTTTCTATAAAAGGGTGCCCAGAACTGGACGGCATATTCCAGGTGAGAGCGCACCAGTGCCTTGTAAAGAGGCAAAATTACATCTCTATCCCGTGATTCCAGGCCTCTTTTAATGCATGATAATATCTTGGTGGCCTTGGAAGCAGCTGCTTGGCATTGCATGCTGTTATATAGTGACATTCTCTTACTGCATTCATCTCCCAGTAAAGTCAGTTCCTGTTGTACCATTAATGTCTATCTGGATTATGACTCACCCAGCACTCACACTCTGCAACAAAAATAATAGTTAATAGTTAAAGAAAGTTCAAATACCATCAGCAACCTGGAAATATATAATGACCTAGCAGCTGGCAGATAGAAATCAGGGAAATTAAAAAAAACATCAAACCACACAGAGATAAATACCTACGAAGAACATGAAATTAATC
The DNA here is from genome assembly GCA_027917425.1 of Gastrophryne carolinensis. Taxonomy (NCBI): domain Eukaryota; kingdom Metazoa; phylum Chordata; class Amphibia; order Anura; family Microhylidae; genus Gastrophryne; species Gastrophryne carolinensis. Next base: position 47,721,069 of record CM051234.1, on the reverse strand, counting down.
CTAAAACTCTAAATCTATAAGTCAAACGCGTCAGATAAATGTGATAACAGACAATAGACACCTTTTTTATGTGTTTTATTGTGATAATAAATGTACAAGATCTCAGGTTCACTTTGAAGATGCACCTCTGTTGGTCATTAATTATTTGGATCACTAGAAATTAATACATCGAATTAAAATTTCCTTTTAACCCATGCCTTATTATAAAATCATGGAGGTGGTAAGTGGTCTGGTAAAACTTGCTCAGCACTGGGTGAGTGGTGGGTCCAGTATGACTGAGCTTCCTGTTTAAGCCACTGGACCAGGAGAGTCGAGTGGCAGCTGAGGTAGAATTCATTTTTGTTGATAATGCCTATAGACAGGTCTAGATTAAGTGTGGCAGAGGCAGCTGGGCACAAAATCTGGTGGAGGCCCCAGATACAGTATTTTTTTCTTTAAAATAATAGTGCAGCCAAGTAACTGGTTGTCTTGCACCCACCTACTTACTGGAATGTCAGATGGAGTCCCTTGTGCCACCCTTGTACGGGTGTGTGCTGCTCGGGAACTCCTGCTTTGCCATTCTGGGTGGGGGGTAGTGTAGTCACCCGGCTGGTCCAGCAGAAAACAGTTCCCTGCATTGAGCTGCCAGCGGCTGTGCTTGGTGGCTTATGTGCAGTGACAGCTCTGCACCCATCACTGTAGCGTTGCTGGCGGCGGCTTTGCTGCTCTAGACTCTCCGTCCTGCCCTGTGGTGGCTTTGGCTGCAGGTTTGCAAAAACAAAAAAAGCTTGCCCAGATGAGCAGGGGGCCCCCACTGCCGCCGATAGCTTTGTTGCTGGTCCGTCAGACTAAAGACTGAAAAGCCTCCTGGACCAGACCATAACTCAAAGTTTGGTGGAGGCCCCCTTTGCAGGGCAGGTGGTGGAGGCCCCGGGCGCACGCCCACTGTGCCCCCCTCATAATCCAGACCTGCCTATAGAGACCCTTTGAGATGAAAGCAAATACAATCCATTTTTATCTGCCTGTATTCTATTATTATTCATATTCCTCTGAGCCAGAAGAAGCAGCCAATGTCTTCTATAGGATATTACAGACCTCTCCTATATTTTAACTTGGACGCCCATGTTCTATTATAAGTCACGTTAGTGCCATTCAATGATAGCATTCGTTCTGATAAACTCTTTCCAATATCAGGCTGGAAAAGAAATGATAAGATACAAATCACAAGAATCACATCTCATTCCAGGCAGAGCCCTGTGTTTTCCATACTAATGACCAGATTTTGTAGAGAGAAACAGAATTCCATTTCATTGTCTAAAAATAATCTCAACAAAGACTTTTTTTTCAGAATGGCAACAACTTTTGTTTTTTGCAAATATTTATGGATTTCTGTCACAGAATTGTTGCAGCATATTCTTTAATTCTTGGATAAAACAAAATCCAACATTCACCTTGTGTGATTCATATAGACTAGAGAGAAAACTAGAAGGCATGGCTTAGAACAGGAGCTAAAAAGAACACCAAAAACTCACTTCTCAGAAAGCTAGGTCAGGCTAGGTTCTAGGTCAGGCAGTTAAAGCGGACGGTGGCGAGGGTGTTGGTGGCCGCCGCCACCGCCTCTATAGGCTGGGGGGAGCATCCAGAATGCTGGAGCCCCCTCCAGGACATCTATGTGGTGTTTCGGCCACCGAATGTCCTGACCTTGTGAGTGCCGGGTAGCCAATCACGTATCTGGAATCCTGGTAGGGAAGCGAGGTTAAGGTAAGAATTGAGGGCATCCTGGGGGGTTATTTCCATGAGGGGGGCTACAGCATTCTGGATGCCCCCCCAGACGGTCATATAGCGGTAGCCTGGAGGTTGGTCTGCTTTAAGCTTTTATTATATGCAGCTTTTAGAGTTCTTTTTAACAGCCAGCTAAAATAGTAAGTATTGTGATGTGTATGGCAACATAGGGAAGCTTTAAAGATAAATGGAATTGGGTTTGGGTTAGTCAAGGCCCCACGTAGGATTCCTAGCAGCTAGAGCCTGTGAATGAAGTCCTAGGGAATCAGTGTCAAGAAGCCAATAGTAGTAGGTGGACCCAAACCATCTTGTATATTTCCCACACCCTTTACATACAGATTGCTCATATTAAAAATCATCCTACCTGCATCTACTGCCTTTTCTGAATTTTTAAACATCCAAGATGACGGCCTCCCAAGATTTGATCCCTGATTTGGAGGGACTGTTCCTCTTTTGTGTCCATGTTCCCCTGTTCCTTGTTGTTCGTCTTTTCCTTCTTTGAGCTGTAACATGCAGATCTGCAGCAATAAATTATTAATTTCCCTATTCAAAGTGTTTATATTGTGTTTATCCATCAATGAGGGGGCGTGGCCTAATTTAACACCCTGAAAAGTTGGTAGGTATGTGTTTGGTCCCATATGAGCCCCATAGTTGGGCCATGCACTGCAGCTAGTAAAATACAGAGCTGCTTGCCGACTCCCATTCTGTGCACTATACAGGAGAAGGGACGTACTCTGCTGTCGTGTAGGGTAGACCCCATCCCCCATGTGTGCTCTTGGCTACAACAAATTGCAGGTTGCTCTGGGAAATTTGTAGTCGTTAGACTTGTTTGTTGCTGAAAGGGACTGTCTAGGCAAACGTTAAAAAAACAATATAAAAAAAACAATAGTCCTGCACGGGTGGTTTTCACTATTCCCGGAGTTTGAAACATGCCTCTGCCAGAGATCCAGGCTGTGCCATCCTTATTCGCTACCACAGCCCACGACTCCCTTGTTGCCTCATTGCTGCCTCCTCGCAACAATCACAGTGACTGGCCACACCAACTGCCATGCCAAGGGGATGTGCCAAGGGCTTGTACGCCCCCTTCATTTTAGTCAATGGAGTGGAAGTGGGCAGTCACCGTGACTGACGCGAGGGGATGAACAATTGGTTCTGGGCTGCAGGGAGGGGAGAGATGCTCGGGACTCTAGGTGAGTATTTGTTTTTTTAGTTTTGCCTGGACAGGGACTTTAATTAACCTAAAGGACTGATGGGTGGGTCTGCTAGGTTTCTTCCACACCAACTACAAATTTCCCAGAGCAACCTGCTATTTTCTTTAATCACCTCTGCAATGATTCTCCACTGCATGCACAGGCTCTTCTCCAATCAGCACTTTTTGTCTGTGCATATTAAAGAAGATCAAAACCCTTGGTGGCTGGCCCTGAAATATAAAATATTCCAGGGCTGTCAATCCCACAGTGCCTACAGTTCGGCTGTAGAAGTAGAAATGGATATTTTTGGTTTTCGAATCGCCCTGGAACACTTTTTGTTTGCTTGCTCTCAGAGAAAAATGGCAAAAGGTACTGGGAGACCAATTTAAGGGATGCTAATTAACAATGGTCCCCTTGACGTGTTTTGCACCCAGTCCTATTGGCTCTAAAGCATTGCAGCCTATCCGGAATTCTACCTGTGCTCCCTATGGCCAATCCGTCCCTGGTAGCTGGGATTTTGTATATTTTTTTCTACCTTTCTTGTAGTTTCCCTGTGTCAGGGGTAATAGCTCCTCTACAGTTTAAACAGCAGACTGTTGTTTTAGGTACACTGGTCCCTAGATTTTTTTCCAGTTAGGCGATTAAAACTTAAATGACAAATAGGTAGCGGAAAAACCATTTGCGTCAAAGCCAGCCTTACTTTCCTACTCGTAGAATAACATAAACTGAGGGTCTTTGTGCCGCTGTCACGGCATTATGTAGAACGCCGGAGGAACGCTGACCCTTGTACATTGCAGGATCTTTGTACTGTAAAATAAAATATACCATCCTAAAGCTGGCCGTTCTCCGGCTCCACAGTCAGCCACTGTCCCTTGTATTTCTCTGCATCTCAGCTCTATAAATGGGCCGGTTGTTAGCTGCGTGATATGCCCATTGGGCTCATAAAGCACCGGTTGTGTTTCAATGGGTCATAGAAATCGCAGAAAGTGCGTGTGTGCGCAGGTATATTCCATAGGGGAAGGGGCGATTTAGTCACAGAAAATTAAATCCAATACGAGTTCTGAAATGCACCTCGTAAATCTCTCCCAGCCTCTCTGGATACAGTTAGATTTACTTCCTAAATCTGCATGTGCAAGAGGCCTACGGGACCCGACGTGCCCCCAGGCCGGGGTGGGATTCAGCAGGTTCTCCCTGGTATTATAGAACCAGTTGTTACAATTGTAGCAGCTCTCAGAAGCCAGAAGAACTGGCAAAAATATGTTATACAATCTCTTATTATTGATTAGACACATTTTAATAGTATTACACAGTTTGCTCTTTATTAGATTGGATGCAAATATTTAAAATGGACCAAAACGCAGGGTTTTGACTATCCTGGGTTTTACAGGCTGATTCATTAATAGCGCCAGGTAGCGACAGATGAGCGACAGTAGCGTTATTTTCACAGCGCCCGCTAGTATTCGCTGTGCTTGGCCGTTGTTCGGCTGTTGACAGCGACTCAGTCGGTGTGCGGTAATGTTGAATACGGGGTTAGGAGTCGCTGTTTGACAGGTTCCGCGCTGTATGGGAGCGCATGACAGCGAACGGCCATAGCGAACGGCTCCCAGCATATTCATTAACAAATCACGCTCCAAAAATTCTCGCGCTGTGAAATGCTTGTTTAAACCCCAGAGCGCTGGCGGCGATGGGTTAAAAGTAGTTTTTTAACCCCCAAACAACCATATTTTTAGAAAAAAAAAACAAAACATGTTTTTCAAAACATTTTGTAATATGAATACATTAATATCAGACCTGTAATATCAATTCTGCACAATTTTTTTTTTTTTTTTTTTTCTTAGCTTAAAAAAAAAAAATCTAACATTGCAGAAGTGGTCACAGAATTTTTGACATTAAAAAAAAAAAAAAAAATTAATAGCAATTAATTATGAATATTTAAAGTTAGCTCCATTGAAATGCATTGGAGAGCGCCAGGTAGCGAGAGGTCATACCTGTCGCTGTTCAAGGTCGCTCGCTGGCGCTGTGGGGTAAGGCTGGAATAATGATGAATGATTCGCTATCTGGCGCTCTGTCTGTCGCTAAGCAGGATCGGCTTCATAAATGTGTGATTGCGGAGGGGAGCCGGCGTTCTCGTGGTGGTGAGCGTCATTACCGTTCGCTCACCATTCGCTACCTGGCGCTATCCCTTGTTAAATAAGGGCCTTTGTCTTTGCCCCTGGGGTACCCCGACTGGAGGTGCCCTGCTGTGTGAAACCCCCCAGGTCACCTGAACAAAATCACCTCTTGCCGGACCTACGCCACATGTGCGGCAGCTCGTCCAATCAGCGCGCTCGGATCCGCTCGAGCCCCTTGTCCAGGAGCTGGTCTAATGAGAGCGGATCCGTGCAGACCAGCAGCTGCTTCCCCTGATATTCTCTAACACGGAGCATGCCCACACCGGCCATTCACAAATGCCTGCGGGCATGCGTCCTGCTAAAGGAGTAGCAAGGATGCGGGTGCTGATTGCGCACAATTGGACCGGGAACGAAGGGGAGTTTTCGGGCAACCTGGGGGGTTTCACACAGAAGGGCATCCCTGATCGTGGTGCCCAGGAGAAAGTGATTATTCTTGCCCTGGAGTCTATGAGACTCCAGGGTGGGTTTTTGGTCCAGAGCAGAGCTGGGGTCAGGTAAAGAACAGCAATCCCAGAATGCAGAGCAGCACAGTTAGAAGACACTTCCTGTTAGCAGGCTGCCTGATGCTCCATGAGCCGCCATCTTGGATGTTTATAGGCTCATAACATGCAGTAGGCGCAGGTAGGATGATTATTATTATGTGAGCAATCTGTATGTACAGGGTGTGGGAAACATATAAGATGGGCTCTTATTCAGGGTGAAGGTCCGGATTAATGTGGGCAATCTGTATGTACAGGGTGGAGGAAACATAAGATAGGCTCTTATTCAGGGTGAATATCCGCTTTAATTATAGCTTTTGCTGTGACAGCTAGTGCTCCCTCTAGTGGCCATTTGGAGATTCAATTGAAAGCTCTCATTAAAGTGGACCAATCGCCAGGATTTTCACCTACCCCCAAGGCATCCTAATGCCCTACTGGGTACAGCCCTGTTGACCACCCTAAAAACTCACCTTGTCATAGGCCACACGGCGCATTTGCAGGCTCCGCTCCAGCAGCGTATCTCGGCATACTTGCACCCAGGGCAAAGACTCAGAACCGCGCCCTCTCCCCCCAATAAAGCTTAAATCGGAACTTCAGTCATCTAATGGTCCTGCCACCCTACCTTTGTGATGAGGCAGGACGGGGGGGGGGGGGGGCTACAAATAAAAAAAAGCCATAGCCAGGCACCCACGTTGCTCCTCAAGCTCTTCACATCCTGGGCGCCACCATCTTGCCCGAGAGAGACAGAGCCGCATGCGGATGCGGCTTTGTCTCTTCTCCTGTGGCTGCTGCTGGGGCTTGGGAGGAGCGGCACGAGCGTTTGGCTAATGTATGGGCTTTTTTTTAGTTGTAATCCCCGTCGTCCTGCCTCACCGCTAGGGTAGGGTGGCGAGGGGACGGGTTCTCGTTAGAGTCGAATTCATTGAGTTGAATTACTGCACCCCTCCCCCGACAAAAAGAAAAATCTAAAACTCAATTCTTCAAACTTCCCTTTTTACAAAAGTGTTTCTATTATCATCATAAGAAAGTTTTTAAAGTGGACCAAAACCCAGGATTTTGACTATCCTGGGTTTTGGTCCTTGCCCTGGGGCCCCCTGATTGGTGTGAAACCCCCCAAATCGCAGAGCGCAACTCACCTCTTCCCGGTCCCGATATTAAAGATTCCCAGGCCGATCGGCGTGAAAGTGGACCAATCACTAGGATTTTGCATTTACCCCAGGCATCCTAATGCCTTACAGTGTGAAGCCCTGCTGACCACCCTAAAAACTCACCTTTTCATAGGCCACACGGCCCATGTGCAGGCTCTGATCCAGCAGCGTATCTCGGCTTATCTGCACCAGGGCAAAGACTCAGAACCGCGCCCTTTCTCCCCAATAAAGCTTAAAGCGGAAATTCAGTCATCTAATGGTCCTGCCACCCTACTCTGGTAATAAGGCAGGGCAAGGGGGTTACAAATAAAAAAAGCCCATACCTTAAAGTGGACCAACACCCAGGCTGATCGGCCCGGGAATCTATAAGCTTCCTGGGCCGATCAGATCCCTCCCCGCGGGGCATCCGAAATTGGGATGCCCCACTTTGTGAAACCCCCCCGTTCCAACGGCGCATGCGCCAGCCGTTTGTGAGTGGCCGGCGCGGGCGCGCTCCCTGTTAGAGGGAGGCGCAGGATGCGTCTGCCAGCGTGCTCGGAGCCGCTGTGGTTTTCCGTCCCTTGTACGTGCATACCACATCGGCTCTGAGCGCGCTGATTGGACGAGGCCCACGCATGCGCCGTAGGAGCGGGGTGAGGTGAGTTTTTTCTGCCATTCTGGGGGGTTTCACGCAGCGGGGTGCCCCGCGGAAGTGGACCAAAACCCAGGATAGTGAAAATCCTGGGTGTTGGTCCACTTTAACCAGTCACCAATGCCGCTCCTCCAGCGCTTTTCATCCTGGGCGCCAGCATTTTGGCAGAGAAAGACAGAGACGCATCCCCTGGCTCCATTCGCGCATCTGCTCGCCCATTCAATGAGCGGCAGTAAAGAGTGGATCACTGCAGGTCAGGACCCCACAAGTGGGTTTAGGATTTTAAAGTTGACCCCTACCCTTGTTTTGTGCAAGTGTAGCTGTGGTGCAGGAAATGTAACTCACCCCCTCCTAGCTCCCTGCAATCTATAGAGTTACTTACCTTATCCTTGGGCTGCTCAAACTGATTAGGACTAAGAAATGGCCTTTGTGTGTACAGCCATTTCTGGGCCCAGCAGCTAGGGCATTGCAAAAGAAAAGTTAAGGCTGAACAAAACCCACTGAGGCCAGTACTGGAATCTAAAAGACTCCAGGGCCAGCCCCTAGCTTTCCCCTGAGGCATCCCAAATCGGGATACCCTGCTGTGTGAGCCCCCCCTCCCCCACATCGGTACACTCATCTTCTTCCTCGCTCGCTCCCTAGCCTATGTAAGCATCGGCATCTTCATCTTTTGGCTGCGCAAGCACTGCAGGGGATGCGGACGCTCGAGCTTGCGGTTGCCATTAAAGTGGACCAATACCCAGCGTGATCGGCCTGGGACGATCCGATCCCTCCCCGCGGGGCATACAAAATCGGGATGCCCCGCTTTGTGAAACCCCCCAGGTCGCCCGCTGCACTTACCTGATTAGCGGTCCAACGGCGCATGCGCGGGCCGCGGACGCATCTTGCGCTTCTTTCTAGCAGGGCCTCGTTACAGACGCTCATCTGTCGGTACCTGGCACTAGTAATGAATCAGCCTGCCCGTATCACATACTGAGGAAAGGCGAGGGGGGAGAAAGTACAGGGGGGGGGCAGGTTATAGCTGTGCTTTACTCAGACAGAGCAGGGCTAGGGTCAGGAAAAGGACAGCAATCCCAGAATGCAGAGCAGCACAGTCAGAGGACACTTCCTGTTTGCAGGCAGACTCCATGTACCGCCATCTTGGATGTTTAAAGGCTTATAACATGCAGTAGGTGCAGGTAGGATGATTTTTAATGTGAGCAATCTGTATGTACAGGGTGTGGGAAACATATAAGATAGGCTCTTATTTAGGGTGAAGGTCCGGATTAATGTGGGAAATCTGTATGTACAGGGTGGGGGAAACATACAAGATAGGCTCTAATTCAGGGTGAAGGTCCGGATTAATGTGGGCAATCTGTATGTACAGGGTGTGGGAAACATATAAGATAGGCTCTTATTTAGGGTGAAGGTCCGGATTAATGTGGGAAATCTGTATGTACAGGGTGGGGGAAACATACAAGATAGGCTCTAATTCAGGGTGAAGGCCCAGATTAATGTGGGCAATCTGTATGTACAGGGTGTGGGAAACATATAAGATAGGCTCTAATTCAGGGTGAAGGTCCGGATTAATGTGGGCAATCTGTATGTACAGGGTGTGGGAAACATACAAGATAGGCTCTAATTCAGGGTGAAGGTCCAGATTAATGTGGGCAATCTGTATGTACAGGGTGTGGGAAACATACAAGATAGGCTCTAATTTAGGGTGAAGGTCCGGTTTCACTCTAGCATTAGCTTGTATTTCCCTGAACTGAAAAATCCATGTAGTACTAATTACTAACCTTTCTCTGCAGCCTTACTAAGAGGCCACTCACCAAACAGTCTGGCTCAGTAGCTGCTTTACCGGAGCCATTCATCAGCCTGACAGAACATGCTTCACATTCATAATGACGCTTTTTACAATAATGTAAAACAAGCAGACTATCATTCAGAATTTTTCAGCATTCATAAATATTGAAGCGGTGATTTATTACCTGCGCAGAGGGAACAGCTCGGGATTTCTGGCTATTTTATTGCAGCAGCAGCAGCGGGGGGAGGGCGGATGCTGGACTCAATAGCTGCTTGTCTGGGAATTGGACTTACCCGTCAGATGGTTGCCTACTGAAGTGCCTTTATGTGCTACAGATGTACAAACATTTCTTTCATCATTTCCTCATTGTGTTTTGTTTTTGAATTGTAAATTGCCAAAATCGTTATAACTCCTAAACGTGGAACTTGGGGATAATTAAAAGAAAGAGCCTAGTTTTGGAGAATGAAGAATGGCTAAAGCCATTAAAGCTGGGTTACAAGCACACTCTGAACTGGCTCGAACTGGCCCACGGAGTTACCCGGAAGTCCCACAGTAGGCCCCTGAACCATGAACGCCCTTTTGAGGACCTTCATTATCAGCTTACCGTATTTGTGGCATCCTAAGTGCACATATAGGCCTTGATTCAATAAAGGTAGAAAAAATTCTCATGGTAGTAAAAGATTTAATTCATGAGAAAAAAGCCTGAGAATGTTACTGAATCACTAGATAATGAAAGTCAATGGCAGCTTTTACTGAATCACTAGATAAAAAGGCAATGAAAGTCAATGGCAGCTTTTACTGAATCACTAGATAAAAAGACAATGAAAGTCAATGGCAGCTTTTACTGAATCACTAGATAAAAAGACAATGAAAGTCAATGGCAGCTTTTACTACAGTGTAGAAAGGAGTAAACAGTTCTCTACTTTTCTTAGAAGTAAAAAAGTGCCATTGACTTTCATTGTTTTCTTAGCTGGTGATTCAGTAACAGTGACATTCTCAGGCTTTTTTCTCATGAATTGAATCTTTTACTACCATGAGAATTTTTTTCTACCTTTATTGAATCAAGGCCATAGAGGACAATACATTTTGGCATAACATTTCTGTGCATGGGTCACAAATATAAATATATATGGTAATACTAAGGGGGTTATTTATGAAGGGATAGCGCCAAGTAGTGCCTCGTAGCGGCAGGCAGCGTACGCAAAACCTCATTTAAGAAAGCGAATCTGGTGAGCATGCATTATTACAGGCGGCTCAGCGTATAGCGCCGGCACTCTAGGTTTCAGAGCGCCATGTAGTACCTGTCGCTCTGTCGCGCTCTCCCATACATTTCAATGGGGCTTCATGAGTTGTCTATAAATAGCGTGTTTGCCAATTTAAATTTTTGTTTACTCAGATCATTGTGTGACGTCTCCTGGCTGCAAACAAATACTTGTAGACACTTTTTTGACTTTTTATATTTTTATGCAGAATTGTCATTACAGCTCTGGCACTAAAGTGTTAATGTCACAGTGTTACAGCAATGTCATTCCATGTGTTTTCGCTTTGTTGGATATGTGTTCAAAAACAGACTTTAATCACACAGCATCTGGCGCTCTATGCTATAGCAACCAGCTTTAAAGGGCCGACGCTGTGTATGTCTAGTGTTTTGTTAAATATGGTGTGGAGCGCCGAGAGTCGGACGCACTGAGCTGGCGCTACCTCTCGCTCACTGCAGCGCTGTACTGTTGTTACAGCGCCCAACACAAATCACATTCATCAATGCTGGCCAGGTTACTAGAGCGACTGAGACGCTCTGTTACAGAGCCTGATACCCGCTTACATCGTCTTCTAGCAGTTGCTCTAAGCGCCGCTATACAGACCGTCATCTGGCAATACCTGGCGTTAGTAGTGAATCAGCCTCCACATGTGGGGTGGGCCCCCAGAGTCAGTTCTACTAATGGGTCCCTGACACCTCAGTCCCACACAGACTCCCCACATAGGCATAACTATAGCCAGAGAACAGGTTTGGTCAATTTTTCCCACATGTTAAAGTTTTTCACTGTTCTAGGTTTTGGTCCACTTTTCATATGGCACTGCATATGAAAAGCTGAGTTTTTCTTGCTATACCAGGTGGGCTCTCCTCGAATCAGAATAGATTGGAGGATGATTTTTGATTGTAAAGTGTGAGTGCAAATGCAGCAGAGTCAATTTAGACAGACATTGTGGAGGAACACAAACGTTTTACTGGAACATGTGTGGAGTCAGAAAGGTCACTGTAACATGGTGGATTACACACAGACAGGAAAAAGGAATCAAAAAGTTCATTGCAAAATACAGTAAATACAACAAAAGCAGCAAGAGACTTCACATAAGTATTGGTAACAGTGCCATCTACTGTCATAACAATAAACTGCAGTCCCTCCAGCAATATATATCCTCTAAGCTGAAGCTGTTGTATCTCCAACAATAAGCCAGAGCATGGTCTATCTGGATGGTTTATGTGGTATTTTTTACTCCTAAATGCCAGATACAATAGTTCTGTTCACCACAACATGTGAACTGGTATAGGGTCCCTTTTTTTTAAATAACTCCCCTTTGCCTTTGTGAAATTGACAATTTGACTAATTGACCACTGACTAATGACTTTACTGGAGGGGAGTTCCACAAAGGTTCCACCTCAGTGGTAATAATAATAGGCCTCCAAACAAAGAACAGGGGGGGCAACAGATCTTTAGATAAAGATGATGGCCGCCAGAACAAGAGGAAGCAGACCTGCAGAAAGGCACCGCCCCGCGGACAACAGATGCTGTAAGGGTTCTTGTTTTTATTTTAAAACTGTATTTTCTTTTATTTTGTAACTGTTTTTGAACTGGTAATGGGTCCAAGGGCCCCCTTTGGTTTTATGTCCTAGGTGCAGGGCTCAATTAAGTGTGGTGGAGGCCCCTGGGAACAAAATCTGGTGGTAGTGCAGCCAAGTAACTGATTAGTGGTTGTCTGGCACCCGCCTACTTACTGGAACGTTAGATTGAGTCCCTTGTGCCCCCCTTGTGCGGGTGCGTGCTGCTCGGGAACTCCTGCTTTGCCATTCTGGGTGGGGGGTAGTGTAGTCGCCCAGCTGGTCCAGCAGAAAACAGTTCCCTGCATTGAGCTGGTGGCTTATGTGCAGTGAGTGGCCGCCGATTGACAGCTCTGCACGCACCCATCACTGTAGCAGTGCTGACAGCGGCCTTGCTGCTTTAGACTCCTGCCCTGTGGTGGCTTTGGCTGCAGGTTGGCAAACACAAAAAAAGGCTTGCCCAGGCACGGGGGACCCCACTGCCATCGTTTTGTTGCTGGCCCCGCGGCTCGTCAGACCAAAGACTGAAAAGCCTCCTGGATCAGGCCATAACCCAAAAATTGGTGGAAGTCCCCTTTGCAGGGCAAGTGGTGGAGGCCCCGAGCCCCTTTCTCCCCCCTCCGGCCCTGCTTAGATGTACTGTCTACCATTGTTCCTTCACTAGTTGGCTGTAATGGGGGGGGGGGGGGTTCTGGAGACAACTTCAACAAGTGTGTGTCTATATCAAATAAGAGCTTATCCAAAAGTTTTATACTTGGCTGAAGAGGCACAGTGAAGTTTCCTTTTGAGCTTTATTCTCTTTGAAGAAATATTGTAACGTACTCCTGTTACAGCAGGTAAAATGGCTGTTCTTTGCCAGAACATAGCAACACTTATGTGCTTACATTGAGTACAGCATAGAAAATGACTGAATACAACAGCGATACTCAACTGGCGAACCAGGGTCAAAATGCGGACCTTGGTGCTAGATTTCTGGACCCCTGCCCTGACAAACCCTGCACTCAGTTGCTTCTGTGTTGCTGTGCTCAGAGCTGCCCCCTTGATCTGCAATTTAGTGCTTAGAGGCCGATTCATTAATAGCGCCAGGTAGCGACAGATGAGCGCCAGTAGCGTGATTTTCACAGCGCCAGCTAGTATTCGCTGTGCTTGGCCGGGGTTTGCTTGTTGACAGCGACTCAGTCGGTGTGCGGTAATGTTGAATACGGGGTTAGGGGTCGCTGTTTCACAGGTTCTGCGTTGTATGGGTGCGCCTGACAGCGAATGGCCAGAGCGAACGGCTTGCTGCAGATTCATTAATAAATCACGCTCAAAAATTTCTCGCGTTGTGAATTCCTTGTTTAAACTCCAGAGCGCTGGCGGCGATGTGTGTAAAGTAGTTTTTAACCCCCAAACAACCATTTTTTTTTTATGTAAAAATTATACAAGTTTTTCTAAACATTTTGTAATATGAATACATTAATATCAGACCTGTAATATCAATTCTGCACAATTTTTTTTACTTAAAAAAAAATCCTAACATTGCAGAAGTGGTCACAGAATTTTGGACATTAAAAAAAAAAAAAAAAAAAAAATTGCAATTAATTAGGATTATTTAAAGATTGCTCCATTGAAATGCATTGGACAACGCCAGGGAGCGCCAGGTCATACCTGTCGCTGTGATGGGATTATCAGCGGCGCTGTTCGTTGCAGTCGGCTACATGATGAATCCCGCGCTAGCTGACGCTCTCGCCGGCGCTAGCCTCATTTAGCGTGATAAATGCGTCACTGTGACCGCCGCCGGGCGTACTTGAGTCGGTAGCCGCCGTTAGCTGGCGGTACCTGGTGCTCGTCAGACACTACCTGGCGCTAGCCCTTGATAAATAAACCCCTTAGTCTCCATGCCAGTGTCATGGCTCCCTGGCACCCAGCATTGCAATATGAAGTACTGAACGGGCAAGAAGTGGCATTGCAAGGTACACACAATCCTTGTTTCTCTGTCTCTTTTCCTCATCCAATTCTTTCCCCCCGCCCCAGCTCAGCCCCACCTATTCCATCATATCGTCCCCCCAGCTCAGTCCTATATTTTCCTATCCCCCAGCTTTGCTCCATTCAGCCCAGTCTCTGTGCCCCATCTATCCCATCCCCATCCATTCCTGCCCCCCCAGCTTTGCGTCATCCATCTCTGCCCCACCCACCCCTGCCCCATCCAGCCCAGTCTTTCTGCCCAATCCATTCCTGTCTTCCTAGTTTTGCCCATCCAATCCCATGCCCCCCACCTTTGCCAATCCATTACTCTTCCTTCCAGCTTTGGTCATCTACCCCCCCCCCCCCCCCAGCTCTGCCCATTCATTCATATCCCTAGTTTTGTCCATCCCTCCCCTTTCCCAGCTTTCTATCTATCCCTCCCTGCCATTTCTGTTTTATCTATCCCTTTTGCTGACAGCTTCTCCCCCATTCATCCCTCTCCCCCAGGCCCTATCTATCCATCCTTGTTACCAGACCATATTGCCAGTAACATTTGGGCCCTAGTCCACCCCTGTACATGGCCTGCACAGAATGCAAGGGGGGGGTTAAAGCTGTGTGCAGTGGGCCAGAACTGTAGGTTCTGTGGGGCAAAAATAGGATTTTTGGGGTAGGGTGGAGGGGCAAGCAGCCTTTTTTAGTTTTGCCTGGGGAATCTATAGCCCTTCCTCCGATGTGCTGATTTTTAACTATCCACAGCCCTCCGCCCGGACCTTCACCTCTCACCTGATGCCCTTAAGTGGACCTTTGCAAGTGGTTGAGTACCCCTGGAATACAGGGAGAAGGGAGGCTACAGCAGCTGAGAAGGAGACAAACTCGTTAGAATATATACTGCACAGACTATGTAAAACAAAAAACTTGTTAAATACCAGCCAAATGAAACACAGGTTCTGGGAATTTTTTAAACTATTAAAATATATTGCAAGCTAATTTGTTTTGTGTCGTTGATGGAGTGTCTCCTAAGGTTTCTTCCCTAGTTGCAATGTAGGATGGAGTTCACCCTATAAAGTTCATACACATCCCTGGGTGCTCTCGCTTTATAAAAAGCATTGTAGTGTATATTTCTTAAAACAAAAAAGTACAAAGATAGTACATACACCGCGCTGTAAATAATGAATACAAATCTACTAACAAACACACACACTTAACAAGACTGAAGTGGACGTGTCCAATTACACACCTTTCTTCAAAAAGGAGCACCAATATCAATATGGATACAAAATTCTTTATTATGAAAAAGGAGATATTAAAATACACAAAAACACACTGGACAATTAAAATCACATGGATGACCCCATGGTCACAATAATATTAATGAAAAAACCCCCTAAGGGGAACAATGCATCAACAGACCCTATGTGCACTTATTAGATCCTATTATAACAGTTATTTTATGCCGGCATAAAAATTTTATGTGTAAACCCTCAAAGTGTAAAACCTCTAATAAATATCAACTCTTAACAATACCTCATATGTGAAAATGAATAAAAAACTAAATTCCACAGAAAATATATTGGCAGACTCGCCCAGTTCAAACAGTTATAAGTGAATGGAAACAATAAAGATATACTCAAAGTGCACGTGTGCGTGCTAAATGACACCAGCAAACCTGAATATTCAAGAATAAAAAATGGCACATAGAGTCAGCATCACAGGGTCATCAAATATAAATCACCGCGCCCGCAACTCCCATGTTGCTTCAAGGTGAGGGTTAGTATCCAATGTCTATTCCTACCCTTAAATAGTGTTGTCCCATCCTCTGATTCATATCAGCTGTAACAAATCAGCCGGCATTTGCTTACATCCTGTTATGGCGCTGAGCATTGTGGGAAACCATCGTCATCGATTACATGCGCATCACTGTTGTCTAGGAGACGTGCTGGTGCAGAGCCGTCCCGCCCCTCCCACCCACTGAGCCAGCCCACACTCACTGTGTCATCATCCCAGCTGCAGCATAATCAAAGCATAGTGTGCTGCAAACACAGGCAGATCCATCCATCCTGCTCAATCCTTATTGACAGACACAGCCCATAGAGCTGATAATGTCTAAGCGCATATGCACATTACTGCTAGGAGGAAAATGACTGTCAGTAAACGAGCCGCCCCCCTCCCACCCCCAGGTATTCCACACCAGCTACGTCACCTGTGAGTCTAGCGCAGGGTCTGAATACACATTGTAACAGACCTATGGACAGATACATCCATCCATCCCACTCCATCCCATATGTTAACCATAACGCCATGACCCAGTATCGGGTATCACATAACTAACCCTTAATCTATTTTATTTATGGAACTAAAAGGGAGGAAATTTATGATGCCTTATACTACATAAACCTAATCTTCTCCAAAACTATTTACAATTATATACAATGTGTGCTCATTAAACTGTACAGCATGGCCAACAATTACTCCAATAATCATCTATATAGTTCTATCTATAAATCGCCTGTCAGGGAAAAAAATTTGGGAAGGAAGTAGAGAGGGAAAAAAAGAGGGGGGGGGGAGGGGAAAAAAGGGGGGGAAAGGGGAAAACACAACAACAAACGGGGGAGAAAAGAAAAAATCAAGGAAAAGAGACCAATGTGCCTTCAAGAGGTTTAGCATTACTTTGTCACATGATAAAACTATCAATAAAATTCCAGACTAATATACATCAAACCCAAAGGATTAGCTTTGCATGATTGTGTTCGTGGGCACAGAAAAACAGTAGCGCAGACCGACTGATGTAATGTGCGCAGCTTCTAGGATAGGCTTGTAACAGCCAATCACATAGCAACCAGAGCTGTATGACACGCCCCTAGAGCTATCCTTTCAACTTATATATCCAAACCACGTAGTAGGAAGTGTGTTGGAGCGCAACACATACCCAGCGTCCGGCCGCACGCGCCGCACATCCCAGGCAACAAATCCCGCGATGCAGACAAATCCCGCGGCACAGACTCACGAAACATGGGCGTGCGCTCCACCACTTCAGACCACATGACCGCAATAGATAATCACATGATGAAAAATGGATGTGCACTCAAAATGCTGCAGGTCACATGACCGCAATAAGCGGTCACGTGATGCAAATAGCCTGACAGCTCGCAGCGCGTAACTAGACAGTCAGCAAGGTAATAGAACACAAGTTGAGTTACAACAGCGTTATCCATGACTGTATATTAAAAGTTTTTTGCATATTGACTGTGTATTAAATATTAGCATAATAATGCAGATGACCTGACGACTCGCAGCAAGGAAATAAAGCACGAGTTGAATTACAACCGCGCTACCAATAACTATGTAATTATATATTAGCATGATGACCATAACTGTATATTGAATATTAACATGATGACAGTTAGGCCGGCAACGAAGAGATGGAATGCCAATTAAGTTACAAAAATGCTAATAATAGCTACATATATCACATGGTAGTTGTACCCACCATGGATTTGGAGTATAGTAAATTAAATTATATGTTAAAAACATATATTAAAAATTAACAAAATATTTGGCAACGACAGCCCTCCTCCTGGACCTTCACCTCTCACCTGATGCCCTTAAATGGACCTTTACAAGAAGTGGTTGAGTACCCCTGGAATACAGGAAGAAGGGAGGCTACAGCAGCTGAGGAGGGGACAAGCTCATTAGAATACATACTGCACAGACTATGTAAAAAAGCTCACTAAATATCAGCCAAATTAAACACAGGTTCTGGGAATTTTTGTAACTAATAAAATATCTTGTAAGTGACTTTGTTTGTGTCGTAGATGGAGTGTCTCCTAAGGTTTCTTCCCTAGTTGTAATGTAGGATGGAGTTCACCCTATAAAGTTCCTACACGCCCCTGGGTGCTCTCGCTTTATAAAAAGCATTGTAGTGTATATTTCTTGTACATCTTCCCCCATCGTTCCCTAATGTTTTATTCCTTGCTCTCGTTACCTCTCATTCCTGGTGGCCCAGTCTCTCTGTCCCATTCATTCCTGTCCTTCTAGTTTTGTCCATCCAATCCCCTGCCTCCCAGCTTTGCCAATCTATTATTCTTTCTTCCAGCTCTGGCCATCTACCCCCCCCCCCAGCTCTGCCCATTCATTCCTGTACTTCTAGTTCTGTCCATCCATCCTTTCTCCCAGCTCTCTCTCCATCCCTCCCTGCCATATATCTGGTCTATCCATTCCTCTTCTTTACAGCTCCTCTCCCATTCATCCCACTCCCCCGATCTATCCATCCTTGTTACCAAACCTATTGCAAGTAATATTTTGGGCCCTAGTCAACCCCTGTACATGTCCTGCACAGAATACAAGGGGGGGGGGGGGGGGCAAGCCAGAGCTGTAGGTTATGTGGGGCCACAAAAAAAGCTCCTATTTTTTCCTAGTGCCCAATAGGATTTTTGGGGTGGGGTGGGGTGGGGTGCGGTGGAGGGGCAAGCAGTCTTCTTTAGTTTTGCCTGGGGAATCTATAGCCCTTCCCCCTGTGTGCTGATTTCTAACTATAAACCCCCCGCGACAGCCCTCCTCCTGGACCTTCACCTCTCCCCTGATGCCCTTAAATGGACCTTTACAAGAAGTGGTTGGAATACAGGGAGAAGGGAGGCTACAGCAGCTGAGAGGGGACAAACTAGTTAGTTAGAATGTAAAAAAAACTCGCTAAATACCAGCCAAATGAAACACAGGTTCTGGAAATGTTTAAAATATCTTGTAAGCGACTTAAGGTTTCTTCCCTAGTTGCAATGTAGGATGGAGGTCACCCTATCAAGTTCATCATGTCAGGTTCCATACACATCCCTGGGTGCTCTCTCTTTATAAAAAGCATTATAGTGTATCTCTTGCACATCTTCCCCATTGTTCCCTAATGTTTTATTCCTCGCTCTCGTCACCTCTCGTTCCTGGCGGCTCTCCCCAGGAGACAATCTCAGGACCTAGCTTGAACTTAGACGTGCCAAACTGCTAATCTGGATCCTGAAGTGTTTTAGAGCAAACAGCAGCACGATAAGAAAGAAAGGGGCTTTCTTCAACACATTTCATTTTCTCCGCTTCCCTGTGTAAACACTGATTACATTTTTCAATGGCCTTACATGAACGAGAGAGAAGCCTCTTCTAGAATCTTTTATTAAGTCATTCTTCTACTTTTGAGCTACTCTAAATTTGTGTGGCAAATACATAATCATGTGCCAAATACCAGATTAGCAGGAGCCTGTCGGTGACAAAGGATTGTCAGGAGGGGATGGTGGAATGTGCAAAGAAATATTTTGGATTAGTAAAAAGCCGCCAGGCCTCCCTACGAGGGTCTTGAAAATTATCCTATTTTCTTGAGGTGAAATCCCTCCATTCTCTTTTTTTTTCTGACGTTCTTGGCCAATACAGAGTACTTAAGCTGTGAACATGCTAGGAGACACTGTGTCCAAAGCCTCCGGGAATGAAGTGCTTCTGGGAATTCAGTAATTGGAAGTAAAGTGGCTGTCCTGCTTTTCTGTATTGTGATTACCATTCTCCTTAGTGTGGCACTATCCGACTCCCCCTTCTTTTGTTTTGAAAGCTTGCAGGCAGGGGCGAACTGGGGCTAAAAATAGGGCCCGGGACTTTTTGGGGCACACCGGCCCTGCTGTACTGCTTCTGGCCCAGCATAGTATCTTAACGTCACATTACATAAACATCTTATTTTTCGTTCCACAACATGCACCCAGGGTTTACAGGACAAAAAAAATTAAGAAAATATTCTGAACCAAATGGTGTGATAAAATCCCCTGTTACAGACAGCGTGCAGGATCACTCCATTACAGGCCGTGAGTGGCATCTCCCATTACAGCCACTGGGGGGCATCCCTCAGTACATCCACTGGGGGCATCCCTCAGTACAGCCACTGGGGGCATCACTCAGTACAGTCACTGGGGGCATCCCTCAGTATGGCCAGTGGGGGCATCCCTTAGTACAGCCAGTGGGTGAGGGTATCCCTCAGTACAGCCAGTGGGTGGGGGGCATCCCTCAGTACAGCCAGTGGGTGGGGGGCATCCCTCAGTACAGCCAGTGGGTGGGGGCATCCCTCAGTACAGGTAAGTATTTTACCCCGAATCTCAAAATTGCTCAGGGTAATTGAGTGGGTGGGAAAGGGTTGTTAGGGAAGACTGGAGGCTCTTTTTAAAGTTAGAGTGGAGGCAATCTAAAAAGCACCAGGTCCTAAATAACACTTACCTACCCCCTCCAGTTAACACGAAGAGTGACTAAAAGAAAAGGTAAGTATTTCTGTAAAGTCAGGCGCATAGGCGGCATGAGATGTACTTATGCAGTGTGTTTGGTACTGCAGTGTGCAGTCAATTCTCGGTCCACAATGGTAGAGTTGGGATGCCCGCTTTGTGAAATTCCCCTGATTCGCCTGATACTCACCTTTTTATTGCTGCAGCACCTGCCACCATGTCCGCAACCATTCGAGTCTGCCATGACCATGGATGCCACTGAGGGGCCCATGCATGCGCAGGATTGCTGGATCAAGGTATCAGGTGAACTGAGGGGTTTGGGCACCCCAAATCAGTATGCCCCTAGGAAGTGGGACAAAACCCAGGGGAGCAAAATCCCAGGCAACATTTTAAAGAGGAAATAAAGTCAAAGAGGACTTTACTTCCTCTTACCTCTGCAGCATGGCGGCGTCCTGATTTCAGATGCTCCGCTGCACATTCTTGTCTGGCAAGACAGACCTTTCAGGTTCACCAGACAAGCGGACCTAAATGATTGCTGGCAAGCAGCCTGCAAGGGAAGCACAATGGGGTCAGTATCAGCTGCTCAGCATATGGGGCATAGTGGAGCATCCCAAATCAGGATGTTCTAATGCTGTGGAGAATTGTGGAAGTAAATTATGTTGTGACCTTACTTTCTCTTTAAAGCAGACCAAAAGGCACACATTATTATTGATCCACATAACTTAAATTGATCCCAAATCAGGATGCACACCAAGAGTTAGGTTATGTGGATCAGAAGTCTTTCGGGTTGCCTTGACAACAAACAGCTAAACCATAACAAGGAAATCTCAGAAGTCTCCCTTACCCTCTGCAGCAAACACACAATACCCCTCCTCCCTCAAACAACACTGGACATTTTTTTTTGTTTTTTTACTCTCTTCAGTCTATAGCATATGTCGACCCCCCCCCTTCCTGGAGTTTCAAGCAGCCTGACCTTTGATGGCTTTCTTCTTTCCTTCTGGCTGGGATCTGCTCTCAGGCTGCTCCTGGTCCAGAGTGAAGCAGTAACACACCTCCATGTTTCCTGTGTGAGCCCTCCTCTCCCCTGTGCAGCCAGAGAGCCAGGGGAGGGGGCAGAGCACATAGGCAGGACAGGGATGCCGAACATAAAGAAAAGCTCAGCAGGGGCAGACAGGGTGGCTGGGGGTGTCTCTGCTGCTCTTTTCATGGCAGCAGATTTCTCAGCACTGTCAGTCTGCTACAGACCTCCTCACTCTCCATAGCAGTGCTGTGCTTCGCGGTACCTTTCTGAAGAGGAAGTATGATCCTTGGGGGCGGGGCTTATGCTCGTCTCACAGGCTGAGCAAGTGCAGCCTCACAGCTCTCCCTCCGCCTCTCCTCCCCCACGTGCCAATCAGCGGCTACTGCTTTCTCTCTCTGGGGGCTTCCCCAGCACCAACACCCGTGCCTGAGACACCCTCTTTTTGTGCCCCTCCCGCTCCGTGGCCACGTTCCCCGCCTGCCCCCCTTAGCTACGCCCCTGTGCACTCCTGTGTGTACGTGCTCATGTGTGAGAGCGGCCGCAGCGGGGGGAACAGCTGCCTTTCCTGGTGCCGACCTACCGGGATTTTGCCCGGTATGCCCTATGGCCAGCCCACCCCTGCTTGTAGGGCTGTCCGTGTAGGACAGGATGTATCTTTTTTCACAGGAAAATGTGGGTATCGGTGTCAGATTGTCCCACAGGAGCATTAGAGGTTTCTTTTGTCCCAGTGTATGTGGGCCCTTGGGCAACAGAGTCTCAGAAGGCCTCTTTGCAATGTGTCGTGACACACAGGGCAGTAAAGCTGCAGGTGTGGTGGATATTGCCCCTTGTTGCAGCTCTTGCCTAAATGGGAAAGTCCGCTTTTGTAGACTTTGCCGCAGGTCCTCAGAGCATGTGGTACCAACAGCTGCTAGGTGAAGGGAAGAAAGAAAAAAAGTTAAGAAGCAATAACAAATAAAAATAAATAATAGATGGAATGATAGAAGAAAGAAAATAAGGAATGACAAAGAATAAAAGAACAGACAAAATTACACAAAAGAAAGAACAAAAGGAATGAAGAAAGAATGAAAATAAGAAATGAAAAAGGAAATGGCACAATTCCGATCGGGGGTGCCCCACTGTTTGAAACCCCCCTGGTTGCCTGAATGCGCTCACTTCTTCCCAGTCCCACGGCGCATGCACGGCCGCTTGTTCAACACCCTGGCGAAGTGTCATATTGACACGCAACGCATCGGTGGCGGCTGCTAGGACCCCCTAGTGACTAGGTAATGTAAGTGTATATATTTTTTATTTTTGTATTAAATTTTGGCGTGCTACTATTTACTATTCTTACTTGATACTGGTGTTAACCCATGTCTATTACATTGCACAGCACTTGAATAGTTTGGATTCATGTATTTGTTTTTAGAGTTGTTAGAATTGTTGTTTCCCCTGTTCACATGAAATATTTGTACTTTTTGCACAATTATATATATGTATTAGCACATAGCACTTTATAGACTTAGTTATCCCTGTTTTATTAGGGATATCTCACGGGTTTTGCTTACAATATGTTTACTGGTCATTAATTGCTTTCACCAGTGTCATACTTCAGGTATAGCTCATTGGTTAATTGTTATATACGCCAACTACGCTAATTAACAATTTTAGTTACGGACATTAGGACAATCCCCCGTTTTTGTGTAAATGTTTTTTAATTTGTACAATGTCTTGTGATGTGTGGTTTTTGTATCTGTAATTTTTTAGTATTTATCTAATAAAACATTATAGTATATTTTTTCAGTATTTCAGTGCGGCCTTTTTTATGGGGGTGATTACCCAGGGATCAATCTAGGATCCCTTAAATTGTATATTTTTGTTCAATCAGTGTACTCGGATCCGCCTTCATCCAGGAGCTTTTCTAATGCGAGCGGATCCGAGTGCGCTGGTGGCCACATCCCCCGCTACCCTTTAACAGGCACGCACCCTGCTAAAGGTATAGTGGGGATGTGGCCGCTGCTCACGCATGTGCTGTTGGCAGGGTCGGCTCCAGGGTTATGTGGGCCCTTGGGCGGCATGGTCTCACTGGACCCCTTTGTGTCTAGTCACATCACCAAGGGACGTCTCAAATCTGGATGCCCCTGGATGCACCGTGGAGATTTGGCCACCAGCTGTGGCGGTGCCCTTCCAGTCCGCCGGTCAAGTGCCTTCACACACCCCAAAGGTCAGCCCTGTCCCCGGAGGTCGGGGGCCCCCGGCAGCTGCCCCTCTTGCCAGTTGCGGACGCCGGCCCTGGCCTTTGGACCGGGAACAAAGGTGAGTTTTCGGGCGACCTGGGGGGTTTCACACAGCGGGGCACCCCTGATCAAGTGTGCCTGCCCTGGAGTCCTATAGACTCCAGGATGGGTTTTGGTCCTCTTTAAGGGAGTGCAAATTTTTCTTTAGAATTCACAAAATAAAAGCAGCCTGTGGGGAATCGAATCAAAACTGAGCCTCTCCAAATTTGTTTGGATTCCCTATAGGCTGCCAGCATTTCCAAACTCCTAAAATAAAAGTCCAGACTTCTGTCTCTGAGCACAGCACACCCTGTATTGCACCTGGGTACTTTAAATTCCCCCCTTGTCATGTCCTGGATTGAGTGTGTGAGGATGTTAGAGGGGGACAGCAAAGGGTCTGGGTGAGGTGCCAGCCTATTTGGCAACAAAGCAGTGCGGCCCACCAGGAATACCCCCTAAATCCCTATGAAAAATCCGCCCCTGCTTTCTATAAAAATACAGAATTATTTAGATACCCCCTTACATTTTGTATTCTGCCCCTGCAATAGATAGATGCTGTATACACTGTTGTTTAAATCAGTATTTAGCTCTCAAGCTACACACGTGCAAGAAGAAAATGCCGTATTGCTATGTGAAGACATAAGAAGAGATAAATAGAGAACACACATCCCATTGGAAATGATGCCAATTATGAAGCAGGCAATCAGGATTTTAAAATCAGGTGTATTGTTTGTAGTTTCAGCTTTAGGACGAAAATAAAGATACTGGAATACCTAGCAAATGCTGTAGCCCCAGAACAAGGTCACTGATTGGAGAAATCAAGGTATTATTGGGGAGGGAAAGGTGTGAAGAAAAAATCACGTTTAAATTTATAGAAACCCACGGAGTTCCCCTTTAAAATTCTCTGTCCCTAGCAAATGTCACCCTTTATTTCCACCTGTAGCATTAAGGCTTTCTAGTCATAAACCTAGGAGAATTAGCATCTGTGAGCCAAGCGCAGATCACAGACTCCCTGCTGACTCTTGAACTTCCTCACATCAAACAACAGTGCCTCAAACATCCGGCACCAACACAAATTGGACCATAGCTGGGCCACTATGTGTCCCAGCACCAATCCAGGTACAGAACCAAGACGGGCCTACAAAACTCACGTAGAGGTAGGTTTCTCAGGGCCATGTGACGAGGGGAAGTTAGAGAAATGGAGATCTAGGGACCAATCTAGGGACTCCATCTTTGTGCTCATTGGAAGCCTGGCATCCAGCCCAGTCATTTGGTGCCATATTCAGAACCATATGACCCCCCCTGCCCATAGTTAGAACACCTAAAGGTAGGCATGATGCTGGGCCAGGTTTTTTTGTCATTCTCTGGAGAGGGGTCACACTGCATGCGTGCTGAAGGTGCCCATTAACAAGCTTGCCACTTACCTGGGAGCCCATCATCATCACTACACTGCAACTGCATCTTAAGGTAACTGACTGTTTTATCTCTGTGTATCTCACTGTAACCTGTAACCCACTTCTCAGAACAACATTTGTATTTATTCATATATCATCATAGCCAATCACTGTTATCACTGCCTAGAGTGCTTATTGCATTAAAACCTATATATAGCTTAAGCAATCTTTTTGCCTTAGCCAAGAATCTGTGTGTCCGCAGGCTTTGGGCCTGATAGTCCCGCTAGGCGGGCTCGAACGGGTTTTGAAAAAGCGGACTGAGTGTGACGAAGGTCCCTGATTGATAGTTGGATCTCGTGACCTGCGGTTCCCTGACAGAAGGCTCTTCCCAGTCCTAAGGGGCATTGCTTAGGTAGCCAATACCCAGGTCCTACACGGGGGTGGGTCCCAGTTCAGGAAGTGATAAGAAATACTAAACACTGAAAGTATGGAGCCAATTGTTAAAGCTCAGAGCAAGGAAAGGTTTCTCCAAGTACTATGCGCCTTCTACCAAGGCCAGGGCCTCCAGCATTTGGCACTTGGGGGGCTTACGGGGAGTGACATACCTTTAAATGCCCACATTGGTCACCACCTTTTACCTGCTTACTAATTTATTACCCCCCCCCAGGCACCTTGGAGCTGTGGACTTCCCCCAGCCAACACCAGCCTTCCCTGCCTTGCCCTCTATAAACAGGCACAGTGCAATCTCTTCCCCCAGCCCCAGGCCCAGCGGCTCAAGTGCCAATCAGTACTTGAAGAAGTGCTGGCAGCAGACTGCTGGTTGTTTTGTGTGTCGACAGACCTGTTCTTCTGCTGCTCTGAGGTCTGTCATTGTAGTTTATTAAATGTTTTCTTTTTATATTTAATTAAATAAAATAATATTACCTTTCCTAAAGGTGTCCCCCATGGACCACTCTCTCCAGCCGTGCGTGCTGCCTCTAGGCATTGAGGTTGTCTAGCATGGCTGCTGGTCAGAGAGGTGCTGGGGATGCTGTCAGCCCATGTATGCGCTATGAGAATAAGGATCAATGTAAGTTTACTAGCAATCCTGGGTTTTTCACATTGTGGGGCATCCCAAATCAGGCTCGCCCTGGGAAGGACTTTTACCTGGCCCTAGAATCTTTTAGATTTTAGGGCTGGGTGGCATAAGTTTGTTCCGCTTTAAAGTGACCCTCTAGTTAAATTAGACAGCAATTAGATACCTCTAGCAGGGCTGGATTAGGGCTGGTGCAAAGGTACACTGGGCCGCAGCACGGGAGGGGCCGCCCCACCAGCACATATTCTTACCACAATTGTTAGGCTGACCTGCATGGGAAATTCAGATTCTGCCCCGGGGAGTTGAAGGTCAGTGGTTTCCTGTACCCCAGTGGACTGGTAGCTTTAGGATGACAAAAGCGTGGTCAGACATTGACAGAGTCATAGGCAGGCAGGCAGGCAGGCAGGCAAGCAAGAGTCGGGATCTAAAGCAAGGGGTCAGCAAATTTCAGTACGCTCTGTGTAAAACCTCCCAGAAGCCCCGTTTCCCCCACCTTGTCCGGAACCCTCACCGCATCTCTGTGCTGCGGACACATCCCGGCTCACCTCTAGCAGTGCATGTCCACGCCCAGTCTTTCTGCATGGGCGACGTGGGCATGTTATGGCTAGGAGGTGAGCCGAGGATGCGGACGACGGCGTGCTCGGCACCCTTTGGCGCCGCTTATCTGCTTAGCCGCCCAGACTTTCTGAGCCGAGTGAAAGGGAGCATGCTGATTGGTTGAGAGGGCCGCTCAGCCAATCAGCGCACTAATTTTCGCCGCGAATCTGTGGGAGCGAAAGAAAGGTGAGTGAATGGTGTGACCTTAGGGGATACACACAGCGGGACATCCCAATCCGGGATGCCCCACTGAGAGGAACAACCCCCCGAAAAGAAAAAAAAACGAAAAAATATCTCTGCCATGCTACTGCCTTATCTGACAATCACACTTACTAATCAGCAGGGAATCACATTGGCAGAGATCAGCAGCGTATGCACTTGTTGGGTCCAGCAAGATCCACGGTTGATTTTCTTGCCCAGTCCGCTCCTGGTCAAAGCAGACTGGGATAAACGTTGATTGGATCACAGGCTCAGGTAAGTTATATAGCCGATTCCTGCTGCATTATGGGACACTCTGCATGGGGCCATTTTTGGGTCCCAAACGTCGATACCTCATTGATTGGGACCAGGTTCCGGTTCGGGTCACGTTTCGGTACCCAAACTAAACTTTTGTTCAAAGTTCGGCCGAACTTGCCAAACCTGAACTTATAAGGGTTTGACCAACACTACTAATAATTTGATGGCTGGGTTCATAATTTAAACTTCAGTGCTATATATGAGGATTCAGACCAAAAAGTCAATATCGGGTGTGTTGGTCCTCTTTAAATGCCTCTGCCATGCTACAAGTGTGACAATCACACTTACTAATCAGCAGGCAATCACGTTGGCAGAGGTCAGTAGCTCATGGACCAGTTGGGTCCAGTTAGATCCACAGTGATTTTTTTGCCCAGTACGCTCCTAGTCAAAGCAGACTTTGGAAGATTAGGAGCAGTCTTCTTTTACAGCTGTGAAACACTTTAAGGACTAGTGCAAGGGGCAAGAGCAAGAGCCCTATGCAGAGAAACAGTGTGGAGGCCCTTTCATACCGGCCAAGAAGGGGTTTCTTTTTCCCTCTTACAAAGCTAGTTTTTCACTTTAACTTTCAACAAAAGACACATTTCACAGTTTTCGTGTCTGAGTGATACATTGCTAGAAACTTCTCCAGCAGCTTTTGAATCTCCCTAGAAACCATATGTGAGTATAATCATCTCAGCTTCGTACCCGTTTCAGCTCTTCCGCATGGTAACTTTTTTTTTACGCTGTACGTGGCAGGAGCTGGGAAAATTCTAGTTTATTTAAAATTATTGAGACTCAGTTGCCCGCTTTGGCTCCTATGGCACGCTACATTTAGCATTCAGTCCATGGCCTCTGCCTTGAAAACCGCTGAGCATCTGTCATCCTTTCGGTGTTAAGCCATGTCCCCCTCTCTCTATGAGAAAGCTATAATATCTCCATTCAGCCAGAAGAATTGTGGTCTCATTGACCTGGCCTTGGGCTCATTGTCTGGGCTGGTGTCATGGGAAACACAAGTCCGGTGAGAGAACATCTTTCAGCTGAAGGGGACCAGCAGTAGCTAAAAACACAACGCAGTGATAATAAATCAGGACAGACATGTTTGGCTGTTGGTCCTCCAGCCATTGCGGAACTGCAAATCTCAGCATCTTCTGGGAAAGTCAAATACAGCAACTGCACGAGTTTCCCAAACTTTACTTAGAGGTGTGCCGCTAGGACAGACTTTGTAGTGCCTCTAACTGGGCCACAACCACAATGAATGGGCCCCCCAGTAACCTATATTGTCATGAATGGGCCTGTACTTTGAACTTCAGTTTCCTATTAATTCTGAATATTGAAGACAGCCTGGTTGCCCTGTGGCCAATTCAAACTGGGTTGAGTCATACTGTAAGGGCCCGAACTCCATTCAGCCTACATTGTGCCTGGGACCCCCATAACCTAAAAATCAGTGCTGGGGCAAACCTGAACCACAATGTTTGGGTTCGTACCGAACTTTGCGAGTTTGGGTTCCCAGACCCGAACATGGACTTCAGCCAGAAGTCAGTGGTTCGAGTTTGGTGTTTGACTGAATGCAGAAAAGCTGGTTGATCAACCCCATCAACCAGCTTAACCTTTCCTATCAAAATGTCCATGGCGTGGCTTCAAAAAGATAGCTGCCCCATGAGTGTCCTCACTTTTTGAAGCTCTGGTCATGGACATTTTGACAGAGAACAAAATGTCCTACCATAATGGTGGCCCTAGTCCCTCTCTACCTGTATTGTGAAAGGTTTCTGTGTTTGAAGTTCGAGCGAATAAAGAAAAGCTGGTTGATTGGCCGCTGAGCAACCCATCAACCAGCTTAACCTAATGCAGAATGTGCAGCAGCAGGAAGCGGTTGTACAACTTTACCTGCAATCTGGTCGGCGTGCTTTCCTGTCTAAATGTCCATGACGTGGCTTCAAAAAGATGGCACCCCCATGAGTAAGGACACTGGCAGCAGCTAGCAGCACTTCTAGTGCCAGCTGCCAGTGTCCTCACTTACGGGGACTGCCACCTTTTTGAAACCTGTGGACATTTTGACAGAAGAATAAACGTCGACTGGATCACGGGGCTCAGGTAAGTTGTACAGCTGGTTCCTGCTGCAGTATGGGACACTCTGCATGGGGCTATTTATGGGTCCCAAACTTCGGTTCGCCATTGATTTTAATAGGGACCAGTTTCTGGTTTGGGCCACATTCGGTACCCAAACTAAACTTTTGTTCAAAGTTCGGCCGAACTTGCCAAACCTGAACTTATAGGGGTTCAGCCAACACTACTAATAATTTGATGGCTGGATTCATAATTTAAACTTCAGTTAGCTATATATGAGGATTCAGATCCAACTCAGGTGAGCAGTGGGATGGGTGCCAAAGTGCCTTTGCTGTCCTGCCCTAATGGTTTCCCTAATCCTTTTCTACCTTTACTGTGAATGTTTTCTGCCTAATTCATCCACATGTGGGACTAACTGCTTACTTATAATTAGAGAAAGTTAAAACCCTCCTGTAATCAGTTTCATACAGACTAGGAGTAGAATTTAAAGGGGCAGTCCAGACAATGGCAATAATAAGGCAACCCAGTTTGCATGGCATAAAGCGGGTGATCTGGGGGGTTTCACACAGCAGAGCATCTCAATTCAGGATGCCCTAGGTAAGAGGACCAATCACCAGAATAGGCAAAATCCTGATGATTGGTCCACTTTATGGTAGTTTTCCTAAAAAGGAATTGTATGGTTGTATGTGTAAATTCATGCTTCTGTAAGCAGACCAAGCCAAGTCAATTATTTGGAAATTAATTGTTTATCACTAAAAGGGTAATAGCTGAGATAACTTAGCAAGGGGTTAAGAAACTTTCCTTTACTTAGTATTTTTTCACTTTGTTTCAGCAACAAAGGCAGGGCTCTCTGGTTCTCACAACTCTTTGTGACTAGGATCCACTGTAGTGCGCCATACACCTCCCCCTCATGGCGGTGAACATACATTAAGTGTGTCACTCGGTTTAGGATAGCAAACCTCACAGCTCATTTATAATGTTGCATTTAGATCACACATCAAATGAGCTTGTGTGACTGAGGGAAAATGGCTCGAGCTTATCGCTGTGTGAGACAGATTTGTCTTAATACAGGAGGAAAATCAACTCCAGTTGGGGGTCCTGACTCTCTGGTGGACTCGCTGGACCTGTAAATAATCTCTGTAATTGGAAGCAGTTCACTTGAAGTGGGAATTCAGGTATAGGAAAGGTTTTATGGGAATTTGCGGACGTCGTGTTTATTGCATTGATTTTCTCAGGGCTTTCTGGAGTCCTGCAAGTGTACAAAGACAGCTTAACAACATTAGTGGGATTTGACTTCCAATGTGATAACTTTCAAAGTAATCCTAAGTTAAAAAATAAAAATATCCATATGAGAAGCTTTAAAGCGGAACAAAACCCGGGAATTTGATTTTCATGGGGTTTGTTCCTCTGGAGTGCGGCATTTTTGAATGAAAAAATAAACTAGGGAACGTTTAGGTAGCAGAGACCTCAGGAATAGTGTTGCCCTGGGAGCACCCAAGGGGATGATCCGGTTGTCTGGAACCCCTCCTCCTTGGCCTGGTGGAGCACTGGTTGCATTAGTGGATTCTAAGTGTCAATGAGCAGCCAGGTGATGACCATGTAACAAGTAATGATGAGCTGGAGCAATGGCTATCTGGTTTTGAAGCTCTCTGGCCGCATAGTCCCCAGTATTCTGTACTTCCAAGTGCCAGATAAAATCGCTCTGGCCTCCACAACATGTGAACTAGTATAGGGGCCCTACCAGTTCACAAACAGTTAAAAAAGAAAAAAAAAGGACAGTTTTAAAATTAAAGACAATGATATCACTGTTGCTGTGTCTTCCTTCATCTGTCCCACCCGGGGTTGGCATCCTCTCTGCATGTCTGGCGAGCTGAGGGCTCTCTCCTGTTCCAGTGGGCTGTAATTAGAGATGAGCAAACTTCTGAAAAATTTGATTCGGCCGATTCGCCGAATTTTCCGGAAAAATTTGTTTTGGTTCGAATTTATTCTCGATGAATCGCTATTAAAAACGGCTATTTCTGGGCTTCCGAGAGCCTCCATAGGGTTGCAGAATGTTTTGCCTGGCTGTAACATGCATAGGATGCATGCTGGGTTAGTGAAATTATATTGTAAAGAAGTATGACATGCAGATCAGAGGCGTCGCTATTATATTCGCTGTCGCAGAGCGGCACAATTAGAGAGCCTTAAGGTGGCATGCGCATGATGAGCCCATATATTGCCTGAAAGACACACAGTGGAGGTGGCAGCAGCATAGGGAGCCCATATATTGCCTGAAAAACACACCCTGAATTTGGCAGCAGCATAGGGAGCCCATATATTGCCTGAAAGACACATTGAAGTTGGCAGCAGCATGGGGAGACCATATATTGCCTTAAAGACACATACTGGAGTTGGCAGCAGCATTAGGAGCCCATATATTGCCTGAAAAAGACTCTGGAGTTGGCAGCAGCATAAGGAACCCATATATTGCCAGAAAGACACACTGGAGTTGACAGCAGCATTAGGAGCCCATATATTGCCTGAAAAACACACCCTGAAGTAAGCAGCAGCATTGGAGCCCA
Source organism: Gastrophryne carolinensis (assembly GCA_027917425.1). Classification (NCBI taxonomy): domain Eukaryota; kingdom Metazoa; phylum Chordata; class Amphibia; order Anura; family Microhylidae; genus Gastrophryne; species Gastrophryne carolinensis. Next base: position 47,689,449 of record CM051234.1, on the reverse strand, counting down.
TCCCCTCGATTCAAAGAGCAAAAGTTAAGTGATTTCGTATCGAGAATCGTAAGTTTGGGTGGGTGTTTGTCATTTTTTCTTGTTTTTTTGGCCATTTCGTATTCGCACGATCGTTCGCGCATAGACGTATATGAACATACGCATTTCGTACGAGAATCGTATAATTTGCGTTAGTTCGTGTGTTTTTCCCGTCCAAATCGTATTATTTGCGTCCGATCCTATTTTTTACGTCCTTCACATGGGCTTGCGCCCAATTCAGAGAGGTGATTGCTAATTGTTTTGAAGCCCATTAAAGAGCTGCTTTACGAAATGTTTGCCGGCAGCTATTTGGCCTCGGGAGTAGGATGGAGCGGAGCGAGTTTGTGGCACATCAAGGGCTTATGCTTTTTGGCATTGAGTTGATCGAGATGTCTGAGAGCAGATTGCCCCTGCGTCGTCGCATGAACATCGATAGCATGAATGATGTTGAGCTGTTCGAGCTGACCAGGCTTAATCGCGCTTCCCTCCATAAATTATATAGTGAGCTGCGGCCATGGTTAGCCCGCACCACAAGGAAGGGGCATGCAATTTCAGGTATGACCAAGATGCTTGGCTGCCTGCAATTTTTGGCGAACGGCTCGTTCCAGAGGCTGGGTGCCCTCTCTGTGGGGATGTCACAGCCTACGCTGAGCCGCGCACTGTCTAAATTTTTGGAAGGCATGGCTGCCATAACTCCAAAATATATTTATTTTCCTGATGATATGGCAGCCAGAAACGCCATTAAGCTTGGGTTTTATAATGTGGCCGACATGCCCAACGTTATTGGTGCAATTGACTGCACACATGTGGCACTCGTACCTAGGGCAGCCGACGAGTATATATATAGGTATTGAGATTGGTTATTATATTGCCCAACGTGTCATGTAACCTGTTTTCCTTTGCGGCAGCATATTTGTTTATCCCTCATTTGTGTAGCTGCTTTATCTCGGCTTTTCATTAGTCTTTCCCAATAGAGTGCAGACATGTTTTGTGGTTAATTTATTAGTTTGGGTCAAATATCAATTACCCTTTTTGTATGTTTTTTCCTTAAGGAATCGTAAAATGGGACACTCACTTAATGTCCAGGCCGTGGTTGGTCCGGATATGCGGTTTATGAGTGTCCTTGCCGGCTACCCCGGATCGTCCCACGACTCCTATATCCTCCGGCGATCTGGGTTGTTTCGGAGATTTGAGGCAGGTGAATTTTCGGGGGCATGGCTGCTTGGTAAGTGTGTCCTATTTGTGTGTTATTAAATGTGGCATTAATCTTGTATTTGTTGATATGTTTTTTAAGGATAAATTTACAGAAGCGTACAACTGCCTTTTTCTTGGCTCATATATTAGGAACTTACCCAAAAAATCCTTGTCTCGCTGTGGCCTTCAGAATGTTTTCCCTTTAGTTAGGATGTCTGTAAGTTCCTTGTGCCTAAATATATTGGTTTGGAGTTTATACCCAAGGATCTTTGACCTTTGGCTCCTTTGGGACTATTGGTCTTTAAATGTCAAAGTGGACTTAAACTGCATACATTGTAGTTTCCAGTGAAATGTGGATAGGGATCTTTGACCTTTGGCTCCTTTGGGACTATTGGTCGTTAAATGTCAAAGTGGACTTAAACTGCATACATTGTAGTTTCCAGAGAAATGTGGATAGGCCCTCCGCAGCATCCTAATTGTAACATGTCTGAAAACTACAAATATATGTAAAATACAAATACCCTTGGCCGTGCAGATGTTTGTTAATTAATTGGTATATAGAAGTGCCATTTTTATTTAGGTGATACCTTAGTGCAATTTTTGTGGGCCCTAATGTGCCCTGTATTTTTTTGGGAACACTTTACCTTACATCATTATGATATCTGTGAAATTTTTGGTGTTGGTTGTGTTGCCTTTTTAATTTGGATTACATTTAATTCTCTGTTTAAGGTGATTCCGGGTACCCACTTCTACCCTGGCTCATGACGCCTGTGCTGCGGCCCCAGGATGCCTCTCAGGAAGCGTATAACCGTGCGCATCGCAAGACCCGGGCTGTTGTGGAGAGGGCCTTTGGTCTGCTGAAGACACGTTTTCGTTGCCTTGACCATACTGGGGGGGCCCTGCAATATGATCCCAAGAAAGTGATCGACATTATAATGGCATGTGCTGTTTTGCACAATTTTGCCATCATGGAACGTGTCCCACGTTATGTGGACAGCCTGCCCTCTTCAGCCGTCGAGGATGAAGGCGAGAATTTTGAGGGGCCCCCCAGTGAGTCTGGCCAATCTGTTCGAGCCAACCTGATCAGCCAGCATTTTAGTTAACTTTTTTCCCTGTCTCACTATTCTGTATGTCTGTGTTATCCTTTTTGAAACATATGTTGTTTTGCCGTAATGTGGCATTACCTCTAAGTAAAACATTTAGACCTTAATTGTTGCCTAATGTATTTCATGTAGTTTCCTTAGCTTTCGCTTTGCATTGTTACACCTCTTCAAACCAAAATTATCTGGTTTAGCACAAGCTGTTAAAAATGTCTTCCCACTAAAAACGCCACAAGTATTGGAAGTGAAATTTTTGTTTTACTTTGAAAATGAAAAATTATAGTGGTTAACAGAAATCAGTCCACATACATCTGTGGTAACAAATGGATAACATTAAAAAAAAAACATCGAGCACATCTACACCTGGAAGTGAGTGGCACAACCAAACAAGGACACCCAGTCCAAAGGCCAGCCTAGTCCAGTCATTAATATTGCCTGTGCCCAGGGATATTTGGGCATGGCCATAATGTCACACAAACATGTCTGCAAACAGGAGGAGCACCAACCAAATACATAGGTAAAGCCATAAGTGGCCAGATAAACTCCACATAGACCTATGGCATTGGCTAGTGGCCTTAAGCATTACTCTAAGGAGCTATATGGGAGCAAATACAAAACACAACCTGCCAGAGCAACACAAAATGGATTGTTTGAAACCTCAAAGGACAAGTAAATACAGTGGGGGTTAAGAGAAAAGATGTCCCACACACCCATGGCTTAATAGGGTGGCTGCCCATAATACCCAGGTGGAGGTCCAGGTGGAGGTCCATGGGAATGGGACCTAGCCTGGGCCATGGCAGCATTGTGAATTTGAAACTGCTCCACAATGTTTCTCTGCATATTGGTCATCTCAGCCATGGCTGACTGGATGCCATTACTTGCATTGGCCACGTTGCTGTTGAGGGTACGCAACTCCGCGAGGATGCCCTGTAGACTGGTATGGATGTTCACCATGTCGGCATGCCTTTCCTCACGCTCTGTAACGAGCTGTGCCTGATAAGACTCCCTTTCTTGGGTCCATAATTGAAGCAGGGCACTCTGCCTCCCCTGGGAAATTGTGGGGCGGCGTAATGGCGTCCGCCGCACAATTACCCTGGCTCTTGGGCGTGCCCTGCCGCGTGGTGTCGTACCCTCAACAGCAACCGGCCTGCTTTGCAAATCCTCAGCAGCAGAGTGAACACTGGGGACTGTAGTGTCAGTCTCCCCATGTGCAAGCACAATGGATGGAGATTCACTCTGCTGCTGAGGATTGGCCAGAGAAACATTATGGAGCAGTTCCAAATTGGGACCCAGGGGGAGTTCATCCGACGTGCCCTGTACGGAGACATCATCATCATCTTCCTCCATGTCCTGGATCTCTTCCATGAGTGTGCGGGTCTGTAGGGACATATAAAAAAAAAAAGGCTAAGTTTGCGTCCCAAATTTGGATTTCAACAGTTTAACACATTCTTAAGCACTTGTTAGTATTTATGCTACTAAATTAACTTACCGAAAATCTCTGATCTGGGCTCCGATGCTGTACGGACCTGGTAGGCATAACCAAACTGGGGGGTGAGTTTACCCTTGCTGAGGGATCATGCTGGGCTGAAGAAGAGAAAAAAAAACCACGTAAACACACACACATAACCTTTTTTTGGATATGTAATCAAATCTAGCTCTATTTGTAATATTATTCAACTCTAGAGCAATGGTGACCTTTGTTCAAACCCACGCAAGTTTACATAGGTGCAATGGCTCGGACAAACTGCTAAGTGACCTCAGTTCTAAGTCATGAAGTGTACCCAGTCAGCATCCAACTTTCAAGGCACATTTTTGGATTTAGCCTACCATTCGCTAGGTCCGGGGTACTCAAACAATTGTTTGAAACGCCCATTTAAAGGTATGTGGTGAGAGGTGAATGTCTGGCCATGGTGCTGACGCAGGGGGTGTCTAGTTAAAAATAAAGACACTGGTGGAGGGGCTGGAGATTTCTAAGTGCCAACTAATAAAGGCTGCTTGCCCTTGCTGGGCTGGATGGGCCAGAGCTGAGGGGACAGGGATTGGATGGCTAAAGGGGGGAGTTAACGTATTGATGGTGATGGGATGGATGGAGCCAATCTGTTACAAATGTATGGGGCTTATGTGGGGGGGGGCATGGGGGGACTGTGGCACATGGGCCAGAGCAGGGGCAGCGGGACACGATTGTGGCCAGTGAAAATTTAAATAAGTTACTGTGTACCTTGCAATGCCACTTCCTGGGCAGTACTTCATATTGCAATGCTATGTTTCACGGAGCCATGACATTGGGCAGGAGACCAACCACTACATGGCCGATCAAGGGGGCAGCTCTGAGCACGTCAACACAGAAGTAACTGAGTGCAGGGCTGTCTGGGCAGGGGTCCTTGAATGTGGTGGCAAGGTCCGCATTGGGACCCCGGGCCGCCAGTTGAGTCTCGCTGCTCTTGGTCACATATGTTTGTGGGTGGCTAATTAAATTGTTAACTCAAACACAACTCACACAAGCAAAAGGCAACCCATACATAATGATGTGTGTTTTGTGATTGATTCCAAATATCTCACTTATCTTGCGAAACTTCATGACTTTAACAATACAATTGGACATTTGAACTTTGCCATAATGGCTGTGGGCCTAAATGTGTGATTCCCAGGGCCAAAAAGAGGACACAAACAGCCACAGTAGTGCGAGGCCAAGCAAGGCAAACCATAGGGGCATCCCGTTAGCTTGTTACTAGTGAACTGTCGATTATTTAGCAAACAGGCAAACATGCAGATTTAAGAGTACTCACCGTGGGTACGGGTCGGTGAGTCTGTGTCCCTTAGACCAGCATGTCCACCGACCGCGACCGGATGGAGAAGTCCAAGCACAATCTCCTCAGCAGGGGTAAACTCCAATTTAGATGGAAAGCCACCGCCAGTTTTCAGGCTGAAAAGAGAAAATTGTTTGGTACTCAGAAAAGGTGCATACAGTACATCCAAAACATTAGATTTAGCGTAAACATTTAGTTACCTGTAATTATGCCTTTTAATTTCTTTTTGCCGTACAGCATACTTCAGATCAGAGATTTTCTTCTGAATTTGGGACACATCTTTCCTCTCTTCCCCCGCTGCATTTACTTGTCGGAGGATGGTTTCAAACAATTCCATCTTGCGCTGCTTGGTGGTGTGTTTTGATTTGCTCCCATATAGCTCGTCATAGTATAATGTAAGGCCACTAGCCAATGCCATATTTTGGTCATGGGAGAATCTCCCACTCAACTGGCCGCGGCGCAATGTGCGGCCAGATGGTTGGCTTGGCTGCTCCTCCATGTGTGCAGACACATGTGGTGACATTATGGCCTGGGGCTGGGTAGGGGAATGGCCGGATTGGTGGCTTCCCAATGACTGGACTGGACTGGCCAAGGGACTGGGTGTTCTTGCGTGGCTGGCCACCGAACTTCCAGGTGTAGATGTGGTCATGGGGGCAATTCGGGGCCCTCTTGGGGGGCTAGGTTCCCGGCTGGTGCCAGGTCGTGGGCTCTGTTCCCGGCTGGTGCCAGGTCGGGGGCTTCTGGCCCTGGATTGGGTTCGTCGGGCCCTGTAGGGGCTTCTGGCCCTGGATTGGGATCTGCGGGCCCTGTAGGGGCTTCTGGCCCTGGTTTTGGATCTGTGGGCCCTGTCGGGGCTTCTGGCCCTGGATTGTGTTCTTCTGGGCCTGTCGGGGCTTCTGGCCCTGGATTGGGATCTGCGGGCCATGTAGGGGCTTCTGGCCCTGGTTTGGGATCTGCGGGCCCTGTCGGGGCTTCTGGCCCTGGATTGTGTTCTTCTGGGCCTGTCGGGGCTTCTGGCCCTGGATTGGGATCTGCGGGCCCTGTAGGGGCTTCTGGCCCTGGATTGGGATCTGCGGGCCCTGTAGGGGCTTCTGGCCCTGGATTGGGATCTGCGGGCCATGTAGGGGCTTCTGGCCCTGGATTGGGATCTGCGGGCCCTGTAGGGGCTTCTGGCCCTGGATTGTGTTCTTCTGGGCCTGTCGGGGCTTCTGGCCCTGGATTGGGATCTGCGGGCCATGTAGGGGCTTCTGGCCCTGGATTGTGTTCTTCTGGGCCTGTCGGGGCTTCTGGCCCTGGATTGGGATCTGCGGGCCCTGTAGGGGCTTCTGGCCCTGTTTTTGGATCTGCGGCCTCTGGATGGGCTTCGGGGCCTGGATGGGTTTCGGGCCCTGGATGGGGTTCGGGCCCTGCTGCGGGGCATGGGTTTCCGAACTGCCCTACTTGAAGGCATGGCCGGTGTGGGCTCACTGGTGCTGCCTGTTCTGGGGGCAGAGGTGGTGGGTGCTGCAGTTGCCAGCTTTTTGGCTGCAGGAGGGGCACGAGGCTTGGGGCCCCTTTTTTGGGTACCTGAGGGTCCAGGGTCCCTTGGTGGGGCCGAGGTGGGAGTCTTGGATCTCAGTTTTCGGCCAGCTTGCTGGGACCTTGTGGTGGGGCCCTCCGCGGTCTTGCTTGCCTGGGGTCGCTTGCTCATCGCCTTTTTTGGTGCCATCGTACAGAAATGCTCAAAGAGAATGAGCTTGGGGGGAAGGGACCTTTAAATAATGAGCCCAGCGTGTGACGCCTATGCGCACGACTACGCGCTCGTACGAACGTACGTTCGAGCGGAACCAGGAAACCGCTGGGGTTTCACTTATCTGCTGCCTGGAAGAAGACTAAAGATGGCGCCCACTATCTTCACCCGTCAACAGGAAGAGATCCTCATGCTGGTAAGTGGCTGCCTGTGCATTTTAATAGAATAGTCAATGATGGCCTAAATGTAAATGATGCGTTGGGAACTAGTTTGGGGTCTCTTAATGTTTAATCACTGGCTCCTCACACTTCATCCTCAAGGGCCGAGCCTGGCCACGTTTTCACCTGTCTATGCTGATGTCCTAATTCGGCCAATTGCTCCGGCTTAGCAACAGTTAATTAACCTGTGGAGTAGCGGGGCGAGCTGTCAAACCTGGCCTGTCTCGGACCTTGATGCGGATGTTTGCGGAACACTGTTGTCCTAAGCCATAAAAACACAACGGGAAGCCACACACGTGGTCCAAAAGCCTAAGCATTAGGCTACATCTTGGATGTTTAAACCATCCTAACATGCCATAGATGCAGGTGGCCTGATTCTTGATGTTGGCTATTATCTGTATGTACATGGTGTGTGATACATATAACATAAGACCAGACTGTCAATCACAGTCAACGTCCTCTTTAAGGCACTCCCCAAAAATGGCGGCCATTCGAAATGTGTGTGTTAATGACATTAAATACTCAACTTGTGATGCAACACATATGGGTCTGTGTGTAAAAGTAAAAGCTCTGTGTCCATTATGTTTTTCAGATCATGCTTCAGCGCCGGTATGACTTCGCGCCCAATGTGTGCGAGAAAAGGGACATCGCCCGGGAGATCATCGCCGAGATCCACCGTGTGACCAGCACCACCTTCACTCACACCCAGATAATGCAGCATTGGTCGGACCTGAAGCGTCTGCACATGCCCCGGGTGCGGAGGTTTTTTGGAATCCATTTCCCAAGTAAGTACAAAGCAATTGCATGGTATATGTTCCAAATGTCTAAGTTATGCCTTTATTTATAATGACTTTTCTTTGGTAGTGTTGGAAATGGATTTCAGAATTCGCCGCACCCGGAGACGTACAGGCCGACCAGTGCTGCATGACTCTGCATCTGTGAGTGAAGGTGGTGGATCTCCCGGGCGACGGACCTACCCCTCCTCTGTGGCCTCCTCAGACCAGCCCCTGGACCTTACCACAGAGGAGGGGCCAAGGCGCGTGGGCGTGGAGTCATACCTGGCCACGCATGGGGAAGGCTCTGGTATGTCACTCTTCATGTATAGGCACAAAGATATACATGGCAGGCCAAAAACTAAGTTATCCTTTATTATGTATTTGTAGAAGCTTCTGGAGCGGGTGAGATAGTGGAGGAGGAGGCAGCAGAGATGCTGGAAGGAGATCCTGGCGAAGGTGAGTGATGTCAGCCAGACTGGGAGCCAGATATGTTGGGGATAGTGACTCTCTACAAATACTAACCAAATGTCACATGTTTCTCCAGGGACTTCTTCACAGCAGAGCCAGGACCAAGGGCAGCCTGTTGGCCCCAACCAGCCATCTGTCGGCCACCAACTCCGTAAGTCTCCATGCCATTATTCATATTAATGTTTGCTTAGCTAATAACACACACATAACTAAAGGCGTAGCCAATGTGTAGTTCACACTTTCATGTGGGCACTTCGTTAGCTTAAAGAGGACCCAAACTAGTATTAAGAACCAAAGACTTAGCCATCACACTGTACCTACAGATTAGAAACATGGAAAAACACCCTTCACCCATCTAATGCATGTTATTAGACAGAACAAAACCAATATTGGGGAATATGGAATGCACAATATTTACAGGCAGCATGGGATACAGATTGAAAAAAGGAAGGTGCTGCCATGCATTGTGTGAGTGATGACCTTTCCCTCAACCCAGCTATGCTCTGGATTCCCAACGCACCACTGTAACCTACTCCCCTGTACTTTATCCAACTCTCCACTCCTCATTAAGTGTTATGCTTCAGAGTCCAGATGGCGGCGCTGTAATCCCAAAAAAGCCCTAAATAACTTTGAGGTGGTGCAGAATCATTTGTGAATAGTTTTTGGTTTTCATTAAATAATGTGGAAGGTCCGGTTTAAGGAGTTTAAACACTTACCTGTGGGAAATGCATTAACTGTATCCCTTTGAAGAAGGACATATGTCATGCATTTACATGTATTTGCTTAACCCTAAATCTATTTCCAGCATACAAACCGGTCTTGGACTCCTATTTATGTTTATTTCTCTATTGGTTACAGGGATGATCCCCCAAACCTTGGCTGGAAAAAAAAAAAGAATGAAGGAGTTGGTGGCCGAGCTGCTGGCCATACAGGCGACGTTGGGGCCAACAGATGAAGAAGACGAGGAGGATTAGTGCCCTTGGTCCTGGCTCCTTTCTTAAACTTGTTTTTAAAATTTTTAAAATTTTAAAAAGTGTTGTATAGTTTTGGTTAAAAACCAAAAAAGATGTTTTTTAAAAAAAAACACTAAAAAAAAAAAAAAGTTGTTTTACTGTTGAAAAAATCGGAAATATTTCTAGGTGTTTTTCCGAGAAAAAAAAAAAAAAAAGGTTGCCAAAAAAAAACCCAACCAAAAAAAAAAATTTTTACAATTCTTAAAAACAAAACAAAGAAAATATTTAAAATAAATTATATTTTAAGCCTTCCTAAATGTGTCTTTTCTAATATGCACACACCCAAAAAATTACACAAACCAGAAACAACACACTTAGAAACATATAGACATATGTAAATTATGTGATTTTCTTACGTTTTATGGACCGAGAAATGAAGTGGGATGCAGCCGCTACGGGGTTTCGGTAAGTTTGAGGGACCGAGAAATGAAGTTGGATGCAAGCGCTAAAGGGTTTAGGTAAGTTTGAGGGACCGAGAAATGAAGTTGGATGCAAGCGCTAAGGGGTTTAGGTAAGTTTGAGGGACCGAGAAATGAAGTTGGATGCAAGCGCTAAAGGGTTTAGGTAAGTTTGAGGGACCGAGAAATGAAGTTGGATGCAAGCGCTAAAGGGTTTAGGTAAGTTTGAGGGACCGAGAAATGAAGTTGGATGCAAGCGCTAAAGGGTTTCGGTAAGTTTGAGGGACCGAGAAATGAAGTTGGATGCAAGCGCTAAAGGGTTTAGGTAAGTTTGAGGGACCGAGAAATGAAGTTGGATGCAAGCGCTAAAGGGTTTAGGTAAGTTTGAGGGACCGAGAAATGAAGTTGGATGCAAGCGCTAAAGGGTTTAGGTAAGTTTGAGGGACCGAGAAATGAAGTTGGATGCAAGCGCTAAGGGGTTTAGGTAAGTTTGAGGGACCGAGAAATGAAGTTGGATGCAAGCGCTAAAGGGTTTCGGTAAGTTTGAGGGACCGAGAAATGAAGTTGGATGCAAGCGCTAAAGGGTTTAGGTAAGTTTGAGGGACCGAGAAATGAAGTTGGATGCAAGCGCTAAGGGGTTTAGGTAAGTTTGAGGGACCGAGAAATGAAGTTGGATGCAAGCGCTAAAGGGTTTAGGTAAGTTTGAGGGACCGAGAAATGAAGTTGGATGCAAGCGCTAAAGGGTTTAGGTAAGTTTGAGGGACCGAGAAATGAAGTTGGATGCAAGCGCTAAAGGGTTTAGGTAAGTTTGAGGGACCGAGAAATGAAGTTGGATGCAAGCGCTAAAGGGTTTAGGTAAGTTTGAGGGACCGAGAAATGAAGTTGGATGCAAGCGCTAAAGGGTTTAGGTAAGTTTGAGGGACCGAGAAATGAAGTTGGATGCAAGCGCTAAGGGGTTTAGGTAAGTTTGAGGGACCGAGAAATGAAGTTGGATGCAAGCGCTAAAGGGTTTAGGTAAGTTTGAGGGACCGAGAAATGAAGTTGGATGCAAGCGCTAAAGGGTTTAGGTAAGTTTGAGGGACCGAGAAATGAAGTTGGATGCAAGCGCTAAAGGGTTTAGGTAAGTTTGAGGGACCGAGAAATGAAGTTGGATGCAAGCGCTAAAGGGTTTCGGTAAGTTTGAGGGACCGAGAAATGAAGTTGGATGCAAGCGCTAAAGGGTTTAGGTAAGTTTGAGGGACCGAGAAATGAAGTTGGATGCAGCCGCTACGGGGTTTATGTAAGTTTCTGGTTGAGGGTGCGCATGCGCAAGATCTTATAAACATACGAACGCACGAATCTAAGAGGCCAAAAACCAATGAAAACCAGAGGCAAACGCAAGTAATTGGAAGAGCTGGACGATGGAAGCAGCCGAAAAAACAGGCTGCCGCCGCAACAGGTGAGCACATGAACGTGATTTTTACGATTGGCAACTGACTGAGGCAAGTTCGGGAGATATCATACGAACGGACGTATCTTTTAGGATAGAAACGTATTTGCTTATTGAATCACTCGCAAGTTCATACGAACGCACGAGCGGACGTAAAAAATAGGATGATCGTGAGCCAAATCCAAGCTGTTACATGTTTCTTTGAATCAACCCACATATATACCCTGAAAGAGACTCTGGAGTTGGCAGCAGCATAAGGAGCCCGTATATTGCCTGAAAGAAACACTGGAGTTGGCAGCAGCATTAGGAGCCCATGTATTGCCTGAAAAACACACCCTGGAGTTGGCAGTAGCATAGGGAGCCCATATATTGCCTAAAAAACACCCTGGAGTTGGCAGCAGCATAAGGAGCCCATATATTGCCTGAAAGAGACACTGGAGTTGGCAGCAGCATAAGGAACCCATATATTGCCTGAAAGAGACACTGGAGTTGGCAGCAGTATTAGGAGCCCATAAATTGCCTGAAAAACACACCCAGGAGTTGGCAGCAGCATTAGAAGCCCATATATTGCCCGAAAGAGACACTGGAGTTGGCAGCAGCATTAGGAACCCATATATTGCCTGAAAAACACACCCTGGAGTTGGCAGCGGCATAGGGAGCCCATATATTGCCTGAAAAACACACCCTGTAGTTGGCAGCAGCATTAGGTGCCCATATATTGCCTGAAAGAAACACTGGAGTTGGCAGCAGCATAAGGAATCCATATATTGCCTGAAAGACACACTGGAGTTGGCAGCAGCATTAGGAGCCCATATATTGCCTGAAAAACACACCCTGAAGTTGGCAGCAGCATATGGAGCCCATATATTGCCTGAAAAACACACCCTGGAGTTGGCAGTAGCATTATGAGCCCATATATTGCCTGAAAGAGACACTGGAGTTGGCAGCATAAGGAACCCATATATTGCCTGAAAGACACACCCTGGAGTTGGCAGCAGCATATGGAGCCCATATATTGCCTGAAAAACACACCCTGGAGTTGGCAGCAGCATTATGAGCCCATATATTGCCTGAAAGAGACACTGAAGTTGGCAGCATAAGGAACCCATATATTGCCTGAAAGACACACCCAGGAGTTGGCAGCAGCATTAGAAGCCCATATATTGCCCGAAAGAGACACTGGAGTTGGCAGCAGCATTAGGAACCCATATATTGCCTGAAAAACACACCCTGGAGTTGGCAGCGGCATAGGGAGCCCATATATTGCCTGAAAAACACACCCTGTAGTTGGCAGCAGCATTAGGTGCCCATATATTGCCTGAAAGAAACACTGGAGTTGGCAGCAGCATTAGGTGCCCATATATTGCCTGAAAGAAACACTGGAGTTGGCAGCAGCATAAGGAACCCATATATTGCCTGAAAGACACACTGGAGTTGGCAGCAGCATTAGGAGCCCATATATTGCCTGAAAAACACACCCTGGAGTTGGCAGCAGCATTATGAGCCCATATATTGCCTGAAAGAGACACTGGAGTTGGCAGCATAAGGAACCCATATATTGCCTGAAAGACACACCCTGGAGTTGGCAGCAACAGCAGCATAAGGAGCCCATATATTGCCTGAAACACACATTGGAATTGGCAGCAGCATTAGGAGCCCATATATTGCCTGAAAGAGACACTGGAGTTGGCAGCATAAGGAACCCATATATTGCCTGAAAGACACACCCAGGAGTTGGCAGCAGCAGCAGCATTAGGAGCCCATATATTGCCTGAAAGACACACCCAGGAGTTGGCAGCAGCAGAAGGAGCTCATATATTGCCTGAAAGACACACCCTTGAGTTGGCAGCAGCAGCAGCAGCATTAGCAGCCCATATATTGCCTGAAAGACAAACCCAGGAGTTGGCAGCAGCCGCAGCATTAGGAGCCCATATATTGCCTGAAAAACACATTGGAGTTGGCAGCAGCATTAGGAGCTCATATATTGCCTGAAAGACACACCCAGGAGTTGGCAGCAGCAGCAGCAGCATTAGGAGCCCATATATTGCCTGAAAGACACACCCTGGAGTTGGCAGCAGCAGAAGGAGCTACCATGCATCAGCTACTTGCATGCATCAGCTATTGGTGGGTGGAAATCCTGGCTGATCCATGCCTGATTCATCTTCACAAAGGTGAGTCTCTCCACAAGTCAAGTGTGGCTGCCCAGAAGTCCAGCGGATCCTCAAGGTGTGTTGGCATGTCATTTCAAGGTATGACACGACCTGCTGGTTCAGGTCCTGCTCCAGGTCTTCCTACTGCTCATGAGTAGCCTCACTGTGTGGGTGCAGAAAGCTACTCATTAGCGACTGAAGACTGGGGCTGCTGCTGATGGAGCTGCTGCTGCTCCTGCCACCCCCCCCCAGCAGCCATGGCAGTGGAAGGTGAGCGCAGAGGTCCCCCCCGAGGTTCTCCCCGAGTCAGACCTGCGAGAGTATGGACCATGGCGGACTGACTACGTAGAATGTCTTTGTACTAGGTCAGTTTGTCCTCCCTCTCAGTGGGTGTCAAAAATTCCCCCATTTTGTGCCGGTAGCGAGGGTCCAATAAGGTGGAGAGCCAGAAGTCATCCCGCTGAAAAATGGAGACAATTCTGCGGTCACTACGCAAGCACGTGAGCATGCATCCAGCCATTTGTGCAAGTGACTCGGAGCAACTACCTGTCTCCATCTCCACTGCATACTGCCACGGTGTGTCTGGGTCCTCTGTCTCGCCTTCCTCACAACCCTCTAGCTCCTCTGGCTGCTCCTGCTCCTCCTCTCCTGTCAGATGACTAGATAAACCGCCCATTTCGCCAAAACTAAACTGTGCTTCACTGTGCTCCTCCTCCTCAGCTCCCACGGGGTTTATGTGACTGTGAAATGTATGCGCCATGTCTTCAGTGTCCTGACCAGCCATGGTTTCCAACATGTGTTGTATTACATGAAGCAGCGGAATCACGTCGTTCATCCCGAAATCCTGGCGACTGACAAATAAAGTGGCTTCCTCAAAGGGCCTGAGCAAACGGCAGGTGTCACGTATGAGCTGCCACTGGTTTACATTAAAGTTACACAGGGGAGCCCCCCTATCTGCTTGGATCATCAAGAAATCATTGATGGCTTTTCTCTGTTCATATAGTCGATCTAACATATGTAGGGTGGAATTCCAACGGGTGGAAACATCGCAAATCAGACTATGTTGGGGGATACCGTTCTGATGCTGTAGAAGGGTGTGCTTGGCCATGTAGGAGTGGCTGAAGTGCATACAAAGTTTCCTTCCCGTTGTTAGGATGTCTTGCAGATGAGGGGAAGACGCTTGACAACTAGGTTGAACATGTGTGCCATACAGGGTGCATGGCTCAGGCTTCCTTGTCACAGCACAGACAAGATGTTACTCCCATTGTCAGTCACCATGGTTCCCATTTGCAGTTTTCGTGGAGTAAGCCATGTTTTGATTTCTTGATGAATGAATTTCAGGAGCTCCTCCCCTTTGTGACTCTGTTCGCCAAGGCAAACCATGTGAAGCACAGCGTGACAACGCCTTGCCCTGCATACATGGTACGCTGGATGGCCATTGAGAATTTACCGTACAGTGGAAGTGGAGGCTGAGGAGACGGCGGAGGATGAGGACGTACAGTGGAAGTGGAGGCTGAGGAGACGGCGGAGGATGAGGAGGCGGAGTCGCACACTGTGACAGGCAAAACAGCCTGGGAGCGTGAAGGCCGAAGCGGTGTGACCTGTCCAAGTTGCTGTGCAGGAACCACATTCTCCCAGTGGGCCGTAAAGGACATGTATTGTCCCTGACCATAGTTACAGCTCCAGATGTCGACGGTGCCGTGCACTTTGGTGCACACCGACAGGCTCAAGGACTGGCCACCTTCTGCTCAACAAATTTGTGCAGAGCTGGTACTGCCTTTGCAAAGAGATGATGGCTTGGGACTCTCCATCTTGGCTCGGCACTAGCCATCAGCTCTCTGAAAGGTGCAGAGTCCACCACCTGAAAAGGGAGGGACTGCAGCACCAGCAACTTGGACAGGCGCACATTTAGCTTCTGTGCCGTAGGATGAGTGGGCACATACTGTTGACTCTTGGACATGGCTTCGCTTATGGATTGCTGGCGGGATGACTGACTTTTAGTAGGAGGAGCAGGAGCATCTGGAGTGGCATAGGATGGGTGTGACGCACAGCTAACTTCGGCTGAGGTGCTGGAGCCTTGGCTGGGTGAAATTGGAAGCGGCGTGCCACTGGGTGACGCAGCAGGCTGGACCCCCACTTCGGAGCCTCGGTTCTCCCAGGCCGCTTTTTAGTGATGCTGCATGTGTTGCCGCAGGGCTGTGGTACCAACACTGGGGCCCTGGCCATGCTTCACCTTCTGTCTACACATCTTGCATGTGGCCAGGTTACCCTCCTGCGGATGCTTGATGAAAAACTGCCACACTAGTAGTAGTAGCCGAGTAGCTAATTTTCCCACCAACAGTCCGCACTAATTCACTGCTACTGCTGCCAACTCCAGGAACCCTGCTCCACTGCCGCGCAGCAGGTGGTCTACCCCACCCCTGGCCACGTGTGGCTCCAGACATCCCAATTCTGCCACCATGCTGACTGCCAACCCTACTACCACCTTGCTGCCTCTTCTCCTGATGATGATGAAGCCCCTTCTGCACCGGGCTCCCAAGTGTGATTCGCTTCATCATCATCGAGTTGTGTCTGCACGTCACTGATGTCCTCCTCGGTTTCCACAACAGCGTGTGCTGCAGGAGACGGAACGCTCGCCACACCACCTGCCACGCCACTCTCCTCCTCAGTGTTTTTCTGCCTAGCGAAAGAAGCGGCGGATGTCTCCTCCATTTATTGGCTGGGCAGTAGCTGCTGACTGTTCTCTAACACATCGTCCTCACTGAATAGTGGAGCTGAACCCAAAGCATAAGATACGTCGGCTGGAGGGGGGGTCGTAGGACAGAGGCAATGGAAGGACAGGGGCTGCTCTCGGGCCATGCCAACTCAGGGTTGTGTCCGAGGAACCTACCAACTGTTGACTGGGGGTGTCAGATGTCACTTGTGATGAGGTGGATGACTGCGTTAATCAATCGATGACAGCAGATGCGTTGCTGGTTGAGACTCAACTGCAAGCAGATACCGGTAGATCAGGCCTCTCACCGCGACTCCTGCTGCCACTCGCCCCTAGTCTGCGACCTCTGCCTGATGAATCTAGGCCTCTCCTCGGTGCACATCCTGGCACATCTCTGCCTGACATTTTTACTGCGTTTAGGAGGGGAAAACAATACACTTCACTACACCTAGAACGGTATTTTTGTAACAGCAGGTGTGTAGAAAAGTTAGATCAAAATAGGCAGACACTGTAGCTAAAAGCTAATGCAAAAAGTCTGTCAGATGATCTTACACAGGATGCCCCTGGTCAGAGTTAAATGCACCACAGACAGTTTTAAAACGTGGTTTTTGTTCAAAATGTAAAATAGGTAACGATGCAGGTACTCCTAAAAGTGCTAGTATTTGGGATGGCCCCCCGGTGAAAGGCAATGGCTGCTTTAAACTTGAAAACCCGACTTTTTTTTACAAAAGGCAAAAGGTAAGTAGTCAGGTACTCTTAAAAGATAAGTGGTAGCACTGACAATGGCCCCCAGTGAAAGGCAATGGGTGCTTTAAACTTGAAAACCAGACTTTTTTTTACAAAAGGCAAAAGGTAAATAGCCAGGTACTCTAAAAAGACACGTGCTAGTATTTGGGATGCCCTCCCCAGTGAAAGGCACTGGCAATTTGACATGACTTTCTTTACAAAATGCACAATGTTAATAGACAGGTACTCTTCAAATATTTATGCTAGTATTTGGAATGCCCCCCCCCCCCCCGGCGAAAGGCAAAGGTTGTTTAAAAAGTGACTTTCTTTACAAAATGCACAATGTTAATAGACAGGTACTCTTCAAATATTTATGCTAGTATTTGGGATGCCCCCCCCCCCCCCGGCGAAAGGCAAAGATTGCTTAAAAAGTGACTTTCTTTAAAAAATGCACAATGTTAATAGACAGGTACTTTTCAAATATTTATGCTAGTATTTGGGATGCCCCCCCCCCCCCCGGCAAAAGGCAAAGGTTGCTTAAAAAGTGACTTTCTTTACAAAATGCACAATGTTAAT
Source organism: Gastrophryne carolinensis (assembly GCA_027917425.1). Taxonomy (NCBI): domain Eukaryota; kingdom Metazoa; phylum Chordata; class Amphibia; order Anura; family Microhylidae; genus Gastrophryne; species Gastrophryne carolinensis. Next base: position 47,672,134 of record CM051234.1, on the reverse strand, counting down.
AGACAGGTACTCTTCAGATATTTATGCTAGTATTTGGGATGCCCCCCCCCCGGCGAAAGGCAAAGGTTGCTTAAGAAGTGACTTTCTTTACAAAATGCACAATGTTAATAGACAGATACTCTTCAAATATAAATATTTATGCTAGTATTTGGGATGTCCCCCCATCCCCCCCCCCCCCCCCCCCGGCGAAAGGCAAAGGTTGCTTAAAAAGTGACTTTTTTGTTTACAAAATGCACAATGTTAATAGACAGGTACTCTTCAAATATTTATGCTAGCATGCTTTTTAAAGAATGACACCAGAAAAAGGAAAAGCTAAATAGGCAGGTGTGTTCATTCACGCTAACGCGTATATGCGCTTTCAATGGATGGAATGAAATCTGATAATTTGCGTTAGTTCAGATAAGTTACGGATCTAAATCTGATAATTTGCATTAGTTCAGATAAGTTACGTTATTGAGATGGGCTTGCGTCTGATTCTGAGACCTGATTGGCGATGGACCTCCGCCTTATAAAATGGTTTCATTTCCGCTTCACTTACGGGACCATTTTTGACTCGGATTGATCATGTTTTGCTGCTATGTGGAGGAGTATGAGCGCCTTCAGCTCAATGGCATTACATGTATCAGCATGGCCGAGGCCAGATTGCACCGGAGACGCATGCATATCGATCGCATGCATGACGTTGAGCTGTTCGAGCTGACCCGACTTAATCGCGCTTCCCTCCATAAACTGTATAGTGAGCTGCGGCCATGGTTAGCCTGCACCACGAGGAAGGGGCAAGCAATTTCAGGTATGACCAAGATGCTTGGCTGCCTGCAATTTTTGGCGAATGGCTCGTTCCAGAGGCTGGGTGCCCTCTCCGTGGGGATGTCCCAGCCTACGCTGAGCCGTGCGCTATCCAAGTTTCTGGATGGCATGGCTACAATTGGTCCCAAATATGTTTCCTTTCCGGACGTCATGGTAGCCTGGAACGCGCTTATGTTGGGTTTTTATAATATCGCCAACATGCCCAACGTCATGGGTGCGATCGATTGCACACACATTGCATTGGTCCCTCCAGCAGCCGATTAGTACATCTATAGGTAAGTTAATTATGTTATCTTTTTATATTGTTTAGCCAAACTTAATTGTAACTATCTATTAATCCCTCCTTCTCAAGTGTCCCTTTGAACCACTTTCCAATGCATACCTTGATCCCTCCTTCTCAAGTGTCCCTTTGAACCCCTTTCCAATGCATACCTTAATCCCTCCTTCTCAAGTGTCCCTTTGAACCACTTTCCAATGCATACCTTAATCCCTCCTTCTCAAGTGTCCCTTTGAACCACTTTCCAATGCATACCTTAATCCCTCCTTCTCACGTGTCCCTTTGAACCACCTTCCAATGCATACCTTAATCCCTCCTTCTCACGTGTCCCTTTGAACCACCTTCCAATGCATACCTTAATCCCTCCTTCTCAAGTGTCCCTTTGAACTACTTTCCAATGCATACCTTAATCAATACTTTTCATGCAGGCCTTATAAAAGCATTTTAATGCTGACCTTAAATAGTCCTTACCATGTTCAACTTTCTTTTCTAACACATCCATATAATATTTGTTTTTTAAACTACTTATGTCCTTTGTGAACTGTTTTTCTTTTATTTGTTTTTGGAGTTAGTGTTTTTGTTGGTTACCTTGGCTTTGACTATTTTTTGGGGGGGTTCAGGAACCGCAAGATGGGCCAATCGCTGAATATCCAAGCAGTGGTTTGGCCGGACATGCGATTCCTTAGTGTACTTGCAGGGTATCCAGGCTCATCCCATAATGCGTACATATTGAGGAGCTCCGGCTTATTTCGTTGGTTTGAGTCTGGAGAATTATCTGGTGGATGGCTCCTGGGTAAGTTTGCTGAAATTCCATAATTTCCTTTTCACTGTATGCTTATGAATATAGTTGATGACCCATGTCTTAAGCTATGGCTGTTTTTTCCCTTGATGACATGTTAAATAATAATGTTGCTTAGAATGTGTAATTTATGTTAGTATTTTGTTATTCTTTCAGGGGATTCTGGATATCCACTGATGCCCTCAGAATGGCTGCCCGCAGAATGAGGCCCAGGAGTCGTATAATCGGGCCCACAGGAAGACCCGGGCCATAGTGGAGAGGGCCTTCGGACTGCTGAAGACCCGATTCAATTGTTTGGACCATACAGGGGGGGCACTGTAGTGCGACCCCAACAAGGTAATCCAAATCATCTTAGCATGCTGCGTGCTGCATAATTTTGCCCTGAGCCAGCGTGTCCCCCGTTACAGCAATATGGCCCCCTCTCCACCCAGGCAGGACGCAGATGACATCTATGATGGCACCCCGAGTGCCTCTGGGCAATCTGTGCGTGCCCATGTTATTGCTTCTTATTTTTCTTAAGATTTGTTTTGTTTGTTTCTGTTTTTGTCTGTAAAATTTGGTGCCTATGTGAAGGCCTTTTTTTTGGTTATACTTTAATTACTAAACATTTTACACCTGATTTGAGCGTAATGCATTTTATTTTCTCATGTTTGTGATTACAAACCTTCATTAATGTAAAAACAACACAAACATGAATGCATCAACTTAGGCAAGAACAGCTAAAGTCGAATTCAATACATTTTGACAAATTTTGGGTGAAAGCAACTCGCAGACTCCATGGACATACATTTTCAAACCTAAGTATAAATTGGGCCAGACTCCTGGCCCCTAGCAATTGTGCACATCCTGGAGTTCTAAGGTAACTGATTCCAGGCCGAAGTTTACCCCTCCACCAACATCAGAATCCATAGGGACCACGACCTTCAAGAGGAATAGTCGGCCAGGAATACATAGGGCCACATACACAACCTCTCCTGCTTATAATTTTGGCAGCCTCTGACAGCCAGACCCCATGCCAGTCCAGTCCAATCTTTGCCATTGGCAAATGTTGTTTTTTTCAAGCCAAGAATGTCCCCCAATATTGCGACCCAGCAGGATGAGGCAGCCAGCATTTCCTTAGGCTCAAGCCTGCTGCGTGGGAGCTTGAGCGGCCCCTTCACTGAGGCTTAAGCTCAGCCATTGGCTAGTGGGGTATGTGAGCACTCTAATGAGCTATATGGGTGAATTCCAAAACAAACCAGCAAAGCCATAAAACACCCAATCTTGGTTGGGCTTGCGCTCACCACACAGGTAAATAGAGTTGGGATGTAGAGGAAAGATGTTTCGCAGATCCAGATCAAATTGATATTAATATTGATGTTGCCCATAATAAGGTTGTGGTGGGCCTTGGAGGTGGCCCAACACCTGGGCATGTGTGGTATTCATAATATGCCACTGCTCCAGCATCTGTCTGTTGCTAGTTCTAAATTCATCTAGCATGGCAGTGAAGTTTGTATTTAAGGTGGCTGTTTGTTCTGCCATCTGTCTGTTTAAGGTGGCCATTTGTTCAGCCATCAGGCTGTTGCTCGTCCCAAATTCAGTCAGCATGGTGGTGAATGTAGTATTGAAGTTCTCGAATTGTGCAGTAATCTGCTCTGTTGTTCGTTGAGTCACCTGCCTAAAGTAACGGCTGTCATGGCGCCATGCTGACTCCAGGATCGGCACGCGCCTCCCCTGGGAAACTGGTCGACGTTGTTGACTGCGTCTTCCAATTCCCCAGGTTTCAGTGCCTGCAGCTGCTGGGTGTCTAGGGCGAGCAACAGTACCAGATGTGCTTGCCAAAACCTCTGCAGCAGAGCTAGCACTGGGGACTGTAGCCCACAATGGGCTGGAAGCATGCATCCAGCTTCACTCTGCAGAGGATTTGGTGCAGTAGGATGCTGGGGCAGTGGCAGATTAGGTTCCAGGGGGAAATTTACGAAGGTCCAACCTGGCTGACATCCTCCTCCTCCATATCCTGGATTACATCCATTAGTGTGGAAGTCTGTTGGGACATGTGAAAAAGTGTGTCAGATTTGGGCATAAATATCTCTTAGAACCAAATTAGTCATGTTCATTCACATGCATCCCCAGTTTCAGCAAAGTCCACTTACCCTATATATCTGGTCCTGTGTCCTAGGCAGCAGGGAAGTAGACGGCGTGCTCAAACGGGAGGAGGCTTCCACACTTCCAGAGGCTGGATGCTGTGCTGTGGTAAAAAGTAAAAGGCACGTAAAAACACAAACATCCCTGGATGAGCCTGATGAGTACATATGCTTTAGAAAACACGTGGACAAGCAGGAATGACAACTCCCCCAACGGTTAAAGTTAACCTTCACAATGAATCTGAGTCTATCTTATATGTATGCCTCACCCTGTACATACAGATTGGTCACCTTATATAATCCAAACATGCATGTACTGCATATTAGGAGGCTTTACACAGCCAAAATGGCGCCTTAGGGGCCAACAGTCAGCTTGCAAATAGCATTTGGCTTCTGAGTATGCTGCTGTGCATTCTTGCAATGTTGACCTTTCCCTGACCCCAGATCAAGTTTGTCTGACCAAAGCACAGCTAGAACTCCAGTGGTAGAAAGACAAAGAAGTAAGTGTTGTCAATTATTGACTATATTCACATCACATGCAGTGCTTTGGTAAGATAAATTGTTTAACATTTTCCAGAAATAATGTTAAAAGGTCGTGTATCGACTGAAAACCTTTCTAAGGACCATTAACTACTTCACCCTGGGAGAGTGTCCATCATGAAGCCCATTCCTCAGACATTAAACACCTGCCTAAAACAGTAACCTGCCCTCAAAGCCACTCCCTAGGGGCCTGTGTTCATATCTGCCTGTGAGCCTCATTTCCCAAGTTTACAATAGTTCACATTAAAACAATCATTACTAACCTGCAGAAATGTCCTGGGTGTCCGTGTTGTGTCTGCCAGAGAGGGTGTATTAAAGCCAGGACCATTTCTTCAGCTCTGGTGTATTGTAATTTTGTGGGGAAGCATCCACCAGTTTGGAAGCTGAAAATAAGAGGCTAAAAATTATTTGCCATTGTGGTTACTACAACAAGCAGCAAAATGCAAACATCAAATATGTACCTGTGAGTGCGCCGTTTATTCTGCTTCTTCCTTACTGCATATTTGAGGTCAGATATTTTTCTCTGTATCTGCTCCACATCTTTCCTCTCGTCCCCTGCTGCATTCACCTGTCTGGTGAGGTCTTCCCAGATTTGTTTTTTTCACACTTTGCTGGTTGCTTTGGAATTGCGCCCAAATAGCTCATCAAAATGCAGTGTAAGGCCACTTGCCAAGGCTAGGGTTTGTGCCTCCCCAAACCGGCCGCTCAATTGGCCTCGCCACAAGGTTTGGCCTACTGGTTGTTCTTCTGGCTCTTCTCTGCTTGGTGGCAATTCAGGGGACATTCTTGGCTGGGTGTGTGGTGAAGAATAGGCAGTCACGTCGCTGGAAAAAGAATGGACTGGGCTGGCATTAGGACTGGGGGTCATTGGCTGGGCGGCCACAGAACTAGCAGGCGTGGATGGGACATAGGTCTCGCTGGTTTCAACGTGTGCCGGTGGCAAATGTGGCCGAGCAGGAGAGGGTGTGCTTGGTGGGCTCGGGCTTTTTGCCCTCTGATTACTTTTCCCCTTTGAACTTGTGCTCCCTTTCTCTTTGGATGTGGTAGGCCGGGGAGCAGGAGAGGGTGTGCTTTGGGGGCTCGGGCTTCTCCCCTTTTCCCCTTGTGCTCCCTTTCTCTTTGGATGTGATTGTGCGGGGAGCCTTCTTCTTGGAGGATCCTTCCTTGCGGGTGCTTGATGTTTTTGATGGGCCTGGAGTTGTGGCCAATGTAGCCTTGTGGTGGCCACTCTTGTTTCGCGGTTCAGGCACCTTTGGAGTAGCTTTGTGTGACCGAGTGCTCGGTCTGGAGGATGAAGTGTCCTCATGCCGCTCTGGCCTTTTGGTCTTGGCCTCCTTTGCTGCTGGTTGCTTTGCGCTAGCTTTTTTGGGTGGCATGATGACAATCTGAAAGAGATGAGCCGTGTGTCCATTACCCTTCAAATACTAATGACTGGGTATGACGCTTACACGTTCGTGTACGCGTGTGTCCGGTCGTGCGTCCGGCCGTGTGGATCCCAGAAACCAATGGAGCACTACTTATCTGCTGCGGACAAGAAGAAAGATGGCGCCCACAATCTTCACCCGCCAACAACAAGATCTGATTATGCTCGTAAGTGAATAGTAAGGACGTTGATTTGACATCTAAATGCATGCATAGGCCTTAAGGAAGCGCAGGAAGAAACAGTTTTTAAAAGCGATTTAAACTCCGTGCCAAACAGAAGTTAGTGCGCACATGTGCGAAGAAGGATAGGTTAAGGCTAGAAATGTGTTGTGGAATGTCATTTAGTCAACTGATCTAATTGTGAATGATATTTGTATGCTGTTTGATCTAACAGCTATTTTGTTTTTTAGACTATGCTTGAGCGCAGGTACGACTGCCTGCCCAACGTCTTTGGCAAAAATGTTGAAAATTTTAAAAAAAAATTCTACAAACAAAAAAAAAAAAGGCCAAATGAATTTTCCAGTTATTAATTTAAAAAAAACATAAAACTGGTTTCTGTTAATGTTTCTGTTAATGTAATGAATGTAAACTAAAAATTCATTAAGGGTTGGTTCCAGGAAAACGTAGGAAGAACTAAAAAAAAAAGAAGAATCTAGAAACTGCGATGGAATTGAGGTAAGCATTAAGGGCACAACATGAAGAAGAATGAAACCGCGATGGAATAGACGTAAGCATTAAGGGCGCAAAATGAAGAAGAATGAAACCGCGATGGAATAGAGGTAAGCATTATGTGCGCTAATGAAGAATATACAGACCGCGAGGGAATTGAGGTAAGCATTAGGTGCGCAAAATGAAGAATATACAGACCGCAAGGGAATTTAGGTAAGCATTAGGTGCGCAAAATGAAGAATATACAGACCGCGAGGGAATTTAGGTAAGCATTAGGTGCGCAAAATGAAGAAAATACAGACCACAAGGGAATTGAGGTAAGCATTAGGTGCGCAAAATGAAGAATATACAGACCGCGAGGGAATTGAGGTAAGCATTAAGGGCGCAAAGGGAAGAATATAGAAACCGCGATGGAATTGAGGTAAGCATTGTAGCAGAAGTGAGTGATCAAAATATTGAGACGAACACATGAATTGTTGTTCACATGCGTAATGTCGGAAAGATTTCCGCCTGGACATTTATTTATAGAAAAAGGAATTCAGAATCTAACAGGAAACGTAAATCATTCGTTCGAGGCGACATTGGAAAAAGCAAATCAACCTTTATCTGTCCCTTGCTCCTTCTGTTCTTTGTTCTATCTATCTCTCCCTCGCTGTATCTATCTATCTATCTATCTATCTATCTATCTATCCGTCTGTCTGTCTGTCCCTCTCTCCCTGCCTGATCTGCTCTGACCGCAATGCAGTGCCGAAATGAGCTTCCGCAAGATGGCCGCTTTTATAGGGCTGTGACATCATCGGTAAGCCTGTCTGCTGATAGGTAGCATGTGACGCCTACCCTGGATTCCTTGCCCCATGGGACATGTCCTGACATGTGGATCCACCATTTTAGATGGCCTGGATAGTAGTAAATGGAGTTTTAAGGAAGTGATTTGAGCGATCGAATCACGATATTCGGAATTGTTACGAATCGAATTTTTCCTGAAATTCGTAATGAATTTGGGTTCTTTGGTGTCCCGCCAAGGCTAATGCGGGCTCCCCGGGAAGAGAGCTTTCACATCACACAGGCAGAGTCTCTGTTAACCCTCCCTATTTGACTATATATGTCACTGGAGGGGAGGAACATGGTCTTCCATGCCCCTATCCTCCAGTGATGTAGGAGTCACATGGGGAAGATCCCACAGGGGCTTTGGCTCTGTAGAATAAAAGCGCTGCTCCCCTCAGCTCCTGGCAGTACCGTTGGCTAGATGCCAAGGAAGGAGTGGGGACCTCTGCCCCCCTAAACTCCAGATGTCACTCCTAAACTCCAGATGTCAATGGGGAATCTGAAACAGATGCTGCCACTGGCACCAACGTGGGGCAAAAGGAGCGGGTGAGGTAAGTATAACGAAATTTAGATGCTTTTTTACTGCTAGTGAACTGGTAAGAGGTCAAAGGGATCCCACCCCCACATTCTTTGATGCAATTCAGAAGAAATGTGAGTAACTGGGGTTGGTCAGTACCTGCAGCTCATTTTAATCTCAAACCTCAAATATCTGCTTCCCTTCACTCCACCACAAACCAAAGTGCCTATGCAGAAGCGTAATTTGACGGGGTGCAGGGGGTGCAATCGCACCGGGGCCCCATCATTCTTGCTCCTCCACCTTATTTATCATATTTGTGCTCACTTGACATGACATAGTTGAAGCACCATTGTTTCCAGCCGTTTCAGTTTTAAGTTGTCTAGCTGCATCCAATTTAGTCACTGTGCTTATGGGTAACACTTGTATAAATGTATGGTAATTAAAAATAAAACAAACAAGGAGAAAACACATTTATAAAAGACTGTTATAGCAGGCCAGATGTCGGTGGCACCATTGTGCCAAGCCATGTCAGGATACCACAGTGAAAAATCTTTAGAACAGCCTGGTGGGTATAATATTCAGGAAATGACCAGAATATTCAACAAGAGTGATATATGCAGGTCATATTATTAGTTGTTATAGCTATAACAGAGATTGGTATGATACTTGGAAATAAAATCTTCTGGTAGAGGGGGCGTCAAGTCACCCTTTGTGGTTGCTAATGCTGAAAATAAAAGGGTTCCAGAACGACTATACTAATTGATATTTATGGAACTGGTGTTTCATTGCGAGGTGCGTTTAGGTTTTAGGTGGAAAGTGTTTACATTGCAGTCAGCATGAAGCCGGGATGCATAGCAGACTGTGTAATTAGGGTATTTTGGAATTCACACTCACTTGTAATGTTTCCAATGTACTCATTGCGGATACGACCCATGAACAAAACAGAGAAAGAAAATAAAAATAGAGACTGAGGAGGTGGTGGAAAGCTGAGAAACGGGGCCTCTAAACTTATTAAAGAAGAACTCCATGACAGTATATAACAAACTAACAAATCCAATTTGCATGGCTCCGCCTATTGCTAAGAACCACGGGTACATTCTTTTATTCTTTGTCTGAATGTGACATGTAAATACTTTCGATTTTAAGAAAGCATGTTTTACATTTCAGCATACCTGCAAGCCTTCAGAAGAAATGAAGCCCCAAAGAGAAGGTAAATGGGCAAATTCTGCTGAAGAAGTTTTTATTTCAAGGTACAATACTTTACAAAGGCTGCAATGTATATTGTGCTCAGCTGCGCTCGGGAGTGCTGTTCAAATCGTGGTGCACAGGGGTGAGAGAGGTAAATAGAATGTTAAAGGTGGTGTGATGAGGAGCGGTGGTAGTTTCAACGCAGGGTGCCCAACTATTGACCCATGTCACATGCCAAACATTTTGGAGTTGAGCTTTGAATGAGTCAGGATCTCCTTCTAGGCCTGTCTAGACTTTTTCAATCCAGCAGCCTAAGGGATGCAGGGAATGCCACTTTGGCCTGCTCAAGCACTGTTGGATCACAAGAAAGGTAAGATTGCAGGCAGACTGGGGACTTTTACATAGCAGGGTATCCTAAATCAAAAAATGCCGCAGGGGGACCATTGGTCCTATTGACTCTAGGCTGGTGGTTGCTCCTATTAAAGTAAAACCTTCTGATGAGACCTGCTCAATCCTAGCAATTTATTCTTAGTATAAATGAAAGGGACTCTATAGATAACATGCCAAACTATCATTCAGCAGCTCACCTCATCATGGCTGTGCTCTCCCTTCCTGTTAGAATGCAGAAGTTTCTGGAAGTAGAAACAAGGCAAGGAGTAGTGGCACACCCCCTGAATTACTTTGCTATAGGCCACCCCAATTATAGGGCTTGACTGGTGGTCTAGTGCTCAGACCCAATTTGTCAACTCAGCAAGAATGACCACATTGGTATTATGCAGCCTGAGGCATTACAGCCAGCTCCCCATTCCAACTCTTTGCCCCCCTGGCCCTAATTAGCACTAATTAGCATATGAAGTATTCTAAGGCGACAAGTGTTCTATCCTGGTCGGCAAGCAGACAATAGCAAGTTCCAAGCTGGATGATCATCTGTATCACCTCAGCACAGTGAAGGAAAAGGTGAGACTATGAACCCATATACACAATGACTGTATACACATGTGGCACAGACGTTTAGGTCACAGATGCCCAGAATGCATACAAGAACTACAAAAGAGAAATCTGACAAAGGATCTAACAGTATCCCCTTGTCCAGTTACTGTTAAGCAAGAATGTTGCATCAAATCCAAAGTTACAAGAGCAACACTTCCTAAAGTCAGTAAGAATAGAGCTTTAGGACCACTTGACCTAGTTCTTAGTGATGTATGTGGTCCCACCTACACCTGGAGGCAACAAGTACATAGTGACTTTCATAGATGACTATTCAAGATACACAGTCACATACCTAATGCAACACAAGAGTGAAGTCCTTCACAAATTACAGAACTATGTGGTAAAGACAAGTAACACGTTTCAGAGAAAACCTTTCACACTTCAGAGTGACAAAGGAGGGGAATTCACAGGTCAAAATGGGGTAGCTGAATAAATGAACCATACTCTGACTGCAATGAACAGATGTATGCTGACAGACCCTGGACTACCACAAAATACTGGGTGAGGCAGCAATGACAGCCATTTATTTGCAGAACAGACTCTTTTCAGTGGAAAAAACTCCATATGAACTGTAGCACAGTGATAAACCAAGTGTACCTAAGAATTTTTGCATTCAAAGCATTCATCTATATTTCAGAGGAAAACACACCAAACTCAAAAAACAATGACAATGTGATGACAACAGAGGAAGTAAGGACAGGAGAGAAAACTGACACTAATCAGCCATCATCTGTAACTTCTGAACAAACTGTTGAAGTGAGCGCAGAACCTACCGGTACTGAAGAGCAGACACAAGCAAGTTCAGCCACAGAACCAAGATGCTCAACAAGAGAAAACAAAAGTAAACCTCCTGTACGTCTCTTATACAAGGCAAGCACTGCCAGCACTAATGAACCTGCAACTTGGGAAGACATATGTCACGCTCCCGGAACCTCAATTACCACTTGGACAACTCCAGCTCTCTTGGTAAGGGCCTCAACCCCCAATCTCCGCAGCCAGCTTCACCTATAGGAGCCCCCGCTTGCCGAGACGCAGAACACGCCTGCTCGGGATCGGTTGCCCCCAGGACTTTATGGCTCAAAGGATGAGGTCTTACGGTACAGAGTGCTGGAGAGCCCGCGGCTGGAAGTGGAATCGGGTAGCCGGTATGTGAGCGTAAGGATGGCAGTCCAATAGACAGGCAAGGGTCGGCAACAGGAGTGGAGATCGAGGATGGTCAAACAAGCGAGGGTCGGCAACAGGAACGGAGATCAAGGATGGTCAAACTGGCAAGGGTCGGCAACAGGAGTGGAGATCGAGGATGGTCAAACTGGCAAGGGTCGGCAACAGGAGTGGAGATCGAGGATGGTCAAACAAGCGAGGGTCGGCAACAGGAACGGAGATCAAGGATAGTCAAAAAACAGGCAAGGTCGGCAACAGGAATCAGGATCAAAATCGAGGATAAACAGCTACAAGGGTCTAGGCGCTATAACAGGCAATGACAGACTGACTGGGTTGAGGTTAAATAGGGAACAGACATAATTGGCCAAAGAGAGTCAGTGTAGTGATTGGTGCAACCAGGAACTTTAAACAGATTGGACACATGGGGCGAGCTGCCCAGAATTCAGAGAGAGCTGATTGGAGGGAAGTAGTGAGGGAGTGACGTGCTGATGGGATTGGCCAGTGACAAGGGAAACATTCCCCCCACCCACACCTGTCTCTTTAATTATTTCTCCTCCGGCGGCCGCGCTGGGAACAGCGGCGCCGGAGGGCATAAACACAACGTGCTCGCGCGTGTGCGCGAGCACGAGCGCCGGAGCCGGGGACGCCGGCCAGAGAGGAACCAGGCGCGCGCGCGCCAGGAGGAAGGAGAGCCGCCGCCCGCCGCGGCCGCCGACCAGGAAGCCGCGCGGCGGTACGGGGAGCGCGACAGGAACGGGGCGCAGGTAAGTGGGTGCTGACAACATATCTCAGCTTTCAGGAGGGGAAGCCAGTAAATGGATAAAGGATGCAAAGGAAGTGATCAAATCCATGCATGACACCAAAACATGGGCATGTGGAAGGAAAGCCATAGGCTGTAAATGGACTTTTAAATTGAAGCACAATGCAGTTGGCACAGTGGAGCGATACAAAGCAAGACTCATAGCCAAGGGATATTCTCAAAAATATGGAGATGACTATGATAAGACTTTTTCTCCAGTCGTCAAACACGCTACAATAAGGACTTTGCTGACAGTAGCCGTAACAAGGAAAATGTAAGTGAAACACTTTGATGTGACAACAGGGTTTCTACATAGTGAGTTAAGAGAATACATCTACATGGAACAACCACCAGGATTCAAAGATGAACAACGTGCTTACACATGAGGACGTTCACAGAAGAAAAGTGTATACACAAAGAAATTGGCAAACAGATGGATCTACTGTGGGTCTGACTGCAGATATCCTTACCAAACCCCTGATTGCTGAAAGACACTCGAGGTTTACAAAGAAGATGGGTTTAACAGACTAAGCCTCAGCTGTTGAGAAGGGGTGTTGAAGATACAACAACCCTAGCTGAGTATGTGATCTGCTTCTAAATTGCTAGGTTAATGCACTTTACATTTATGACAGTAAATGGTGCTGTTACGTATATCAACGTGTAGTCTCGCTATGCATTTCTGTGCTATGCTGTGTTTCCTGTACATTGAGGTGATCTCTATGACTTATTTTTCCTGTCTATGTTATCCACCATGTGATCTTCTCTCAGTAAAGCCAGTTCCTGCTACACCACAAATGTCTATCTGTATTTGACTTCGCTGCACCTAGCACTGACACTCTGCAACACCTTTCACCATTGATCATCAGACTGTGGACACTGGGAGGGAGGAAGGAGCACAGCTAGAGAATGTCTGTGTCTTAGGAACAATATCAGGCCTTCACAGACCCTGTCTTTTATGCTGAATATTATGCTGATTATTATGCGGAGAGCCAAGGGCCAGGTCCGCCTATTTCAAAAGAGAAATCATAAAGTAACATGTAAACCCCGATATCTTGGCCATTTCTTCAATTTAAAAATGGAAAACAATTTAGGACAGTGCCAAACATAACACAATGGTCTTGCAAATGCCTTTGCCTGCTGTATCACTTGCTGTATGAATTTTATGCATCCTTCGTGGATGGAAGATGCAGTGCCTCTGTTTATTGATGTCATGGCTCCCTACCCCCCAGGATGGCTAGGCCTTACTGTCAAGAAATAGTGATAAAGACCTCTCATAGGAGATCAATGGAGAATGTACCCCTGCCTTGGGGCAATCGGCATGTGACATAGACCTGCTATATACTCTCAGGTTGATTGTAATAGATTTTCCAACGGGGTAGGGTGGATGCTGATGAATGGATACATAATAAGACACCGGTGCTCTTTAGTACAGAATACCAACACAACTCCTTCCCCTTTTTTCCACATTTCCCACATTATTTTTCCTTTAGTTTTTATATAGATATATTCCTTGAAAATAAACTACATATGCGTATAATCCATGGCTTACTATTATTCTTTGACCATCTCAAAATCAAGCAGCTACAACTGAATATATTGACAATTCTCCAGTCTTCTATCACACAATTGTGCTTTCTGTTTGTATATTATACAGTCAATTTACAGTCAATCAATACAAGCACTAAAACAATGCCTCACACAGAGAGGACATATCCCACATTTGTATATATTGAGATGAGCGTTTAAAAAATCATGATGCATCATCTCTCCCTCCTGCTGTGACTATAACAAACAAGATGAGTCGTTCTGGTGAATATTATTATTTGGTGACATCGCTATAACTATAGTCAGAAGCTTATTTGTAATCAGCTATGGTACATTGTAAAGCAGTCCTAAGCCTGCTAATATGTACAGTGCTGGAGAGAACACTCACACATCACAGTTAATTACATTGTAGCAGCAGATTAGGTGGCTGTTTTTACAACGTAACACAGCAGGGTTCATCGCTTGTTACATTGTGGTTACAATGTAACACAGCAGGACGCCAGTTTGCTTTTTACAATGCCACATGGATAGATTTGCTCACACTGGGAACGCTGAGGAGCAAAGACAGCTGTGTAACTACATTTGTGCATGGCTGTGGAGCAATGGAATTAAAAGGAGGGGCAAACTATGGAGCCCTGTTACATTATCAACAGCACACTGCAAGAAAAGAGGTACATGGGACAGGCTTCGGGTGAGAACCTTACTGCACTATTATTGCCATTGCCTGGACTTTCTCTTTAATAAATGGCAAGCTTCCTGTCTCATGTGGGAGAGCTGGTATTCTCAAATTTTGGAAAGCTTTCCGAGTGCATTTTTTTAAAAATACACCTGATTGGGTATCAAAGATAAGGCTCTTCTCACACCTCTGCGCTTTCTGTGCATTGCTGCGCAGCGTAGGTCGATAGAAGTCTATGGCAATGCAAGCACAATGCATGTATAACAGAGTTTACCTGTGTTGCGTTTGTGTTGCATTTGCGTTGCTATAGAATTGACCATTTACTGAGTGTGTAATTTTTTTTTCTTTTAAAAAACACGCAAACGCATTGCCAACGCATCAAAAGTGGCGTGTATGTTTTGATACAATGCCCTATGGCATACTTACAAAGCACCTGCTCTTAATGCAAAGGAAAGGTGTGAATAGAGCCTTTGTTTAGGGAATAATTATCTCCTTCTGGAGAATGTCTCATATTAGAAACTTTCTGGAGAACTTCTAAAGCTTTATTCACACCAATCTGCTTCCGCTACGTTGGGCAACGCAGTTACAAAGCAAGGGAAAATCCTGCCCATTTTTTATGTGTTGAGAAACAGACTTTTATCACACACTCTAGAGCACCGACACTGGTCGAGTGTAGTTTTTTTCTTGAATACGGGCTTTAGCGCCGAGTGCCGGACGCACATAACTGGCGCTACCTGTCGCTCGCTGCAGCATTGTCCTGTTGTTAGATGTAGCGTAGAGTCTTGGGCGCTTTGACCTTGGGACACCACCTAGTGTTCGCGATGGTCTCAGTGAATCAGGGAGAGCTTCTACAGCACCCACCAGGCATCACATTTATCAATGCTGGACAGGATAGTACAGCGCCACTTGTCCAGTTAGAGCGCCTGACACCCGCTTGCAGCATCTACTATCGGTCGCTCTAAGCGCAGCTACACAGACGCTCACATGCCACTACGTGGCGCTAGTGTTAAATCAGCCTCCCCATGTATATGTGAACCGTCCCAGTAAAAATAATGGGCAGCATTTTCCCTTACGTTTTGACTGTGTTGCCCAATGCAGCACAAGCAGATAGGTGTGAATAAAACCTTATTTCAATATGAGAACATGGGCTCTTTTCATCAAGGGATATCGGCAGGTAGTGTCTTGTAAGCGACAGCTAGCGGCAGGTGAACGCCGGCCGCGGCACGCAATACCACATTTATGAAAGCAAATCTGGTGAGCGGCTCTTACAGCAACACGTAGCGTACGATTCATCATTACAGGCAGCTCAGCAGCTCTCAGAGCGCCTGGTATTACCTGTCGTTACCTGTCGCTCTCCCATACATTTCAATGGACGTTACTTTTCTTCTCTTTGAACAGGGTTTTCTTTTAATATTTTTTTTGTTTTGTATCAAATCATTGTGTGACCTCTCCTGGCCTATTTAAATACATTTTTGAAAACTTTTTTGATTTTTAATTTTTTTATGCAGGTTTGTGATTACAGGTCTGGTATTGAAGTGTTAATGTCACAATGTTACAACAATGTAATTCCATGTGTTTTCGGTTTCTTACTAGTTGATATGTGTTCAAAAACACACAGCTTCTGGCGCTCTGGGCTACAGCGACACAATTTTGAGCACCGGCGCTGTGTGAGGCTGTTTTTTGATGAATATGGTTTGAGTCGCTCACACTGACCAGGCGCTACCGTTCGCTCCCATATAGCTCTGTACTGGTGTTATAGTGACTCACATATCAAATTCATCAATGCCGGAAATGTTACTACAGCGAATGAGGCGCTCGGTAATAGTGACTTAGGCCCTTATTTAACAAGGGATAGCGCCAGGTAGCGAATGGTGAGTGAGCGGTAATGACGCTCACCGCCACGAGAACGCCGGCTCCCCTCCGCAATCACACATTTATCAAGCCGATCCTGCTTAGCGACTGACAGAGCGCCAGATAGCGAATCATTCATCATTATTCCAGCCTCACCCCACAGCGCCAGCGAGTGACCTTGAACAGCGACAGGTATGACCTCTCGCTACCTGGCGCTCTCCAATGCATTTCAATGGAGCAACCTTTAAATATTCATAATTAATTGCTATTAATGTTTTTTTTTTTTTTTTTTAAATGTCAAACATTCTGTGACCACTTCTGCAATGTTAGATATTTTTTTTAAGGTTAAAAAAAAAAAAAATGTGCAGAATTGATATTACAGGTCTGATATTAATGTATTCATATTACAAAATGTTTTAAAAAACATGTTTTTTTTTTCTAAAAATATGGTTGTTTGGGGGTTAAAAAACTACTTTTAACCCATCGCCGCCAGCGCTCTGGGGTTTAAACAAGCATTTCACAGCGCGAGAATTTTTGGAGCGTGATTTGTTAATGAATATGCTGGGAGCCGTTCGCTATGGCCGTTCGCTGTCATGCGCTCCCATACAGCGCGGAACCTGTCAAACAGCGACTCCTAGCCCCGTATTCAACATTACCGCACACCGACTGAGTCGCTGTCAACAGCCGAACAACGGCCAAGTACAGCGAATACTAGCGGGCGCTGTGAAAATAACGCTACTGTTGCTCATCTGTCGCTACCTGGCGCTATTAATGAATCGGCCTCTTGCGCTACTGTCGCTCATCTGTCGCTACCTGGCGCTATTAATGAATCGGCCTCTTACAGTCGACTAGTGGTCGCTCTTAGCGTTGTAGTACAGGCGCCCATCTGCTATTACCTGGCGCTAGTAATGAATCTCCCCGAGAACATGAGACATTTTCCAGAAGGAGATAATTGTTCCCTATCAGTATCGACCGAAGCATTACAAGCTCTCCCCATGAAACAGCGAGCTCTTCACAACAGCAAAGTGAAGCGTTTGACACATTTTAGTAAATTGCTCATTTTTAGTGAATCTCAGCACAGGTCCCAAGATCAGGAGTCCATTATGGCTGCCAGTGACTTTGTACTGGGCAACACACAATTCTTTCCATTTCCTAATTATTTGGGAGACACAAATCACATTTATTTGGTTACTTTGATCTGTGTTGTGTTGATGAAAACATTGGAAAGATAAAGGACGTGTGCTTTCAGCCTGTAACCTGCAGACCAGTAATTCCAGTTGGCAGTGTGTATGGGAAAGGGATGGCTGGCGCGATACACATATTAGCTTTCATCTTCATCCAGACACAGGGAGGCTGTTCCCATCTCCTCTGTAACATCGGCTGTCTGCTCACTGCCATCCCATACACATGTATAACCATACAGGCAGGCTGATTCATCACTAACGCCAGGTAGCGACAGATGAGCGTCTGTAGCAGGCATTTTCAGAGCGCCCGCTAGTAGTCGCTGTGCTCGGCCGTGGGTCGCTACTTCATAGCAACTCAGTCGCTGTTCAGTAATGTTGAATACATTGTGAGGAGTCGCTATTTGACCAGTACAGCGCTGTATGGGAGCGCATGTTAGCGACTGGTCATAGAGACCGACTCACACCATACTCAGCAAAAAAACAGCCTCACAAATCTCTGGCGCTGAAAAATGCTTGTTTGAAGCCCAGAGCGCAGGAGGCGGTGTGATTAAAGTCTGTTTTTCAGCATCTATCAACTAGTAACAAAGCGAAAACATATGGAATTACATTTTAGGAACATTGTAACATGAACACTTTAATGGCAGACCTGTAATGTCATTTCTGAAGAAATATATAAAAAATGAAAAAATTGTGAAAAAAACAGCATTTCAATGCCAGAAGAGGTCACAGAATTATTTGTGATTTTTGGAAAAAAAAACAAAAACCCTGTTTAAAGAGAAGAAAATGTTCGTCCATTGAAATGTATGGGAGAGCGACAGGAAGCGAGAGGTCATACCTGGCGCTGTGCAAGGCTGAACGCTGGCGCTGTTCGCTGAGGCTGTGAAAATGATGAATCGCTACATGGCGCTATCCCAGTCGCTAAACAGATTCTGCTTGATAAATGTGTAATTGCGTGCCGTGTCCGGCGTTCACCAGTCGCTACCTGTCGCTACCTCTCATTAACCAGGCGCTACCTGACGCTATCCCTTCTTAAATAAGGGCCCTAGTGTCTCTGATTTGGAGGGACTGTCCCTCTTTTGAGTCCATATCCCCCTGCTCCTCATCGTTCTTATATGTCCCTCTTTGAGGTGTAGATCTGCATCTGCATCAATAAATGATTCTTTTGCCTATTTAAAGTGTTTCTATAGTTTTAACTGTTACACCCTATCTCCTATCCATCCCTCAATGAGGGGACGTGGCCTAAATTAACAAATGTCCCTCTTTCCCACCCTGAAAAGTTGGTAGGTATGGTATAACATTGGTCTGTCTGAAAACAACCGTTAATACCAACCTATTCTCAGCAGGATTCCAGGGCTAACCCACTGCACTATATACACACGTGGCCGCACAACATTAAATGGAATCAATTTAATTTATTGAGAAAACATACATATAATACACCTCAACATCTATACAACAAAGTACACCTACAAAGACATGTTAAAAAATATAAAAGCTGAGTGGGGAGGAGCTCCAGGGCTAACCAAATGTAATCTCATTAAATATATTTAAACCATGAATCATGATTCCAGACTCCTATGTGTTATGGACAGACACTTCAGGATTAAAGTGCTAGTGCAGCTACAAAGTTAATAGTGTACCATAGAAAATGGACACAAAGATTGTGTCATAACCAACGAAACAAATCTAATATAACAGCAGAGTGTGCAAATAGCAATGTGTAATAACTATAGTGACGTGTGCATTAAGTTCAATGAGACAAGACCTATACCGTGCTTCCATATACAGTGAGTCCAATAAGCGTGTGCCCATATACAGTCGGCAACAATAAATAGCAGTCGTAGCAATTTGTCATCAGAGGCCGTTGTCCTCCCCACTTACTCACCGACGCGTTGCGTGGTCGTCCTACCACTTCGCCAGGGCGCCATTACGCTGCGGCAGTCTGCGCCTTAAATACTGTAACCGATGTTCGTATGGGCAGAAGGGGACGCGGACACTCTGTTCCGCATCACTTTCGCGCGTTGGAATGCACGTCGCAAGGAAGTGCGGCTTCAATTACGCTGCTCTCCTTATGTTATTCTATACGTCCATACACCGCTGCCTCCCTATACTACGCGTGCCCTGAATCTCGTCATCTGCCACCTGTGACGATCCAGCCGCTTGGGTGTCTGAAAACAACCAGTGTTGTTCCATACAGGGCCTATAGGCATGGCCTACAGGAATCTTCACCCAGCCGTGTGACCCCTGCCTCAGACGCCCCTGCCCGGTTCTGTGGGGGTTCTAATACCAGGCCTCATCCAAGGCCTCCCAAGTGAGACGTGCTCTCGGGGCACCCAACTTCTGAGGACCCTAGCCAATGAACTTCTCTTTCTTCCCAAGTGAAGGGGGTCCCTGGTCCCCGGCCTTTCACATGCCCACTAATTGAGTGGTGTAGAACTCAAAGGACCCTGGTCAGTGCTACATAGAGGCTGGCACTGGTCCCCTCTGCAGCATCCTACATCTTCAGGTGCCACACTGCACTGTATTTCCCCAAGCACTTCCTGGGTCTTCGTGTTTATAACCTCAGGCACCAATGACATGAGGGGGTGGGTTGTACCTATAACAAACTGACAATTAACCCCTTAGAATCTCTCCATGTTCCACCCAGCCAGGAGTTCCCCCCACTCCCTGGAACCCTTTTTTTTAACAGAAATGGGGACTAGGATACCATCTCATTACACTGATGCGTCACTTATGCCAGAGGCCTCCTACTGCCGGGTCTTCCACTGCCAGGGAATAGGAAACAGTGCTGTATAGGGTTACCACCACACAGCTACAGTGGCACAGCACCAGCGCCGGCTCTAGGTTCATGTGGGCCCTTGGGTGTCATGGTCTCAGTGGGCCCCTTAGTGGTGAAGAGTTGTGTCACGTCACTGAGGGACGTCCCAAATCTCGATGCCCCCTAAGGATCCTGCTATTTGGACCTACTTTGAAATGCACCAAACCCCTTTAAACCTGGCCTCAGAGTCTAAACGAATCTAGATTCTCCTGATTTTGGATGCCCCTGTGTGTGACCCCCTCCCTTTGTTCATTACTTTCCTGGAACTGGTGAATGCATTGTAGGATCGCCAGTTTAAGTTACCGGCCAAACCAGGGGGGTTCTTTCACAAACAGGGTCATCCGAAATTGAAATGCCCCTGTAAAGCGGACCAAAACTCAGGGGTTGAATTGCTTGCATAGTGGGTATGCCAGCGATCCCAGGGGGTTTCACACAGTAGGGTATCACAGATTGGGATGCTCCAGGGATAGGAAATCAGCTGGGGTGGGCAACTTAAAAGCAGAACAAAACCCAGCACTTCCTCCCCGGGAATCTAAATTGAGATGCCCCGTTGTGTGGAACCCCGGCATTCGAGGAGATGTGGGCACCAGTTTTGGTGGTGCCATCCCAGTCTGCCGCCAGTCAAGCGCTGTCACACACCCCAAAGGCCGGCACTTGAGGGTGGGGGCCCCCGGCAGCTGCCCCGCCTTGCTGGGATCTGACGCTGGCCCTGCACAGCACAGTACACAATAGTAACCAATAGGGAACTGCACTGTCCTTGTGTGTCCACAGCAACATGACGGGATCACAGTGTGACAGAAGCCTTTTGCAGGCCCCTGAGGGTGGAGAGAAAACTGCCTGTTAGAAGCTTTTGACATTAGGTCAACTTTATACCCCTTTCAAATATATCTTTAATGCTAGAAGTCCCACTTTAAGTAGACCAAAACCCAGGATTTTGACTATCCTGGGTTATGGTGCATTCCCCAGGGGCACCCCGATCGGGGATACCGCGATGTGTGAAACCCCCCAGATCACTGAAGTCAACTCACCTTTTTCGGTCCTACAGCGCATGCGCGGCCACTCTTCTAATCAGCGCGCTCAGAGCTGCTGACGTCATGTTGTCTAAGGCCAGCTGCTTCGAGTGCGCTGGCAGCCGCATTCCCCTGCTACCCTCTAACAGGGAGCGTGCTCGCGCTGGCCATTCACGAATGTCTGGCACGGGCACGCATCCTGCTAGAGGGATAGCGGGGATGCGATCGCGGTTCGCACATGCACCGTTGGACCGGGAAACAAGGTTAATGTATGGGGCAACCTGGGGGCTTTCACACAGCAGGGCATCCCGATTTTGTATCCCCCGGGGGGAGGGAATCGATCAGCCTGGGAATCTTATAGATAGATGGGTTTTGGTCTACTTTAAAGTAAAATTAACTATAAATCAGGGAATCACTCGTGTGCGCCCATCATGCTCCTGCAGCCCATTTAACTAGCAGCAGCCAGTGCGATTCTCCGAAAGTCACATGTCCAGTCTATGGATGCAACATAGGGAGTTGGTTATCTGCCTGTATTTTGGGTATCTTCGGGGTGGTGGTAAGGAGGGGGTGGGCATCCCAAATTGAAACTGTCCACTTCTTTATACTATCTGGAGATTTCCCTGACAACTGATGTGAGTAGATATTTGTTCTCCCCGGTACAAGCTCCTCAACCTTTATTTGCTGATTTTAAGAAGACTCTAAAACAGGATTTAACAGTACCTACCCGCCCTCTGCATCTTATAAAGACCCACACACCCAATATTGGGATGTTTTCTCACCTCCCCACCAGGGCCGGATTAAGAGCATCCCAGGCCTGGTGCTGTAGATTTTGACGGGTATCTTTGTGGGGTGTCTGATGAGACTCAAGCTCCTACCGCTGCGGGACCTGCGTCAAGTGGCAGACTGCTGGGGGGGAGGAGCCTCCTACGCGCCCCGACGTCACATGGGGCACGCAGGTCACCGTGAGGCTACGTCTACGCCGGCCGAAACTGGGGGCCTAGGTAAGGAGACGGGCCGGCCTGTGACAGCGCAGAGCCGGCCCTCTTCACTTGTTAAAGTGCCCGCACGGCGGCCGTCCCTTTTCCTTTGTATAGCGGGTGCCGGGTGGCCTATGCGGGCCGCGTTTGCAGGCTGCTGGGCCTGTTTTAATGTAGGGGCCTGGAGTGGCAGCTCCAGCTGCCCATGTGATCTGCTGATGACCAATAGGGTCGTTCGGGAGATAGAGAATCCTGGAAGCTTGGCATAGGGCTTTATTCATCAATACTGGCAGCTGGCAGCGACAGGTAACGACAGGTAGCAAACAGTGCCCGCCGGGCGCTGTACGCAATACCACATTTATCAAAGCGAATCTGGTGCGCGACTCTAACAGCGACCGATTCATCATCACAGACGGCTCCCCGTATACCGCTGGCGCTCTGGCTTCCAGAGTGCCTGGTATTACCTGACGCTACATGACGCTCTCCCATACATTTCAAAGGATGTTTCTTTTATTCTGTTTTAACAGAGTTTTTTTTTTTTTTTTTTAATTATCAAATAATTGTGTGACCTCTCCTGGCCTACTTTTTGGATTTATAATATTTTTATGCAGAATTGTCCTTACATATCTGGTATTAAAGTGTTAATGTCACAATGTAATAACAATGTCATTCCATGTGTTTTCGCTTTGTTATTAGTGGATACATGTTCAAAAACAGGGCCTCTGGCCCTCTGGGCTACAACGACCCGATTTTGAGCGCTGGCGCTGTGTGGGGCTATTTTTTTTTGATGAATATGGTGTGAGTCGCTCACACTGAGCTGGTGCTACCATTCGCTCCCGTACAGCACTGGTACTGGTGTTAGAGCGACTCACACAATATATTCATCAATGCCGGCCAGCGACTGAGACGCTCTGAAACAGCGAACCATAGCCGAGCACAGCGACCACTAGCGGTCCCTCTCAATGCCTCGCTACAGACGCTCATCTGTCGGTACCTGGCGCTAGTAATGAATCAGCCTGCCCAAGTCCTATTCGCAATGACAGGTCTCATTTACCTTTGGAAGATTTGGAAATCTTTGGAAGAAATTGCTCTAGAAAATCTCCATATGACCGTGACCTCACCATGACCAGACAGAATTCTGTAGCGCTTCTCGTCTCAAGCATGGACCATAAATGCAGACGTTCTGGACGCGCATTTCCATATTTTTCGATGCGCATTTTAAAAATGTTTCTCCTGCAATTTTGAAGCAGGCAAAACAAATATGATTCCTTGTGTTGGAAAATCAGGTCCTAACTCATCTAAGGAGACTGAGCTGTGGATGTGGATCGCTCTCTGTTGCTATAGTCACGAAACGTTATGCAAAGTGACTTGTTTATTGTCGCCTTTCGCCTCCTCAGTTAAAGCTTTAGTTTTTAGTTTTCCTCAGCTTTAGTTAAAGTAGAACTAAACCGGACCTTCATCCTGAATAAGAGGCCGATTTATTAATAGCGACAGGTAGCGACAGATGAGCGGCAGTAGCGTTATTTTCACAGCGCCCGCAAGTATTCGCTGTGCTTGGCCGTTGTTCGGTTGATTCTTGACAGCGACTCAGTCGGTGTGCGGTAATGTTGAATACGGTGTTAGGAGTCGCTGTTTGACAGGTTCCGCGCTGTATGGGAGCGCATGACAGCGAATAGCCATAGCGAACAGCTCCCACCATATTCATTAACAAATCACGCTCAAAAAATTCTTGCGTTGTGAAATGCTTGTTTAAACCCCAGAGCGCTGCCGGCGATGGGTTAAAAGTAGTTTTTTAACCCCCAAACAACCTTATTTTTTGAAAAAAAAAAATAAACAAGTTTTTATAAACATTTTGTAATATGAATACATTAATATCAGACCTGTAATATCAATTCTGCACAAATTTTTTTTTTTTTTTTTTTACCTTAAATAAAAAATCTAACATTGCAGAAGTGGTCACAGAATTTTTGACATTTAAAAAAAAATATCAATTAATTATGAATATTTAAAGATTGCTCCATTGAAATGCATTGGAGAGCGACAGGTAGCGAGAGGTCATACCTGGCGCTGTGATGGGATTAGCAGCGGCGCTGTTCGTTGAAGTCTGCAACATGATGAATCCAGCGCTAGCTGACGCTTTCGCTGGCGCTAGCCTCATTTAGCGTGATAAATGCGTGATTGTGTTCGCAGCCTGGCGTTCTGGAGTCGGTAGCCGCCGATAGCTGGCGATACCTGGCGCTAGTGAGACACTACCTGGCGCTATCCCTTGATAAATAAGGCCCTAAGAGTCTATCTTATATGTTTCCCACACCCTATACATCGCGGCATCCCCGATCGGGGTGCCCCGGGGGAATGGACCATAACCCAGGATAGTCAAAAGCCTGGGTTTTGGTCTACTTAAAGTGGGGCTTCTAGCATTAAAGATATATTTGAAAGGGGTAAAAAATTTACCTAATGTCAAAAACTTCTAACAGGCAGTTTTCTCTCCACCCTCAGGGGCCCGCAAAAGGCTTCTGTCACACTGTGATCCCGTCATGTTGCTGTGGACACACAAGGACAGTGCAGTTCCCTATTGGTTACTATTGTGTACTGTGCTGTGCAGGGCCGGCGTCAGCACCCGGCAAGGCGGGGCAGCTGCCGGGGGCCCCCACCCTCAAGGGGGGCCCACTGACAGGGCGGGCCTTCGGGGTGTGCGACAGCGCTTGACTGGCGGCAGACTGGGAGGGCACCACCACAACTGGTGCCCACATCTCCTCGAATGGTTGGGTTCCACACAGTGGGGCATCTCAATTTAGATTCCGGGAGGGGAAGTGCTGGGTTTTGTTCTGCTTTTAAGTTGCCCACCCCAGCTGATTTCCTATCCCTGGAGCATCCCAATCTGTGATACCCTACTGTGTGACACCCCCTGGGATCGCTGGCATACCCACTATGCAAGCAATTCCACCCCTGAGTTTTGGTCTGCTTTACAGGGGCATCTCAATTTGGGATGCCCCTGTTTGTGAAAGAACCTCCCTGGTTTCCCACACCCTGTACATACAGATTTCCCTCATTAAAAATCGTCCTACCTGCATCTACTGCATTTTCTGAGCCTTTAAACATCCAAGATGGTGGCACATGGAGTCTCAGGCTGCCCGCAGACAGGAAGTGTCTTCTGACTATGTTGCTCTGCATTCTGGGATTGCTGACCTTTTCCTGACCCCAGCTCTGCTCTGTCTGTGCAAAGCCCTGCTATAACCCGCTCAATGCACTTTTGACCCCTCCAACCTCAGTATGTGAAGCTACTGAGCCAAGATGGCGGCGCCCGTATCCTAGATTGCTGAACAGAGTTGCAGGCCAGCGGGGGAAAGAATAAAAAGTGACTAAACACGTTAAATATATTAATTTTCGATGCTGGGGAATAGTTTTTAAGGGTTTGGGCTTTTAAATAAATGATGTTGAAGGTCCGCTTTCAGTTCCAGCCACCACAGGTTATAGTTCTTTTTCACACTATGGCCCTTATTTAAGAAGGGATAGCGCCTGGTTAATGAGAGGTAGCGACAGATAGCGACTGGTGAACACCGGACACGGCACGCAATTACACATTTATCAAGCAGAATCTGTTTAGCGACTGGGATAGCGCCATGTAGCGTCTGATTCATCATTTTCACAGCCTCAGCGAACAGCGCCAGCGTTCAGCCTTGCACAGCGCCAGGTATGACCTCTCGCTACCTGTCGCTCTCCAATACATTTCAATGGAAGAACCTTTTCTTCTCTTTAAACCGTGTTTTTTTTTTTTTTGCCAAAAAAATCACTAATAATTCTGTGACCTCTTCTGACATTGAAAAAGCAGTTTTTTCACATTTTTATGATTATTTAAAAATTTCTTCAGAAATGACATTACAGGTCTGCCATTAACCCTTTAAGTGCCAGCCTACCTGCAGCATTTCCCACTCCCTGTTGCCAGAGCATTTTTCACTATTTTGCGCTCCCCATGTTCAACTGTAATTTTTGAAGGGATTTTCTGGGATTTCCCATAAAAATTACATATTGTTTTTTTCAGCAGAATCTGGGCTTTAACATCATATCTCTTGTTTATCAATTTTGTAGTTTTATCATAATTATTTTGGGCAAAATATGTGAAAGAAAATAAAAATACACAAGTTTTTACATTTTGCAGTGTTTTTTTTTAATCGAAAATAAAGGTTTTTCAATATAAACATATTGAGAGTAAAAGCCCCATTTCTCCCGGTTACAACGGTACCACACATGTATTAGTAGACACCCTTTCCTGCCCAGGAGACCCCAGAAACTGCAAAGAGCGCTAGAGGAGATTTTCAGATAAAATACAAATACTTGGCGCTCCTCGCAGTTTTTCAAAAAATACAACCCTTTACATTTGAAATACCCCCCACAAACTATATATTTTTGGAAAGTGCACAATTCAAGGTTTCTAAGCATACTAGGCTTGTTGGCGTGGGTCCATTGGTTTGAACTCTATTGATTGGCAGAATCTCTGGTTCCAAAAAATTTCGCTAAAAAAAAAAGCAAAAAGCAGATTCAAAACCATATTTTCCTATAAAAACAATAAGCAAGCAAGAAGTAACGCAGTAAATCTGAAAGCACAACATCTGCTGAACAAAATAATACCCCACATGCATAGGTACGTTGAAGTGTAGAGTTGCCAAACACCCCAAAGTCAAGCATGCGTTTGAGGGTAATTTTACTTGAAAAAATCAGCGGCGCACACAAAGTGCGCACCTTGCAGTTTCTCCAAATTTACAACCCTTTACATTTGAAATACCCCCCACAAACTATATATTTTTGGAAAGTACATACCTCAAGGTTTCTAAGCCTACTGGGCTTGTTGACATCGGCGACTTCCTTCGGGAATCTATTGATTGGCAGAATCTCTGGTTCCAAAGGATTTCGCTAAAAAAATAAGCAAAAAGCAGATTGAAAAACATTTTTTCCTATAAAAACAATAAGCAAGCAAGAAGTAACGCAGTAAATCTGAAAGCACAACGGCTGCTGAACAAAACAATACCCCACATGCATAGGTACTTTGAAGTGTAGAGTTGCCAAACACCCCAAAGTCAAGCATGCGTTTGAGGGTAATTTTACTTGAAAAAATCAGCGGCGCACACAAAGTGCGCACCTTGCAGTTTCTCCAAATGTACAACCCTTTACATTTGAAATACCCCCCACAAACTATATATTTTTGGAAAGTACATACCTCAAGGTTTCTAAGCCTACTGGGCTTGTTGACGTCGGCGACTTTCTTCGCAATCTATTGATTGGCAGAATCTCTGGTTCCAAAGGATTTCGCTAAAAAAATAAGCAAAAAGCAGATTGAAAAACATTTTTTCCTATAAAAACAATAAGCAAGCAAGAAGTAACGCAGTAAATCTGAAAGCACAACGGCTGCTGAACAAAACAATACCCCACATGCATAGGTACTTTGAAGTGTAGAGTTGCCAAACACCCCAAAGTCAAGCATGCGTTTGAGGGTAATTTTACTTGAAAAAATCAGCGGCGCACACAAAGTGCGCACCTTGCAGTTTCTCCAAATTTACAACCCTTTACATTTGAAATACCCCCCACAAACTATATATTTTTGGAAAGTACATACCTCAAGGTTTCTAAGCCTACTGGGCTTGTTGACATCGGCGACTTTCTTCGCAATCTATTGATTGGCAGAATCTCTGGTTCCAAAGGATTTCGCTAAAAAAATAAGCAAAAAGCAGATTGAAAAACATTTTTTCCTATAAAAACAATAAGCAAGCAAGAAGTAACGCAGTAAATCTGAAAGCACAACGGCTGCTGAACAAAACAATACCCCACATGCATAGGTACTTTGAAGTGTAGAGTTGCCAAACACCCCAAAGTCAAGCATGCGTTTGAGGGTAATTTTACTTGAAAAAATCAGCGGCGCACACAAAGTGCGCACCTTGCAGTTTCTCCAAATTTACAACCCTTTACATTTGAAATACCCCCCACAAACTATATATTTTTGGAAAGTACATACCTCAAGGTTTCTAAGCCTACTGGGCTTGTTGACGTCGGCGACTTTCTTCGCAATCTATTGATTGGCAGAATCTCTGGTTCCAAAGGATTTCGCTAAAAAAAAAAGCAAAAAGCAGATTCAAAACCATATTTTCCTATAAAAACAATAAGCAAGCAAGAAGTAACGCAGTAAATCTGAAAGCACAACATCTGCTGAACAAAATAATACCCCACATGCATAGGTACTTTGAAGGGTACAGTTACCAATCACCCAAAACTAACACATGCGCTATGGAAAAACAAAACAATTTCTTACCTGTTCTAAGAAGTGCAAGTAGGATACTGTAGCTGTGCCATCAAATTATAGGATACTGTAGCTGTGTCATCTTATAGGATACTGTAGCTGTGTCATCAAATTATAGGATACTGTAGCTGTGCCATCTTATAGGATACTGTAGCTGTGTCATCAAATTATAGGATACTGTAGCTGTGTCATCAGACTATAAGATCAGTGCAGTGATCAATGACCAATATTAGGAATCAAGGACCTGAAATTGGTCACATTTTATCATCACTTGCCACAAGTAACCAGCTGCTCCTGCTCCACCATTTCCCTTCGGATTAGCAACAGCGAAAAGAAAATAAAAGAAAATAAAATATAATGGCAACACAAAATACCTAAGAAACCTAATCCTAAAAGGGGCCTACCTACCAAAAAAAAAAAATGCATTGCTCAATAATTTAGTTGAGTATGGTATACCTCAAAACAATCTTCGAGGCATAACCCGGGTTGGCTGGGACAGGTCGGGCAATAATACCGCACATCTCTTCTAATGCCACGCTTCCTACAAACCCTACAAGCTCTCTGGGGATACCGCTTTTTACCAACTTCGGGAAGCAACTTTATAAAGTGCTTCCCTACTAATCTGGCCTGGTTGTCATTGGTAGGCAGATCTGGTTCTTCCGCAGTATCCCCAAACAACAAAGCAGGGAGTAACTGCTGCTGGTATTTTATGTACGATAAATTGGAGCCTGGCACTGCTGCCTTGAAGGCAACAAAGCTGTTGTAGGTTGCCATTTGGACCAAATGGATAGCAACTTTAGTGTACCAGGCTCGAGTTTTTCGGGTGGCGTTGTAATAAGTTAATATTTGGTCCGTTTTATCAACGCCACCCATGAATTTATTATAATCGGTTATGCAACGTGGCTTTTGGGAAGGGGCTCGGGGACCACGTTGCCTTACATTCACAACTGACTCATCGTGGAGTGTTGTCAGAAGGAATACATTTTTTTTGCCCATGTATTTCATGGCCAGGACCTCATCGCTTCTTAGAGCATAAGACTCCCCCCTTTTTAATTTTTTTTCAAGTAGTGGCCTGGGCAATCCTTTGCGTTTACGGTTGATGGTGCCGCAGGCCGGGGTATCCAACGAATAAAGGGCGCGAAATAAGGGGATGCTGGTATAGAAGTTGTCCACATATAAGTGGTAACCTCTACCCAACAATGGAGTCATGAGGTCCCAAACGATCTTTCCACTTATTGACAAATCAAGGGGACAACCAGGGGGGTCCAGATAGGTGTCCTTTCCTTCATAGATTCGAAAATATTTGATGTAGCCGGTCACACTATCGCATAATTGGTAAAATTTAATCCCGTAGCGGGCACGCTTGCTAGGGATATATTGCCGAAAAACAATGTGCCCTTTGAAAAGCAGTAGTGACTCGTCAATTGATAATTTTTGGCCGGGGGTGTACACTACTGCGAAGCGATCTGACAGGCTGTTGAGCAGGGGCCGTAATTTATGCAGCCTGTCGTGACCGGGCTCACCACGGGGAATAGCAGTGGAATTGTCGTTAAAATGCAGAAACCGCAGTAAAATTTGGTAGCGGTTTCTGGACATTACGGCCGGAAATAATGGAGTTGCCAATATGGTTTGGGTATCCCAGTAGGAGGAAATACTAAATTTTTTTAGGATACCCATTGCTAGAGTGAGCCCCCAAAATTTCTTTATCTCACTCAAATTTGTGGGATGCCATGCCTGAGCTCGGGCGTGCCTCTGCTGGGGGTTTTGCGCTAAGACCTGCTCGGCATACAGATTGGTATAGAAGACCATATCCAGTAGGATGGCTTCTGTGAGGAACAATTTGAAAAAGTCAATGACACCAAAATTTGTGGTGTCTACATTGACCCCGGGGACCGAATCAAAAGGGGGAATTTCGGGGGAAATATTATTAGGAGGCCTCCACGCAGATGCTCCTTCACCAGCTGCAGCACTCGATGCCTCATCCTGCACTACACTCGCCTGAAGCGTGGCCTCACTTTGTGCGGTACTATCCCTTCTACGGTGGCTACTACTGGTAGCACTGCGCGGCTGTGTTTCCTCAGTAGAGTATACACTGTCTGACTCGCTATCTGATGGGAAGAACTCAGACCCTGACTCACTAAAATCTTCCGAGTCAGACGCCATCAGGTAAGCCGCAGCTTCCTGTGCAGTGTACCGCTTACCAGCCATACCCCAATGCAAACAAAAATCTAAAAAAAAAGGCTAAAACTAAAGGCTAAAACTAAAGGCTAAAACTAAAGGCTAAAACTAAAGGCTAAAACTAAAGACAAATTACAAAAAAATACAATACAATAAAACAAAGCAAAAAAACAGACAAAAAATGAAACAAAAAAATACAATACAATAAAACAAAGCAAAAAAAACAGACAAAAATAGAAATAAAAGTGTATAGTTACAACCCGATGAGAAGTGGTGGAGTCAGGAGCAGCAGGTCACGGGATCCCAGCTAGGCTCCCAAAAGGAGGGGCGGGGGCTAGGCTCCCAAAAGGAGGGGCGGGGGCTAGGCTCCCAAAAGGAGGGGCGGGGGCTAGGCTCCAAAAAGGAGGGGCGGGGGCTAGGCTCCAAAAAGGAGGGGCGGGGGCTAGGCTCCAAAAAGGAGGGGCGGGGGCTAGGCTCCAAAAAGGAGGGGCGGGGGCTAGGCTCCAAAAAGGAGGGGCGGGGGCTAGGCTCCAAAAAGGAGGGGCGGGGGCTAGGCTCCTAAAAGGGCAAGCGAAAGGTCCAAACAACGAAACAAATGGAGAAGATCTCAGCGAACAACCTAAGAGAAAAAGTTAAGATTAGGGAGTGTTTAGGACGCATGCATGGACAACAGCCGCACTATGCTATACCTAGAGCGGTGGTAAGGTAAGTTTTACTGGCAATCGAGGGGATTCACTCTGACCACCGGCACACGCACGCACCCACCCACACACGCACGCACGCGCGACCGCAGATCTGACCGCCGGCACCCACACACGCGCGACCGCAGATCTGACCGCCGGCACCCACACACGCGCGACCGCAGATCTGACCGCCGGCACCCACACACGCGCGACCGCAGATCTGACCGCCGGCACCCACACACGCGCGCGACCGCAGATCTGACCGCCGGCACCCACACACGCGCGCGACCGCAGATCTGACCGCCGGCACCCACACACGCGCGACCGCAGATCTGACCGCCGGCACCCACACACGCGCGACCGCAGATCTGACCGCCGGCACCCACACACGCGCGCGACCGCAGATCTGACCGCCGGCACCCACACACGCGCGCGACCGCAGATCTGACCGCCGGCACCCACACACGCGCGCGACCGCAGATCTGACCGCCGGCACCCACACACGCGCGCGACCGCAGATCTGACCGCCGGCACGCACAGATCTGACCCCAGATCTGACCGCCGGCACGCACAGATCTGACCCCAGATCTGACCGCCGGCACGCACAGATCTGACCGCCGGCACGCACAGATCTGACCCCAGATCTGACCGCCGGCACACACAGATCTGACCGCCGGCACACACAGATCTGACCCCAGATCTGACCGCCGGCACACACAGATCTGGGGTCAGATCTGACCGCCGGCACACACAGATCTGGGGTCAGATCTGACCGCCGGCACACACAGATCTGGGGTCAGATCTGACCGCCGGCACACACAGATCTGGGGTCAGATCTGACCGCCGGCACACACAGATCTGACCCCAGATCTGACCGCCGGCACACACAGATCTGACCCCAGATCTGACCGCCGGCACACACAGATCTGACCCCAGATCTGACCGCCGGCACACACAGATCTGACCGCCGGCACACACAGATCTGACCCCAGATCTGACCGCCGGCACACACAGATCTGACCCCAGATCTGACCGCCGGCACACACAGATCTGACCCCAGATCTGACCGCCGGCACACACAGATCTGACCGCCGGCACACACAGATCTGACCCCAGATCTGACCGCCGGCACACACAGATCTGACCGCCGGCACACACAGATCTGACCCCAGATCTGACCGCCGGCACACACAGATCTGACCCCAGATCTGACCGCCGGCACACACAGATCTGGGGTCAGATCTGACCGCCGGCACACACAGATCTGGGGTCAGATCTGGTCGCCGGCACACACAGATCTGGGGTCAGATCTGACCGCCGGCACACACAGATCTGGGGTCAGATCTGACCGCCGGCACACACAGATCTGGGGTCAGATCTGACCGCCGGCACACACAGATCTGGGGTCAGATCTGACCGCCGGCACACACAGATCTGACCCCAGATCTGACCGCCGGCACACACAGATCTGACCCCAGATCTGACCGCCGGCACACACAGATCTGACCCCAGATCTGACCGCCGGCACACACAGATCTGACCCCAGATCTGACCGCCGGCACACACAGATCTGGGGTCAGATCTGACCGCCGGCACACACAGATCTGGGGTCAGATCTGACCGCCGGCACACACAGATCTGACCCCAGATCTGACCGCCGGCACACACAGATCTGACCCCAGATCTGACCGCCGGCACACACAGATCTGGGGTCAGATCTGACCGCCGGCACACACAGATCTGGGGTCAGATCTGACCGCCGGCACACACAGATCTGGGGTCAGATCTGACCGCCGGCACACACAGATCTGACCCCAGATCTGACCGCCGGCACACACAGATCTGACCCCAGATCTGACCGCCGGCACACACAGATCTGACCCCAGATCTGACCGCCGGCACACACAGATCTGACCCCAGATCTGACCGCCGGCACACACAGATCTGACCCCAGATCTGACCGCCGGCACACACAGATCTGGGGTCAGATCTGACCGCCGGCACACACAGATCTGGGGTCAGATCTGACCGCCGGCACACACAGATCTGACCCCAGATCTGACCGCCGGCACACACAGATCTGACCCCAGATCTGACCGCCGGCACACACAGATCTGACCCCAGATCTGACCGCCGGCAC
This sequence comes from Gastrophryne carolinensis, assembly GCA_027917425.1. Taxonomy (NCBI): domain Eukaryota; kingdom Metazoa; phylum Chordata; class Amphibia; order Anura; family Microhylidae; genus Gastrophryne; species Gastrophryne carolinensis. Next base: position 47,638,669 of record CM051234.1, on the reverse strand, counting down.
ACACAGATCTGGGGTCAGATCTGACCGCCGGCACACACAGATCTGACCCCAGATCTGACCGCCGGCACACACAGATCTGACCCCAGATCTGACCGCCGGCACACACAGATCTGACCCCAGATCTGACCGCCGGCACACACAGATCTGACCCCAGATCTGACCGCCGGCACACACAGATCTGACCCCAGATCTGACCGCCGGCACACACAGATCTGACCCCAGATCTGACCGCCGGCACACACAGATCTGACCCCAGATCTGACCGCCGGCACACACAGATCTGACCCCAGATCTGACCGCCGGCACACACAGATCTGACCCCAGATCTGACCGCCGGCACACACAGATCTGACCCCAGATCTGACCGCCGGCACACACAGATCTGACCCCAGATCTGACCGCCGGCACACACAGATCTGACCCCAGATCTGACCGCCGGCACACACAGATCTGGGGTCAGATCTGACCGCCGGCACACACAGATCTGGGGTCAGATCTGACCGCCGGCACGCACAGATCTGGGGTCAGATCTGACCGCCGGCACGCACAGATCTGGGGTCAGATCTGACCGCTGGCACGCACAGATCTGGGGTCAGATCTGACCGCCGGCACGCACAGATCTGACCCCAGATCTGACCGCCGGCACACACACACAGATCACAACCCCCCCCCCCCCACACACAGATCACACCCCCCCCCACACACAGATCACAACCCCCCCCACACACAGATCACAACCCCCCCCCCACACACAGATCACAACCCCCCCACAGATCACAACCCCCCCCCACAGATCACAACCCCCCCCCCCCCACACACACACACCCCCCCACCCCACACCTCCGATCCGATGAGAGAGATCCGGCAAATGGAGCAGCATTCATGAAGTGGCGGCGGCGGCGGAGCGGCGGCGGCGGAGCAACGCACATCTGAGCACCTATGGCCACCCACCCACTCACCCCCCCAACAATCAGTGACCCCCCCAACAATCAGTGACCCCCTCACATTCCTGAAGTGGTGGCGGCGGCGGCGGAGTGGCGGCGGCGGCGGAGCAGCGCACATCTGAGCACCTACGGCCACCCACCCGCTCACCCCCCCAACAATCAGTGACCCCCCAACAATCAGTGACCCCCCCAACAATCAGTGACCCCCCCCCACATTCCTGAAGTGGTGGCGGCAGCGGCGGCGGAGCGGCGCACACCTGAGCACCTACGGCCACCCACCCACTCACCCCCCCAACAATCAGTGACCCCCCCCAACAATCAGTGACCCCCCCCAACAATCAGTGACCCCCCCCAACACCTCCACCACCCCCACACACCTCCACCTACCTTCGATCCGACGGGCAAAGACAGCAACAGGAGACCGCATGTTGTTTATATAGTGGTGGCGCCGGCTGATGACAGCAGCCGCGCGCCCCACTTCTCATTCGTCCAGCGGCGATCAGGTGACTCGGGTGAAGTCAGGGTCACCTCCAGGTGACCCCCCAGGACCCTCCTAGAAGATGGAGCCGGAATCCCTGCTGAATGCTGCCGCAGATTGACAGGAGGTAAGTGAATGTCAAGCACGTAACACCTACGTGCTTGGCACTTAACGCCCAGCCAAGCCAGCACGTAGGTGTTACGGGCTTGGCAACTAAAGGGTTAAAGTGTTCATGTTACAATGTGGTTACAATGTAATTCCATATGTTTTCGCTTTGTTACTAGTGGATAGATGCAGAAAAACAGACTTTAAACACACCGCCTCCTGCGCTCTGGGCTTCAAACAAGCATTTTTCAGCGCCAGAGATTTGTGAGGCTGTTTTTTTGCTGAATATGGTGTGAGTCGGTCGCTATGAGCAGTCGCTAACATGCGCTCCCATACAGCGCTGTACTGGTCAAATAGCGACTCCTCACAATGTATTCAACATTACTGAACAGCGACTGAGTCACTATAAAGTAGCGACCCACGGCCGAGCACTGCGACTACTAGCGGGCGCTCTGAAAATGCCTGCTACAGACGCTCATCTGTCGCTACCTGCCGCTATTAATGAATCAGCCTCTATATTATAATAATCCCTACAGGTTACATTAATAAAGTTAGTGGCCCAAGTACAATCCCCTGCCAGGCAGCATTAAACTCGATTTATTCTCAGGACAACTTGTTTTGCTAATTCTCCCTATTGAGCAGTATTCTGGCAAGTCAGCTCTCCAAACAGCTGTCTGTTATTTGATCAGAGTCAGCTCCTAATCCAGTCCCACTGCTACTAGGAGCCACTGGGGTGGAGATGTTACGCACACCAAAATAAAGCTCCCGGCAAGATGGGGTGTTTAAAAGGCTCCTTCTTAACATTCCCTCCGGTTTCCAGGCAATGCTCCATAAGAGAATTCATTAGAAGGAGATGTATTGTGCATTGATGCACAATGATGTCATCAGGCTGTAAAGAGTTTCTACACGGCTTTACATAAAAGGGTCCAGAATTTATTGCTGCTTAATCAGTGGATTGACAGTTTCTCTGATACTGGTCATCACTGTACACATTTAAAGTGGATCAAAACCCCGGATTTTGACTATCCTGGGTTTTGGTCTCTGCCCCTGGGGCTCGTGGGTGCCGAGCTGTGTGAAACCCCCCAGGTCGCCGAAACAAAGGGAGTTATTCATCAAGGGATAGCGCCAGGGAGCGCCTCGTAACGGCAGGCAGCATCTGGTGAACGCCGGGCGCTGTAGGTAAAACCACATTTATAAAAGTGAATCTGCTGAGCGCCTCTAACAGCGCCATGTAGCGTCCGATGCATTATTACAGACGGCTCAGAGTCTAGCTTCCAGAGAGCCAGTTATTACCTTTCGCTACCTGTTGCTCTCCTATACATTTCAATGGCCGTTCATTTGCTTGTGTTTAAATAGCGTGTTTGACTTTTTTATTTTTTTGCTCCAATCATTGTGTGACGTCTCCTGGCTGCAAACAAACACTTTTAGAAACTTTTTTGCCTTTTTATATTTTTATGCAGAATTGTCATTACAGGTCTGGCGCTAAAGGTATCATCAGTAAGGTATCAGCACTAAGGTATCATCACTAAGGTATTATCACTAAGGTATCATCACTAGGGTATTATCACTAAGGTTTCAGCACTAAAGTATCAGCACTAAGGTATCATCACTAAGGTATTATCACTAAGGTATCGGCACTAAGGTATTATCACTAAGGTTTCAGCACTAAAGTATCAGCACTAAGGTATTATCACTAAGGTATTATCACTAAGGTATCGGCACTAAAGTATCAGCACTAAGGTATCATCACTAAGGTATCATCACTAAGGTATAATCACTAAGGTATTATAACTAAGGTATGATTATTAAGGTATTATCACTAAGGTATCAGCACTAAAGTATTATCACTAAGGTATCAGCACTAAGGTTTCAGCACTAAAGTATCATCACTAATGTATTATCACTAAGGTATCATCACTAAGGTATGATCACTAAGGTTTCATCACTAAGGTATCATCACTAAGGTATCATCACTAAGGTATTATCACTAAGGCATCATCACTAAGGTATGATCACTAAGGTTTCATCACTAAGGTATCATCACTAAGGTATCATCACTAAGGTATCAGCACTAAGGTATCATCACTAAGGTATTATCACTAAGGCATCATCACTAAGGTATGATCACTAAGGTTTCATCACTAAGGTATCATCACTAAGGTATCAGCACTAAGGTATCATCACTAAGGTATCAGCACTAAGATATCCTCACTAAGGTATTATCACTAAGGTATCATCACTAAGATATCACACTAAGGTATCAGCACTAAAGTATCAGCACCAAGGTATCAGCACTAAGGTATCATCACTAAAGTATGATTACTAAGGTATCATCACTAGGGTATCAGCACTAAGGTATCATCACTAAGGTAGTATCACTAAGGTATCATCACTAAAGTATCATCACTAAGGTAGGAAGTATCATCAGTAAGGTATCAGCACTAAAGTATCATCACTAAGGTATCAGCACTAAAGTAGGAAATATCATCAGTAAGGTATCAGCACTAAGGTATTAGCACTAAAGTATCATAACTAAGGTATCAGCACTAAAGTATCATCACTAAGGTATCAACACTAAGGTATCATCACTAAGGTATCATCACTAAGGTATCATCACTAAGGTATCAGCACTAAAGTATCATCACTAAGGTATCAGTGATAATACCTTAGGGATGATACTTTAGTGCTGATACCTTAGTGATGATACTTTAGTGCTGATACCTTAGTGATGATACCTTAGTGATGATACCTTAGTGCTGATACCTTAGTAATCATACTTTAGTGATGATACCTTAGTGATGATACTTTAGTGATGATACCTTAGTGCTGATACCCTAGTGATGATACCTTAGTAATCATACTTTACTGATGATACCTTAGTGATCATACTTTAGTGCTGATACCTTAGGGATGATACTTTAGTGCTGATACCTTAGTGCTAATACCTTAGTGATAATACCTTAGGGATGATACTTTAGTGCTAAGGTATCATCGCTAAAGTATGATTACTAAGGTATCAGCACTAAGGTATCATCACTAAGGTATTATCACTAAGGTATCGTCACTAAGGTATCATCACTAAGGTATCAGCACTAAAGTATCATCACTAAGGTATCAGCACTAAAGTTTCATCCCTAAGGTATCAGCACTAAAGTATCATCACTAAGGCATCAGCACTAAAGTATGATCACTAAGGTATCATCACTAAAGTATGATTACTAAGGTATCATCACTAGGGTATCAGCACTAAAGTATCATCACTAAATTATCATCACTAAGGTATCATCACTAAGGTATCATCACTAAGGTATCAGCACTAAAGTATCATCACTAAAGTATCATCACTAAGGTATCATCACTAAGGTATCATCACTAAGGTATCAGCACTAAAGTATCATCACTAAGGTATCATCACTAAGGTATTATCACTAAGGTATCATCACTAAGGTATCAGCACTAAAGTATCATCACTAAGGTATTATCACTAAGGTATGATTACTAATTCCCTCCCCCCAGGGCATCCAAAACCCCCCAGGTCATCCCATACACTTACCTTCTTTCCCCGTCCAATGGCGCATGTGCGAGCCTCTGCCGCATCCCCGCTGTCCCTCTAGCAGGGCGCATGCCTGCTCCAGGCATTTGTGAATGGCCGCGTTGGCTTGCTCTCTGTTAGAGGGTAGTGGGGGATACGGCCGTCAGTGTGCTCGGAGCCACTGGCCTTAGATGAAGGCTTACAAGCCGCGACGTCAGTGGATCCGAGCACGCTGATTGGACGAGCGGCCGCGCATGTGCCATAGGACCGGGAAGAGGTGAGTTAACTTCGTTGATCTGGGGGGTTTCATGCACCCTCGATCGTGGTGCCCCAGGGTAAAGGACCAAAACCCATTATAGTCAAAATCCTGGGTTTTGGTCCACTTTAAACAACTCTGATGCTTACAGGAAGGCATAGGACTTGTTTCTAGACACTTCTAGAACTTATTTTCGTACATACAGTGCAGCAGCCAGAAATTTTATTCCTGGTGGGGGGGGGGTTGGCTCGGTAATGGTCATGGCACCCAACATTGGTGGGTATATTGCATGACTTTCAGGGTGTTGCTGTTAAACTCCCTCACTGTCTGTGACTGTCTGCTCTTTCTCTTGCGAAGATGTGTCCTGAGCTCCATGAACTTGTGGCTCTTGTGCTCCCTCTGCTGTCTCCTCTTCCCTGTCACTGCTCTCCCTTGAGTGTTGTTCCATGGGAAGAGCCCCTGCACCCAATCAGTGGACTAAAAAGCTGAATGTCCAAAGCCCAAAGGTTCTGTGCTGTCAGTCTGATAAAGACACCGCTCCCTTTTCCTGTTCCTATTTGTCCTCTCACTTGTTACATACCGTATGCCCTATAAGATGCACTTATTTTTCCCCAAAAGTGGGAGGAATATGCCCATGCGTCTTAACAGGCGAATTAACCCCCTTGGCGGCGATCCCGAGCGTGACTCGGGGTCAATTTGCGCAGTAAGTGGCGGTGACCCCGAGTCACGCTCGGGATCGATTAGGGAGCAAGAGCGGGCGGCGCAACCTCCTTACCTTCTCCCTGCGATCCAGCGATGTCTCCGCCGCGATCGCAGGTGAGAGCCGCGGCTGCGGCGTCCGTCTCTGCTTCCGGGTTCCGTCTCTGTGAGCCGCAGAGGCTCATGGGGGCGGAGCCGTGCGTCAGAGGCAAATGCAATGGCAACGCTTTCGTTGCCATTGCATTTGTCGGTATCAGAACGCCAGGGAGGTTAAAACAAAAATTAAATTCTGTCGATCCCACACAGCCTCAGTAGTCGCCGCTGCCTACCTGCCTCCTGCTTCATCTGGTTCCGGCCCCTGGGTAGGGTGTGGCCTGTGACGCTGGCAGGAGTCACAGGCCACACCCACTCCGGGCCAGATTCGGCTCGCTGTGAACTTGTGGCTGACTGACGCTCCCTGCCACAGCACCCCACCGCCTCTTACACTCTTCCAGAGATGGCGGGGAGCGGCGTCGGGAAGCTGCAGTCAGCCGCAAGTTCACAGCGGGCGCATTCCGGCCGGGGGTGGGCGTGGCCTGTGGCTCCTGCCAGCATCCAATGATCGGAGTTGGCCCCCTCTGAACCTGCGGTGGGGAGCGGCAAGAACGCCGGGGAGTACACGGTAAGTTTTTTTTTTTTTTAAATGCTGCACACTGCCTGTATTTGGGATGCCAGCACACTGCCTGTAATTTGGGATGCCTGCACACTGCCTGTAATTTGGGATGCCCCTCACTGCCTTTAATGAGGAATACTGCTTACTGCACATTGTCTATAATGGGGTAATTGGTAAGGGGTATTTTTTTGGTTCAGAATATTTTTTTCAGATTTTTCTCTTCCAAATCCAGGGTGCGTCTTATAGGAAATACATATAGCTGCTAAACATTCCCCTATGCAAACAAGAGTGTACACAAGGCAGCCGCAGTGGTGCAGTGCTCTATCAGGTCGGGGGGGAGTCCAGACCTCTGGGCCAGCCCTTGGGTGCTCCCCTCAATGCATATAGGAAAAAGCTCTCACAATCTAGGGAGAGCTTATTCTATTAACACCAGGTGGTGGTTCCCAGACCTCTGGGCTACCTCTTGGGTGCTTCCCTCTATGCAGGATAATTCTCCTTAATAGGAGAAGGCTGTCAGAATCTATGGAGAACATATTCTATTACCAACGCCAGCAACAGTAATATATTGTTTGATGCTATGCCTAATAGGTAACGTTTCTTAAAATTTCAGGTTCCAGAAACCAGACACATACGTCACAGCTTCCCTGTAATTCTTTTGGTTTGGGCAATGATAAAAGAAGATACATCCTCTAAATGAATCCAGTTAATTATCTCTAATCCTTACAACTGGATGATGTGGTTCAGATATCAAACCAATGAGTAACCCTCACAGCCATTCGTCTGATATGTAAATGAAAACGAAATGACATTTATCTCGGAGATAAAGAGTTTAAAGCACGGGTTGTTTGATGGCAAAGGAAATTCATTTGGATTGTTCTCATGCGGCTTAGACTTCGTTTCACCGGCAATTAGAGCCTCAGAGGAGGATATTAATGACTTTTATCTTTAGCTCTCACTGTAATGAAGACAAAAGCTCAAATTAAAGAGCTAGATTTATGGTGTCTTCACCTTGGTCAGCAGAATGATGCTGCCCAATGCCATTTGGGTTGGGAAGCTGAGCAGGTTCGGAACTGTTGGTACAAATGAAAAAAAAACTGGGTGGTGCAGGTGGGCAGGGCAAATAGACATCATTTAAAGGAGCACTCCGCCTTAACATTCAAACCCTGTCAGCTAAACACAGATCTTGTTAGCTCACATTTGCAAATGCACCAGGGAGTCACTTTTGAATGACCAGCTCAATCCGATCCTTAGGCTTGTTGATACCAATGCTTAGGACAGGCTTGCAAGGCAATAGTCCATATATATATACAATGTCCAGCTCTCAGGTATTTAAAATCATCTGTTATTAGTTCCAATCCATAAAACACAGGAAAATAAATCGATAACACTCACATGTTCTGACTCTGACGCGTTTCGGGTCGCCAGAATGTTACGCCCTTAGGGGGTTATTTAAGAAGGGATAGCGCCAGGTAGTGCCTCGTAGCGGCAGGCAGTGTGTAGTGAACACCGGGTGCTGTGAGCAATATCACATTTATGAAAGTGAATCTGGTGAGCGCCATGTAGCGTCACATGTATTATCACAGGTGGCTCAGTGTACAGCGCCGGCACTCTAGCTTCCAGAGCACCAGGTATTACCTTTCGCTCAGTGTCGCTCTCCCATACATTTCAATGCCCGTTTATTTGCTTATGTTTAAACAGCATGTTTGACAATTTTTTTTAGTTTTTTTTGCTCCAATCATTGTATGACCTCTCCTGGCTGCAAACAAACACTTTTACAAACTTTTTTGACTGTATTTTTATGCAGAATTGTCATTACAGGTCTGGCACTAAAGTATTAATGTCACAGTGTTAAAACAATGTCATTCCATGTGTTTTCGCTTTGTTACTGGTGGATATGTGTTCAATAACAGACTTTAAACACGCAGCGTCTGGCGCTCTATGCTACAGGGACGAGATATAGAGTGCCACCGCTGTGTGTGTGGAGCGCCGAGAGTCGGTCGCACTGAGCTGGCGCTACCTATCGCTCGCTGAAGCGCTGTACTGTACAGCACCCAACATACATCACATTTATCAATGCCAGCCAAGTTACTACAGCGACCGAGACGCTCTGTTACAGCGCCCGATACCCGCTTACAGCGTCTACTAGCGGCCGCTCTAAATGCCGCTATACAGATGCTCATCTGCCGATACCTGGCGTAGTGAATCAACCTCTTAATTCCTTGACAGGGTTTGCAGTTTGCAAATGTGTACAGCATTCATTAGAGGTTGTATTTTTGGCTGACAGGTTTGGGGTGCAGGGGCTCCTTTAAATGTTTTGTTGGCTCCATTGGCTATTAGGCATACGCACTGCTAAGATCATATTTTTTAAGCAAAAAAAGGGGCTGAACTGTTATCTCTTTATAGTTAGCAGAGTGCTGCAATGATATACAGTCCATGGTGCTGGGATTGGCGCACCTCTTAAAGTAAATTCGCCAAGAGGAAAATGAAACATATATGCAAATTTTAATCAAAAGGAGATATTAACTCTGCACTAGGAGCAGGGGCATACATAGGTTTCATAGGGCCTAATAACCCCCCCCCCCCCATCTAGTTGGCAGCATTGACCGGGCAGGGTGGAGTCTGAGGAATGATGCTTTTCTACTAACCCAGTGACACTGACGCGATTAGCCAGTTGGGGGATAGAGAGCCAAATGATGCAAATTGGTGAGTAGAAGAGCATTGCTTCCCTGATCCACTCTGTCCTATCAATGCTTCACCCCTCTCTGTCCTCACAGAGCTGCTTCGGGCCTCCCCCCAGGACCAGGGGATCCTGTAAATCTAATGTATTAAAGGGAGAGAGAGGCAGCTTCCACTGGGCCCCCTTCTGCCCAGGGGGCTGCTGGAAGCTGCCTCCTCTGCCTCCATGGTATACTCATAACACAAGTGACAGAAAAAAGAAGCGAATATTCCAAACACAGCAAAATGCCACGCGTCTTCACCTCACCCAATCCAATACTGGCCAGAGAGAGAGATGGAAGGCGACTGCTCTAAACACAAGCTCACTGTTCCTATAATAATAACACACACACAAAGGCAGTATTATTGAAAGTTGACATTTTCAAATCTAATTTATTTTACTGTTTTCCAGGACAAAAGTCATGAGAAGATAAGCTGGCTGTAAACCAAGGATATTCCGAGAATTCGGAAATTTGCTTAACACCTGATCTTGGTTGGTATTTCCATATTCTGAAGTTATATTTCAGCAAACTATATTATTCATTGTAAGCTAAAAACTTTTTGACAACTTCTGTAAAAAAAAAGTATTGACTTACTTGGAAAGTGTATCAATGCTACAAGAGGATTGAAGACCAACAAGTGAACCAGGATGTCTCTAGCAAACTTTAAATGACTAACCTGTCTATTTATTGAAACTCAACTCAAAGTCGGAGCGTTAGAACCTATTATTACTCTCTATTTGAATTATCATTTCAAATAATTCTATTTGAATTAACCAAACAAGAAAAAATGGTAAAACAGAAGTCATGGGTCCAGTGGACCACTCATGCATATCATTTGGGGGGAGTGGGCCTGTAGGGGTCAGAGAGGAGCACAGTAAGGGACAAGGCTAATGTAAATGTCAAAACTTTTTTTTAATTTTTGAGAAATGAAGCTCCTGAAGGTGAGGGGGTCAGACCTGGATTCCAGTAGCATGGGTACAACTAGAGATGAGCGAATTTTCCGGGAAAAAATGTTTCGGTCCGAATTTATTCACAATGAATCACTATTAAAAACAGCTATTTCTGGGCGTCCGAGAGCCTCCATAGGGTTGCAGAACGTTTTGCTTCGCTGTAACATGCATAGGATGCATGCTGGGTTAGTGAAATACTATTGTAAAGAAGTATGACATGCAGATCAGAGGCGTCGCTATTAGATTCGCTGTCGCAGAGCGGCACAATTACAGAGCCTTGAGGTGGCATCAGCATGATGAGCCCATATATTGCCTGAAAAACACACCCTGAATTTGGCAGCAGCATAGGAAGCCCATATATTGCCTGAAAGACACATTGGAGTTGGCAGCAGCATTAGGAGCCCATATACAGTATTGCCTGAAAAACACACCCTGGAGTTGGCAACAGCATATGGAACCCATATATTGCCTGAAAGAGACACTGGAGTAGCGAGCAGCATTAGGAGACCATATATTGCCTGAAAGACACACCCAGGACTTGGCAGCAGCATAGGGAGCCCATATATTGCCTAAAAGACACACTCTGTACTTGGCAGCAGCATAGGAAGCTCATATATTGCCTGAAAGACACACCCGGGAGTTGGCAGCAGCATAGGGAGCCCATATATTGCCTGAAAAACACACCCTGGAGTTGGCAGCAGCATTAGGAGACCATATATTACCTGAAAACCACACCCAGGAGTTGGCAGCAGCATAGGGAGCCCATATATTGCCTGAAAGACACACTCTGGACTTGGCACAAGCATTAGGAGCTCATATATTGCCTGAAAAACACATTGGAGTTGACAGCAGCATAGGGAGCCCATATATTGCCTGAAAGACACACCCAGGAGTTGGCAGCAGCATAGGGAGCTCATATATTACCTAAAAGACACACCCAGGAGTTGGCAGTAGCATTAGGAACCCATACATTGCCTGAAAGACACACTCTGGACTAAGCAGCAGCATAGGCAGCCCATATATTGCCTGAAAAAGACATTGGAGTTGACAGCAGCATAGGGAGCTCATATATTGCCTGAAAAACACATTGGAGTTGGCAGCAGCATAGGGAGCTCATATATTGCCTGAAAGACACACCCAGGAGTTGGCAACAGCAGCAGCAATAGGAGCCCATATATTGCCTGAAAGACACATTGGAGTTGGCAGCAGCATTAGGAGCTCATATATTGCCTGAAAGACACACTCTGGACTTGGCAGCAGCATAGGCAGCCCATATATTGCCTGAAAAATACATTGGAGTTGACAGCAGCATAGGGAGCTCATATATTGCCTGAAAAACACATTGGAGTTGGCAGCAGCATAGGGAGCTCATATATTGCCTGAAAGACACACCCAGAAGTTGGCAGCAGCAGCAGCATTAGGAGCCCATATATTGCCTGAAAGACACACTCTGGACTTGGCAGCAGCATAGGAGCCCATATATTGCCTGAAGAACACACCCAGGAGTTGGCAGCACTATAGGGAGCCCATATCTTGCCTGAAAGACACACTCTGGACTTGGCAGCAGCATAGGAGCCCATATATTGCCTGAAGGACACACCCAGGAGTTGGCAGCACTATAGGGAGCCCATATCTTGCCGGAAAGACACATTGGAGTTGGCAGCAGCATTAGGAGCTCAAATATATAGCCTGAAAGACACACTCTGGACTTGGCAGCAGCATAGGCAGCCCATATATTACCTGAAAAAGACATTGGAGTTGACATCAGCATAGAAGCTCATATATTGCCTGAAAAACACATTGGAGTTGGCAGCAGCACAGGGAGCTCATATATTGGCTGAAATACACACCCAGGAGTTGGCAGCAGCACAGGGAGCTTATATATTGCCTGAAAGACACACCCAGGAGTTGGCAGCAGCAGCAGCAGCAGCATTAGGAGTCCATATATTGCCTGAAAAACACTTTGGAGTTGGCAGCAGCATAGGGAGCTCATATATTGCCCGAAAGACACACCCAAGAGTTGGCAGCAGCATAGGGGGCTCATATATTGCCTGAAAAACACATTGGAGTTGGCAGCAGCATAGGGAGCTCATATATTGCCTAAAAGACACACCCAGGAGTTGGCAGTAGCATTAGGAACCCATACATTGCCTGAAAGACACACTCTGGACTAAGCAGCAGCATAGGCAGCCCATATATTGCCTGAAAAAGACATTGGAGTTGACAGCAGCATAGGGAGCTCATATATTGCCTGAAAAACACATTGGAGTTGGCAGCAGCATAGGGAGCTCATATATTGCCTGAAAGACACACCCAGGAGTTGGCAACAGCATCAGGAATAGGAGCCCATATATTGCCTGAAAGACACATTGGAGTTGGCAGCAGCATTAGGAGCTCATATATTGCCTGAAAGACACACTCTGGACTTGGCAGCAGCATAGGCAGCCCATATATTGCCTGAAAAAGACATTGGAGTTGACAGCAGCATAGGGAGCTCATATATTGCCTGAAAAACACATTGGAGTTGGCAGCAGCATAGGGAGCTCATATATTGCCTGAAAGACACACCCAGAAGTTGGCAGCAGCAGCAGCATTAGGAGCCCATATATTGCCTGAAAGACACACTCTGGACTTGGCAGCAGCATAGGAGCCCATATATTGCCTGAAGAACACACCCAGGAGTTGGCAGCACTATAGGGAGCCCATATCTTGCCTGAAAGACACACTCTGGACTTGGCAGCAGCATAGGAGCCCATATATTGCCTGAAGGACACACCCAGGAGTTGGCAGCACTATAGGGAGCCCATATCTTGCCGGAAAGACACATTGGAGTTGGCAGCAGCATTAGGAGCTCATATATATAGCCTGAAGGCTGAGGAGACTGCGGAGGATGAGGAGGCAGAGTCGCACACTGTGACAGGCAAAATGGCCTGGGAGCGTGGAGGCCGAAGCGGTGTGATCTGTCCAAGTTGCTGTGCAGGAACCACATTCACCCAGTGGGCCGTAAAGGACATGTATTGTCCCTGACTATAGTTACAGCTCCAGATGTCGACACTGCCGTGCACTTTGGTGCACACCGACAGGCTCAAGGACTGGCCCACCTTCTGCTCAACAAATTTGTGCAGGGCTGGTACTGCCTTCTTTGCAAAGAAATGACGGCTTGGGACTCTCCACCTCGGCTCGGCACTAGCCATCAGCTCTCTGAAAGGTGCAGAGTCCACCACCATAAAATGGAGGGACTGCAGCACCAGCAACTTGGACAGGAGCACATTTATCTTCTGCGTCATAAGATGAGTGGGCGCATACTGTTGTCTCTTGGACATGGCTTCGCTGATGGATTGCTGGTGGGATGAGTGACTTTTAGTAGGAGGAGCAGGAACATCTGGAGCGGCAGAGGATGGGTATGACGCAGAGCTACCTTCGGCTGAGGTGCTGGAGCCTTGGCTGGGTGAAATTGTAAGCGGCGTGGCACTGGCTAACGCAGCAGGCTGGAGCCCCACTTCGGAGCCTCGGTTCTCCCAGGCCACTTTATGGTGACGCTGCATGTGTTGCCGCAGGGCCTTGGTACCAACAATGGGGCCCTGGCCACACTTGACCTTCTGTCTACACATCTTGGAAGTGGCCAGGTTACCCTCCTGCGGATGCTTGATGAAAAAGTGCCACACTTCCGAGTAGCTAATTTTCCCTCCAACAGTCCGCACTAATTCACTGCTACTGCTGCCAACTCCAGGAACCCCTTCTCCACTACCTCCCAGGAAGGCAGCCTGCCGCGCAGCAGGTGGTCTACCCCGCCCCCGGCCACGTGTGGCTCCAGACATCCCAATTCTACCACCATGCTGACTGCCAACCCTACTGCCACCATGCTGACTGCCAACCCTACTGCCGCCTTGCTGCCTCAGCTGCTGACTCTGGGGCAACCTGGGACCCTCTTCTCCTGATGATGATGAAGCCCCTTCTGCACCGGGCTCCCAAGTGCGATCGGCTTCATCATCATCATCATCATCATCATCGAGTTGTGTCTGCACATCACTGATGTCCTCCTCGGTTTCCACAAGAGCGTGTGCTGCAGGAGACGGAACGCTCGCCACACCACCTCCCACGCCACTCTCCTCCTCAGTGTTTGTCTGCCTAGCGGAAGAAGCGGCGGATGTCATCTCCATTTCTTGGCTGGGCTGCTGACTGTCCTCTACCACATCGTCCCCACTGAGTAGTGGAGCTGAACCCAAAGCATAAGATATGGCGGCTGGAGGGGGGGCGTAGGACAGAGGCAATGGAAGGACAGGGGCTGCTCCCGGGCCATTCCAACTCAGGGTTGTGTCCGAGGAACCTACGGACTGTTGACTGGGGGTGTCAGATGTCACTTGTGATGAGGTCGATGACCGCATTAACCAATCGATGATGGCAGATTGGTTGCTGCTCGAGACACGACCGCTAGCAGATCCCGGGAGATCAGGCCTCTCACCGCGACTCCTGCTGCCATTCGCCCCTAGTCTGCTGCAACCTCTGACTGATGAATCTAGGCCTCTCCTCGGTGCACATCCTGGCACATCTGTGCCTGACATTTTAACTGCGTTTAGGAGGGGAAAACAATATACTACACTACAGCAGGTGTGTACAAAAGTTAGATCAAAATAGGCAGATACTGTAGCTAAAAGCTAATGCAAAAATACACTGTCAGATGGTCTTACACAGGATGCCCCTGGTCAGAGTTAAATGCACCACAGGCAGTTGTAAAATTTTTGTTTTTTGTTCAAAATGTAAAAAAGGTAAAGATGCAGGTACTATTAAAATCTAAGTGCTAGTATTCGGGATTCCCCCCGGTTAAAGGCAATGGGTGCTTTAAACTTGAAAACCAGACTTTTTTTTACAAAAGGCAAAATGTTAGTAGGCAGGTACTCTTAAAAGATAAGTGGTAGCACTGACAATGACCCCCAGTGAAAGGCAATGGGTGCTTTAAACTTGAAAACCAGCCAGACTTTTTTATACAAAAGGCAAAAGGTTGGTAGGCAGGTACTCTTAAAAGATAAGTGCTAGCACTGACAATGGCCCCCCGGTGAAAGGCAATGGGTGCTTTAAACTTTAAAACCAGACTTTTTTTATACAAAAGGCAAAAGGTTAGTAGGCAGGCACTCTTAAAAGATAAGTGCTAGCACAGACAATGCCCCCCCCCCCCCCCCCCCGGTGAAAGGCAATGGGTGCTTTAAACTTGTAAACCAGACTTTTTTATACAAAAGGCAAAAGGTTAGTAGGCAGGTACTCTTAAAAGATAAGTGGTAGCACTGACAATGGCCCCCGGTGAAAGGCAATGGGTGCTTTAAACTTGTAAACCAGACTTTGTATACAAAAGGCAAAAGGTTAATAGGCAGGTACTCTTAAAAGATAAGTGGTAGCACTGACAATGGCCCCAGATGAAAGGCAATGGATGCTTTAGACTTGAAAAACAGACTTTTTTATACAAAATGCAAAAGGTTAATAGGCAGGTACTCTTAAAAGATAAGTGCTAGCACTGACAAGGGCCCCTGGTGAAAGGCAATGGGTGCTTTAAAGTTGTAAACCATACTTTTTTATACAAAAGGCAAAAGGTTAGTAGGCAGGTACTCTTAAAAGATAAGTGCTAGCACTGACAATGGCCCCCAGTGAAAGGCCATGGGTGCTTTAAGCTTTAAAACCAGACTTTTTTTGTATACAAAAGGCAAAAGGTTAGTAGGCAGGTACTCTTAAAAGATAAGTGCTAGCACTGACAATGGCCCTCGGTGAAAGGCAATGGATGCTTTAAACTTGAAAACCAAACTTTTTTATACAAAAGGCAAAAGATTAGTAAGCAGGTACTCTTAAAAGATAAGTGCTAGCACTGACAAGGGCCCCCGGTGAAAGGCAATGGGTTCTTTAAACATGAAAACCAGACTTTTTTTTTACAAAAGGCAAAAGGTTAGTCGGCAGGTACTCTTAAAAGATAAGTTCTAGCACTGAAAATGGCCCCCGATGAAAGGCAATGGATGCTTTAAACTTGAAAACCAGACTTTTTTTATACAAAAGGCAAAAGGTTAGTAGGCAGGTACTCTAAAAAGATAAGTGCTAGCACTGACAATGGCCCCCGGTGAAAGGCAATGGGTGCTTTAAACTTGAAAACCAGACTTTTTTATACAAAAGGCAAAAGGTTAGTAGGCAGGTACTCTTAAAAGATAAGTGCTAGCACTGACAATGGCCCCCGGTGAAAGGCAATGGGTGCTTTAAACTTGAAAACCAGACTTTTTTATACAAAAGGCAAAAGGTTAGTAGGCAGGTACTCTTAAAAGATAAGTGGTAGAACTGACAATGGCCCCCAGTGAAAGGCAATGGGTGCTTTAAACTTGAAAACCAGCCAGACTTTTTTATACAAAAGGCAAAAGGTTGGTAGGCAGGTACTCTTAAAAGATAAGTGCTAGCACTGACAATGGCCCCCCGGTGAAAGGCAATGGGTGCTTTAAACTTTAAAACCAGACTTTTTTATACAAAAGGCAAAAGGTTAGTAGGCAGGCACTCTTAAAAGATAAGTGCTAGCACAGACAATGCCCCCCCCGGTGAAAGGCAATGGGTGCTTTAAACTTGTAAACCAGACTTTTTTATACAAAAGGCAAAAGGTTAGTAGGCAGGTACTCTTAAAAGATAAGTGGTAGCACTGACAATGGCCCCCAGTGAAAGGCAAAGGGTGCTTTAAACTTGTAAACCAGACTTTTGTATACAAAAGGCAAAAGGTTAGTAGGCAGGTACTCTTATTAAATAAGTGCTAGCACTGAAAATGGCCCCAGATGAAAGGCAATGGATGCTTTAAACTTGAAAACCAGACTTTTTTATACAAAAGGCAAAAGGTTAATAGGCAAGTACTCTTAAAAGATAAGTGCTAGCACTGACAAGGGCCCCCGGTGAAAGGCAATGGGTGCTTTAAACTTGAAAACCAGACTTTTTTATGCAAAAGGCAAAAGGTTAATAGGCAGGTACTCTTAAAAGATAAGTGCTAGCACTGACAAGGGCCCCTGGTGAAAGGCAATGGGTGCTTTAAAGTTGTAAACCATACTTTTTTATACAAAAGGCAAAAGGTTAGTAGGCAGGTACTCTTAAAAGATAAGTGCTAGCACTGACAATGGCCCCCAGTGAAAGGCCAAGGGTGCTTTAAGCTTTAAAACCAGACTTTTTTTAATACAAAAGGCAAAAGGCTAGTAGGCAGGTACTCTTAAAAGATAAGTGCTAGCACTGACAATGGCCCCCAGTGAAAGGCAATGGATGCTTTAAGCTTGAAAACCAAACTTTTTTATACAAAAGGCAAAAGATTAGTAAGCAGGTACTCTTAAAAGATAAGTGCTAGCACTGACAAGGGCCCCCGGTGAAAGGCAATGGGTTCTTTAAACATGAAAACCAGACTTTTTTTTACAAAAGGCAAAAGGTTAGTAGGCAGGTACTCTTAAAAGATAAGTTCTAGCACTGAAAATGGCCCCCGATGAAAGGCAATGGATGCTTTAAACTTGAAAACCAGACTTTTTTATACAAAAGGCAAAAGGTTAGTAGGCAGGTACTCTTAAAAGATAAGTGCTAGCACTGACAATGGCCCCCGGTGAAAGGCAATGGGTGCTTTAAACTTGAAAACCAGACTTTTTTATACAAAAGGCAAAAGGTTAGTAGGCAGGTACTCTTAAAAGATAAGTGGTAGAACTGACAATGGCCCCCAGTGAAAGGCAATGGGTGCTTTAAACTTGAAAACCAGCCAGACTTTTTTATACAAAAGGCAAAAGGTTGGTAGGCAGGTACTCTTAAAAGATAAGTGCTAGCACTGACAATGGCCCCCCGGTGAAAGGCAATGGGTGCTTTAAACTTTAAAACCAGACTTTTTTTATACAAAAGGCAAAAGGTTAGTAGGCAGGCACTCTTAAAAGATAAGTGCTAGCACAGACAATGGCCCCCCCGGTGAAAGGCAATGGGTGCTTTAAACTTGTAAACCAGACTTTTTTATACAAAAGGCAAAAGGTTAGTAGGCAGGTACTCTTAAAAGATAAGTGGTAGCACTGACAATGGCCCCCAGTGAAAGGCAAAGGGTGCTTTAAACTTGTAAACCAGACTTTTGTATACAAAAGGCAAAAGGTTAGTAGGCAGGTACTCTTATTAAATAAGTGCTAGCACTGAAAATGGCCCCAGATGAAAGGCAATGGATGCTTTAAACTTGAAAACCAGACTTTTTTATACAAAAGGCAAAAGGTTAATAGGCAAGTACTCTTAAAAGATAAGTGCTAGCACTGACAAGGGCCCCCGGTGAAAGGCAATGGGTGCTTTAAACTTGAAAAACAGACTTTTTTATGCAAAAGGCAAAAGGTTAATAGGCAGGTACTCTTAAAAGATAAGTGCTAGCACTGACAAGGGCCCCTGGTGAAAGGCAATGGGTGCTTTAAAGTTGTAAACCATACTTTTTTATACAAAAGGCAAAAGGTTAGTAGGCAGGTACTCTTAAAAGATAAGTGCTAGCACTGACAATGGCCCCCGGTGAAAGGCCAAGGGTGCTTTAAGCTTTAAAACCAGACTTTTTTTAATACAAAAGGCAAAAGGCTAGTAGGCAGGTACTCTTAAAAGATACGTGCTAGCACTGACAATGGCCCCCGGTGAAAGGCAATGGATGCTTTAAGCTTGAAAACCAAACTTTTTTATACAAAAGGCAAAAGATTAGTAAGCAGGTACTCTTAAAAGATAAGTGCTAGCACTGACAAGGGCCCCCGGTGAAAGGCAATGGGTTCTTTAAACATGAAAACCAGACTTTTTTTTACAAAAGGCAAAAGGTTAGTAGGCAGGTACTCTTAAAAGATAAGTTCTAGCACTGAAAATGGCCCCCGATGAAAGGCAATGGATGCTTTAAACTTGAAAACCAGACTTTTTTATACAAAAGGCAAAAGGTTAGTAGGCAGGTACTCTAAAAAGATAAGTGCTAGCACTGACAATGGCCCCGGTGAAAGGCAATGGGTGCTTTAAACTTGAAAACCAGACTTTTTTATACAAAAGGCAAAAGGTTAGTAGGCAGGTACTCTTAAAAGATAAGTGGTAGCACTGACAATGGCCCCCGGTGAAAGGCAATGGGTGCTTTAAACTTGAAAACCAGCCAGACTTTTTTATACAAAAGGCAAAAGGTTAGTAGGCAGGTACTCTTAAAAGATAAGTGGTAGAACTGACAATGGCCCCCAGTGAAAGGCAATGGGTGCTTTAAACTTGAAAACCAGCCAGACTTTTTTATACAAAAGGCAAAATGTTGGTAGGTAGGTACTCTTAAAAGACAAGTGCTAGTATTTGGGATGCCCCCCCGGCAAAAGGTAAGGTTTGCTTAAAAAGTGACTTTGCTTACAAAATGCAACCAGTTAGTAAACATGTAGTCTTGAAATATTAATGCTAGTATTTGGGATGCCCCCTCCTCACATACAGAGGTGGCCTCCTTTGATTGTGGAAAAGTGACGTTGATTATAAGTTGCAAGCAGTTATTAGACAGGTAGTCTTGAAATATTTTTGCTAGTGTTTGGGATGCCCCCTCCTCACATACAGAGGTGGCCTCCTTTGATTGTGGAAAAGTGACGTTGATTATAAAATGCAACCAGTTATTAGACAGGTAGTCTTGAAATATTTATGCTAGTGTTTGGGATGCCCCCTCCTCACATACAGAGGTGGGCTCCTTTGATTGTGGAAAAGTGACGTTGATTATAAAATGTAACCAGTTATTAGACAGGTAGTCTTGAAATATTAATGCTAGTATTTGGGATGCCCCCTCCTCACATACAGAGGTGGCCTCCTTTGATTGTGGAAAAGTGACGTTGATTATGAAATGCAAGCAGTTATTACACAGGTAGTCTTGAAATATTAATGCTAGTGTTTGGGATGCCCCCTGCTCACATACAGAGGTGGCCTCCTTTGATTGTGGAAAAGTGACGTTGATTATAAGATGCAAGCAGTTATTAGACAGGTAGTCTTGAAATATTTTTGCTAGTGTTTGGGATGCCCCCTCCTCACATACAGAGGTGGCCTCCTTTGATTGTGGAAAAGTGACGTTGATTATAAAATGCAACCAGTTATTAGACAGGTAGTCTTGAAATATTTATGCTAGTGTTTGGGATGCCCCCTCCTCACATACAGAGGTGGGCTCCTTTTATTGTGGAAAAGTGACATTGATTATAAAATGTAACCAGTTATTAGACAGGTAGTCTTGAAATATTAATGCTAGTATTTGGGATGCCCCCTCCTCACATACAGAGGTGGCCTCCTTTGATTGTGGAAAAGTGACGTTGATTATGAAATGCAAGCAGTTATTACACAGGTAGTCTTGAAATATTAATTCTAGTGTTTGAGATGCCCCCTCCTCGCATACAGAGGTGGGATCCTTTGATTGTGGAAAAGTGACGTTGATTATAAAATGCAAGCAGTTATTACACAGGTAGTCTTGAAATATTAATGCTATTGTTTGGGATGCCCCCTCCTCGCATACAGAGGTGGGCTCCTTTGATTGTGGAAAAGTGACGTTGATTATAAAATGCAAGCAGTTATTACACAGGTAGTCTTGAAATATTAATGCTAGTGTTTGGGATGCCCCCTGCTCACATATAGAGGTGGCCTCCTTTGATTGTGGAAAAGTGACATTGATTATGAAATGCAAGCAGTTATTACACAGGTAGTCTTGAAATATTATTGCTAGTGTTTGGGATGCCTCCTCCTCGCATACAGAGGTGGGCTCCTTTGATTGTGGAAAAGTGACGTTGATTATAAAATGCAAGCAGTTATTACACAGGTAGTCTTGAAATATTAATGCTAGTGTTTGGGATGCCCCCTGCTCACATATAGAGGTGGCCTCCTTTGATTGTGGAAAAGTGACATTGATTATGAAATGCAAGCAGTTATTACACAGGTAGTCTTGAAATATTAATGCTAGTATTTGGGATGCCCCCTCCTCACATACAGAGGTGGCCTCCTTTGATTGTGGAAAAGTGACGTTGATTATGAAATGCAAGCAGTTATTACACAGGTAGTCTTGAAATATTAATGCTAGTGTTTGGGATGCCCCCTGCTCACATACAGAGGTGGCCTCCTTTGATTGTGGAAAAGTGACGTTGATTATAAGATGCAAGCAGTTATTAGACAGGTAGTCTTGAAATATTTTTGCTAGTGTTTGGGATGCCCCCTCCTCACATACAGAGGTGGCCTCCTTTGATTGTGGAAAAGTGACGTTGATTATAAAATGCAAGCAGTTATTAGACAGGTAGTCTTGAAATATTAATGCTAGTATTTGGGATGCCCCCTCCTCACATACAGAGGTGGCCTCCTTTGATTGTGGAAAAGTGACGTTGATTATGAAATGCAAGCAGTTATTACACAGGTAGTCTTGAAATATTAATGCTAGTGTTTGAGATGCCCCCTCCTCGCATACAGAGGTGGGCTCCTTTGATTGTGGAAAAGTGGCGTTGATTATAAAATGCAAGCAGTTATTACACAGGTAGTCTTGAAATATTAATGCTATTGTTTGGGATGCCCCCTCCTCACATACAGAGGTGGGCTCCTTTGATTGTGGAAAAGTGACGTTGATTATAAAATGCAAGCAGTTATTACACAGGTAGTCTTGAAATATTAATGCTAGTGTTTGGGATGCCCCCTGCTCACATACAGAGGTGGCCTCCTTTGATTGTGGAAAAGTGACGTTGATTATAAAATGCAAGCAGTTATTAGACAGGTAGTCTTGAAATATTTATGCTAGTGTTTGGGATGCCCCCTCCTCACATACAGAGGTGGGCTCCTTTTATTGTGGAAAAGTGACATTGATTATAAAATGTAACCAGTTATTAGACAGGTAGTCTTGGAATATTAATGCTAGTATTTGGGATGCCCCCTCCTCACATACAGAGGTGGCCTCCTTTGATTGTGGAAAAGTGACGTTGATTATGAAATGCAAGCAGTTATTACACAGGTAGTCTTGAAATATTAATTCTAGTGTTTGGGATGCCCCCTCCTCGCATACAGAGGTGGGCTCCTTTGATTGTGGAAAAGTGACGTTGATTATAAAATGCAAGCAGTTATTACACAGGAAGTCTTGAAATATTAATGCTAGTGTTTGGGATGCCCCCTGCTCACATATAGAGGGGGCCTCCTTTGATTGTGGAAAAGTGACATTGATTATGAAATGCAAGCAGTTATTACACAAGTAGTCTTGAAATATTAATGCTAGTATTTGGGATGCCCCCTCCTCACATACAGAGGTGGCCTCCTTTGATTGTGGAAAAGTGACGTTGATTAGGAAATGCAAGCAGTTATTACACAGGTAGTCTTGAAATATTAATGCTAGTGTTTGGGATGCCCCCTGCTCACATACAGAGGTGGCCTCCTTTGATTGTGGAAAAGTGACGTTGATTATAAGATGCAAGCAGTTATTAGACAGGTAGTCTTGAAATATTTTTGCTAGTGTTTGGGATGCCCCCTCCTCACATACAGAGGTGGCCTCCTTCGATTGTGGAAAAGTGACGTTGATTATAAAATGCAAGCAGTTATTAGACAGGTAGTCTTGAAATGTTAATGCTAGTGTTTGAGATGCCCCCTCCTCGCATACAGAGGTGGGCTCCTTTGATTGTGGAAAAGTGACGTTGATTATAAAATGCAAGCAGTTATTACACAGGTAGTCTTGAAATATTAATGCTATTGTTTGGGATGCCCCCTCCTCACATACAGAGGTGGGCTCCTTTGATTGTGGAAAAGTGACGTTGATTATAAAATGCAAGCAGTTATTACACAGGTAGTCTTGAAATATTAATGCTAGTGTTTGGGATGCCCCCTGCTCACATACAGAGGTGGCCTCCTTTGATTGTGGAAAAGTGACGTTGATTATAAAATGCAAGCAGTTATTACACAGGTAGTCTTGAAATATTAATGCTAGTGTTTGGGATGCCCCCTGCTCACATACAGAGGTGGGCTCCTTTGATTGTGGAAAAGTGACATTGATTATAAAATGCAAGCAGTTATTAGACAGGTAGTCTTGAAATATTAATGCTAGTGTTTGGGATGCCCCCTCCTCACATACAGAGGTGGCCACCTTTGATTGTGGAAAAGTGACTTTGCTTACAAAATGCAACCAGTTAGTACACAGGTAGTCTTGAAATATTTATGCTAGTGTTTGGGATGCCCCCTCCTCACATACAGAGGTGGGCTCCTTTGATTGAGGAAAAGTGACGTTGATTATAAAATGCAAGCAGGTATTTAGACAGGTAGTCTTGAAATATTAACGCTAGTGTTTGGGATGCCCCCTCCTCACATACAGAGGTGGCCTCCCCTGATTGTGGAAAAGTGACGTTAATTATAAAATGCAAGTAGTTATTAGACAGGTAGTCTTGAAATATTAATGCTAGCACGCTTTTTAAAGAATGACACCAGGTAAAGGAAAAGCTAAATAGGCAGGAGTTTTATTTACACTAAATAGGCTTGGAAGCTAAAGCAAACACTTTAAACTGTCCCTGTCTTTATCTGTCACTGTCACAGGCTCTCTCCTTCTCTATCTTTCCCTCGCTTCTTCTGTTCTATCTATCTATCTATCTATCTATCTATCTATCTATCTCTCTCTCGCTGTATCTATCTATCTATCTATCTCTCGCTGTATCTATCTATCTATTTATCTATCTATCTATCCCTCGCTCTCTCCCTGCCTGATCTGCTCTGGCCGCAATACAGTGTCAGAATGATCTTCCGCAAGATGGCCGCCGTTTATATGGGGCTGTGACATCATCGGTAAGCCTGTCTGCTGATAGGTAGCATGTGACACCTACCCAGGATTCCTTGCCCCATGGGACATGTCCTGACATGTGGATCCACCATTTTAGATGGGCTGGATAGCAGTAAATGGAGTTTTAAGGAGGCGATTCGAGCAATCGAAACGCGGCGATATTCGGAATCGTAACAAATTGAATATTTCATGAAATTCGTAACGAATTCGGGTTCGCCGGAATCGATTCGCTCATCTCTAGGTACAACCCTACTTTGCCTGTCACATTCATTTCCAGGATATTCTGTTCATGCAGGCACACAGCTGTCTATCCAATAGTTGTATTTAATGGTAACAATTGGAAGAGACATTTAAGCACAGCTGACAAACTACTTCTGCAATAGGATGCACTGCATGGGCAATGTGACAGATAGGCAGATGGGTAGTAGTGACAGTTGATATTTAAGAATCAGTGTGTAGGTTTAAAATATAAAACAGTATGCAGAGTTCTTCGTTAACTCAGTATTGTATTTTTCGATTATAACATACAGCTGACTATAAGACACACCTAGGATTTAGGGGAGGAAAATAAGTAAAAAAATATTCTGGACCAAATGGTTTGCTAAATTCCCCCCCCCCCCCCCCCAGAATATAACAAAGTGGCAGAATTTCTCCCCTATTCAGCTCATAACAGGCAGTGTGCAGAATACCCTTCTATCACCCCATAACACGCAGCATGCAGAGTACCCTCCTATCACCCTATAATAGGCAGTGTGCAGAATCCCCCTGATTCACCCCATAACAGGCAGTGTGGCAACCCCTCCCCAAATGCCATTAACAAGCAGTGTACAAAATCCCCCGCAATCTCCCCATAACAGGCAGTGTGCAGAACTCCCCCAACCCCCTATAACAGGCAGTGTGGCACATTCCAAGCATCCAAAGTTACAAGTAAATAAGAAGCTACGATTTATAAAAGGGGTTTCGAAATAAACTGTGGATTACAATTGTCCTGTTGATTAATGCTGCAGTAGATGTATCATCTTTTGACAACAATAAAGTTAGTACCTCTATGTTTAAGAGACTGTTTTTGAAAAGATTTGCCCTGCCAGAGTCTCAGAGCCCACAAATCACAAGGCTACTGTATATTGATCCCACTCCCCACACACCTGAGTGTTAACCCCTTGGGACATCTTGAGATAATGGCATAGCTGGTAAAAGAGCTTTTGCCATGTGGAGCACGTACATTATATAAATCTCCACCCTCCCAGAGAAGTCTGTTTTAGTGGTGGTAGGGGTGGTAATTGAAGCAGTTCTCCACCAACAAAGGTTGGGAAACGTCCCACTGTCACTCAAGTTCAGGGCTGCCCTGCAGAGCACCGCCTGCCACGAGCATCAGAGGATGATCGCAGTGATCAGATGAGTTGTTAAATGATTTTAATAGCCAAACTGGGCTTAGCATATGGAGAGCTGGATGTGCTTACAAAAAGCTTAGACTTTCTCTTTAAAGGGATTGACCAGTCTAACTTTAAATCAATTGCCTGCAGCTTCCCTGATGCAGTGTCAGTCCCATGTTGTCTCTTTGCTCCAGTCACTAAACAAAAGAGGAATGTCTACTTCCTCTGCCTCCAGTGCCTTCCCCCTATCCTGACCATTAATAAAAATCCTGAGACTTGTGTTTAGTTGACACTATACTTATGCTGTGAGTATAATATAAACCTAATCTAGCTTTGTTTTCAAAAAGGACAAAAAAAACAACATTGCCATGTGTAGCCCTACACAATGGAAACATTTTTTAGTGTGCCTGGACAATGAATTTTAGACCAGATTGTTCTCCTTTCATTCCTTTTAATTCCCCATGATAATCATCTTCCTTGTCATTTTGTTTAAGCTTGATGACAGTGGTATTGTCTGCAAATGTCAACATTTTGATCAACTCCAATGCGAAAGTCAGTCCATACTACACCGACAGCAAAGCATGGGAGGAAGGCCTTGTGGTGCTCCCAGATTGATGGTCCTCCAATCAGATGTGAAATTCCCCCCCCAAATTTTCTTAATGCAAAAGTACAGTAAATTTCTAAGGACTTTCCCCAATATTTCCCCAAGAGTTGGGCAGTCCAGGGGGTAACTATTGACATCAGCTTACTTTACTGCTGTTCCTGCACCACCAATCGGACTCCTGCAGCCCCAGTTTGTGAACCTGGGAGCTCTGTAGACGTTGCCTTTGTACAGCCAGCTCCCACTGAAAATAATGGGTGCCTCCACACTCCAGGAACTTATGTGTATGTCCATTGTTTTCTTTAAAGAGGACCAGCCACTTCTATATGAAGCCACTTCTGTAAGTATAAGACTCTAGGACTAGTGGTCTCTCTCTTTTAGGGCATTCAGATGCCTGAATGTGTAAACTCCCCAGGATCACTTGTATCACTCACCTTTGCGTTGATCCCACGGCACATGACCAGCATCCACGGCATCCCACCAGCTGATGCACACTCCAGCGCCAGGCCTATCTGGATGGCACATACAGCCAGGGGGAAGCAGTTGCTGGGATGCCCCCCACTCCCCCCCATGTTGCTGTCATGTCTGGAGTTCCTCCTTAGCTTTCAGCTGCTCCTTTCTGGGACTTTTCTCTGTTGCATGCTGCTGGACCAGCAGATGGCACTGTTCTGCAGAGTTCCTGGAAATCAGCTTTCACCTGTGACATTACCTGGCCTATATAAGCTGATCCACACGTTGCCTCAGTGGAGCAGCATTGAATCTGACTTCTGAACCTGGAACTCTGAAACCTGAACTCTGATGCCTGTATAGAACCTGAGTGTGAATGTTTGCTTGCTTATCACAATTAAACACAGTTTGCTGCATATTCATAGTCTCTCTGTCTCGCAGTTCTCCAATTTCTGGTCACTCTTAAAAAGAGGATTTCTTCATTTAGAAATCCATGACAGTCGCTTATCATATGCAGGGCATATAAATCTGGAGCCCCGACAAGCACTTTTGGGGATGCCGACAAAGTAATAATCCTTGGCTCTTTTTTGTTTTCGACACAGATCAGGATGCCTCCTAGAAGAGGAGCATAGGAGAGTAAAAATCCCAGGTTTTGTTGCTCTTAAACTTGTTGAAAACAATCCACTATAAAAAAAAAACAGCAATACTGCCTTGGTCTAAGCGGTCAGCGATTACAACATTTGTTCATTTATCTCTTGGCATACAAATTGTAAGCTAATGTAATGTAAGGCTCAGATTTTCTGACTTTTCGAAACAAACCTCAAAGGTGTCCAGTTGAAATGTTGCAGACCTGCCCGATCGCGATTAAAGTTTTTACTAAGGTTTATTATTTCTTTTGTAAATATATTTTGTTCTTGCTCTAGCCAACATGACCAGGAAAGGGAGGTCAAAACCATAATCTTCTGATTAACAGTTATCTAGAGCAAACATTAAACTCACATGTACACTTAATTACACAAAATAGCCCTTGAAGATAGAAGCCTTATAAAATCCAGACACCTCCCTTTTCCTAATATTAATTCCAAGAGAATAACAGAATAGAAAACAAGACACTAGGCCTTGATTCAGTAAGAGTCGAAAAAAATTCTCAAGGTAGTAAAAAACTCACTTCATGAGAAAAAAGCCTGAGAACTTCACTGTTGCCAAATCACCAGCTAGGAAGACAATAAAAGTTGATGGTACTTTTTTGCTCCTAAGAAAACTTTTTACACTATATGAATGAGTGAATGTAAATTCACATTCATGCAGGTCATAGTATATCGTATTTTTCACCATATAAGACACGCCTGCCCATAAGAGGCACCTAGGATTTGGAGGAGGAAAATAAAAAATATTCTAAACCAAATGTTATGCTAAATCACCCCATTACAGGCAGTGTGGCATTCCCCGATCCCATTCCCCATGGGCAATGTGGCATTCCCCCATCCCATTCCTTATGGGCAGTGTGGCATTCCCCGATCCCATTCCCCATGGGCAGTGTGGCATTCCCCATTCCAATCCTCATGGGCAGTGTGGCATTCCCCCATTCCATTCCCCATATAGACTGTGTTGCATTCCCCCCTCCTATTCCCCATAGGCAGTGTGGCATTCCCCCCTCCCATTCCTCATAGGCAGTGTGGCCTCCCCCCTCCCATTCCTCATAGGCAGTGTGGCATCCCCCCTCCCATTTCCCATAGGCAGTGTGGCATCACCTCTCCCATTCCCATAAGCAGTGTGGCATCCCCCTTCCCATTCCCAATGGGCAGTGTGGCATCCCCCATCCCATTCCCCATATAGGCAGTGTGGCCTTTAATCAGTGTGGCATTCCCCCCAACCCCCCAGAAAAAAAGGTATACTTCTATACCTCTGACTGGCTCTCTGCAGGTCCACCGAATCTGGACTTTATACTGTTTTGCTGGTGCTGCTCTGCTGCGTGCGGGGATTCACTATTGCAGCTGCTCCATCGGCATCTGTAGTGAGGGGGGGAACTGGTCCTTCTCCTTCCTTGGTGCCCCTGTTTGGGAGCCACCGGGGGGTGGGGGCTGCTGCAAATTACTTATACATGGCTTGCGTGTCTCCTTCTCTACCTATGAACAACAATGTTTGCTGGGCGGTATCAGGAAAGAGTGGACTGCATGAGCAATGCTACTGGATTTCTGGCCTCCTAGGACCTAATAACTAGAGGGACATCCCAAATCAGGATGCCCAGGGCATGGGAGTATAGAAGGACCGGGGAGGCTGATTTATTAATAGCGCCAGGTAGCAACAGTTGTGCGACTGTAGCGGCATTTTCACAGTGCCGCTGGGCTTGGCCGTTGTTCGGTAGTTGATAGCGACTCAGTCGGTGTGCAGTAATGTTGAATACAAGGTGATGAGTCGCTATTTGACAGGTTCCGCGCTGTATGGGAGCGCATGATAGCGAATGGCCATAGTGACAGGCTCCCACCATATTCATTAACAAATCACGCTGGCGGCGATGGGTTAAAAGTAGTTTTTTAACCCCCAAACAACCATATTTTGGGAAACCAAAAAAAAACAAGTTTATAAAAACATTTTGGAATATGAATACATTAATATCAGACCTGTAATATCAATTCTGCACACATTTTTTTTTATTTTTTTCTTACCTTAAAAAAAATATCTAACATGGCAGAAGTGGTAACAGAAATTTTCACATAAAAAAAAAAAAAATTATTAACAATTAATTATGAATATTTAAAGATTGGTCCATTGAAATGCATTGGAGAGCGCCAGGTAGCGAGAGGTCATACCTGTCGCTGTTCAAGGTCGCTCGCTGGCACTGTGGGGTGAGGCTGGAATAATGATGAATGAGTCGCTATATGGCGCTATCTCAGTCGCTAAGCAGGATCGGCTTGATAAATGTGTGATTGTGGTGGGGAGCCGGTGTTCTCGTGGCGGTGACCGTCATTACCGTTCGCTCACCAGTCGCTACCTGGCGCTATCCCTTGTTAAATAAGGGCCTAAGTTATTTTTTAAACTTTAGGTCCAATTTTTAGATCAGTTTTCTATTTTATAGACAAAAAAAGTAATGAAAACATCCGTGAATCAGTGTAAAAGAGGATAACTGATAAAGGCATTGAGAATCACGGGAAGTTCAATACTGTTAAAAGTCTTTAAAAGTTCAAATACTGTTAAAAGATTTCATATAAAACCAGAAAAAGGCGACCAAAAAAATGCTTGTGTCCCGAGTCAATAAAAACACTAAAGGATTGGCAAAGTAAAAAAAAAAAAAAAAATACATTTTCTGCACACAAATGGGCCCACAATGACTTTTTACTTGTAGAGAGAAAGCCATTTTCAATCCCATTCAGTTGGAGAACTGGCTCTTGGCAGCGGAGATGGTTTTAGTGGGGAACTTGGTGTGTTTTTTTTTCTTTCTTGATTTAACCAGGAGCAATAAATACAGCCTTGGTGTCACCTACAAAAATATATAATGCTTAGCAGTAAAAGGGTCTTTTTAAGTCTAATCACACAAACCAGATAAAGTTGTATTACAGTAACTGCCAGTTCCCAAGGTGCTTAAACAGAGACTACTGTGTGTTCTAAAATAAACTGTTTAAAATTAAAATAAAAGTTAGGCGCATTGGTTGTTCTAGGGTAAAGAGCGACTTTGATTTTGACAACGCTGAGTGTATTATAAAATGGCTGCTGATAACATTTACTCTTTTATGCATAAAGACAGCGGTTGATGCTGTAACAAGCTTCTGTGGGGGGCTATTCCATAGATTTATAGTTCTTATGGTAAAAAAACGATTGCCGCCTCCGGAGACTGAATTTCTTTTTTTCCAGTTGAAGGCAGTGCCCCCTTGTCTTTAGAGAGGATTTTACCTGAAATAGTGTTCCCTCATATTTTTTGTATGAGCCATTTATATATTTATACAAGTTAATCATGTCCCCCCTCAGTCGTCTCCTCTCAAGACTAAACAGATTTTATTCTTGTAATCTTTCCTCATAACTAAGATCTTTCATTCCTCTTATTAGTTCGGTGGCTCTCCTCTCCACCCTTTCCAGAGTCAGAGCGTCCTTTCTATGAATGGGTGCCCAGAACTGGACGGTATATTCCTGGTGAGGGCACACCAATGCCTTGTAAAGTGGCAAAATAACATCCCTATCCTGTGATTCCAGGCCTCTTTTAATGCATGATAATATCTTGGTGGCCTTGGAAGCAGCTGCTTGGCATTGCATGCTGTTATTTAGCCTGTGATCTACCAGTACCCCCAGATCCTTCTCAACAAGTGACTCTCCTAGTTTTACTCACCCAAAGGATATATGTGGCCTTCAGGTTGTTAGACCCCAAGTGCATGATTTTACATTTCTCCACATTGAACTCCATTTGCCAAGTGGAGTCCCAGACACTCAAAGTGTCCAAGTCAGCCTGAAGCTTGTGAACATCTTCAATAGAATGCACTGTGCTACATATCTTTGTGTCATTTTTTTTTTAACAGTTTGACTGTGTGACTGGTTAGAGGTCCAATGGACCCCTATACCAGTTCACCGGGTAGTAATAGCCAGCATGCCACCTGCCAGCATCAGCCAGTGGCATTTGACCTGGACCATGGCAGTATCCAGCATGGGGTGACCCAGAGCGAATCGTCAATCGTGTCGGGATCCTTGTCGAATCTAACTTTGGCCTGAGACCCAAGCAGATCAATACTGGTGAGTATCTATTTTTTTATGATTGCCTGGACAGGGACTTTAAAGACCCACTGGGGATACTAGGCAACAGGTAATTATCATATAAATCTAGGTCCACATCTCTATTTGGAGCAGAATAATTATATGAGCAGAATGGCAGTGGATAGCTGAGCATTTAATATTAGCCAGCTTAACAAATTTGGAGCATGAATATACATCTAGATGAGGGTTCTGGATCACAGTGGTTAGATAGGTGTCCCTCCTTGTTCCAGATCGCCCCAAGGAACAATCCCACAGATTTCTCCGCCATGGGTAGTTGGCCTCAAGGAGCGATCGTGGTGGCACACACATTGTGACTACACCACCGTCTGCTGCCCTGCCTCCAAGTTTGAGAGGCTATAAGGCACACCTCTCTCTAGATGTCCCAGAAAAAGATCCACATAAGAGGGTTAACTCTTAATTGACCCACTTAGTTCCCTTTTGGTGGCTCAGAAGCATCAAGCAATTTCAGAGTTCTTTGTAGAGAACATTGATTAAGAGTAAGAGTAAGGGATTTTATTTAGCCTTGAATGCCAAATATTCCCCGGTGCTTTGTATTCAATCTGGATTTTAAATGGGTGAAGGTTTTGGTGGGCCAACATTTACTGACAACATCATGGCAAGGTCGGGCTTCGTGATGACTTGCAGGCAGACAACCAGTCACTGAATCCATTGATTTTCTAACTTTTAAACCGCTCAAACTTGAAGGCCAACAGATTTATTTTTTAAAGGTAACATAAACACCAGATTTCAGTTTTCATTTCTGCAGCCCAACCTCAAACATATAGAAAAACACACACTTACATATTACCCTGGGAATGGAGGGAATATTGGAATTTCCATGGGGGGCTTGGGAAAACTATTATGGTTTTTAAACTATTCCATGGAAAATATTTTGTATGTTAGCTCCTCTGTGAGAAAACGTTCCAAATGTTTTTTTACTTTTAAATATTTTTATTTCACAAAAGTAGCTAATGCTGTGTTTTCCCCTTGTTCTCGATGAAATTTCTTACCCCCAAGCTGACCATCTACGTCAGACCTGACTGTGACTCTTACTAAGGAGCTTAGTGACTTTCAATATGGCCTTGTCATGGTATGTCACCCAATGTGATTTATCTTCATTTTCCCTGTCAACTGTTAGTTTTGTGAAGTTGAAAGGTCAAAGATCTCAACCACAGAAAGTAAAGTAAAGTGTATTAGAACACCTCTGCTATCTGTCCATATTTGTAGTACTAATTACTAGTAGTACTAGTTTCAACTTGCCACTTGAACCAGCAGATCAGCAGAGCTGGCCAGAGGCTGGTAAAATGATTTTGAAGGATGCCTCAGGGCTGATTTTTGGCTGCCACTGGGTATTGATACAGATGTAGCTTTGATGATTCTGTAGAAATGTTACCTTCACACATTCTTAGTGTTGGTTGTGTCAAACTATCTTGAGCTTTATTTTATGCCTATGGCATTTAAACTCCACGTAAACCAGCTCCCATCCCCTCCTCCAGCTCAAAAGTCAGAGATCCAGGTTTCTTGGACTCCTCAATGGCACCACAGCAGAAGATGTTTCTACCACTTCTGGTCCTCTTTGCTGATCCACATCAGAAGATCTTGTAGCAGCGAACACAGGGATGCTCGGTAGCCATGAGGACCAAAAGGTCTCAGAGGTGGTGGGGAGATACTGGAGCCTACTATCAAGTTAGCGGAGGCATTCCCCAATGCAGGTAAAATGGGGTACATACTGCATTGTAGTGTTGCATTTTCCATGGAATGTAGTACAAACATATGTGAATGGGACCTTAAATTAATGTCTTTATCTCATCACGCGTTTTTTAGCTCTTTAAATGTACACTGAAGGTTTAGACCAACACCTTCACTGTTCCGTCAAGGTGGCAAAAGACTACAGCAGAATGGGATAGTAGCAGCACTACACTTTTTTGCACATGACATCTACATTTTCTACCAAGGTCTGAGATCAAAGAGGCCAGGAAAAAGGTAGATAACGTTACATGCCTAAACTGGGACTAAACTGCACCAAATGCAGATCCTAGTTGTGCTCATAACAGAAATAGCAAAGATGTCTGGATTGGTGTTGGGTCCTGTTGGGAGCTGAAGACAATTACCCTACAAATGCTACAAATACAAGAGCACAAGGTCCTATCAGATAGGGACTTAAAATGCCATGGCACAGGACTCCGACTGTAACTGTATTGTACAACCTAAATAAAGTGCAGTCATTTTATAGTGGTAAGGAATCAATCTTGTGTTGCAAATTTAATTCCTGGACTTGACATGACTGAAATGCTCCTGAGCAGGGTACACAACACCCCAACTTCTCCCTTAGAGTTTTGTTTAGGGCAGCCCACTGCTCTGGGTATGTGTACACTGCTTGTGTTTATCTCACTGCACGGATGGGTTAAATGCAGAGGAATGCAATGGCCATATATGAAGCAACAGTGTCCTTTACACTTGTGGATGACCACAATGTCTCCCCTGTACTGCCAATTACTTGTTAAGTCATTGTCCAGACAGGTTACATTTTACTGTAGGTCCCCGTCTGTAGTTCTGGAGCTTTCACTTTTAGCCTGAGGGTCACTCTTTTCTGGGCCCTGTGTGGCACCCCCCTCACTCTGGGCATTGCCCATCAATCGAAGTTATCGTCCTGGAGGACAGACACCCCTACATTCAGAATATTTTCCTCTGTTCCTTCCTTCCTGGCTACTGATCAATCCCCCCTTTTCTCTTCTTGTCAATCTCCCCCCTCTCTCTGCACATTGAATGAAAGCCTTATGCTAACACAGGCAATACTCCCAGGAAGAGGATACTCCCACTGCCTGGGAAGTGTAGAAAGCAGTAGAAAACAAGTTATCTCTGCATTGCAAACACAAAGAAACTGGGTGCTTGAGGAGATGTAGGGCTACTTGCAGGATTGGCCTTAGGTTGAAAGCAACCTGTGCAAGGCTCCAGGATGGTGCCCCCTCTGAAGGGGCCAGGCCTTTATTGTTTCCCTCCCCAAATGACCAATTAATCTTGACATCCACTAAAAAATAACAATAATGGGACCAACTCACCACGCTGCTTAAATGGTCATTTGATTAACTACCCCCCATTTAATCAACACGGTTGCAGAGCCACACAAGACATTCTGGCAGGCGCCATAGCCAGGTGGGGGGGGGGGGGGGGTGGGCGAGAGAAATATAGTGGGCAACAAAATCCCCTGGGGAAAAATGTTAAAAATCAAATTTATAAAAACTAAGTGGCCATAGTGGCATCCCCCCTGTCGGGTGCCGTGTGAGGCACCCTAAAGTCTGGCTCTAGCTACTTGGTTATTAGGTTAAAAAAAGTACCCTAACTATAGATGGACAAACCCAGTTTGGATGGACTTTCCCAAACCCGAACCATGAACTTCAGCCAGAAGTCCGTGTTCAAGTTCGTCCTCCTGCCTGAACACGGAATAGCTGAGCAGCCCATCAACGAGCTTCACGTAAGGTTGCAACAGCAGAAGGGCCACTGTAACTTATCTGAGCTTCCATATCTTTCTGTCAGCTGTGGCGGAGCGACAGCAGTGGCATTCCAAACTGGCCTCAGCTGGGGCTTCAAAAAGATGGTCACCGGCTCCCATAAGTCTGGCACTAAGTCTCCTCACTTATGGGAGCCGACGACCATCTTTTGTAGGCCAGTTTGGAATGCCGCCACTGAGAGAAGAGGATTGGGGCTCAGGTAAGTTATAGCAGTGCTTCTGCTGCACACTTTTTACCTCCAAAGCCACAGTCCACAGCCACAGTCACCCCCTAAAGTTTGGGAGCTCATTGATTTCAATGGGGACCAAGACCATGTCCCCGAACCAAAACATTTATATAGAATAATATATAATATTCGGCTGATCTTGCCGATCCTGAACTTTGGGGGGGGGGGGGGGGGTCGCCCAACTCTAACAGTAACTGGACAGCAGAAGAAAAGCTAACTCTCACAATCTTACTTGATGACTCAACAATAATACCCAGAGGCTGGGCCAATGTGGTGGAGGCCCCTGGGCACAAAATCTGCTGTAGGCCCCAGGTCCAGTATTTTTTCCTTTAAAAAATAGTCCAGCCAAGTAACTGATTGGTGGTTGTCTGGCACCCGCCTACTTACTGGAACGTCAGATCGTGTCCCTTGTGCCCCCCTTGTGCGGGTGCGTGCTGCTCGGGAACTCCTGCTTTGCCATTCTGGGTGGGGGGTAGTGTAGTCACCCGGCTGGTCCAGCAGAAAACAGTTCCCTGCATTGAGCTGCCAGCGGCTGTGCTTGGTGGCTTATGTGCAGTGACAGCTCTGCACCCATCACTGTAGCATTGCTGATGGCGGCGTTGCTGCTCTGGATTCTCCGTCCTGCCCTGTGGTGGCTTTGGCTGCAGGTTTGCAAAGAAAAGTGCACGGAGCGCCCCCTCTGCCGCCGAGAGCTTTGTTGCAGACCCCGTGGTTCGTTAGACCAAAGACTGAAAAGCCTCCTGGACCAGACCATAACCCAAAGGTTGGTGGAGGCCCTTTTTGCAGGGCAAATGGTGGAGACCCTGGGACGCGTGCCCCTTGCGCCCCTCTCATAATCCAGCCCTGCCCTGAGGGCAATTCTTATCCAGCACCTGAAAACATAATTGATTATCATAGTTCAGGGCAGAACTATTTAAACTGGACCTTTGGCATGATTTAATGAAAAGCCCAAACCCTTAAAAACTATTCCCCAGCATCTAAAATTAATATATTTTAAGTTTTTAGTCACTTACTTATTATTCTTTCCCCCACTGGGCTGCAACTCTGTTCAGGACTCTAGGATACGGGTTTGACGGATCTTGACTCAGAAGCATCACACATACTGGGGAGAAGAGAGCGGGATAAAGTGCAGGGGGTGGGGTTATAGCTGTGCTTTTCACAGACAGAGCAGAGCTGGGGTCAGGAAAAGGACAGCAATCCTAGAATGCAGAGAGGTACAGTCAGAAGACACTTCCTGTTTGCAGGCTGTCTGATGCTCCACGAGCCACCATCTTGGATGTTTTAAGGTTCATAACATGCAGTAGATGGAGGTAGGATGATTTTTTATGTACAGGGTGGGGGGAAACATATAAGGTAGGTTCTTATTCAGGGTGAAGGTCCGCTTTAAATCCAAGTCCTTTTTAGAAATCGGCAGCATGAGAAAACCACTGACTGTACATGGTTCTGATCTATTCATTGCCTGAGAGCAATTTAAGCCCGGCTCCTTTATTTTTTTTTATTTCGCAGTATTATTATTATTTCAGCAATGCATGAGAGCCCACTCATATTTTATTTCATGTTATTTTTTTTTTCATTGTCACAGCTATGTCAATATAAATGTAACAGGAGAAAATGGAACGTTGCAGTGAAAGCCTGGATTAATTCATTAGACTTGTCCTGTGAATGGCAGATTCAATAAGCTGTCACTGGAAAAGAAGAATGAGCAAAAAGATGGACTGCTGGGGGACACAGCACAAACAGAGCGAGGCTGACAACCCGCAACACAGACCCTGACATTGCCGTTCAAGCTCAATTCCATTTTTTTGGCGGCACTTGTATATTTGGTTAGAACGGGAACGCGCTTATTTCAATGCTAAAAGCTGCAGGAATTGCTCAAAAATTGTATCAGAATGTGTTCAACTCTGGTGACAACCACATCACAGTGATTAAAGGGACCATGCCCCTGCAAGGGGCTAATAAGACCTACAGCCCCCTCACCTCTTAAAGGTTCAGTCCAGCCTGATTGCCCATTTTTTAATTCCCCCTGTCCTGCATCCCTCTCCTAAAACAGGATGGGGGGGATTACATAATAAAGAAAGACTTACCACGTCCGTACTCAGGACCGGCTCCAGGTTCATGTGGGCCCTTGGGCGGCATGATCTCAGTGGGCCCCTTTGTGGTGAAGAGTCGCGTCATATCACCAAGGGACGTCCCAAATCTGGATGCGCCCTAAGGATCATGCAATTTGGACCAAAGCTTTAGTTTTGGTCTACTTGGAAGCGAACCGAACCCTTTTAAACCTGACCTTCAACTGTAGTAATCAATGCCAGGCAGCAGCTGCCAAGGCAAACAGGATCATGGGGTGCATCAGGAGGGGCATAGGTGCTCATGACCAGAACATCATTTTACCCCTGTACAAGTCACTGGTCAGACCCCATATGGAATACTGTGTACAGTTCTGGGCACCTGTGCTTAAGAAGGACATATCAGAACTGGAGCACGTTCAAAGAAGGGCAACAAAGTTAATAAAAGGAGTGCGGGGGCTAGAGTACCCTGAAAGATTGTCCAAGTTAGGCTTATTTAGTCTAGAAAAAAGACGATTGAGGGGTGATCTAATAACTATGTATAAATATATTCGGGGTCAATACAAGGATCTGTCCCACAATCTATTTATACCCCGGAGTGTAACCATAACCCGGGGGCATCCACTAAGGTTAGACGAAAGGTGCTTTCTCCACCGACATAGGAGGGGATTCTTCTCTGTAAGAGCAGTGAGACTATGGAACTCGCTGCCAGAGGAGGTAGTAATGATGGATACAGTAAAAACGTTCAAAAGTGGCCTTGATGCCTTCCTGGCATGTAATAACATTTCCAGCTATGGCTACTAGACCAATGGAAGGAGTTAAACAGGCTGAACTGGATGGACTAAAGTCTTTATTCAGTCTTACATACTATGTTACTATGTTACTATGTTACCTCGGAGTCTAAACGAATCTAGATTCTCCTGATTTTGGATGCCCCTGTGTGTGACCCCCCCTCCCCCTTTTTTCATTACTTTCCTCAAACTGCACTGTGGGATCCCCAGTTTGAGTTAACAGCCAAACCAGGGGGGTTCTTTTACAAACAGTGTCATCCCAAATTGAGATGCCCCTGTAAAGCTGATCAAAACTCGGGGGTGGAATTGCTTGCATAGTGGGTATGCCAGCGATCCCAGGGGGTTTCACACAGTAGGGTATCACAGATTGGGATGCTCCAGGGATAGAAAATCAGCTGGGGTGGGCAACTTAAAAGAAAAACAAAACCCAGCACTTCCTCCCCTGGAATCTAAATTGAGATGCCCCGTTGTGTGGAACTCCGCTATTCGAGGAGATGTGGGTACCAGCTGTGGTGGGGCTCTCCCAATCCACTGCCGGTCAAGTGCCATCGCACACCCCAACAGCTGGCCGTGTCAGTGGGCCCCCCAGATGGTGGGGACCCTTGGCAACTGCCTCGCCTTGCCGGGTGCTGACGCCGGCCCTGCCTGTACTCCTGTGCCAATAGTTGGGCGATTGCAGCACTGGCCGAAGCAAAGATGGAAGCAGCCAGTGCTGCGATCGCTCGGTAATCGTTGCGGGAGTACGGGCTAGGTAAATGTTTTTTCATTATGTAACTCCCCGCCCTGTTTTAGCGCTAGGAGAGGGGGAATCAAAAATATGGGCAATATGCTTTGGCTGGACTGGCCCTTTAAGTGAATATTGTTTAGCTGTCTTTGATCATGTGCGGGTTAGAGCCAGATATTCAGTGTGTGATCTCTCCCGCTCCCCCAGGGCTCTGCTTTGATGGTCTCCTCTGACCTATGAGCACCATTCAGGTACCACAGGTTATCACAGCATTGAGAAAGGAGCCATGCGCTCCGAAACATGGGCTCCATTTTCATTTCCCTGGTAACATGTTCCATTTTTTGCCAACATTATGATCACTTGTGTCATGTCATGATTACAACTGCCTTATTATATGATATGTATCACGCTACCTTACTGGAATGATGCTAATTGTATATTCTCGATCTCTGACCAGTAACCTTTATTAGAGAACTAATTAAAGGAGCAGTATCGCGAAATTTGCATTAAAAAAGATAAATAATTAAATAGCCACACAATAGCTTCTAACATGTGTATAAATAATCTGGCGATAGAAAAAGGAAAAAATATCTGCCTTTCTTTTAAATTGTATAATGACAATGGCTCAGTCCATTTGCTGAATAGGGGGATCTGCTGGGTTGTATTTAGTGAGCTGCTTCATTTAGCCCACTGGTCTCCTAGCAACACTTTACCTCAGAGGCTGACACTGCAATCAGTGGTAACGGCTGTGTGTGTGTGAGGTGCTGCTTTTGTTATGAGACCAGGTGACTCAAATGTGTAAAATCTATACAAAATAAACTAAACTGACTGAAAACGACTGAAATTCTTCTTTGAATAACTGTGCAGGAAAATCTAAAGGTATTAAAGTGGAACAAAACCCTGAGTGGCCGACCCTGAAGTCTATAAGACCCGACCATTGACCTTGCCCCTTGGGCATTCTAAATCAGGATGCCCACTGTGTGAAACAACCCCTGGATAACCACAGGTCCCCCCATTTTTCTGGCGCGCTCATGCAGATAGTCATTTAGACAGGCCGGGTTACTGCTCAGGCTCCCCATCTGCGTGCAAACAGAGCTGATTGGATGAGAGCCCGCGCATGCGCTGTGGGACAGGGAAAGTTACGTTTTCACAGGCGAACTTGGGGATTTCACATATCAGGGCATCCCAAGTCGGGATGCCCCTAGGGGCACAGAACAAAACTCCAGATAGTGAAAATCCTGGGTTGGGCTTTGCTCAAAACTGAAAGAAAGATCATATGGAAAAATGAAAAATAAGAATATGAAAGAGAAAATGGTAAACTGAAAGATTCTGCAGCAGAGCCAACATGAAGGGAAAACTGTCAAAATCAGCTAAATGACTTCTAGAGCTTTTCTCTCTGTTTTAGATATATGAGTTCTGGCCAGGCAGTGTTGTTATCTTATGCTGGACGGCTGCCAGCACTGAACAGCTGATACTTTGATACATTGTTTCACCCCTCTCCTCAGCGTGGAACAGGCCAGAGTGTTGGGCTCCGACACTCAGCAGACATAAACATGAGCTATTAGTCTCCAGCTGCACAACACAGACATCATTTTTTTCTAAATTTGTAATTCTTACTCC
This sequence comes from Gastrophryne carolinensis, assembly GCA_027917425.1. Taxonomy (NCBI): domain Eukaryota; kingdom Metazoa; phylum Chordata; class Amphibia; order Anura; family Microhylidae; genus Gastrophryne; species Gastrophryne carolinensis. The sequence goes on along the minus strand of CM051234.1, from coordinate 47,598,492 downwards.
AACACTTACCTACATTCAAAGTATCATTTAAATATAAGTCACCAAGAAAAATTTGCGATACTGCTCCTTTAATTTATGCTGTACTGAGTTATGTGTATTCCCTTGACTGTACATATACAGATATATTTCTCTATTGTTCCGCTCGCCAGGACTGCCACCTGACCACCTCATAGATTTCTATGGTAACTTACCTTAGCCTGTACAAGTTAGAGCTAGTTTATTACTTACCTGTATTTCCCTTTATTCTGAGGTGATAGGTAGCCTATCCTGGCGACCATACTTATAGATTGGCATCATATACCAGCATCTTGTATCCTTTGTATACTATATTGTAGCTTGTGTACCTGTACAATTTTGAGTGTATGACTTTACAATATACTCTTTTACTTGCAAATGTAATACTGTGTGTTTTGCATTGATCCTCCTAGTTATACAGTGTTTACTACAGGGGTGAGAAGTGGGGGACGCCCCTTGGACCAATTGCACCCCCATATTTCACTGATTCTTGGCTACTGGGTGTGCTTATATCTAAAATTTAATTTGTCTCCCCTGACCAAGGGCCATCCTCCCCAGCTCCCACTCTACTTGTGCACAAGCACTGAATCTCATTCCCCTATCTGCAGAAAGAGAAAGAGAAACTGAAAGTAAAACATTTAAACTGTATATCTCAGCAACAAAAGCTTATTGTTAAAAACTGAAAAATTAGCCCTACACAATTGGTCAATGCTAAGCATTGCCTGCTGAATCCCTTTAAGTCTCCATGAATGGGAGCACACACATGCCAGTCCCATGTAATCTCCCACACACCCTGAAAGATAGTAATAAAGTACCTGCGTCTGCTCCCAGCACCGTACCAAAGAATTAGGGGTGCCCTCCCAAAACCCCCCACAGAATGGGTCCCTGGGGACTAACACTTGCACATTCTGTGGGGGGTTTTGGGAGGGCACCCCCAATTCTTTGGTGTTAGAGTGGTTGGTAGGGTCCCTTAAGAGGGGCAGTGCACCTCATATCTTTATTTAAATACTACAGGAGGTGCCACCCGCAGTGTTTTACATATGCTCCCAGCACCGGCCGGGACTTCAGGAAGATGGCGGCAGACGTTCTGACTTCAGGGGCTGGATTCGGGGTGAAGTTGAGTGTCTCACCACAAACAAGTCTCACCACGGGACTTGCTTTCCTAAACTGGGAGGTTTCTGGTTTTAAATATATTTTTATTATATATAAGCATATCAATCATACAAACGCTTAATTTCCAAATAAAGTTAGGCTTATGGCCAATAAAAAGCCAACTTTCATTGTCAGCGTTTTCATGATGCCATAAGCGTGACCTTCATTAGCATTAATATCCACTTTTACATCTATCTTCGTAAGGCTAAAAAATAAAAAAAAAAGGAAGCCCTAAGATATAACCCTAACAGAAAAAAGAAAAAGGGGGAGGAGCTTTGGATTGACCCTGAATATCTACAGAATGCCTCAGGATGCATCGTATTATACGATACCAATGGGACCCACACAGCGTCACTTTCCTACTTTCTATCTGATCAATTTTCTCATTTATCATTATCCATGATATCTCTTTTTCCTTCCAAGCTGACGCAATTGTCATACTTGCTGCTGTCAGCATGAAGCTTAATTTAGGATTTATTCCCTTTAAATGTTATTCTTCTCAGGAGAGCTTCTTCTGGATTGCATGTCATCTCATTCTTTATTACTTTACTGATAAGATTATATATTTGCTTCCAAAACAATCTTACTTTGAAGCATGGCCACCAAATATGCCACGTGTCTCCTTTGCTGAAACAGTCTAGGGAGACACCCGAAAATATCCTTACACTCTCGCAGGAAACAGATACCACCTGAGGAGGATATGTGTACTAAATTAGTACTAATTAAACCCTTCCCCATATTTAACCCTCTTCTTTCCCACCACTCACTGGATTATTTTTGTTCCAGATATTTTCCCCATGCTTCCATATAGGAAAGTTTCAATTTTGGTCAAACCAAAGCTGGATAGATCAAAGTTATCAGCCCAGGTTTCCCCCGATGATTAATACAGTAGTTTTCTACAGGGGATCAGGACGCCAGTCTCTAGCAGGGACCCCTCTAAGCCTTCGATCTGGTGATATCTTTTGCACTTTAACCATTTATAATTAATCTCTCTTGGGGCAAGTTGATTGGCTATTTGTTCTCTCTTTCTATATGGGATAAACATATATTTTTTGTCATATTATAGCACTGTAGCACTTTTGTAGATTAGTATCTAGCACTTTAACATTGCACTAGTCACTTTATTCATTTTTGTACTATACATTGTGTGATAGGGATCTATCTTTCATAAGGGGGAAGAGGGATGATTGTCTGTGTCCCTGCTATTGGATTCTTGTTTTTAAAAATATATATGTGATGGTGTATATATAACCATTAATAAATATTGATTATTTATGATATATTTTTTGTTAAGTTATTTGATTTGGTGGTGCCTGAGGTTGTCCCCGGTGGCAGCTGGGGCCACATATATTGTGTGCTTGTATTTGGATATACTCTTTTGGGGATTCCTCTAAGGCACACCTACACACATATATTGTAAATATACAAAATTTAGTTAAGTGGTGCATTGAGAAAAAACCTTTTTTGGATTACAGTAGTTTTCTAGACACGATAATTCTAATAATTGTTTATAGCTCGTTTGTTCAAAATACGTAAGATCTAAAGCGCTCCAGATTCCTCCTCCAGAACGTTGGGGGGGGGGGGGGGATGTCCGGGTATCAGGACCCCATCTCGATAAGTTAAACTGGGAGATCTCTAGACTTTGGACAGATCAAATGCTACTGCGAGGACAAAAACATTTGTTTATTGTTTTGGGGGAATTTGCCTGGATGCTTTCATTGATATTCATTGATGGTTTCTTTGTAGGTACTTTAAAATACTGTATTTTTCGGTCTATAAGATGCACTTATTTTTCCCCAAAAGTGGGGGGAAATGTGAAGGCGTCTTATCAGGTGAATGTAAAAAAAAAGTGAAAAGGGGAAACTCACCTTTCCATTGTTCCTGTTCTGATGGCCAGAAGATGGAGGAGCGGCAAGTGAGGAGGCACGGGAGGAGTCTTGAAGGTGGGAGTGTGAGGTGGTAACCAAGGAAGGCATGTCAAAGGCAGAGCGGAGGTTACACCTGGGTTGGTATTTGGATCAGAGATGAAATGTAGGGAGGGGCCTGGCTGGAGAGAGCTTTGTAGGTTAGTGTTAGAAGTTTGAACTGAACTCTCCAATGGAGGGATTGACAGAAGGGGGCAGTGCTGGGGAAGCAAGAGGAGAGGTGGATGAGGGGAGCAGCAATAGAGTATAGATTGGGGGATTATTTACAGAGATTGTGGTGTTTGTGGGTTTTGTTTTGTCCATGTTCAGTTTAGGGGAGCGTGATGAAGGAAGAGATGGCTGTTAGACAATTAGGAAGGCGGGAGAGGAGGGAAGAGAGATTTGGGCCAGAGAGGTAGATCTGAGGCATCTGCATTATTATTGTAAAGTTACTGAAAAATATTGGTTAGTTTTCAACATGTTCAAACTTCTTTAACAAAAAGGGACGTGGCAACTTGTTGAGGTTTTTCATTTTAATACCCTGTGTGACTGTCCTATAAATGGCAGCAGGGTGGCAAAGTGAAATGCATATTAGGACGATGGCAGACCGTTTGTTAAAGTGGACCAAAACCCCCAGCGATCAGCCCAGGAATCTATAAGATGGCTTGCACTCAAGGTTATAGGGCAACCTCAGGTAAGCCTGCTCACAATTTATCTATTGCATTGTATGTCCCAAATGGGGCTCTCAGAGATTAGAGTTAGGACTGCACCCCACAGAGGCACCTTGGCGCTTGGTGGTGCAGCTTTAGCTACTTCTGCAGATGTGTGTGACCGAGCCCTCTGTTTTTAACCAGATTTAGAGACAGATTATAGGTTGTCTGCAAGCTAACAGGGTTGAGTGTGGCTCCTTTAAGACTTTTGAATCTATAAGATTCCCAGGCTGATCGATTCCCCCCCCCCCCCGGAGCATGTAAAATCGGGATGCCCCACTGTGTCAAACCCCCCAGGTCGTCCCATACACTTACCTTGCTTTCCGGTCCAAACACGCATGCCCGAGCTGCGGCCGCATCCATGCTATCCCTCTAGTAGGTCGCGTGCCCGCACCAGGCATTTGTGAATGGTCGGCGTGGGCATGCTCTCTGTTAACGGGAAGCGGGGGTGCAGCCGTCAGTACGCTCGGAACCACTCACCTTAGACGAAGGGACGTCAGCGGATCCGAGCGCGCTGATTGGACGAGCAGCTGCATATGCTCCGTAGGGCTGTGAAGAGGTGAGTTTGTTTTGGCGACCTGGGAGGTTTCACACAGTAGGGCACCCCCAATCGGGGAGCCCCGGGGGCAAGGACCAAAACCCAGGATAGTCAAAATCCTGGTACACTTTAACATGAAGAAACGCGACAACTTGTAGAGGTTTTTCATTTTAATATCCTGCGTGACTGCCATATAAATGGCAGCGGGGTGGCAAAGTGAAACTCATGTTAGAACGATCATTTGTTAACCCTAGCAGTGGCAATACTTACATGAATGGAATGAGCACCACTAAATGTATTCCTGAAAACAGAGAGTGCACTAATAGCTCCAAAACACAAAGTATATAGCCAAAAACACAAATTGGAGCTAAATTAATGGGCACTACAACCCAATGATAAAAAACAGTCTTTTTAATAATTATTGAAGCCACAAACAACGCTTAAAAACATTGACACATTAATTCAGCTCCAATTTGTGTTTTTGGCTACTAGCAGTGGCAATACATAATACCAGAAGTATTCAGGCTTCACATTTGCTGTGCGTTCCACATTTTATCAGGCGCGGCGAAGCAGCGTACATTTTAACAGCACACATTATTTTTTACACCTCCTACGTGAGAGCTTTGGTTGTGTCTTCAGGATATCTGTCCTTTAATCTTCTAGACATTTTCAAACCTTCACCCTGGCATTTTTCAGTGTCCTGCGGTGTGTATCTGTAGATGCCATGAGGAATGTGACACAATTCAGGAGTCCAGACAGCGTGTGTTACCTGTGTCTCTTATTGAAGATCAAAGAAGGAGGCTCTGTTTTCTGCAATTCCAAGAATTTCGCGCTGCTTTCTTTTATACTCAGTATTGTTATACAGTCCTGAGTTTCTGCCGCTCTCTATAAATATATATATATATACATTTTCTGGAATCCTTCAATGTGTGTGTGTGTGTGTGTGTGTGTGTGTGTGTGTGTGTGTGTGTGTGTGTGTAGGGTCAGATTAAGTGTGGTGGAGGCCCCTGGGCAGAAAATCTGCTGAAGGCACCAATGCAGTATTTATTGTTTGATTAAAGCAAATGTCCAGTGTCTTCATGCAGTGTCCAGTGTACTGCGGTGGTGCAATTCCGGGCGCCGGATCTCAGGACCTAGGGGGATAATGACCCAGTGTCATTGGAAAGGGGAGAACCTCAGGTATACACCCCTAAAAGGGCATGTGGATTGGGGTCAACTGGACCCAGTACCATTGCTCACTTTGCCGAGGTGGTATGTTTCTGAGTGCTGGATCTCTGGACCTAGGGGGACCTAATGACCCGCTTGAGGTGCCGTTGGAAAGAGGATAACCTCAAGTATTTACCCCTGTAAAGGCACGTGGATCGATGGCAGACCAGACCAAGCGGTGGTACCGCAAATTCCCGGTACCGTTGCTCACAGGTGACAGGGTGGTACACTTCCAAGTGCCGGATCGCCGGACCTAGGTGAGCTAACGAGCCAATGGATGTGCTGTTGGAAAGAGGAGAACCTCAGGTATTTACCCCTGTAAGGGCATGGGTGGCAGAAAGCCTAGCTACTCCTCTGCATATGTGACATGATTAAGGATACAACTAGAGATGAGTGAACTTCTCCAAAAAAATTGGGTTCGTCTGAATCGAATCTTTGAGAATTGCTCACCTCTATGTGCCCCCCCCCCCCATGCTCCCACCGTGCGGTGTGTAGCTTATCTACATGCCAGCATTGTGGGTGTGGAGGAGGCTGGCCGACTTGCACAGCTGACAGTCGGCCTCCTTCGTTCCCACCGTGCCAGCATGTAGGTAAGCTACACACCACACGGTGGGAGCGGGGGTGGCCGGCTGCGAAGGGCGAAGGCCGACTTCCACAGTTGACAGCGCAGCCGTCTTCACTCCTCCCCCATACAGGGGAGGAATGGGGAGCTGGCTGCACTGTCAGCTGTGCAAGCCGGCTTCTGCCACGCTTACTGGATCCAAGCGTGGCACTGGAACGAGGATGGTGGTGAATTTTTTTTTTTGCCCAGAGAATTGCAGGGAAAATTCGGTCAGCGTGAACCCCCAAAAATTCAGTTTTGTGCTGAATCGAATTTTTCCTGAAATTCGGAAAAGAACTTGGGTTCTGACGAACGAGTTTGCTCACCCCTAGATACAACATCACCCAAAATGTGTTATCTATGCCAATAAATTTGCATTTCATGGGTATCTAAACATTTTAAAGGATCTGTTTTATTCATTTGAGTGCTGGAAATCACTTCCCACATTAAATTATGTGGATGGCTGTCCCCCTGTTCTGAGTCCCTGGAATCAAAGATGGTGAGTGGTTTATATTTGTAATGTTCCTATGCCCTTCAACACAGGTTTGGTGCTCTTCCACCACGTGTTCTTCCAGGGATGCCTCGAAGTCCAGGGGATACCAGCCCCTTTGCCCAGACTGATAGCATTCAAGGAAAAAGGAACTTTTTAAACTGCTTTTAAAAAATGAAACTGTGACAAATCATTTTCTAGGTGTACTGAATGCAAATACCAGGAAAAGCTGAACAGCCCCTGACCCTGTTTGCTGCTGGTCAGTGATCACGGGGAGGCTGATTTATTAATAGCGACATGTAGCGACAGTTGAGCGACTGTAGCGGTATTTTCACAGCGCCCGCTAGTAGTCGCTGTGCTTGGCCGTTGTTCGGTTGTTGACAGTGACTCAGTCGGTGTGGCATAATGTTGAATACAAGGTTATGAGTCGCTATTTGACAGGTTCCGCGCTGTATGGGAGCGCATGATAGCGACTGGTCAGAGCGACTGGCTTCCACCATATTCATCATAAAATCACGCTCAAAAAATTCAAGCGCTGTGAAATGCATGTTTAAACCCCAGAGCGCTGGAGGCGATGTGTTAAAAGTAGTTTTTTAACCCCCAAACAACCATATTTTTGGAAACCAAAAAAAACAAGTTTTTAAAATAATTTGGTAATATGAATACAATAATATCAGACCTGTAATATCAATTCTGTACAATTTTTTTTTGTTTACCTTAAAAAATGATCTAAAATGGCAGAAGTGGTCACAGAATTTTTCACATTTAAAAAAAAACAAAAAAAAAAACAATAACAATTAATTATTAATATTTAAAGATTGTTCCATTGAAATGCATTGGAGAGCGCCAGGTAGCGAGAGGTCATACCTGTCGCTGTTCAAGGTCGGACGCTGGCGCTGTGGGCTGAGGCTGGAATAATGATGAATGAGTCGCTATATGGCGCTATCTCAGTCGCTAAGCAGGATTGGCTTGATAAATGTGTGATTGTGGTGGGGAGCCGGCGTTCTCGTGGCGGGGCCCGTCATTACCGGCCGCTCACCAGTCGCTACCTGTCGCTATTCCTTCATAAATAAGAGCCTGAATATTGCAGGAGAAAATCTACTAATTGTGCACAAAGGGTCTTCAAACAAATTACGTAAGCTCTTCATCTTCTTTTGGTGTTAGCGCAGACGTCTGATGGTCTTGCTTGTACCATCTTGCCGCTGTTATTTTTAAATCTACAAGAATGAAGTCACACACAACATAATCAAAGGACCGTTCGGCATAGATCCAAATGAATTCTCACTCAAGCAATCTTTTTATTAGCCTGAAAAATAATTCATTCGAGGCAGATCAATAAAACGCTTGACTATTTTTGACAGTTCACAGAAATATTTCAAGGAACTTTCCAATGATGATGAGTCCCAGAGGGAATTTTCCAACCAAGCAGATGGACTGTGTGCTATCCCAGACAATTAAGAAGGGCTACGTTTATTTTTTTATTAAGATCTTGCTCTAGTCTCACTAGGACTTTCATATATATATATATATATATATATATATATAATCGAAAGAGAGAGGAAGGATTATTCAATTTAATTCTATATAGCAGAATAAAAGGGGGAGTGCATGGTTGAGAGATGGGAAAGATGAGGAGATGGGGTAACTGAAAGGATAACTGACAGGGCAGAAGGATAGAGAAGTGGAGGCTGATTCATTACTAGCGCCAGGTACTGGCAGATAAGCGTCTGTAGCGAGGTGCTCAGAGTGACCGCTAGTAGTCGCTGTGATCGGCTATGGGTCACTGTTACTGAGCGCCTCAGTCGCTGGCCGGCATTAATGAATTTAATGTGTCGCTATAACACCAGTACAGCACTATATGGGAGCGAACGGTAGCGACTGGTCAGTGTGAGCGACTCAAACCATATTCATTAAAAAAACAGCCTCACACAGCCGGAGCTCAAAATTGGGTCACTGTAGCGCTGTAGCCCTGTAAACCCCACTGTGTGATCCCCACCTGTTTCCTGCGTCCTCGGATATGTAAACCCCACTGTGTGATCCCCCCCCCCCACCTGCTTCCTGGCGCCCTCGGATATGTAAACCCCACCGTGTGATCCCCCCCCCCCACATCCTTCCTGCCGCCCTCGGATATGTAAACCCCACTGTGTGATCCCCCCCCCCCCACCTGCTTCCTGGCGCCCTCGGATATGTAAACCCCACTGTGTGATCCCCCCCCCCACCTGCTTCCTGGCGCCCTCAGATATGTAAACCCCACTGTGTGATCCCCCCCCCCACCTCCTTCCTGCCGCCCTCGGATATGTAAACCCCACTGTGTGATCCCCCCCCCACCTGCTTCCTGGCGCCCTCGCCCTCGCTCTCTTGTCCGTTGCTGCCTCCCGCTTGTCCGTCGGCGGGGATTGGCAGCGGCGGTAACATGGGAGCGAGGAGAGGTGAGTTTTTCGGAGTTTCTGGGGGGTTTCACACAGCCGAAGTGGACCAAAACCCAGGATAGTCAAAATCCTGGGTGTTGGTCCACTTTAAATCATGCTGAAGGTCCAGTTTAAGCTCTTCATTGTTCATCATGCTTTGCTATGAGATAAAATAGCATAGACCAAAAGTTACCAAAAGCAATACAAATGTCACCTAACATTTAAATGGAGGATGTATGTTTGTGTGGATTTCCTACATTTGCTCCATATTCTTCCCACAATCCAAATACATGCTGGTAGGTTAATGGACTTGTGTCCATATTTGACCCAGGAGTGTATATAATGTGGTAGGGAGGTGCATTAGACCTAAAACTGCTCCATTGGAACAGACTGAGATGAATAGTTTAGTGTTCTTTGCAAAGCGCCGTGGAATATGTTGGCGCCATACAAGTGAATGCTATGAATGAAGAACTCGGTCCAATCAGTATTATGTAAAGAATTAACTCCCAGTGGCATATGTAGTCCTAGGCTGTGTTCTATGAATATGCATATTCATCCTATGAATGTTTCATGGCTGAGTCTGGACTGAAACATCTTGTTCACAGTAACATCAAACAGTAAAAGAACTTGTCACCCCAGATTCTCGTGTATTTGAAGATCAGGCAGGAGAGAGACACATTTTGTAAATGTTTAGTTTTCAACCATCCAAATAGGATAAAAATTGTGTGAGCTCAACAGAAACGAACAATGCAACCATTTCCCTCTACAGAATGAAATAGGGCAGGCTGATTCATCACTAACGCCAGGTAGCGACAGATGAGCGTCTGTAGCAGCATTTTCAGAGCGCCCGCTAGTAGTCATAGTGCTCGACCGTGAGTCGCTAGTTTATAGCGACTCAGTCGCTGTGCAGTGATGTTGAATACATTGTGACGAGTCGCTATTTGACCAGTACAGCGCTGAATGGGAGCGTATGTTAGCGACTGCTCAAAGCGACCGACTCACACCATATTCAAGAAAAAAAAAAAGCCTCACACAACTCTGGCGCAGAAAAATGCTCCTCTGAAGCCCAGAGCGCAGGAGGCGGTGTGTTTTTCAGCATCTATCCACTAGTAACAAAGCGAAAACATATGGAATTACATTATAGCAACATTGTAACATGAACACTTTAATGGCAGACCTGTAATGTCATTTCTGAGGAAATATATAAAAAATTAAAAAAAAACTGCTTTTTCAATGCCAGAAGAGGTCACTGAATTTTGATTGTGATTTTTTGAAAAAAAACAAATACCACGTTTAAAGAGAAGAAAAGGTTCTTCCATTGAAATGTATGGGAGAGCGACAGATAGCAAGAGGTCATACCTGGCGCTATGCAAGGCTGAACGCCGGCGCTGTTTGCTAAGGCTGTGAAAATTATGAATCAGACGCTACATGGCGCTATCCCAGTCGCTAAACAGATTCTGCTTGATAAATGTGTAATTGCGTGCCGTGTCGGGCGTTCACCAGTCGCTACCTGTCGCTACCTCTCATTAACCAGCCGCTACCTGACGCTATCCCTTCTTAAATAAGGGCCTAAGTGGTGACCCTTACAGGTAAAACATTTTTACAATGGGGTTTATTCATCAAGCGATAGCGGCAGGTAGTGCCTCGTAGCGTCTGGTGAACGCTGAGCGCTGTACGCAAAACCACATTTATAAAGGCGATTCTGGTGAGCGACTCTAACAGCGTCCGATTCATCATTACAGGTGGCTCAGTGTATAGCGCCGGTGCTCTAGTTTCCAGAACGGAAGGTATTACCTTTTGCTCAGTGTCGCTCTCCCATACATTTCAATGGACCTTTCTTTTCTTCTGTTTAAACAGGGTTTTTTTTGTTTTTTCTCTCAAATCCTTGTGTGACCTCTCCTGGCCTAGAAAAAGTCATTTTTAAAAACTTTTTTGCTTTTTTATATTTTTATGCAGAATTGTCATTACAGGTCTGGCATTAAAGTGTTAATGTCACAGTGTTATAACAATGTCATTCCATGTGTTTTCGCTTTGTTACTGGTGGATACGTGTTCAAAAACAGACTTTAATCACACAGCATCTAGCGCTCTATGCTACAGCGACCAGATTTAGAGCGCCGACGCTGTGTGTGGCAGTTTTTTTTGTTGAATATGGTGTGAGTCGCTGAGAGGGGCATCCAACCAAAAGGTAAGCCAGAGAGCAGACGGGGAGGCCGATTCATTAATAGCACCAGGTAGCGACAAATGTAGCGTTTTTTTCACAGCGCCCGCTAGTATTCGCTGTGCTTGGCCGTTGTTCGGTTGTTGACAGCGACTCAGTCGGTGTGCGGTAATGTTGAATACGAGGTTCGGACGCTGTTTGACAGGTTCCGCGCTGTATGGGAGCGCATGACAGCGAATGGCCATAGCGAACGGCTCCCAGCATATTCGTTAACAAATCATGCTCAAAAAATTCTCGCGCTGTGAAATGCATGTTCAAACCCCAGAGCGCTGGCGGCGATGGGTTAAAAGTAGTTTTTTAACCCCCAAACAACCATATTTTTGAAAAAAAAAAACAAGTTTTTAAAAATATTTTGTAATATGAATACATTAATATCAGACCTGTAATATCAATTCTGCACAAATTTTTTTTTTTTTTTTAGCTTAAAAAAAATATCTAACATTGCAGAAGTGGTCACAGAATTTTTGACATTTAAAAAAAAAAAAAAAAAAAAAAAACATTAATAGCAATTAATTATGAATATTTAAAGATTGTTCCATTGAAATGCATTGGAGAGCGCCAGGTAGCGAGAGGTCATACCTGTCGCTGTTCAAGGTCGGACGCTGGCGCTGTGGGCTGAGGCTGGAATAATGATGAATGAGTCGCTATATGGCGCTATCTCAGTCGCTAAGCAGGATCGGCTTGATAAATGTGTGATTGTGGTGGGGAGCCGGCGTTCTCGTGGCGGGGCCCGTCATTTCCAGCCGCTCACCAGTCGCTACCTGTCGCTATTCCTTCATAAATAAGGGCCTCAGAAACTCACCTACTTCCTTTGTGGACCTCACTGCATCACTTCTTGCCGGCCTTTCTGGCATCTTTATCTGCTAATCTACCAGGGGCGTACATAGCCCTGATAGCAGAGCTCCCACCACAGGCCCCCATCAGTGGCAGCTAACCCCCCACCCTGCAGACACTCACTGTCTGGTCAGCATGCAGCATCGGAGGAGTAGTCGTTGGAGTTGGAGGATAAGCATCAGAGGAGCAGGCTGGAGGAGCGGACCAAGCACAGCGCCATTGGTGGAGCGGGCTGTGTGCATCACTGCCATTGGACAAGAGCGGCATGCATGGTGCCGACGCAGAGGCAGGGCCCGCTCGCTGCGCTGATACAGAAGATGATGCAAAACAAAAAAATGGAGTGGACGTGCACCTAGGCACACCTTCCTCCCATAAAGGAGCACCACAACAACTGTGAATAATACAACACTTTATTGATGCAAAAAAGGGCTAAAAACATATAACACAAGACATGTTAAAACCAACCGTTATGACCATAATTAGACAATTAATGTTGCCCAAAACCGGGCATTCATACCACAGGGTTACATGGCCTACAATTGTTAACACCCTAAATCAATCCTTTTGTGCCGGCACAAAAATTGAATGAAAAACACAAAAAAAAAATCCTAAAGTGCTAAAGTGCAAAAAATCAAATGATCATACTATCTATCAGTGTTTTGGTTAACCACAATATATATACACAATCAAAAAACCTTACAAAGTGCAAGTGCATAGAAACCTCAAATATCACTCTATCTAAAGATTATATTGCACAAAAGAACCATCCCCACCAGGAATTGCTGAATTCATGTAACAAAACCTCAATAAATGTATAAATGCAAGTGCCAGCAGACAGTACAAACACAGATCTCACGGATATAGGGCCACCCAGGGAACATAGAAACAAGGTCAATAACGGTGTCAGCCACCCGCGCACGCAGCTCCCATGCTGCTTCAGGGGCATACATAGCCCTGATAGCAGGGCCCCCACCACAGGCCCCCATCAGTGGCAGCTAACCCCCCACCCTGCAGACACTCACTTGGGTTGATTCAAAGAAACATGTAACAGCTTGGATTTGGCTCACGATCATCCTATTTTTCCCGAACGCTCGTGCGTTCGTATGAACTTGCGAGTGATTCAATAAGCAAATACGTTTCTATCCTAAAATATACGTCCGTTCGTATGGCAGTTCGGGAATCAGACCTATGTCAGTTTCCATCCTGAATTTTCCGTTTCATTTCTCAGGTTGCAACATTGGTTTTGCCCTTTTTCCTTTTTTGTCTGGACGTAAATCCTTCTGATCTTGCGGCTGCGCACTACAAACTTACCTCATTAAAGTGCATTCTAAATATTTGGTCTTTTATTTTTCTTTATTTCATTCATTTTGTAGTAACCAACCATTAATGAATGCATTTGCATAAGTAAATCTTACTTTGTTTAATTTTTAGTTAACTTGCATTTTTTACTTGTGGATTTAATTTTAATATTTATGCTTCAAATGGTACAACTTTAAATTTTTAGTGTGGTTACCCACACCCTCTACATACAGATTGCTCACAAATATTAAAAAACACCCAGCAACTTCTGCATGTTATGAGCCTAGAAACAGGCAAGATGGCGGCTCAGGTATTATCGGGCAGCCTGCAAACAGAAAGGGCCTTGTGACTGTGTTGCTCTGCATTCTTTGATTTCTGACCTTTCCATGCCCCCAGCTCTGCTGTGTCTGTGCAAAATACAGCAGTAACCCACATCCTGCACTTTATCCCGCTCTCCTCTCCTCAGTAAGTGTGATGCATCTGACCAAAGATGTGCTTAAATAATTAAACAAAGCAAAGGTAAACAACTACACCAATAAATGCAATCTAAAAATATTATTCTAGTACCTCAATTTTAAAATAAATAACAAAGGACATAAGTTTCTTTAATTAACGCAAATATATTGCAAAATAAAGGTTTACATGCAAAGGACTAATTAAGGTCCACATTAAAATGCTTTTATAAGGCATACATGAATCAGGTATGCATTGCCATACAATTTATGGCCTCGGCCATGCTGATACATGCAGTTCATTGGAGCACAAGACGCGCAGACTCCTCCACTTAGCCAAAAAACCTGTTCAAGAACAGCAATCCGACTGCTAAAAGGTGTCGGAAGTGGCTTTCTTTTAAAACGCGTTTAGAGGTTTCTCTGAATCACACCTAAACACATCCAATTAACCTAAGTTTTACGTTTTGATCGTAAGTTTTAGGATTTGATCCTAAGTTTTACGTTTTGATCCTAAAATTTAGGAACGAACTTCCGCTGATCGTAAGAGCATATACGCATTCGTACGTAGGCTCGTGCGAGTCGGAAATGGCCAAAAAAACAGGAAAAAATGACTAACACCCACCCAAACTTACGATTCTCGATACGAAATCAATTAACTTTTGCTCTTTGAATCGAGGGGACTGTCTGGTCAGCATGCAGCGTCGGAGGAGTCGTCTTTGGAGTCGGAGGATAAGCATCAGAGGAGCAGGCTGGAGGAGCGGACCAAGCACAGCGCCATTGGTGGAGTGGGCTGCGTGCATCTCTGCCATTGAACAAGAGTGGCCTGCATGGTGCCGACACAGAGGCAGGGCCCGCTCGCTGCGCTGACGCAGAAGATGATGCAGTTTAGAGGTACATACCACAGAGGCGGTGGAGGCAGCGTGCCCCGGGCCCCCTTGTTCCACAGGCCCGAGGACACGTGTCAGCCCCGCCTCTATGGAATGTACACCCCTGTAATCTATCTTAAATTTTTGCAATAACAGGGGACCCTGCAACCACTGCAAAACTGGGGGACTCTGCCAACCACCCAGCAAACACCAGGTGCCGCTTTTAGCCTCATCAATTAAACAGGAGCCCTATCGAACAAGCTCTTGAAGCCCCCTCAATCTTACAGGCTGATTCATTTCTAGCGCCAGATGAGCGTCTGTACAGAGGCTCTAAGAGTGACCACTAGTATCCGCTGTGATTGGCTATCGGCCGCTGTAACAGAGCGCCTCAGTCGCTGCAATGGCCTGGCCGGCATTGATGAATTAGATGTATGTTGGGCGTTCTAACACCAGTACAATGTTGCAGGGAGCGAAAGGTAGCGCCAGCTCAGTGCGACTCCGTGACACCATATTCAACAAAAAAACACACACAAGGCATTGGCGCTCTGGATCTGTTTGCTGTAGCATAGAGCACCAGACGCTGTGTGATTAAAGTCTGTTTCTGAACACATATCCACCAGTAACCAAGCGAAAACACATGGAATTACATTGTTGTAACATCGTGACATTAACACTTAAAAGTGGACCAACACCCAGGATTTTGGCTATCCTGGGCTTTGGTCCACTTCCCCGAGGCACCCCGATCAGGGGTGCCCCGCTATGTGAAAGACCCCAGAACGCCCAGATCAACTGACCTCACCCCGCTCCTACGACGCATGCGCGGCCACTTGTCCAATCAGCGCGCTCGGAGCCGCAGAGCTATGCACGTCTTAGCGGCGTCTAAGCTCAGCGGCTCCGAGCACGCTGGCGGCCGCATCTTGCGCTTTCTCTCTAACAAGGTGCTCGTCCGCGCCGGCCATTCACAGATGGGTGGCACGAGCATGCACCCTGCTAGAGAGAAGAGAGAAGGTTCCGTTGGACCGGGATTCAGGTAAGGTTTGCAGGCATCCTGGGGGGTTTCAAACAGCGGGGCATCCCGATTCTGGATGCCTCGCGGGAGGAAATGGATCGGCCCGGGAATCTTATAGATTCTTGGGCCGATCCTGCTGGGTTTTGGTCCACTTTAATGCCAGACCTGTAATGACAATTCTGCATAAACATATAAAAAAAACAAAAAAGTTTTCAAAAATGACTCTTTCTAGGCCAGGAGAGGTCACACAATTGTTTAAAACAAAAAACCCTGTTTAAACAGAAGAAAAGGATCGTCCATTGAAATGTATGGGAGAGCGACAGGTAACGACAGGTAATACCTGGCGCTCTAGAAGCTAGAGCGCTGGCTCTATACGCTGATCCACCTGTAATGATGAATCGGACGCTACATGACGCTGTTAGAGTCGATCAACAGATTTGCTTTCATTATGTGCTATTGCGTACAGCGCCCTACGGGGCACTACCTGGCGCTATAATTTGATGAATAAACTCCTTACTCACTCCATCTCACTCCACAGGCCAAATGTGGCTGTGTTATCGGCCAGCAACGGTGAGCGGGGTGACGGAAAAAGCGGGGGTTTGCAGAGGCTTGATCGAGGGGGGAACCCAGCAATCGGAATGCCCCCCCCCCAAAAAAAAAAAACATTTTTTATAAAATGTCTGTTGGTCTGGTTTAATATTTTGACCAGCTGACAGTCCCCACCTCATTCTGGTCTGGTTTAATATTTATATTTTGTCCCCACCTCATTCTACCACGACTTTTATGGAGCTGTTTTTGCCCTTTGTATTGTTTTCAATTGCTATACTATCTCTGGCACCAGGTACCCTCCAAAGAAGATGTCCTATGGTGAAACGCTCGCAGAGAGAGGCAGTTATTACCACTGTCAGAAAGTGACGGGATCTCTCACTGTGGGACAATTTTATATGTTTATAATTCTCTCTTACAGAAAAGGAATTCTCTGTGTACTGTAACACATTTTGTAATGTATTATCTCTTTGTATCTGAAAATAAATGTTATGTCTACATTTTATTTTGGGCAGGCTTCTCTTGCAAGCACAGGATGCAGGCATGCCCTTCATAAGGACTTTCCCATCAGGAGGCATCTAATAGTCTCAACAGCTCTACTGTTCTTTATCTGGAACGTCCTAATCAACAAAAAATCCCATACTTCAAGGTTACAACAGGAGGTCTGTAAAAATCACATGTACAGTGGTCTGACAAACCTTAAGTCTTGCTAGACACAGAAACCTCTTTCAATAACTCCATTACTGAATAAATACAATCTCTCACCTACGTGAAACATCAGTTATTGTCTCTCAAGACTTTACTCATGCTATTTTCTTCTAAAAGTGATGGTTGCTTTGGCCTTGGATGTTCCAAGTCGTCATTGTGGTTTAAGTGAGTCTTGAGTAATGAGCATTATTTATACGTGGTACAATAGAAAAGACCTTAGTATAGAGCACCTGGAATTTAGTCTGGCTAGAAACTACACAATAGATGCAAGGATCCTCCAAATTTCCAGGGCCGGAGATTTCATTCTGCTTTCATGAAGATCACTGAACACCAATATTTTTTCTCCAGTGCTTGGCATTGTTAGAGTCGCTCACCAGAATCGTGTTCATAAATGTGGTATTGCATACAGCGCCCAGCGTTCACAAGACGCTGCCTGCCGCTATGAGGCTCTACCTGGCGCTATCCCTTGAAGAATAAACCCCTTAGTTGCTTCACCAATTAACTGACCCGGGGAGGCCGATTCATTAATAGCGGCAGGTAGCAACAGTTGAGCGACTGTAGCGGCATTTTCAGAGCACCCGCTAGTAGTCGCTGTGCTTGCCCGTTGTTCGGTAGTTGATAGCGACTCAGTCGGTTTGCCGTAATGTTGAATATTGGGTGAGGAGTCGCTATTTGACAGGTTCCGCGCTGTATGGGAGCGCATGATAGCGACTGGCCCTTCATTAAAAAATCACGCTCAAAAAATTATCGCGCTGTGAAATGCATGTTTAAACCCCAGAGCGCTGGCGGCGATGGGTTAAAAGTCGTTTTTTAACCTCCAAACATCCATATTTTTGGAAACCAAAAAAAACAAGTTTTTTAAATAATTTAGTAATATGAATACATTAAAGTGGACCAACACCCAGGGGTGATCGGCCCAGAAATCTAGATCTCGGGATCGGGATGTCCCGCGGGGTGAAACCCTCCAGAAACCCCAAAAAGATCTTACCTGATCCGCCGCCGCTTCCGCCGCCGCCGCCTCCCGCGCGCCCGCGCCGGCCCTCTGTGAATGGCCGGCGGGGGCGCGCGCGCGCCGAGAGTGACGCGCGGGAGGCGGCGGCGGAAGCGGCTTGGACGTTCGTGTCCCCCGCCTGGACGTTGGCGGGGATTGGCTGCGGCGTTCACGTGGGAGCGGGGAGAGGTGAGTTTTTGGGGGTTTCTGGGGGGTTTCACACAGCGGAAGTGGACCAAAACCCAGGATAGTCAAAATCCTGGGTGTTGGTCCACTTTAATATCAGACCTGTAATATCAATTCTGTACAATTTTTTATTTTTTTTCCCTTAAAAAAATGATCTAAAATGGCAGAATTTTTCACAAAAAAAAATTAATTACAATTAATTATTAATATTTAAAGATTTTTCCATTGAAATGCATTGGAGCGCGCCAGGTAGCGAGAGGTTATACCTGTCGCTGTTCAAGGTCGGACGCTGGCGCTGTGGGCTGAGGCTGGAATAATGATGAATGAGTGGCTATATGGCGCTATCTCAGTCGCTAAGCAGGATTGGCTTGATAAATGTGTGAGTGTGGTGGGGAGCCGGCGTTCTTGTGGCGGGGCCCGTCATTACCGGCCGCTCACCAGTCGCTACCTGTCGCTATTCCTTCATAAATAAGGGCCAAAGAATGACCCTCTCTGGATGAACCTTTGCAGCTCAGTGAAGGTTACTTTGACTGGTCCGGTTCTCTTGACTGAAATTCATTAGGTCATGGTTAGTCTTCTTTTTTAAAGCAAGGCAACATACCTCTAACATATATTATTATATATTTATTCATATTCCTTTATGGTGTATAGCTGAATAAATGGTTTGATATCTCCCATAACACCAATGTTTTTCCATTAACAGAACATTTCTACGTTTTAGAAGATATTGCTAATAAAAAGAAAGCACAGTCCTTCAGTTTCCTTGCAGCAGATTCTGTTACACCATAACATTGGTATAATGATGTGCTTTTTGTATTTTGTTCCAGCAAGCTTCATTAGGAAGCCGCAGCAAAGTCATTCATTAATGGTTTACTTTATCAAAGACTCCGTTGGACATAATAAAGGCGTTTGCTAAAACCACTGTTCCTCACTCCACAATTTGGGTTGTAGTCATTTCACTCGGTGACCAAAAACATCTGCAGTTCTATGGTCTGCACTTGTCTTGATGAGTAATAGATCCAAAAGGCAGTGAATGGCTTCAATACAGCTATACAGCTAAATAAATGTAAAACTGAAACCGGAGCAACAGCCTGGCACAGATGGAATAGAAAGGTAGCGGCCATGTTGATGCTTCCTCTCCCAGCATCTCAGCCATGCTGCTGTCTGGATTCAACTGATATAACTGACAATGTACAGTAACAGGAAGCCCAGCAGCACTTCCTGTTTGCAGGTGTCCTGCATATGCATGACCAGCCATTTTGTTTCTAAAATTTACTACAGCAGGAGTTAGAAATAGGTAAATGACTTTTTATGTGCAGCAATCTAAATTGCCCCGAGGAGGGATGTAAATGAGCGCTGTTTATTGTATTGGTCTGGTTTAAGTCATTTTTTGACTGCTGACCCACTTGAAAGCTATAAGACTATGTCTAACGCCCTTCAGAATGAGGAGGTCCTTCCACCTTGAAGATTACATAGAAGGCAGGATTGCCCCGGTTGACGACACAATCTCTCTCTAGGGTAGGCGAAAGGCTTCTAGCATGAGCGATACCAACAAGGCTGTAAATCATTGAGTGACCTGGTCATAATTGGTTAAAGTGGACCAAAACCCAGGATTTTGACCAGCTGCGTGAAAACCCTTAGATCACCCAAGGTAACTCACCTCTTCCTGGTCCTACGGTGCATGTGCGGTCGCTCGTCCAATCAGAGCGCTGGGAGCCGCTGATGTCACAACGTCCAAGGCTTCGTCTAAGCCAGCAGCTCTGAGCATGCTGGCAGCTGCATGCTCCCGCTTCCCTCTAACAGGGAGTGTGCCCGTGCCGGCCATGGTGCATGCGCCGTTGGACCGGGAAGCAGGGTAAGGGTATTGGGCACCTCTGGGGGTTGTACACAGTGGGGCATCCCGACTTTGGATGCCCCGGGGGGAGTCGATTGTGGTGGATTTTGGTCCACTTTAAGCAGAATTGCCAAACAGGCCCCCTGGCTGGGGCTGTCAGAGCTAGGGAGGGCCGGATTATGAGGGAGGCGCAAGGGCACGAGCCCCGGGGCCTCCACCACTTGCCCTGCAAAGGGGGCCTCCACCAACCTTTGGGTTATGGTCTGATCCAGGAGGCTTTTCAGTCTTTGGTCTGATGGACCGCGGGGCCAGCAACAAAGCTATCGGCAGTGGGGGCCCCCCGCTCCTGGGCAAGTCTTTTTTATTTTTGAAAACCTGTAGCCAATGCCACCACAGGGCAGGATGGAGAGTCTAGAGCAGCAAAGCCGCCGTCAGCAACGATACAGTGATGCGTGCAGAGCTGTCACTGCACATAAGCCACCGAGCACAGCCGCTGGCAGCTCAATGCAGGGAACTGCTGGACCAGCCGGGTGACTACACTGCCCCCCACCCAGAATGGCAAAGCAGGAGTTCCCGAGCAGCACGCACCCGTACAAGGGGGGCACAAGGGACTCGATCTGATGTTCCAGTAAGTAGGCGGGTGCCAGACAACCACCAATCAGTTACTTGGCTGGCCTATTATTTTAAAGAAAAAATACTGTATCTGGGGCCTCCACCAGATTTTGTGCCCAGGGGCCTCCACCATACTTAATCCGGCCCTGGAGCTAGAGACGCTGATGGATGGGCCAGGGAAAGTAAAAGCAGATGGATTGGGTGGCCAGCGGAATCTGCCAGAGGTTCCTTGTGCTAGACTAGCTGCCTCCCCCATCTTGGTGGTTCTGACTGCAGTAGGTGGTGGCTGGGTGCAGTGGTACCGTGCTCTAGTCTCACCTGCTCAGCAGTCAAAGCACAGGGCAATGAAGGAATTGATTGTGGCAGCATAAGTACAACGGGAAGGGGGATAGAAGGTTGAACAGTACAGAACAATCCTGAAAAGCAAATACGGAAACGCAGGAGGGGTATAAATGTGGGAAAATATATTTCTTTCCCCAACAAGCCATTCCAAGGCACCACTTGGCGGAGTGCTAGTGTAAGGAAATGGAAAGAGTAGGGCTATTAGAGATACACAGGGGTTAAAGTGATTCAGCAGCCAAACAAAAAAACAAGGAAAACAAAGGGGTTAAAGTGATTCAGCAGCCAATCAAAAAAAAAAACCAAAAGGGTACTTATGCCCCCTCCTTTCCAGCTGATTGGTGTTAGTCCAGTGATCAGCAAGCCTGAACATGGGGTCTGGATTGATGGTGTGTAGAGCTTGCGACCTCACCTTTCCTCTGTCCAACAACGCATGTGTGTCCTCTTGTCCCATCAGCGTGATCGAATCCGCCCAACTTTAAAAGGGTATTTGTTGGTCATATGGATAACTACTCTATATAACGATTGTACTGTCATCTTTTGGGTCACCATGCTTAGTACATACTACTTGTGTTGCATTTTATCTCCTTATACTTTAGATTGTACAATTGCAAGGTCCGGGTCCTCCTAATATCTGTCTGCATCAATGTGTATTTGCTGCATTTAGGTCACATCTAATACCCCGCCTATTATTAGCATGTTACTTATCTTATGGCCCTTTAGATTCTTTTCTGTACAGTGCCATGAAAGATGTTGGCGCTTTAAAAATAAAAAAAAATATGAATCTGAAATAAACCAGGAAAAACAAATGGAAATGCCGTGCCGAGTTGTACTACAGTCACTAAAATGTAAATGAATCAAATTCTACTCTCATATCTTTATCCCAATCCCCCTCCGGAAAATAATAATACAGTAGTAGTACAAAAATAAATTGCAGCATTTTACTACATCATCCTCTTGGCCAATCTCATATTTTTGGGATATAATGATAGGCAGATTGCCGCTTGCATGATACATGTGACGCGTGTGGCTGGTGATCCAGATGGCGGTGTATTCAGCTGACACAGGCAATATGGCAAGTTTCAGAATTTCATCATGGTTCATTTTCTCTCTTGCCGGAGAATACACAGAGGCAGATGCGTAAGAAAATTTATATTCAATTTCCTTTAAGTTAGCCGAGCTGCTTAAATCATCCGTATGAGCCGCAGGGTTCATAGTGCAAGCAGCTCAATTTCATGCCTGATCATTTAATAACTGATGGATTTGCAGAGCAATATTATTAGGAAGCAGTGTTGCTACTTTTATAATTGAAGTGGACGAATCAATTAACCATCAGAAGCTGTCATGTTGGGTCGTATGTATTAAAAGTTGAAACAAGGAAACTTGGTAGTACTGCCTATGTCAACCGGATATGGAAATTAAAACCTCTTGCAAGCCTCACCGGACTGCTGCCGCCCCCCCCCCCCTCCAGTTTCAGCTTTGAACAGTTTGTACTCACCTCACCGGGGCATCCATCTTCTGGGTTCCTCGGATTGCAGGCAACCTCACGAAGGGCAACGCCATCTTGTATCCCATCAGGCACTGCGTGCGCCCCGTGATCTCATGGCTGTGCTGTGCCCATGGGATACAATGGAGGCCTACCAAAAAGCTGCAAGGCTTCACAGAGTGGCGCTGCTGAACTTTGAAGAGCAAGCTAGATAGCTCAGTTGGTAAAGTGATGGACACTGAATCATAGAGTCTAGGGTTGTAATCCCTGCTTGGCCAGTTGTGGATATTCACATCCCTTTGATAGATTAGTTGGTAAAGCGGAGCACTGTAGAAGCTAGTACAGCAATCTTTAGGTTGCTAGTTTGATTCCGGCTCAGGAGAACTTTGTAGAGGACACCTAAAGCGATGCAGTCAAATAGTGAGGGCTAAGCCGGAGCCGCCCATATTGTTTTTAAGTCTGATGTTCCTCTTTAAAGATTCCAGGGCCGGATACTGACCCTTCCCCTGGGCATCTCAGATTGGGATGCCCCGCTGTTTGAAACCCCCCAGTTCAGCTTTAACAGCTTAACTTTTCCTGGTTCAATGGCGCATCCCCGCCCTCTAGTCTAGTCGTTTGCTGTGCCTATGCAATTTGGCAAATGGCACTGTTATTTTGCAATTGGGAGTGAGAGCAGCAGCATCTCTGCATCTCTGGGCTGTACGTGCACCCCTGGCCCAGCCATTCAGATAGGCTGTGGCATGTGTGCCGTTGGGGTGCGGCTGCTTGCGCTCCCCATTGCAGACAATATTTTCCCAATGACATAGACATGGCAAATGGCTCTGATTGGACGAGAGCCTGTGCATGTGCCGTTGAACCGGAAAAGGTGAGTTTTTCTCCAGCTCCCTCTTTTTTTTTACACTTTCCTTGTTCACTCTATCTTTTTCACATTCCCTCCATTCTTCTCTTTTTCACATCCTATCCTTCTTTTCCCGTATGTTATCCCTTTTTCTTGCTTTTCCACAAATCCGCAGCTTCCTTTTTACACTTCTTCTGTGTCTCTCCTTTTTCTATGTTCCCTCTATATTTCTATCTTTTCCATTTTCTTCTTCCTGCCTTTTCCCCATTTCCTCCATCTTCATCCTTTGTTCCACATTCCCTCCTTCATTTTCTTTTTTTCCCACATATCCTACTTCTCTCTTCATTTCCCTCTCTTTATTAACTCTCCTTCACTTTCCTCCTATCCCTCTTTTCATACTTCCCCTCCACCTGTCTCTATTGTAAGTACATTATACTGTGCCATGGAAGATAATGGCGCTTTATAAATAAACAATATTAATATATATATTGTGTGTGTGTTTAGAATGCCGCATGTTGAATTCTTGCACAGGGCACTTCTTAACCTAAGGCCGGGCCGGTCTATAGGTGCTGTACATGCCGATTTGCACGGTGTTTTATCGTATGGCTTAACAGAGCAGATATCACCATATTGCACAAAAACTAGGTCAGACTCGGAGTCACACAAGAAATATATTCCCCCACCAAGGCTGGGGATGTTTTTCTAGAAGCCAAATAAAGAAACCTTAATGAGTGCTACACCAGGGTCTATTTTTAAGGCTTATGATAGTGTGTCATGTGGCCTACGCTGTGCTAAGGAATATCCTTTAGGGAGGAGGTTTAATGAGGGTTATGGAGAGAGAATCTTAAAATATTGATTGCAGGTAAAGACGGAAAGATGGCTTATGAAAGCACTGGGGCAACCATAAGCGATCAGAGTTAGAGGTAAAATGAAGAGCTCATAATAACTTTTTTATTGACTACATGTTCCCACCCACATTGAGGCTTTCCCCATTACGCAAAATGAGGACCTCTACAGACCAGGTAGGGTACAGCATGGCTGAGCTTGTCTTTTGCAACACTATTGAGAAATAGTAATTAGCAGCCAGGTCTATGCAACAAGTTAGAGCGGCACTCAAAGGAAAGAGGCGACAGAGAGGAGGAGGCAGGAGAGGGGACACTAGAGCTGCAAGTTCATGGAGCTCAGGACACATCTCACAAAGAAAGAAAAGGAGCTGATGCCATAGTTCAGAAAGTGAGGGTGAAAACAGATCTCTCTGCAAGTCCAACTGGGAAATGGATCTGGACACAAAGTTTATGGACATAAAATGGACCAAAATCTTGGAACTGACACACAAATCCTCCATAAATAGCTTCATACAAGAAATGAATACAGAACCCCGGCTCTTGTACATACATAAACCCCATCCTCCCGAATGTCCTCTGGTAATATAAAAAAGAGTGTGGTACTTTAACCCACATCTGGTGGTTCTGCCAGATTATTCAGGGATACTTGGCCCAAGCTGATCAAACAAATTACATGTATGAAATACCCCTGGGATCCTATCACCTACTTACTGAAATTCCCAAGATCTTTGATATTTACCTGAGTATTCATCTTATCTGTGTGGCAAAAATAATTATTCAGAGATCATGGCGTTCAGAAACTACCCATTCTGTAAGGAAATGGCTGCAGCAAGTCAACATAATAGAGGAAATGGAAGAAATTCTCCACTTCAAGCAGGGCAGGATCCCCATATTTACCAAAAGATGTCTCCCGTAGATCCTGTCTAACACAAACCAAGACATAATGGGCTAGGCCCTCAACCTATAGGATAAGGCTTGGGTAAGACACAAGATCACTCTCACTTTTGCACTTCTTGTCCCCCACTACTCTCTCATCCCCTTTATTTTCAAGCTATACCCTTCTCCCTCTACCTTTCCCCTGCCCTTTCCCATTCCCACTCCCAACCCCTACACTTTCCCTTCCCCAACCCCCTTACCCTTGCCCCTTCCCCTTTCCCATCCCCACTCCCTCCCCTTTCCCTTCCCCACCCCCTCCCCTTTCCCTTCCCCTCCCTCTCCCCTTTCTCTTCCCCCTTTCCCTTTCCCATCCCCAACCCTTCCCCTTTCTCTTCCCCACTCCCTCCCCTTTCCTTTGCCTGGGGACTGGGGGGTAGCCCTGGAGGAGCCCTGCGATCCAACTCACAAATTACAGGGTCACAACACCAAAATGATCTACTCTCTGAGTAGATACCAAGTGGATAGTTAGATAAGAATGTAATATTGAGATGTACACGTGTGTAAGCATTGGTTATTTTCATGTTTAAGCATTACCTTGACAACCTCATAAGTGAGTTGCTTCCTGTCTGTATTGTTCAACCGTTCAATGGCTGTTATAATATGCTGAACTATATTGAACTGGGTGTCCCTGCTGCTGAACCTTTTGTGGTCAGTCATCCTCATTTTTTTTATCCAAAATTTTATTGAGAGTGAACCACATGTTACAAAAATACTCAAAATCAAATGAATGATCGCATTTGGTGATCATTTACTGATTATTTTTGTACCCTGTGGTCCACTCTCAATAAGAGTTTGGAAAGAAAGAAAGTGAGGGTGACTGGCCACAAGAAGTTCAGCATCAGGAGCACCTAGAAAGCAACCAGAAAGTCATGCAAAATATCCATCTATAGTCCTGCAGGAGTCATATCCTCATGTGCACCACTTTGACAGAGCTCTGCTCTGTCTGAGCAAAGCACAGCCATAATCCGCCCCTCTGGACTTTTGTCCCCTCTCCTCTCTGCAGTATGTGATGCTTTTGAGGCAAGATGGAGGCGCCCATATCCTAGAGTCCTGAACAGAGTTGAAGCCCAGTGGTGGAAAGAATAAAAAGTAAATGACTAAAGACTAAAATGTAAAATATATTAATTTTAGATGCTGGGGAATAGTTTTTTTAAAGATGGACCAAAACCCCTCTATTTCACCAATATCCCCTGCTTTCAGTACCTATTGGATGGTTTCCCCCCCCTTCTCTCCTCTCTCCCTCCCTCTCCCAGCAACATATCCCCCAAAATCCCAGATTGGGTTTGAGTGACAGGACGAGCGATTGTCATGTCCCAGCACCCGGGATTTGAACATGGCGTTGTTCAAATCTTGCGGCCATGGGTCCTTTTTTATAATATATAAATAGACTGCCCCAGCGGCTATTTATGCCATAGCATAGAATGCCATTAAGTCTGGTAGGCAAAAATAGCAATTTATTTTTCTATTCCTGGGGGTGGAGGACTGTCGTCGGGAAGAGTGGCTAATTTGGATTCGCATCACTGGTGGGTTTGGGTCATTTTTAATGTATATAAAAACAAGCTAAGAAAGCCGTGTCCCTTTGTTCATATCAATTCCAGATTTTCGTGTTTGACTGGGGTGTAGCGGATCTTGCAGACAGCTCCATGCATGTGAGTAGCTAAACTAATAGAGCTTACAATAAACATATTTGTAAATGCGTCTGGTAGGCTCAGTTGTGGCTTTGGCGACGTGGCACCCTATTGTACTTCTATGTATACAATACATACATCTTCACATCTCTACCCTGACAGAACTTATGCAACCACCTCTTAATGTCAACACAGCTTGAGCAGAGTAAACTCGCTTGTATATACAGAGGCCTGGCGTACATTGTAAACACATTAGCAGGCCTTGGGGGCTCTTGTCACACATGTAGTAATGAGGTTTTCAGATTGTGCTATGCACCTCCAGCTCCAGCAAAGACTTATTTTTGGGTTTCTAACGTTTCTTAAATGATTCGACTGAACTAATGTTCGTAATTATGATCCCATCTCCGCAGGAACTTTCCGGGCTTGGCATTAAAATGTCAATCGTTCTATTAGTAAGCAAGGGGGCATCCTTGTTAGTCTGTACAGCATTTTAAACTTTGAGGATTCAAAGATCTCCATGGGTGGCTTAGGAAGTCTACTATTTCCACTACGGCTCCAAAATGAGCTATATGGGGTAAAACCATACCCAGGTGAAGTAACCACCCTTGATGCTAAGGAATAGGCTTGGACTGTTGAAGTAAGAGATTCCTGGACTGTAATAATCTAGGACTGTTAGTGTAAGAGGTGCCTGGGATAAAATGGGACTCTTGATTTAGGAGGTTCCTTGACTTGCATAAGCTGGGAATATAGAATCAAAAGGTTTCTGGGCTGGGATCTCCTTGGCTGACTCAGGTTCCACTCTAGGTATGGCGATGGGCCAAGTATAAACCAGTTTCTGAGCTGGTTTCGGTTCTGTGCCTGGCTTGGTGCTGGGACAGATAGCAGCCCAGTTATTGCCAGGTTTGTGTTGGTGCCTGCTGTCCGAGGCTATGGTGTTTAAAGATAGAGAGAGCTCTCTGCATGGGGTTATCTGTGAGCTAGACCTTGTGGCTGAAGATCAGGTTAGAAGTTTGAAATGCACAAGGATGTGAACACAGTTTGAGCTGAGTAAACTCGCTTGTATATACAGAGGCCTGGCGTACATTGTAAACACATTAGCAGGCCTTGGGGGCTCTTGTCACATATGTAGTAATGAGGTTTGCAGATTGTGCTATGCACCTCCAGCTCCAGCAAAGACTTCTTTTCGGGTTTCTAACGTTTCTAAATTGATTCGGCTGAACTAATGTTCGAAATTATCGCAGGAACTTTCCGGGCTTGCCAATAAAATGTCAATTGTTCTATTACTAAGCAAGGGGGCATCCTTGTTAGTCTGTATGTGGTGACCTGGGGTTGTTAGGTGTTACTAGCCCTTTAAGGTGTCACGCGGTGGCATTTCACTCTGGCCGAGGGATGTAATGGGCCCAATCCCAGGTGGCATCCACATAAGTGTGTGTCCCGATTACCCGCCCCCACGTAGGTACCTGTAGCAATGAGTACTCCAGACGCCCAGTCTCGGGGGTAACCGTTGCTCTTTATTGGCAGGACACAGGAAATCCAGATGACAGTGGTGGTAAATGGTGTAGCTGGTGGTGAGTGGTCTTCTGAAGCAGATGGATGGAGTTTTTCAGAGGCCTCGAATGACAGGGTTGTAATGAATATACTTGCTTGACTTGAATGTCTGCACCCAGTGCCTGGAGTCCCTATCAGACAGGGTACGTGCTTGTAGAGGATACGTAGAAAACTTTTGCGCTGCTGGCGGGATGACCCTCAATTTCCAAGGCAGCTTGCTATGGGCTATTTTATATATCAGTATTGTCCCACAGACTGTAGTGAGAAGGCACGTATATAATCCCTGCTGACCTGGGTGAACAGGTGATAAACAGGCTGGAAGATATGCTGCATACCTTGTTTAGGGTTTTCCAATAAAGGATAAGGCCTGTGACTGACTGACTGGACAGATCCCGAAGTGTGTCTTCTCCCTTCACACACCGAAGTGTGTCTGCCCCCTTTCCAGAACAATCCAGGGGGCTTGAGTGGCTCTAGGAGGTCACCTGATTCATTAGACTCACTCCCACAGCTTAACCATGTGAATGCTGATGACATGTACAGTCATACACAGGGAAAAATGTTAACATTAGTATGAATGAAACAAGTAATTAGCTTTCTGACCACAAGATGGTGCTATGCTAGACAATATGCATACACATGGAAATAAAATGGAGAATGTGATAATACCACATTAGGCTTATGGCCTATATCTGCACATGTGCTCAGGGAATACACAAAAACACAAATATGAAAGATCATGGGTTTACGGCATGTAAGTGACCAAACATATAATGACAGACTTCCAGATACTGACTGGATTAGTCCAGGTCACTACAAACACCCTCACTAAAAATAAGCCGTCCTCGGCGTCTATATGAGGAGGAAACTTAGAAATGCACATGTATATGTGGGGTAGCACCTGTAATATAATGACAATGAAAAAGCGAACTGACATGGAGAATATACCATAAAAAGCAATGCAATAACACCTGAAAATAACAATGAAAGTGTGTAAAACAATATGAACAGTAGATATTGTGCAATTTTGTAGAGTCTCTTTCAGCAATAAGGCATTGTCCATGGAAAGGCTCCGGGAAAAGGCACTTTTGAGTAAAGGCACAGTCCTTAGTAGTCCATAGGCTGTATAAATAAGCAAGTAAACCAGGAACAGTGTGCATGGTAGTTACCAGGTACTAGAGGCTTAAACTGTTGCAAACTGGCTAACTAGCTAACTAAATAAAGTCAGACATATATGTATACAGGCAAAGCAGTATATACACATGGAATGGATATAGTTCTTTAATCTCTGTAACGGGCAGGTGGAGTTCCTTTGGTGCTTCGCTCTGAACGCCTCAGCACTTGAGTTTCTTCAGAATCTGGAACTTGGTAATGAGGTAGTTCTTCTGATGCTGGTACAGGAACTGGAGTAGCAATTGAAGCAGGAACTCGAGCTGGAACTTGAACCGGAACTGGTACCCATTGGTAACAGCCTGGAATTATGAATGGAGAATTCTGAATTGATTCTTCCACAGAGGACTGTCTGGGTGGTGTCTCAATTACAGGAGTTGGTGTGTAGACTGGCATGACTGGTTGTGAAGGAAAAGACATAGCCATAAGGTCTTCCTTAGTACAAAGTTTCATGCGATTCCTGTGAACTGTTTGAGGAGCCATTCCCGGCTTCTTGACCTCATAGACATCTGAATCAGGGTATGGGATACTTGTAACAGTGTAGGGTTCCTGTTCCCAGAGTGAATCGAGTTTGTCAGAGCGGTGGTATTTACGTAACCATACTTTATCTCCCACATGCAGTGGTGTGGCATTTGCTCTCTGGTTATAACACTCTTCTTGCCTACGATGAGCTTCGTTCATTCTGTGATCAACTATCTCTTTCGCCTCCTGGATGCGCCGTTGATGTTCAGAGACCCAATCGGTCTTTGGCAAGGGATTAATTACATCAGGAACTTGAATTCCTAAAGTACGATCCTTAGGGAGTTGACCTTGGCGACCAAACATAAGATAGTATGGGGAGTAGCCTGTCGAACAATGAGTGGTGTTGTTGTAAATCTCCACTAGTTCATCCAGTAGTTGTGGCCATTCTGCCTGTTTGGTTACTGATGCCGTTCTCAGCATGTTAATAAACACTTGATTCACCCTCTCACAAAGTCCATTCCCTTGTGGGTGATAAGCTGTTGTACGTAGCTTCTTACACTCATGGAATTGGCAGAGCTCTTGGAAGAGCTGTGACTCAAAGGCAGGTCCACGATCTGTTAGGACTGCTTCAGGACAACCATAATGTCTCATGTACTCACGGTAAAAGATGGCAGCCGTAGTACGAGCGGTAATATCCTTCACTGGAACGACTACGACCCACTTAGAGTAGTGATCCACCATAGTGAGGGCATAGGTATATCCTGAACGAGTAGGTGCCAGCTTTACATGGTCTAGAGCAACTAGCTCATTTGGTCGGTGAGAGTTGATTGGATGCAATGGCGCTCTAGCCTCTTTCTTTCCGGCTTTTGTCAAGTTGCAAGCTGGGCATTCGTTGCACCAATTTTCAATATCTGCTCGCATTCCGATCCAGTAAAAGCGCTGGCGTATGGTAGCTTCGGTT
The DNA here is from genome assembly GCA_027917425.1 of Gastrophryne carolinensis. Taxonomy (NCBI): domain Eukaryota; kingdom Metazoa; phylum Chordata; class Amphibia; order Anura; family Microhylidae; genus Gastrophryne; species Gastrophryne carolinensis. Next base: position 47,567,701 of record CM051234.1, on the reverse strand, counting down.
TTATGTACGCCAAAATGTCCTGATTGGTCATGGTAAGCGTCAAGCACAATTTTTGCATCTCTTCTGGGGATGAGGATTTGGTGTATTCTCTCTCCTGAAGCAGGATCCAAGGTATTACGTATGATGAGGCCTTTTTGTATGAAGAGCCTTTTCCGCTGTCTCCATAGGCGTTTGAGTTCAGTATCTGGATACTGTCTTCTGAGTCTGACAGGTGTTCTTCCAGAAGTTAGGAAATCATAGATCTCACCTAAAACTCGAGATTCATTCTGGAGAGTTTGCCATCTAGATGGATCTTGAATTGGGTCAAATTGCTGTTGGGGACCTTTATCAGTCTGGGTAGCAGCAATGACATTCTGCGTAGCAAACCTTTGATAGAAGGGCGGCATCTCAACATCTTCCCACATGTCTTCTTCCTCAGGAGGTTCTTCCCCTATGGGCAAACGGGATAATACATCTGCATTGATGTTGGTTTTGCCGCTGCGGTACTTGATGTCAAAGCAGTAATTTGCCAATCTGGAAGCCCACCTCTGTTCAAGTGCACCTAGCCGTGCAGTATTAAGGTGAGCGAGAGGATTGTTGTCCGTATATACGGTGAATGGCGTGGCTGCAAGGTAATCCTTGAACTTCTCGGTAACGGCCCACACAAGAGCTAGTAGCTCTAACTTGAAGGAACTGTAATTGCTATCGTTCTTCTCGGCACCTCTCAAACTTCGGCTGGCATAGGCAACGACTCTCTCTTTGTTGTTTTGGACTTGTGACAATACAGCTCCTAAGCCTTGATAGCTGGCATCCGTGTAAAGACGGAAAGGATGACTGTAGTCAGGATACGCTAGAATTGGAGGAGAAGTCAACAGGTCTTTCAATTTCTGGAATGCAGTCTCTTGTCTCTCAGACCAATCAATGGGAAATCTTCTGTTATAGTTTTCTCTAGGACAACCACGTAGAAGTTCTGTCAGTGGTTCTGCTACCTTGGCAAAGTTAGGTATAAAACGGCGGTAGTAGCCCGCAAATCCTAGGAAACTTCTGACTTCCTTCACAGTTCTTGGGGTGTCCCAATTTTTAACGGCAGAAATCTTTTCTGGATCAGGCTGGATTCCTTCCGCACTGACGACATGACCCAAGTAACTGACCTTTGGCTTCAGAAGGTAACATTTTGATGGCTTGATCTTCAGACCATGCTCAATGAGCACTTGGAATACTTCTGCAAGATGGTTTAAGTGATCTTCATATGTACGAGAGTACACAATGACATCATCAAGATACAACAGGACGCTCTGGAAATTAATGTGGCCAAGACATCTTTCCATTAGTCTCTGGAATGTTGCGGGGGCGTTGCACAACCCGAACGGCATGCCATTGAACTCGTAGAGTCCCATTGGAGTAGTGAAAGCTGTCTTCTCTCTATCCTCAGGAGCCATGGGTACTTGCCAGTAACCGCTGGTTAGGTCGAGAGTGGAGAAGTATGCAGCTGAGCCAAGAGCAGTGATGGATTCTTCAATCCTTGGAAGAGGATAGGCATCTTTGTGGGTGACATTGTTCAGTTTTCTGTAGTCAACGCAGAATCTGATGTTACCATCCTTCTTCTTCACTAAGACGATGGGTGCAGCCCAAGGACTTTGGCTTTCTTGAATGACTTTGGTGTCTTTCATCTCCTTAATCAGCTTCTTTACTTGCTGGTAGTTCGCAGGGGGTATGGGACGGTGTCTTTCCTTGATAGGAGGATGATCACCTGTGTTGATCTTGTGTTGGATCAAATTAGTCTTCCCAAAGTCTAGAGCGTGCTTGCTGAAAGCTGCACTGTGTCGCTTAGCAACTTTAATGACACCATTGATATCTTCAATTGGAGTGTTGGCATCTCCGACATTGAGTTCATTCCACCAGAAGGTAGTTGGTTTGTGGTTGCCTTTGGGAGTGGCTTTAACAGACTTTTGGTAAGCAAGCGTTTCTTCATCCAGGATGTCCTCTGGGTCCAGGTGATACAATTGGGCAACTGAATTGAATTTGTACAAGTCTACAGGTGCATCACTCAGGTTGACTAGTCGTACTGGTACTCTACCGTTTGAGACGGTGACAATACTTCTGGCAGCTTTTACCAGTGGCTGTCCTTCAATCTGGATGGGGTCAAGAAGAGCTTCATAATCTGAATTATCTATACCTGGACGAGCTCGACACCAGACTAGGGTTTCGCTGTTTGGACTTAAGGTAACTGGTCTTACATCCTGGATACGGACTCGGCAAATTTCACCTTTATAGTTTGAGAACTTCTGCTGGGCACAGAGCACTTTAATGGTCCGCTGAACAGCTTGTCTGTAATGGGAAGAAGCAGAAGGGAGAGAGACATGCAAGGCAGCTAGCAATTCAGTAAATACGTGACGGATAACATTCATGCCTAGCACTACTGCTATTGTACCTCCCTGAGCCTCAGTAACAACTACACCTTGACCTGGTAACTGACGATCACCAATACGGATGGTGGGTTCCCAGTAGCCTAGCTGGGAAATAGGTTGACCATTACTTGCTATTAAATGTAACTTGGCTTTACCCACAGGGCTTAGTATGTCAGTGTCCCAATACTTTTCAAAGGCTTGTCGCTCAATGGTGGTAACTTGTGAGCCAGTGTCCACTAAGGCTTCTAATGGTACACCATCGATACAAATAGTTATGTACGGGCATTTTGAGATGAACTTGGAAATCCATTGCGATTGTCCCTCTGGGCCCTTGGATTCACTACCCGAGGGGCGGCCCGTGGCCTCGGGAGTGGCCCGTTTAACTGGTAGCATTGGTATTTGTAATGCCCAGGACGTTCACAGTAAGTACAATAAGGAGGTTCATGTCGTGGAGACCTTTCAGGAGGGGGCCTATCAGGTCTTGGGCGGTTAGAACCAGGTTCTGGAGACAATGTCCTGGAAGAAGATGACTCACGGGATGAGGGCTGACCCTTTAACTCTTTTAAAGCTCGACACAGAGAGTCAACAACCTGGGCAAGTACCTCAGTAGTAGTAGGTGTAGTAACAGGGGTAGGCTGGACAGTCTGAGTGGCCTGCATAGGCAAAACAGGAGGTAGTGGGGATGCAATATAAGCTCCACCAGCCAGGTCTGGAGGATAAGTGGCAGAAGTATAACAGGGTGAGTCAGTTCCCACTACACGCAGGGCCAAAGTCTTAAAGTCTAGAAAGGTCATATTTGGGTTCTGGGCTGCTAGCATGCGGAGTTGGCTCTGCACTATCCTGGAATCAACACCTTCTATAAATCTATCAGTAATCATGCTCTCGGCAGCAACAGGGTCGAGGGTGTCTACTTGGCACAAAGATCTGTATGCAGACTGCAGAGCTAGGGCATATTCTCTCAGGTTTTCCCCAGGTCTCTGACGTCTGTCATAAAATTTAAGACGAACCTCAGTTGGTGATTGGACTTCAAATTCTCTCCTGAGATGACTAAGAATCTGGTCAACGCTGGTCTTTTCTGTAGATGGCCAGGAACGGACTTCCTCTGCAGCAGGACCATCAAGTTGACCTAGGAGAAGCTGGACCTGCTGATTGGGAGAAAGTGACACAAGTTCAAGAGTACGCAATATCTTTTCTTTAAATGCACCAAGGGTATGAGGATCCCCTCTGTAACTTGGTAGATTGGAGGTTCCTATGAAAAAAGGCACTCCTGTTGCTATAACAGGGGCTGGAACTGGTGCAGCAGCTGTAATCTGAGGTGCAGGGACGCTAGCAGATGATGATGCAGGGCTGCTAGGGCCAGCCTGGTCACTTTGAGAAGATGTAGACATTTTTGTTTTTCAAAAAAAAAAATGAGTGTACTGTCTCTTTAAGAAAAATATGACTACTGTTGCATTAAGAAAACTTATTTTATGCAAAAACACAGCCTCTGAATATACAACTTCCTTTCCTTTATGTAACACTGATGAAAATGAAGAGTTGCACTTATCTGTATAGCTGGGATGACAGGCGCTTACTGCAGCAATCAGTAGAAAATGCAGGAATAAACAGGCTGAAGAGAATAACTGGAGCTGCAGACTGCATGATAGGAGAACAGTAGAGATGAGCACTGCAATGGTGATAGTGCTGAGGGTCTGGTACTCTGTTCAAGATGGCAGTGCCCAGCAACTCTATCAGGTGCAACTAAGAAATCCTTCTCCTCTAGCACAAGGACAACACAAAAAGGTTCCACTTTGTAGAGATGCAGAGAGGAGGACCTGAACACACTGCAATAGGCGGAGCTACAGTGCAGAGAAGCTGGATGGACACAATTAACCTCTTGTATGCTCTTCTGGTAGCAGCACAATGTAAAATGGCAGTAGATGATTACACACTAACAAAATAGCACAATCCTTTGCTCCACACAAGTATAGGTAACGTTTGCAGTCCACAATAGAAGATGCATAGCAGCAGCAATAACTGTAATCCACAACAATGGCAACTTGAATCCACGCCAGAAGATGCATGTAATTCACACCACACAGATTCAAAGCGATAGTCTCTCATTCAAAGAGGACAGCACCCTCACTTCGTCAAAAGTACTATTTATGACTTTATGGGACATGTAGTTCCACAGCAATATAAGGAAAGTCTCTCTAGACGGCACATAGACTCATCCTGTTCGTGACGCCAACCTTATGTGGTGACCTGGGGTTGTTAGGTGTTACTAGCCCTTTAAGGTGTCACGCGGTGGCATTTCACTCTGGCCGAGGGATGTAATGGGCCCAATCCCAGGTGGCATCCACATAAGTGTGTGTCCCGATTACCCGCCCCCACGTAGGTACCTGTAGCAATGAGTACTCCAGACGCCCAGTCTCGGGGGTAACCGTTGCTCTTTATTGGCAGGACACAGGAAATCCAGATGACAGTGGTGGTAAATGGTGTAGCTGGTGGTGAGTGGTCTTCTGAAGCAGATGGATGGAGTTTTTCAGAGGCCTCGAATGACAGGGTTGTAATGAATATACTTGCTTGACTTGAATGTCTGCACCCAGTGCCTGGAGTCCCTATCAGACAGGGTACGTGCTTGTAGAGGATACGTAGAAAACTTTTGCGCTGCTGGCGGGATGACCCTCAATTTCCAAGGCAGCTTGCTATGGGCTATTTTATATATCAGTATTGTCCCACAGACTGTAGTGAGAAGGCACGTATATAATCCCTGCTGACCTGGGTGAACAGGTGATAAACAGGCTGGAAGATATGCTGCATACCTTGTTTAGGGTTTTCCAATAAAGGATAAGGCCTGTGACTGACTGACTGGACAGATCCCGAAGTGTGTCTTCTCCCTTCACACACCGAAGTGTGTCTGCCCCCTTTCCAGAACAATCCAGGGGGCTTGAGTGGCTCTAGGAGGTCACCTGATTCATTAGACTCACTCCCACAGCTTAACCATGTGAATGCTGATGACATGTACAGTCATACACAGGGAAAAATGTTAACATTAGTGTGAATGAAACAAGTAATTAGCTTTCTGACCACAAGATGGTGCTATGCTAGACAATATGCATACACATGGAAATAAAATGGAGAATGTGATAATACCACATTAGGCTTATGGCCTATATCTGCACATGTGCTCAGGGAATACACAAAAACACAAATATGAAAGATCATGGGTTTACGGCATGTAAGTGACCAAACATATAGTGACAGACTTCCAGATACTGACTGGATTAGTCCAGGTCACTACATGTACAGCATCTTAAACTTTGAGGATTCAAAGATCTCCATGGGTGGCTTAAGTCTACAATTTCCACTATGGCTCCAAGATGAGCTATTATGGGTTAAAACCATCCCCAGGTGAAGTAACCCTCCATGATGCTAAGGGGTAGGCTTGGACTGTTGAAGTAAGAGATTCCTGGACTGTGATAAGCTAGGACTGTTAGTGTAAGATGTACATGGGCTGGGTTAAAATGTGACTCTTGATGCAAGAGGTTCCTTGACTAGCATAAGCTGGGAATATGGAATCAAAAGATTTCTGGGCTGGGATCTCCTTGACTGAGTCAGGTTCCACTCTAGGTATGGCAATGGGCCAAGTATGCACCGGATTTCTGGGCAGGTTTTGGTTCTGTGCCTGGCTTGGTGCTGGGACAGATAGCAGCCCAGGTATTGCCAGTTTTGTGTTAGTGTCTGCTGTCTGAGGGTATGGTATTTGAAGAGAGGGAGCTCTTTGCATGGGTTCATCTATGAGCTAGACCTTGTGGCTGAAGCTCAGGTTAGAAGTTTGAAATGGACAAGGATGTTTTTTTTGAAGCTGTGCCCCTCGAAGAGCCAGGCCTGCACACATCCTGACAGCAGGGCTTGCTGTGAGGATTCACACCTGGACTGATGGCAGATGGCTATAGATGAAGGAAATATGGGAATGGGATGGGAATGTAGAATCAAAAGGTATATGGGCTGGGATTACCTGGAACTGTTGAAGTAGGAGGAGCTTGAACTGGGGAAGCTAGGACCATTGAAGTAAATATCCTTGAATCCTTGAAAAATCCTTAAATTTTCTAATGATACGTCATTGGCCAGATTATGACAGTGGTAGAGGCTGCGATGTTTGATAGATGGTGTGTCAGCAACAGGTTTGTGATTAACTCCTCTGAAAAAGGTAGAATTGACCATAGATTTCCAATGTACTGCAATGACAACCCCAGCAATATCCATATGTGGAGAAGAGATACAGAGTGAAGGACACAACATTTCTGAGTGTCAACAGATTTGAAAACCTTAAATCAGACAAAAACATCTTCAATGTTCAAAAAAAATTCACAAAATTCTTTTTGAGGTAGCTTTCTAAGAAGATCCTTACCACACTTTACAATGCAGTCATCGGCTCGGGATTAGGTTTTTTCCTTCTCATAATGGTTTGTGGGCATGACGAAGAGAGACAAAATCAGACTACAATGCATTGCTAAAATTGCATAGAGGATTATCAAAGCCCCCCTTCCTCCCTGGCGGAGGAGTGTCGTGTAGTGGGCCAGAAGGATTATCTCCCAACCTGGTTATGGACTGTTCCATATTCATTGGGGTAGTGATTTAAACTGCCACCATGCAGGACTTCTAGATGAAGGAGTGGCTACTACCCCTCAGCCATTTGCTTACTCAATGAGGATATTTCTACTGGCAGAGTCCCCAGATAATTGTCAATTTACTGATTAACAGTACTGTGGTTTTACCCTACCAAATCCCCTAGATTTGCATCCCAATCCAGAGCCTTGTTTTATGTACATTAACTGCCAAAAATTATTCTTTGTGCACAATGTGTTCTTGGCAAATAAAGTTATTCTGCATTTTGTAAAAGGTGCTCAGACTGGAATAAGCCGGGACTGTTGTAGCAAGAGGTGTCTGAACTGGGATAAGATGGGACTGTTGTAGTAAGAGGTGCCTGAACTGGGATAAGATGGGACTGTTGTAGTAAGAGGTGCCTGAACTGGGATAAGATGGGACTGTTGTAGTAAGAGGTGCCTTGATTGGGGTAAAATATAAATGTTGAAGTAAGAAGTGCCGGACTGGGAAAAGCTTGAACCACTGGATCAAGGACCACTGTGACTGAGAGCTCCAAGGGACAGGTCACATGGCCAGACAACATTTTCTATTTTTTAACATTTTCATGGTCTTTACAGTTGGCATGAATTCTTAACTGGGGACGGTAGCAGACTACTGCAGGGCAGTAGTCTCTCTGCCGGGCCAGTGGCAATGGGTATGAGGAGCGAGGATAGCTCTTGAACCTAGGGCGGGTGGTGCAGTTGAGTGTATAGTATAGAGTGGGGTGAGGTGCACTTACTCTTGATCACGCTCTAGGTTATAAAAAGAACTGTTTCTCCATTTATTCACCTCAGTCCAGGGATGGACTGGCCATAGGGGGACCAGGGAGAATTTCCTATGGGCCGCACTGCTTTGGACCAGTTGGGCTGCTGCTTTTAGCATCCATATTCAATCTCTGTCCCCTTAGTCTCCTTCTCAGCACCCTGTACCCAGCCCCACTGTATCCACGAGCCAAGGAACCCCAGCCCCCAATGCTATAGCCCCAGCATCATGGTTGTGGGGGGTGGGGCCTCAGCACGGATGTCTTGGGCCGGCCATAGGCTGGTAAAATCCTGGGCTCATTTTTGGCCCAAGTCCACCACTACTTCAGTGTCAGTGTTATGTCAGCAGGGCAAAAGGTCACATTCACTTCAGCATCAGTTACTCCAGACAAGCCCAGTATTACACCTTTTGTAGCTGTTGAGTAGGTCACCGCTGGTCCTAATCCCACCTTTCATGTACATAGGACAAAGGAACTACCATGGATCTTCTTCTCTTATCAGCTGAGCTGGTCTTCACTAAGCTTGCTTTTTCCTCCTGCTTGTATTCTTATCACTCCTTGACTAACATTAAAGTGGACCAAAACCCACTCCCCAACGGCCCTGGAATCTATAAGGTTTCATGGCCACTGGACTCCCTCCCCCCGGAGCATCCAGAATCAGGAGGCCCCATTGTGTGAAACCCCCCCAGGTCACCCAAAAACTCGCCTTCTTTCCCAGTCCAACGGCACATGCGCAAGCAAGGGGATGCTGCTGCCAGTGGATTGGAGCGTGCTGACTGTAAGAGAGGGCTGTGCATGCGTTGTAGGACCGAAGAAGGGTGAATGAGATCGAGCGACCTGAGGGGTTCCACAGAGCAGGGCATCCCTGATTGGGGTACCTTGGGGGTAATGACCAAGCCCAGGTTAGTCAAAATCCTGGGTTTTGTTCAACTTTAACTTAGATCCCCTCTTTGATACTCAACTTAGAACAGAGAACCCAGAACACTAGTAGAGTTCTTACTTAAATAACCCCCATTTCCTGTTCTGCTCCAGCACTGTATATCTTCCCATCCAGTGGCAGAACATCTCATCTTGCAAATGCCATTCGTTTTTCTGTTATATTTCCTATCTGTCCTCTCCCTAAGTGGAACTCTATCATTCTATGTAACTCTCCCATTTCTTAGGCAACACTGCATGAAGTGGTTTGATGTAGTAACTACCGCTAAATACCCCCTACCATTATCTTCTATAGGGAATACTAAGTACCGTCTCTCTCATGGCTACTCCTTGGAGAGGGTTCTAACCTTTCCATTTTGTATATAATCACCTATTCCGCCTGGCTAAATAGGTTCACTTTAACATGTATCAAAGATGATAAAGAAATATCTTGCCCAGCTATAGACATCAGATTAGGGATGAGTAGGACAGTTTCATGCAGGGAAATCAGTGGACATGGTACAATGTTAATTTAGATACTTCCTACTGCTCTCTGTTTACAAATGGCTTGTAGAGTAAAATGTTTCCGCTCTGAAACTGATGTTCATTGTGGAAAAATAATGAATGGAATTCCTTGCGGTTTTCAGGAAAAAAAAAAAAAAAAACAACATGATGATGCCCCATGTAGACAGCATCATTCCGGATAATTCAAATCATCTGTTGTGGTTTCCTCTTTCCCCTCTTTTGATGGCTGATATTTGTTAGCTGTGATGTGGGGAGGGGGGACGTTTAAGTTTCAACAACAGGCCGCAGCCTTTTCTAATTGTGTTACGGATTAGCCATTTAGGAGCATTACGCACAATTTGCCCGCAGTTATGTTAAACTGTTTCCTCAGGTGCTGAAACTTCCTTGTTGCAGAATCCGATTTTCCTTTTTGTATCCGATTTGTATCTGTTATTCAGAAGCATGAATGAAAAAATTTAGAAACAGAAGTCTGACAGCAGAAGAAGACCATACGGTCCATCTAGTCTGTCCTTATGTGTATACTGTATGTTCTTTATCTTAGGATAGATGTGTGCTTATCCCAGGCATGTTTAAATTCACTGACTACCTCTGCTGGAAGTTTGTTCCAAGCATCTACTACTCTTTCTGTAAAATAATATTTTCTAACATTGCTCCTGATCTTCCCCCCGACTAGCTTCAGGTTGGGCTCCTTGTTCTATCATTAAATTTCTTCTTAAAAACACTTCCCTCCTGAACCTTATTCAATCCTTTCACATATATAAAGGTCTCCATCATGTCCCCCCTCTCCCTTCTTTCCTCCAGACTGTAGAGATTAAGTCTCTCCTGATAAGTTTTAAGTTTAAGTCCTTCTACCATCTTTGTTGCCGGCCTTTGGACCCGTTCTATTTGAATAATGTCTTTTTGCAGGTAAGGTCTCCAGAACTGCACACAGTATTCTAGCTGTGGCCTCACCAGGGCTCTATACAGCGGCATCACAACCTCCCTCTTCCTACTGGTGATGCCTCGAGCTATGCAGCCGATCATCCTGCTTGCTTTTCCCACTGCCTGGCTACACTGTCCACTCATCTTGCAGCTTTTATTAATCAGTACCCCTAAATCTCTTTCCTCCGAGGTCCTGGATAACACAGTATTGCCCATACGGTGCTCAGAGCAGGGATTCCTTCTACCCAAGGGCAGGATTTTACATTTAGAGACATTAAACTCTAGTTTCCACAGTTTTGACCATCTATCCAGTAAAGCTAAATCATTTTCCATGTTGCAGACACCTCCAGGAATATCCACCCTATTACTAACCTGTGTTTTAAAAGGACAGTCCAGGCAATGGCAATATTAAGGCTGAAAGCAGCTCACATGATGCCTGTCCCATGTGCCTCTTCTCCATTACTTGCAGCGCTGGATAAAGCCGTAGCAATTCTCCAAAATTGTCCCTCCTTTCTATTTAATCCCTCCAGAACCATGTAAAAAAATGCAAAAAACTGCCACTTTGACCTTTGGCGCTTTCAGCATCAGTAAGTATGGCAAGCCATGGTGGTCCAGCAGCGTGGGGGGCACCAATCTTGGCCTTGCCCTAAAGGAAACAGGAGGTGTACAACTTAGGGATGAGGCAGATCGTACCAGGCCCCCCTTTCACCACGGATCAGTAGTAGCTGCCTCCCCTGCCTTTATTGTATGTATACCACTATATATATATATATATATATATATATATATATATATATATCCATGTGCCATAACCCTACCTTTTTCCAAAACAATGTTTACTCATATAATGTTCTGTAAAGACATACTGCCTAGATAAACAGCAGTATCTTCATATAAACAGCACAGCAAACCTCATTTCTAAAATCCCTGTAATCATTTGCACATTTCTACTTATCCTTTATTGTCTTCGCACAGTTAAAGATAATTTACTATGATTGTTTTCAGGTGTCTGTGCTTTACAGCAACGTATTGCATCCAGACTTCAGCATCTATTTTATCAGCTGCCAATATCTTTTACCCTTAAAGGAAAACTATCCTTACACAGCTGAGCGGGCCGGGGGAACCAGCGGGATACACACAGCAACACAACTCTGAGAGGAACAATACCTGGGAGATTGAAATTCCCAAGTGTTCCTCTATAAAGGGCAAAAATAAAAACAATGCATTTAAAAAGCTGCTCCACTCCAATATAGCTCAATCATAAAAATGTATTTTTGTTTCTTATATATTTTATCAACTAGCAATAACTTTAGTAATAGTAATACATCTTCAGTGTATATTGTTGGAGATACAATACTATGCAACAGCCTTGTTTATTGCTGCAGTGACTTCTGCTGGATTGGCTGCAGTTTACAGTTAGGACACTAGAGGGTCGATTCATGGTCGGTGCATCGGTGAGTTTGCTTACACTATTTGGAGCGTCAAGTCACGCTAGGGCTTCGGTCTGATTCATGGTCCTTAAAATGGGATGCACTTTCGTTTTAGAGTCAATTTGCATACTAGCGTTTGCCATTGCGTCAATTTGCATCTGAAATTTTCCGCTAGTGTCCTTTTTGTACACCAACCTGTCTGATTTATTATATATTTAGAAGGCAGCAAAGCGTGCGGAAATGTGGCATTTTGAAGAGTGAATTTCCTCCAGCAAATAGGTGGAGAAAACTGCAGATTCCAATGAGTAACAGGCTTATTTAATTCCAAAAACACATGCCAGCAGCATCCGGCATGTTTATGAATGATGCAAGTGTCAGACGCATGTTCTTTTTTAGGGATTGAACCCTTTTTTTGGTTTGGATTTCTACAAAAAAAATGATAAAAAGTTTTCAAAAAACGCAAAAATTAAGCTCCAAAAAACAAAAATATGGATATTGTGCCCCAAAGTTTAGCAAAAACTAAAACAATAGAAATATTATAGTTACATTATTAAGCTTTAATATGCAAAACAAACAGGGATGCTAAAGAGAACATCTGGGACAAAACACTGGACACTTCTCCAGAGAATACACTCTCCGAAATGGCGAATAGATCTTCACAGAAGACACAGCACACAGCTGGAGAGATCTAATCGCTATGGAGAAACAGTAAAGGAAATGAGAGAAACAGGGGGGACCATCAGGAGCAGTTACAGTGCTTAGCTGGCCAAATATGCATGGGGCAGGACCATTTGCACTTCAAACCAGCAGATTTAGCGGAAGGCGCAAACTGCACTTCACACATGCGCTTGCCATTTGGCATGCTTTGTATGTGTACACGGTGTGTGCACCCAGCCTAGTCGTTCGCCTCGGGGCATGCAAATTTATTTGTGCTCCACCTGTGCGTTTTTGCACACTCGACCATGACTCGACCCTTAGATGTCGCTGTTACAAATTCTTAACTGTAGTGTCCCTACGTTGCATCCTGTACATTGAGGGGATCTCTATGCCTTCTTTTTCCTGTCTAAGTTATCCACCATGTAAGGTGACCTTCTCTCACTGCACTCATGTCCTAGTTAATACAGTTTCTGTTACATGTCTATCTGGATTTGAATCTGCTGCACCCAGCGTTCACACTCTACAACATATATAATGCAACTTTCTCCTTTTAAAGGAACTGTAAATCCCCAAAAAAGGGGTGCACGCATTTATTTCCACCATAGCAGCTTCCCAGTTCGACAATCAGAAATCTCCCCATTTCTGAGAGCGCATCACATGAGTTGGACGCCTTAGTTGGGGATGTGTTAAGGGTTTAGGCCACCGTGCTTACATGGTTCTTCCCTGGTTTTCACACCTTCTGGTCCAGGAGGCTTTGGTCTAAATTCAGGACCCTCTAGTACTCTAGTACTCCCCTCTAGTATGGGGATTTCCCCAGCCTCTGTATCTGCAGTGCGGGGGAACGCATCAAGGAGCCACTAGGGTTGTCTGTCCATGTGGGTTCTAGTGGAGTGCGCACTGCAATGGTGACAGAGATGGATGTGGGTACTTTCCTTCTTCCTTCACAGGAACGCTGGGCACCTCTTTGACCTCCAACAGGGCATTCCCCTGGTCTTCCAACTCGACCCGCCTGAGGATCCTGGACCACTTTTACCGGGTGATGGGTGCTTCCCGTTCCCCACCCCCTGGGGGTTTACCAGAGACACCTCCATACTTATTTTTCTTCAATTCCTCTGGGTGCTACACTACCTCTCAGTTTGAAATAACCACCCATCTCTTTTTCTTCTAGGTTCCTTGCCTTGGGGCTTCGACAACCTAGGACGTCACCTAGCAACCGGGCCCAGTTGGACGGCAGAAGTCCTTTCACAGGTGAGAATCTTTTCTAAAGAGACTGGGACCAACACCTTCTCTCGCCGTCTCTCTTAACCATTCTCCCTTGTCCCCAGGTTGGCTCTTCCTTACAAGCCTCTGTCTGCCAGGAAGCTATTCCCAGGACACGTTTGCGACTGGAGTTTGGCCAGAAACCTCCTGCAGCCCCCTTGTTTAGCCCAGTTGGCTCCCTGTAACCTGAGTTGTCTGAACCCATTGCAGTTCCCTATTGTTTCCTACATTCTAAACCCTTTCCTTTCCTGTATGTGTCCAGATTCATCGCCACCCTCTTTCTCTTTACAAATTTTATTACACCTTTTGGTCACTTCCAGTTTTTAGGGCCTGCAAGTTTTCTACAGTTTCCGGCATCTCTCGTGCACAGTTGTTTTGTCTTTACATTAGTTAGCTCAGCACAACAGCATGCGTTGAATGGGGGATATTATTTGATCTATGAGACTACTTTATATACATTTATACCGTAAATGTTAGCAGTATATTTAAGGGTATATTTGTTAAGTTGTAAAGAGCTCCCTGTCTTATGCTAAAGATCCCTCTGCCTCAGTCTCCAGACATTCAAGAAATTCAGAGGAATCACCACTTGAGTTGTCCCGTAAGCAATAACATTTTAGAAAACACTCCACTTCATTTCATTTTAAAGAGATCCCTGCATCAGTTGGCTGATATTCAATAAGGTTTATATATTAAATGAACTCAAAAAGACATAACGTTAAAGATGACAAATTTCCTTTGTATTTTAGTAAAAACTATTTTTATTTTCATCTTTTACATTTTAAAGTTTTTTTATCCATTCTTCATTGCAAAAGGCTCCAGTTCTGTAAGATTCCTGGCTCACCCTAATAGCTAAATAAGCTGCTACACTCACCTATCCCCCAGCAGCCTTAATCCAACAAAATAATCAATAAATTATTGGGAACTAGTACACAAAGTACGGAAATCCCTCTATAGTAAATCAGGGCTTTGGAGAGCTCAGAAAGTATGGCGACCTCAACAACCAATCAACATCAAGTCCACACTTGAAAATTTGAAAAGTTGGTGAAATCTGATTTGGTGTTAAGAAGTAAATGTTCTCCAACTTATATAAAGATGCTCAATGAGCTAGACTATGCTAGACTGCTGATTAGTTACAACCAGTTTTCATTTGCAAGGTAGTAAGGTTTTTTTTTTCAGCATTTTCACCAGTTCACTCTCAACTAAAATGTTATCCATTTAGACACAAAGAAGCAAAATTCATGCCTCCCTTCCCCTGAGGCTACCAACTGGTGCACATAGAGATATAGAAGGCTAGCATCCACATTGCTTAGAACCCACTGGCTGGTGGTCAGCTGTGTCAGCTGCTCCTATGCATTTTATCCCCTGGAATGGACCATTATCAATGGGCACTAGACCCACCATCAGTGATCTGGAGGGGCTCCAGTAATCGAGGGGGGTGGTGAGAAAGCCACCTGCAACATGCCATGCAGGGTATACCCTTACTAGTCCGGAAGTAGAGCGAGAGTAGGTAGAATACAACTCCCCCCTAAATAAAAAATATGTTAAATGTAATTTACCACTGGCATCATCTGGCTTAGCCTGCCATCTTTCTCCTGAGTGATACCATCTATTTCGCCTAGTGCAAAGGCTGGTAAACTCAGGGGAGGGGGTTGTTTTTTCTTAAACAAATAAGGGAAAAGGCCAAGTCATTCTGCTAATGGCCTCCCACAGACTTGATTAGATTCAGGTTTTAGGAAGACCCAAATGCCCATAGCTGGGCAAATTCTAATGTTCGGCTCATTACTACTGACCAGTCTACCCCTTCATTTAACTCCAAATGGGGAAATTGTCAAACCCATTAACTTTTGTTGGTGTTGCTATTTTGCAAAATATCTTTTAAAATCTGAGCAACTAGAACTTGAACCATTCATTAATCTCATTAAATTATGGCCATTTTAAAGTCTTCTATTTATAGCTTGTGTAAAATAATGGCTTCGATGTCCAACCTGGCAGAGATCTGGGCCAGCAGGTTAGCTGTTACACTTATATATGAAATAGATACTGTGCGTTTATTTCTGTGAAACAGCTCTTCTAATTACAGGGTTTACCAAAATCGTGTTTATTATTCAGTATCGGGATCAGAAGACATTCTTTATTCTGTGGTTTTTTTTAGATACATTTTCCGCAGTCTATCCATTATTCATTCTCAGTAAACCCTAAATCCCCTTTATGTAGAGCTACTCATTTACAACATTTAATAAAATTAGATACTTCGTGTTTTTGTAGCGTTGCCATATGGCATATTTCTCTGTGCTAGCTGCCATTTTATATAAAGCAGATGTAAGTGAATAGATTGGAATATATATGTATGCATAAAATATATATATATATATATATATATATATATATATATATAGTGTCAGACGAGGTGCAGTAGACGTTGCTTGTAACAATAGCAAAAGTTTGCATTGCACGACACTGGAAGCCAGATTTAAATTGTCTCCATCATTATATTTAAACCCTCTGAAGAAACTACACATACAAAACCTTTGCTTTGATTTTTTAACTTAAATTAGTACTATCGCGAAATATGGCCCAATGATAAAAATCCATGTAAAATTTGCTGGATGGCGGAAGGAGGGGTCACTTATACACCCAGCATCAAGAAATATCCAGCCAGGCTTGTTCTTCTTTCTTTTAATTGAAGGAAAAGGAAATCCGGGGTGACAGGCTCTGTCACACCTAATACACTAAACCTGTCACCCATGGGTTTTATTCCTACCATGAGAGAATAAACCGCAAACTCAGCAGAAGTTTTATTTAGTTTGGGTGTATAAGTGACCCCTCTCATTAGCTGACATGTTTATATGGATTTTTAATGTTACACAATTTCGTGATAGTGCTCCTTCAAGCTTAAAGTGGACCAAAACCCAGGATTTTGACTATGCTGGGTTTAGGTCCATGCCCCTTGGGCATGCGCCGCTGTGGAAACCCTCCAGGTCGCCTGAATGAGCTCACCTCCCCCTGTCCTATGGTGCATGCGTGGCCTCTCATTCAATCAGCGCTCTTGAATATGCTCCCGTCCCTTCTTCTAAGGCTTGTGCATGCAACGTTGGTCTGAGAAAGAAGTTGAGGCTCTGGGCGACCTGGGGGGTTTCACACAGCGGAGCATCTTTTTGGATTTTGGATGCCCCGGGGGGGAGGGAAACAAGTGGCCCTGGAATCGAAGAAATTCCTGTGACAATCTCTGTGGGTTTTGGTCCCCTTTAAGCTTGTATATATCTCTCTTCACTTTTACAGGAAAAAGTCAGACCAGCCTATTGATCCCAGTAGGGGCCTACCTGCTGATTCCTTCACTGATGCCTCTAGCTGCCACACTCAGCCTTTATGGTGAGTCACTTCTAGGAGAACAGGGGAGTGCAGAAGTCCAAGGGGACACGTTATTGTAGGGCTGACTATAAATTGCTGCAATTAGTATAGCTCTAGGGCACACATGATCAACCCTCTCCTCAAGGGCCACTAACAAGCCATGTTTCTAGATCTCCACACAGATGACCAGGTCTATTATTTATTTCTCAGAAATAGAATTCCACGTAGCGTGACCTAGTGGTGGTCCTTGAGGGGAGGGCTGGGTACCTATTCTCTACTACAGGGGTACTCAACCATTTCTTTTAAAGGTCCATTTGAAGGTATCCAGTGAGAGGTGAAGGTCCGGGCTGTCAAAGGGGGGGGAGTGGATAGTTACAAATCAGCGCACTGGGGGAGGATCTATAGATTCCCCAGGCAAAACTAAAGCTTGCTGGGCTGAATGGGGCAGAGCTGAGGGGACAGGGATTGGATGGGCAAAGCTGGGGGGTTAGAAATAGATGGGGCTGAGCTGGGGGGACAGAGAGGGTGGGACAGGGGCAGATAAGCTAGGGTGGGGGGAAAGGAATAGATATGGCAAAGAGAAAGATGAACAAAGTTTGTGTGTAGTTCAATGCTACTTCCACCCCGTGCAGTACTTCATATTGCAATGCTAGGTGCCAGGGATCCATGGCAGGGAGACTAAACACTACATTGTCAATCAAGGGCAGCTCTGAGCATGGCAACACGGAAGCAACTGAGTGCAGGGCTATCAGGGCGGGGGTCTGGAAATCTGGGGGCGAGATCCGCATTTGGAACCCGGTCCGCCAGTTGCTGCTCTTGCAACCACCAGTAGAACTGACTCTATGGGCTTACATCCGGCATTACATACTGCTTCTATGAAAAATAAATTGATACATGGAAAAATATTAATTTCTGCAGTAAGTAATAGAGTGTCAAGGCTGTACATAGGACCAAAGCTAAGACACAGTAGTTGTCAAGGATCTCTCAAGGGAGAAATCCACTAATAAAAAGTGACCAGTAATTTGAGTACTGCAAGGCAAAGCGACTTTAATTATGCAGCAAACTGTGTTCATTGTGAGAAACAAGCAAACATTCACACTCAGATTGCTATACATACACAATCTGCAGTGAGGAAAAACATACATGCATGAGGTCCAGTCCAAGGTAAGTCCAAAAAGGGAAAGCAGCAAACAGGAGGGAAGGCAATGGCTGACAAGGAAGTCCTGGGTTCAGGTTCAGAGTTCAGGTCTCAGGAATCAGGTTCAAAGGCTCTGGGTACAGAGTTCAGGTTCCAAAAGACAGAGTAAAATGCTGAGCACTGAATACATGGTAGCATCAGCATATAAAGGCCATCAGGTAATTGATGCAGGCTGATGTCCAGGAGTTCTGCGGGACAGCGCCACCTTGTGGTCAAGCTGCATACTACAGAGAGAAACAGGCTAAGGAGGAACTCCAGACATGACAGTATCCTCCCCCCGACCAGGCGGGCACTAAATGCCTTTAAATAACTGCTCCGCAGGATGGGTAAGATAGGGATATAGCCCAAAGCAGGCAAAGACTTGGCGGTCCCCCAGGATCCAAGTCCACGAAATAATGGCCAGGGCGATCAAACTCAGCAGACGGGCAATCAAACTGGACAGAGAGGTCACTTTGAACAGGGCGATCAAACTCGGCAGACGGGCGATCAAACACGGCAGACGGGCAATCAAACTCGGCAGACGGGCGATCAAACTCGGCAGACGGGCGATCAAACTCGGCAGACGGGTCACTTTGGGCAAGGTGATCAAACCTGGCAGACCCGACACGGTGATCAAACTCGGCAGGGCGATCAAACTCGGCAGACGCAGCAGGACGGTCAGATTGGACAGACAGGTTAGATTGGACAGACAGGTCAGACTCAGCTGGAATTTCTGATTTCTGGGCTGCAAAAACTGTAGTCAGGTTATGGCCAGCAAACACTGTCTCAGGAATACCTAAGTAGGAAGTAGCTATGAATAGCAGGATTTCAACCAAATTGTCACTGAGATGTTTGCTATGATTTAACCTGGCTTCAGCCCAGAAAAACAGCTCATCCTCAAACAGGAAGTTAGCCACCTGACGATGAGGTTGTCATGGGAGACTGGCAAATATAAGGCTCCAGCAGTAACTTTGCGACAGCCTGGAGGAACTGGGGGTAAGTGGCCAGGGTGAGCTCTTTAAAGCGAGGTGGAGGCACAAAGATATATCCGTCTGTGGGAACCGTGGGACGGTCAGAGTCCATAGCAACGAATGCCCTTATGGACATCTTGGGGCTAAAGCTGACTACACACACAAACAATCACGGCCTGAGGAAGTGATCCAGCCGGATCACGCTACGCGTCGCCTTTCGCTTGCCCGGACCCCCAGGAGGACAGCTCTATACATCGGGTGAAGTACCTCACATATTTCATTAGTCCCATTTGGGCAGCCATAGCTACAGGGAAGTAGGATCGTTTAGCACTGGCACTTTACTGAGCCCTTCAGGGACAGGGATTTTTGCTTCTTATTTCTGGTTTATTATAGGGATAAGGGTTGTGTTTGCACTTGGCACTTTAATACAGTTTTTTATTGATAGGAACATCACATTAATTAGGTGTATATTTATTAACTCATTGTGAATTCATTGTTATTGTATTGATAGTTTTGATAGTTTTGCACATTATACATTTTAGTACACAGGATCACTAATAATATAATTATATAGCTTTATTGTGTTTTTATTCACAGCTATGATACTGCATCCCTAGGGACTTGTTATTAATTAAGTATACAGAGAATATTGCCTAATCACCATCCAGGGGGTCTGATGTTTTTAATTGTTTCTTTTAAAGTGTGACCTAATATTATACTTATACCCATATACAAATAAAGGGTTATTACCAATTTACCTGATCTCTGGTTGGTGCGGTACAATTATACGGGTATACTTTGTGGGTACTCTGGGTTACCCCAATTTTGTGGAACTAAACATATCCCACACCTCTCAAGGTTGGAACCTGTATGTAACCGGCACACCTTAATATCAATAGTGGTGCGGGGTAATAGTGTGTTTTGACTGTACACACGCAAACAGACAGACAACCCGCCTGCACCTCCAGGGAGGCAAACTGCTGATTACCCAGAGGCGTAGGGGACCTGGATCTCGAGGAGCCTGTAATCCACCTACTTCTTCGGCAGAGCTTCTGAAGGTGAAGATGCACAGGCCCCGGGTAATCCCGTGGTGGTTGCAGACTTGGGAAATGGGAAACACAGAAGAGACAAATACTAGACAGACAAGAACTGGGCCCCAAACTACTAAACAAGGTTGGGACCCGGTACAGGCTATGGCAAACTAAAGCTAGAAGGCAATGCAGACTCAAAGTAAAATCTAAGGCTGGCCCTAGGGCCCTGCATATCCTCAGTACACCAAAGCCAGCTCAGCCTTACAGTCTCTTATGGTCTTTTATATTGGCTCAGCATTCTGTCAAGGATCTCTCAAGGGAGAAATACACTAATAAAAAGTGACCAGTAATTTGAGTACTGCAAGGCAGGGCAACTTGGATTATGCAGCAAACTGTGTTTATTGTGAAAAACAAGCAAGCATTCACACTCAGATTGCTATACATACACAATGTGCAGTGAGGAAAAACATACATGCATGGGGTCCAGTCCAAGGTAAGTCCAAAAAGGGAAAACAGCAAACAGGAGGGAAAGCAATGGCTGAAAAGGAAGTCATGGGTTCAGGGTTCAGAGTTCAGGAACCAGGTTCAAAGGCTCTGGGTACAGAGTTCAGGTTCCAAAAGACAGCAAAATGCTGAGCACTGACTGCATGGCAGCATCAGCATATAAAGGCCAGCAGGTAATTAGCACAGGTGCTGGCTGATGTCCAGGAGCACTGCAGGACAGCGCCACCTGGCGGAGTAGATGGCGTCCGGGTTACGAAATGGCCCTGACCCTGATGAAGGCCCTCTTGGTCCTGGTGCCCCGGGTGATTTTCTTTTTTGTAACTGTACCAAAAGGCTTACTTTTGGGGTAGATCTTATTTTCGGGGAAGCAGGGTAAATATTGCTCCGTTTTGTTCTCAAGTCTCAAGATCAGAGGCTGGGGAGGGGGTCAGTAGAGTCTCATGATCAGAGGCTGGGGAGGGGGTCAGTAGAGTCTCAAGATCAGAGGATGGGGAGGGGGTTGGCTGAGGGTATAGATCAGAGGCTGTGAAAAAGGTTTGGTGAGGGATATGGTTCAGAGGCTGGGGAGAAGGGGTTAAATGTAGGTGTGGTTCAGGTGAGTCAGGTCAGGTGAGGGATGCAGATAGGAGGCATGGGACTGGGTCAGGTGAGGGATGCAGATCAGAGGATGGGGAGGGGGGTCAGGTGAGGGATGCAGATCAGAGGATGGGGAGGGGGGTCAGGTGAGGGATGAAGATCAAAGGCTGGGGAGGGAGTCAGGGGAGGGATGCAGATCAGAGGCTGGGGAGGGAGTCAGGTGAGGGATGCAGATAGGGGGCTGGGGACGGGGTCAGGTGAGGGATGCAGATCAGAGACTGGGGAGGGGGGGTCAGGTGAGGGATGAAGATCAAAGGCTGGGGGGGGGAGTCAGGTGAGGGTAGGAGATCAGAGGCTGGGGAGGTAGCCAGGTGAGGGATGGAGATCAGAGGCTGGGGAGGGAGACAGGTGAGGGATGCAGATCAGAGGCTGGGGAGGGGGTCAGGTGAGGGATGCGGATCAGAGGCTGGGGAGGGGGTTAGGTGAGGGATGCAGATCAGAGGCTGGGGAGGGGGTCAGGTGAGGTATGCCAATCAGAAGTTGGGAGGGGGTTAGGTGAGGGATGCAGATCAGAGGTTGGGGAGGGGGTCAGGTGAGGTATGCAGATCAGAGGCTGGGGAGGGAGTCAGGTGAGGTATGCAGATCAGAGGTTGGGGAGGGAGTCAGGTGAGGTATGCAGATCAGAGGCTGGGGAGGGGGTCAGGTGAGGGATGCAGATCAGAGGCTGGGGAGGGGGTCAGGTGAGGGATGCGGATCAGAGGCTGGGGAGGGGGTTAGGTGAGGGATGCAGATCAGAGGCTGGGGAGGGGGTCAGGTGAGGTATGCCAATCAGAAGTTGGGGGGGGGTTAGGTGAGGGATGCAGATCAGAGGTTGGGGAGGGAGTCAGGTGAGGTATGCAGATCAGAGGCTGGGGAGGGAGTCAGGTGAGGTATGCAGATCAGAGGCTGGGGAGGGGGTCAGGTGAGGGATGCAGATCAGAGCCTGGTGAGGGGGTCAGGTGAGGGATGCAGATCAGAGGCTGGGGAGGGGGTTAGGTGAGGGATGCAGATCAGAGGCTGGGGAGGGGGTCAGGTGAGGTATGCCAATCAGAAGTTGGGAGGGGGTTAGGTGAGGGATGCGGATCAGAGGTTGGGGAGGGGGTCAGGTGAGGGATGCAGATCAGAGGCTGGGGAGGGAGTCAGGTGAGGTATGCAGATCAGAGGTTGGGGAGGGGGTCAGGTGAGGGATGCAGATCAGAGCCTGGTGAGGGGATCAGGTGAGGGATGCAGATCAGAGGCTGGGGTCAAGTGATGGATGCAGATCAGAGGCTGGGGAGAGGGTCAGGTGAGGGATGCAAGTCAGAGGCTGGGTAGGGGACAGTATTCTGAAGGAAAAGGGTGAGGGCAGGAAGTAACAGTGAATAATTTACTGCAGAGTTTGAAGCCATGATGAATAGAGGATGCCAATTGCCCCTCTGCCCATCTGGCAACTCAGAAATTTGACCTGAGGGTTACAGGACAGACTGGGTAGAGGCAGTGATAGGAGCTATGAGCAGTGTTGTGCATGCCAGCACACACCACATCTGTAAATAGATCTGATCACGGCAGACTCTATTATTATTATTATTATTGTTTATTTATATAGCGCCATCATCTTCCGTAGCACAGGTATGATTACAGACAAGGTAAAACATATAGTACAGGGAGCAATACAAAATTAGATGCCACAAGGTTTTAACCAAGTTTTGAAAACACAGGAGACAATAGGAAGGAGAGCCCTGCCCTTGCAAGCTTAAGTTACTTTATGTCCAGCCACAATTCCACCCTCCTCTCCATCACATTCCTATGCCTCATGCAGGAACAGCTCCTGTACTGCCCAGCAAGGACCCATCCCAGCCTGACCTTTAGGATCTGCTCATTCACTTTCTCTATGTTGTGTGAAACATTTCGAATGAATCCACACGATGTCCTGGTTGCCTCCTCTCCTCCTTGCTCTGTAACCACTCCAGTGAGTCCAGCGGTATCAATGCGCACAGCTATATCTCCTGCATACCATCTGAAACAGAGAAAATAGCCCCAGGCTGCCGGCCATACATCCATGTTCCACACTATGGCTGTTGTTACATCTCAATGCTGGCTGGGCCCCACAGTCTGCTTCCCTGCTGTTTGACAGACACTCAGACCCTGCTTGTGTCCTGGGGCCCTGCCTGTCCATTGGGCCCTGGGCAACTGCTACCTTTGCCCCCCCCCCCCCCCAATGCCGGCCCTGTTCCCCCTCACGCCTTCCATTTGACGCATTGATTTATTGTAAGAGAGTTAAGCAAATGTCATTACCTGGAGACTGTTGTGTTGCTGTTTTGCCACAAGGGGCCGCTATTTCCCCCACGCAGCTAAGCTGTGGCTGGGAATTGCAACCAGAGGAAGGAAATTACTCAGCGTGTGTCTGTGAAGAAGAAGAAGGAAGTGGAGCGACCTCCATCTTTAAAAGGACAGCAGAAGGCTGTGGTAGGAGCTAGCCTGCTGTTCTTCATGGTTGTGAGAGAGACTTGCTGCGGCCCAGTCTGGAGACATCATTGGTTTCATCTACTGGACCCGGGTCAGTAATCACACAGCATGCATGCTCAGTTGAACAGACTGAGACTAGGCCTATTATTTAGGTTTTAAACTGAGCAAAGGGGGTGGGGGTAGCTCCATCAGTATTATTTATACAAAATCATCATCATTATTATTATTCAGGGCCTGGGAACCAATTTACCGCCCAGTTTAACCCTCTCATCATCCAAGTATTAAGCACCAAACATGTCTAGCTATGTGGAAAGACAGAGATTTGGTTGCACATATCTGCAGATACATGTGGAAGCCACACTGCCCCGACAAGGCACTCTGTGTTTAGTGTGGTCCCTACTCTTATTTTTGAGTCCCCAAAGTTGGCACATGCAATGCAGCCAGAGCTACTCACCTGGGAAGCTGCCAGCCTCCCTTTAGAACACTCCATAGGGAGAGATCCATGGTGGCTGAATCCCTCCCTGTGTGTGTTCAAGGCAATTCAAACTGAGCAAAGGGGGTGGGGGTAGCTCCATCACTATTATTTATACAAAATCATCATCATTAGTATTATTCAGGGCCTGGGAACCAATTTACCGCCCAGTTTACCCCTCTCATCATCCAAGTATTAAGCACCAAACATGTCTAGCTATGTGGAAAGACAGAGATTTGGTTGCACATATCTGCAGATACACGTGGAAGCCACACTGCCCAAGCAGGGAGGAATTCAGTCAATATGGATTTCTCCCTGTGAAGTGTTCTAAAGGGAGGCTGGCAGCTTCCCAGGTGAGTAGCTCTCAGATATTTGTATGCATTGCATGTCCCAACTTTGGGGACTCAGAATTAAGAGTAGGGACCACAGTAAACTTGTGCCTTGCCGGGGCAGTGTGGCTTCCACATGTATCTGCAGATATATGTAACCAAATCTCTGTCTTTCCACATAGCTAGACATGTTTGTTGCTTGATATTTAGTTGATGAGAGGGTTAAACTGGGCGGTAAATTAGTTCCCAGGCCCTGAATAATAATAATAATAATTTTGTATAAATAATAGTGATTGAGCTGCTCCCACCCCCCTTTATTCATAGATAGGTTTTACATAGGCAGAGAGTGTTTTTCCCTGTTTGCTGCCTGGATTTTTTAACTAAAGGAACATTTTGCCTGTGAGAGCTGACAACTGTGCTACATCTCCATCCTTGATCAGTGGATTACTCACTCATTCGGGAGCAACATTGTTCTTTTGGTTTCTGGGCTAGTGCTGGGCTAGTGCTGGGGGGGGGGTTGTTTTCTTGCATTTTTAAGGTTATAAGATTGTCAGCTGCTGTGCTGTACCTCCGATGACCCCTCAGTGAGCACCCACACAAACATTCGTTACAGCAAGAGGATATTAACAGGTATGGTGGGACGTTCTAGTGTAGGGCTTCCTGTAATATACAATAAGGGTTATCTGGCTGTGTAGTACAGACGTTCTCAGCCCAGGCTGAGTGTATGTAATCAAGTTTATTGTTGATCACAATTGTCTTTTTGAAATGGGTTTGATACGCTATTGCAGTAAAAGTTTGATATACAAACGCTGGTGTCAGTGTCGCTTTTCCCGTCAGTGGCTTCGCTGTATCCTGGGGAGCCCACACCTGTACACGGCTTACATTACAACCTTGCATTGAGTGAGCACTTTGTGATTGAGGCATTTCACCTAATTTAAAGGAGCACTATCGCAAAATTGTGTAATAATAAATATCCATATAAACGCGATGGCTAATGAGAGCATCGGTCACTTATACACCTGAACTGAATAAAACCAGCCAAGCTTGTGGTTTATTCTCTCCTGGTAGGAATAAAATCCGGAGGTGACAGGTTTAGTCTATCAGGGGCAACAGAGCCTGTCACCCCTGACTTCCTATTCCTTTCAATACAATAAAGAAAACAAGTCTGGCTGGATGTTTCTTGATGTTGGGTGTATAAGGGACCTCTCCTCCCACTATCCAGCATATTTATATGGATTTTTATCACTGGACTATTTTTTCGCGAAAGTGCTCTTTTAAGACGAGCATCCAGGCAAATTTTACACATGTACTATTTTAATTTTTTATCGTTTTTTTCATCATCATTGTAAATGTCAAAGCGGATTAAAGGAGATTTTTTTAGATTTAGATTTAAACTTGCAATGTAGAGCAATCTTTATCAATTTTGCCATTTAAATGAATATATTTAGAATGCAAATGGCTGTCGGGGCTGAATCTATCATTGTTTAGAACTAATTGTTCAAAATCACTGCATTTTCTTTGCTCGAACTTAGACTAAGCAGAGCTCTCCTTCCATTATCTTTACTTCATTTTAAAACTTTGTTTAAGGGACAGGAAGTTCAGGAGAAAAACATGCCTGACAGACTTCATCCTTGATTGAATTAAATATAGAAAAGACACTTTGGTAATTGCTTGTTAGAACCAGCATTCTTTGTGTGTTTTTTTTTTCATGCGTCTTTTTTTAAGCGCACAGAAGATGTAGGTATTGTTTATTAGACAGCTTCAGGCTAGCACAAAATGGACTAATTGATTTAGTCTATGAAGGGCCTGAATAGGTTTGCTAACTTACGTCTTCACATTCCACAGGACAAGTGATTAATATTTGTTACCTTGGGTCCAAATTTGCTTTTTTTTCATGTAACACTGGAGGATTTGATTCTCACAAATTAATCTCAGCCTACTGGCTCCCAGATATCTTGTCTTGCGAGTTTACAAGGAGAATGGCAGGTCATCTTGGGAGAAAAGAAGGACAAGTAGTTGTTTGACAGTGAATAGAACTTTAGAATTGGCTCTTTAGGCTTGTTCTAGGGAGAACTGAGGGCATGGTAATAAGCTTGAGGTTACAACACAAAGCATTCCTATTGCATTGGATATTCCACTGTGCCGCTATGTGCAAAGAAGCCTGGGTTGCTACTTCAACCTAAATAAATCCATCAAGACAGCTTCAGCACATGTAGCCCATAATGAAAATTGCGTGAAGTGATCCCAGTTAGAAAGCAGAAGCAGTTTCAAAGATTGTGCTGTCATAGGTTTACAGAAATCATGGATGTTTTGGCGTTTTACTATTTTATCATCCAGGAATTTATTTTATTTCACTGTATAACGTACAAGTATCCATGAAATGACATTCATAGATTTCCAAAATTAAGCATATTAAAGCATCATCTCAGTCATCTTCTGATAAATAAAAAAGATGGATTTCCACAACATTTCCATAACATATGATGGTAAAACTATGAGGCTGATTCATTACTAGCGGCAGGTACCAGCAGATGAGTGTCTGTAGCGAGGCACTCAGAGTGACCGCTAGTAGTCGCTGTGATCGGCTATGGTACGCTGTTACCGAGTGCCTCAGTCACTGGACGGCATCGATGAATTCGATGTGTGAGTCGCTACAACACCAGTACAGAGCTATATGGGAGCGAACAGTAGCGACTGGTCAGTGTGAGCGACTCAAACCATATTCATCAAAAAAACAGCCTCACACAGCGCCGGCACTCAAAATTGGTTCGCTGTAGCCCTGAGCGTGAGACGCTGTGCGATTAAAGTCTGTTTTTGAACACATATCCACTAGTAACAAAGCAAAAACACATGGAATTACATTGTTATTACATTGTGACATTAACCCTTTAATACCAGACCTGTAATGACAATTCTATATAAAAATATACAAAAATCCATAAAGTTTTCAAAAATGACTTTTAATAGGCCAGAAGCCTGAGCGCCGGCGGTGTATGCTGAGCCGTCTGTGATGATGAATCGGACGCTACATGGCGCTGTTAGAGTCGCTCACTGGAATCGCTTTGATAAATGCGTACAGTGCCCGGCGTTCACCGTTCGCGACCTGATGCTACAAGGCACTACCTGACGCTACAAGTCACTACCTGATGCTACAAGGCACTACCTGCCGCTATCCCTTGATGAATAAACCCCCATGTTTAAATTAAGAGAACAAATCGATCGATCGATTGTATGGGGTCGCGCACTAAATATATTCCTAACAGACTCATTTGATAATATTTTTAAAACAAAAATAAACAAATTCAGTGTTGGGATAAGAAAATTCTGCCAGTGGAATTAACAAATATATGAACAGAAGAACAGAAGATTAGGTTTTTGGGATCATTTGGGATCCAAAGGTTTGTTCATATGTTTAAATTAAAATAAGTTATTCATTTTTACTCATACTGCGAACATTCAACCTGCACACTAAGGCCTTAGTTCAACTCTACTGAAAATAAGGGCCGTTCCATGCATTATTTCTGAATGAGGCAAGACTTAAACTGGACCAACATAACTGCCCTCCCCCCACAGTTAGCCCCCTGCAAACTTTCTAAATCTTACCTTAATCACTCCCCAGCGAAATGCGGCCCTGTGATTGGCCAGCAGAGGTCATGTGTCCCATACTCGGACTAGCTCCTGGCAAAGTCAGGAAATGTGGTTTAAAGAAAAAATTTACAAGCTTTGCAGGGAGAAGAAATTTACAAATGTTTAGAAGTGCTTAAAATGGCACATATGCTGGTTATTAACACCAAAAAGGATGTGAAACCTAAAATTGACGATTTTGATTTTTTTAGTTGCAGTTGTGGCCTAGGCATGTGGAAGTGATCCTGTGACAGGAGATTTGCAGGTTCCATTCCCAGCCAGGACATGGCTGAAGTGCTCCTGAACAAGGCACCTAATCCCCCAACTGCTCCACAAACCCAATGGTTTGGGCAGCCAAGCAATCCTGTGACCAGAGGGTTGCAGGTTTGTTTCCCAGCCAGGACATGAAGTTAGCAAGGCTTCTAAACCTCCAACTGCTCCCTGCACCCAATGGTTTGGGCAGCCCAACGCTCAGGGCATATGTACATCAGAGGCTTGTGCTTTGTAACCGGAAGAAATGGGGCTTTCAAATGCAATATGGGTTTTCATGTTAAACACTAAACTCTGAGGCACAAAAAAATATATTACGTTTCTGGAAATTCCTGCAAAAAAAAAAAAGACTAAACATAGCGCAAAATTACATAAAATGACCTGTCAACAGAGGGTGACAAAAGCTCAAGTATGCTGGCAATTAAAAGGGTTAAAAGTAACTATGCATGTTGGGTATTGTTCTGTTCGGGGGACCTTGGGCTTTCAGATTTATCTTGTTTTTTCTTGTTTGCATATTGATATTTTAGGAAAAGGTGTTTTTTATTCTGCTTTTTTATAAATTTTTTAATGAAAACCCTGTACAACCTAAGAATTCTTTGAGGGATTACTTCCAGAAAGAGGAGCCCACTACAACAAGCTGGGTACGCTTAGAAAGCTTAGCGTGTGTTCTTTCGGGGAATCCAAATGTAAAGGGTTGCTTTGTTAGAAAAAGTGCAAGGTGCACACTTTGTCTGCAGAGCTGAAATTTTCAAGTAAAATTACGCACATGCTTTACTTTGCGGTGTTTGCCCACTCTTCCCTTGACAGTAGCTATAAATGTTGGGTATTTCTCTGTTCAGGGGATGTGTTTTCAGATTAACTTGTGTTTTATTGTTTGCATATAGTTTTTTTGTAAAATGTGGCTTTGATCCTGCCTTGTCTTTTTTGTGCAACCAAAGAATCCATTGAGGGAATACTTCCAGAAAACTGCACGCATGTCAACAAGCCTGGTACGCCTAGAAAGCTTGAGGCGTGTACTTCCAGAGAATATATCGTTTGTGGGGGATATTTCAAATGTAAAGGGTTGTTTTTCTTGCAAAATTGCAAGGTGCGCATAGCGTCTAGCATAGTTGTATTTTATCTGACCATCTCCTAAAGCGCTGTTTCAGTTTGGGCAGGAAAGGGTGTCTACCAATACATATGTGGTATCGCCGTAACTGGGAGAAATTGGGATTTCACATGCAATAAGATTTTACTGACAAACTTAAATTTTTTATTACAAAAAAACACTACAAATTGTAAAAAATATTTTTTTTTTATTTTTTGGCACATATTTCACCCGCATATTGAGAATACACTAAAAAAAGGCCATACAAGACATTGCATGTTGAAGCCCAGACTACATTAAAAAATCACAGTTGAACATGTGGAGCGCAAAATAATGCAAAATGGTCTGGCAGCAAAGGGTGACAACATCTCCAGATAGGCTGGCAGCGAAAGGGTTAAAGGAGCCTTGTTTATGTTCTTCTTGTTGTCGCTATATTGTCCTGACGAAGGGGGCACACGCACCCCCGAAACGTTGACTTGTAATTATGGATTGAATACAAGTGTGATGATGTGAATCCATTTGGGGTGCTGGTTCTTTCTTGCCTTTGTAACATTCTCAGTGCTCATTGTGGCGGAAGGAGGAGAAATGCTGCGCTGCTCGAGCCGCCGCCACCTGAGCCAGCGCCCGGGGCTGATGCTCTGGCCGGGGAACAGTTGGATCAGTGCGCTGGCCAAAGACAGCACTGGAGCGAGGAGAAGGTGAGTGGAATGCCATGACACTGAGCCAGAAAGGAGTTAAACCGGACCAACACCCGTTATTAAATTAACAGGTGCTGGTCGGGCTCTTTGCCACTAGAAAGAAGCTCGAGGGGCATCCAGAACGCTGGAGCCCGCTCGCACCTAAATGCACAGGACACGTAGAATACTCACCTTCCTTACGAGCCAGCGCCGGGAAAGGAGTCCCGTGATTAGCCACCGGCTGGTCACATGGGCTGTAGTCGCGTTCTCTGTGCCGGCCACCGGCAGGACCCGCCCACGTGACCGGCAGGCGGCCAATCGCGGGCCTCCTTTCCCGGCACTGGCTCGTTACAAAGGTGAGTATTCTACGTGTCTTGTGCATTTAGGTGCGGGGGGGGGCTCCAGAGTTCTGGATGCCCCCTCGAGCTTCTTTCTAGCAGCAAAGAGCCGGACCAACACCTGTTAATGTAATAACCGGCGTTGGTCCGGTTTAAGCTTTTATGTCAATATTTTAGTGAGAAGCTTCAAGTCAATATCTCCTCCTGGCTTTGGGAGGACACTAATGATTGCTTTTTTTCAAATCTCCTAATCTCACTTCGTCCACAAGCTATTAAACCATAAAGCAAGATGAGTTCATAGAATTTGTAGGAATGTTTTATAATAAATGTTAGTAAAACCATCAGGTCCAGAAGCTTTAGAGATCTTGATCTCTTCCTCTATAGCTCTTTCTAAAATATCCTTATGAACCTCTTACAATTGAGGAAATTGGATATCTTGGCTTCTTATTTCTCTCTTGCACAGTACTGCTTGCTAGATTACTCTAAAAACAACTGGTTCTGGCTCATTCCTAACTAAAATAGTTTCTGGTAGAATATTGCTACGACATAGGTGCATGTTAGACCATCTGTAGAAGGTTATGACTAAATGTGCCACAGATAATCTTTGCCTACTTCAGTTGGTTTCTACTGTGAGAGACTCCATAGATTTACCACAAATGCCCACAACCATCTACTACTATCATAACTGTCTACTAGAGGAGTCTGACCCACTGGGTTATGTACCTCTGCAGACACTGTTAGGCAAGGGATTTCCACTAATTGTTTAGTAGCTTGCAAATTGCAAGTAAACTCACAAGTAAAAAGGCACAGACGATATACATAGAAACTATGGAAATATGAAAAATACTTGAGCGCTACCTTTTTGTAAAATGCATCACCCCCTCCTGAAACCCTGTAATAGGCAGTAAGCAAACTCATGCTAGACACCATCTAAGACAAACTTAAACTACTTTGATCATATGACATTTAAAGTCCATGCCTGGGCAAAAGCAATAAACAATATATTCTCACCTATAGTCCCATGCAGCTGATTCGTACGAGTGGGGTGCTTGAAACTTACCGGCATCATCAAACTCGCCCCTGCCATCCCAGCGGCCCATAGCTGAGCGTTCAGTCACGATGACTGGGCGTGCCTGCAACATTCACTACAATGGATCGGGCATGCCAGCCCTCGACGCACCCCCTCCATTGAGATGAATATAATGGGTGTTGCCAGTCATTGTGACTGATGCAAGGAGGAAGCAAGGAGGCAGCAATGCAACTATGGGTGACTTTCCGGAGCAGGTATAGAACGTTATGGATCTCTAGCAGACGTAATCTTCGAAACCCCTGAAATAGTGCTGAGCAGCTTAAAGGGACTATAGGTGAGTATGTATTGATTAGTGTTTTTGCCTGGACAGTCCCTTTAAATGATATATTACTCAAGATTTAATGCTGCTGATTAATGCTGTTAATGGTTTTCCCTTCCTTTAATCCAAGGGTGTGGGTCTACCTCAAAGATTCCTTAAGTAGATCACAAGGCTGCTGGCATAGCGTCAGTCCCCTTGGCGCTCACTTAGATATCAACTTTTTAGTAATAGAGTATATTACAATAAACTCATGCTTTATTTTTAAGGCTCTTACTCACGACTTTGATTCTGTAACTGTTTAAATATAGATAATGCATTTATTGAATTAAATTATCATTAAAGCCTCAGTAATGTCTATACTTTAGTAGATGAGTTAGCAAACCTCTCCAAAAACCTGGAATTTAAGTAGCACTTTTAATAACTATATCATTCTGCTGTTAATGTGAAAACCTGGCAGAAAAGGGAATCTGATCTAATCTGATACTTTCTGTATCCTATTTCTGTAGAGAGTTCTACAAACTTCAATAAAGAAACTGATGCATGCTTATGTAATTGCACAATCTATGTGTTCAGTTGTACCCTTGTACCCTAATCTTTTAGAAGGTGTTCAGCAATAACTCAATAGTTCGGTTCATATTAATAGGTCAGTTCAGCACAGGTGGTGAAAAACTTGCTCCGTGTGAAAGTAAACTCGCATGCGAGAATTATTTGCATTCACATGATTCGGGAAACACATGCAAGGCAATCTCACACATCTGAAAGCAGTAGAGAAAGCTGTTCGTGATCTCTCGCACTATTCCCTATATAAATGAGAAATGGCAGCCAACAGCCCGATTTAAGCGAGCGTAGAAGTACTGCCCAGCATGTGTTAAAAGTGGAGATTGTCTAACTGGCTTGTCTTTAGAGGAGTTCACAAGGTATGTTAGCCATGATTGGACTGAGCACAGACTTTTTCAGATTTGCTTGCTCTTGAAATAGAGACAAAAATGTCACAAAGGTTTTTGTTTTTAAATTTAAAGACTGTCATGGCCTATGCCAGTGATACTCAACTGGTGGACCGGGGTCCGGATGTGGACCTCGGCGCCAGATTTCTGGAACCCTGCCATGACAGCCCTATATTCAGTTGGTTCTGTGTTGCCATGCTCAGAGCTGCCACCTTGATCGGAGATGTAGTGCTTAGTCTCCCTGCCAGTGTCATGGCTCCCTGGCACCTAACATTGCAATATAAAGTACGGCACAGGTGGGAAGTAGCGTGGCAAGGTACACACAAACTTTGTTTCTCAGTCTCTTTGCCCCATCCAATCCTTTTCCCTCACCACCAGCTCAGCTCCATCTATCCCTGTCCCACCATCTCATCCCCCCCAGCTCTGCCCCATCCATTCCTATCCTCCCAGCTTTGCCCATCCAATCCCTGTCCCCTCAGCTCTTCCCCATCTGTTCCTGTCTTCCCAGTTTTGCCCATCCATTTCTTTTTCTTCCAGCTCTTGCCATCTACCCCCCCAGCTCTGCCCATTTATTCCTGTCCTTCTAGTTCTGCCCATCCAGCCCTTCTCCTAGCTCTCTTTCCATCTCTCCCTGCCCTTCCTGTTCTGTCTATCCATCCCTCTTCCTTACAGCTTCTTTCACTTTCATCCCTCTCCTCCGAGCTCTATCTATCCTTGTTACCAGACCTTATTGCCACTAACATTTTGGACCCTAGTCCACCCCTGTACACGGCCCTTAGAATGCAAGGAGGGGATTAAAGCAGTGTGCCGCAGACCAGAGCTGTAGGTTCTGTGGGGCCCTCATCCGGACCTTCACCTCTCACCGGATGCCTTTAAATGGACCTTTACAAGAAGTGGTCGCGTACCCCTGGCCTAGGTCATCACCATGAACAGCACAGACCTGAGGCCAATTGAAGATTGTGGGCATGAGATCGCTGCTCTAGTGACTTGTTACTCCCCTCCCGCCATCTTCTACAGATTCACAACCTCCACACCGATCAACCTGTCCTAGCTCATGGTGTCACAGATTCGATTCCTGCTGTCATTAAATGTGCAGGTGCTCCAAACATATATTTTTCCTCTTCTGATCAACACAAACAATTGCTGATGCTCATTTCATCTTTTAATATTGACGTCTTCAGTAGGGATGGGCGAACCCACTGAAGTTCTGGTTCAAGTAATTCGGACGAAATTGCGGCAAAAGTTTGTTTTGAACCCGAACCCCATAAAAAAAATACAAAATAAATACTGTATCTTTTCAATGCACAGTAAAAAAAAAACTACCTAAACAATTAAACGAACCACTAGTCGAAAAATTAAAGTTTAGTAAATTGATCTCTGGAAATCAGTGTTATAAGCTATCTGAGAGGGCTTAACCCCATGGGCCGGTGTGGAATATCAGGCAGAGTCTGTGCTTCTAAACTGCATGGTAGTGGCTATTTTGCCACACACATTAGAGCCCTACTTCTCCCTCTAACAGAGAGCGTGCCTGTGCCGGCCATTAACAAGTGACTGGCGCAGGCACGCTCTCTGTTAGAGGGAGGGGGAGGATGGGGCCGTCAGACCCGCTGCTCTTAGATACACGCCGTGGGACTGGGAAGGGGTGAGTCCATTTGGGCGTCTAGGGTGGGGTTTGGTCCACTTTAAGCTTGCAGTCAAGCCTCAATCCAGGACTTAATCCATGTGTATCTGAATTTGGTGTACCAGAATGGAATAAGAGAGAAACCTTTCTAGTGTCTGGCACGCTAGTGCTGCATCTGATCATGAAGATTCCTAAATCCGACCTCCAGTAAAAAAAATAAACAATAGTAAATTGCTCCTGCACCCCCCTCCCCCTTGATGATTAGTGGCTTAAGCTGTTTGAGAGGTCTTAACTCCATGCATATATTGTGGAGTAGCATGAAGAGTATGCACTCCTGAATTACATGGGGGTGGCACACACACACACACAACATTCAGTCAGTGGATACAATGTATTTCGATGATTGCAGCTGTGAGTCGAGCAATGAGCCATTACAGCTGATGGCTTTCTACTTCTAACTACTACTTCTAGCTAAAAATGAGCAATAATTGCACAGAGATTTGAGGTAATTTTGACTTACTTTTCTGAGTTTTTTAGAAGCAGGGCTCTAATGTGTGTGGCAAGATGGTCACTACCATGAAGTTTAGGCGCGCAGAATCTGCCTGATATTCCGCATGGGGTTAAGCCCTCTCAGATAGCTTATACCACTGATTTCGAGAGATCAATTTACTAAACTTTAATTTTTTTGACTAGAGGTCAGTTTAAATATTTCAGTTGTTTTTTTGCTGTGCATTGAAAAAGATACAGTATTTATTTTGTAATTTTTTCATATTTAGTTTTTGGCTTTGACTTGCGGTTCAGTATTTTGCTCTTGTTATAATTCCACTTTGATTATTATCGATCTTGCAAATCCGGGATTACCGACTAGGTTTCTGTAATTGAACTTGAAGGTTGCATAATGGTTTGGCCAAACTATTCATGTATTACATTTTCTCTTTGAAATAATTGCATCATTTCTCTCTTTAGTTTCATGGGAAGACAGGGTTTTTTTCCCCTTTATTGTGTGTTCATGTTTGTTCATTTTTTTTCATTATTGTTGGGGTTGTCAACTAAATCTCCTCACTAACAAGAGGAGATGTTGATATTTACTTTAAGATATGGCTACATACAATGACACTAAAGTACCATTCTGTCTTTTAAAACTACAATGGCAAAGTTTCCATTCATACATCTAAAAAACAAATGCATTAAAGGATTAGGACCACTTCAAAATCATAATTCCTCCGATATATAAGGCTTGGGAAGATGCTGGCATATTAAAGCAACCACACCATTATCATGAGCACAAACTAATATACAGTACATGAAATCGAGAGGACATGGGCGGTGGGGGGATGATTTATGAAGCAGCAGCGCATTTTTGCCTCAGTCGCACTCAATGTGCGATTTTAGAAATCTTATTCTTATTTAGTCTTATTTAACACTACTGCCCAAAAGGATGCAATGCCGGGGGCTCTGGTTGAAGCAGCACCAGTTTATAGTGGCGCTGTAGGTCAAGATTCTGTAGGGCACAATGGGCAGAACTGTACTGAAGTGCTTTATACTTATAATTAATATCACACACTTCTTTTTGTATCAAACTTTTATTTTGACTTGTCAATAATGTAAACACTGGACCTAGATATTGCCAAAAGTATTTTTTTTTTTCATTTAAAGTGGGCTAAAACCTGGCTCGATCTACAAGATTCCCGGGCCATTCCATTCCCCCCCCCCCCCCCGAGGCTTCCACAATCGAGATGCCCCGCTGTGTGAAACCCCCCAGGTCGCCCCATTGATTTACTTCGTTTCCCAGTCCCACAGCTGCTCTTCGACACACTGTGGGACTGGGAAGAGGTAAGCTGGTCTCTGCGTCCTGGGGGGTTTCACACAGTGGGGCACCCTTGATTGGGGTTCCCCACCGGGGAGAGAACCAAAACCCAGGATAGTCAAAATCTTGGGTTTTGGTCCACTTTAAAATCATTTATCAAGGCTTCTTTTGCTTACCGATGTGTAGTTTGGACAACTAAAATGCAGCCTAAACGATCTGTACAGTTTGACCCCTTTGTCCCCAACAGTGATATCCCAGTAACTGGGATGATGAAAAGCAGGGCAGTTCTGAAAAAATACAGCACCAATCTTTTCAGGGTGGAAAAAACTCATAAATGGATGGTACAGAGTGTTGCACACTGGCGCTGGTATAATTGGCAGTCAGGTCCAACAGGCACTGACACAGACCAGCCAATACCTTATGCAACAAACAAAGCAATTAGTTAGCATTGGGTGCTGTGGCATTCAGCAGCACTGTAGACATGATAGCAGCGCCCAAAAGAAAAATGGAGCTAAAGACACCAAAAAAATGCACGATTCAAAAATAAAGCCCTAAGGCTATGTTCACACCTGCCTGGCATGCATTTTGCAGCTGGAATTCCAATTTGTGTTCCTGCATTTTTGTTTGTGTTCCCATTTGCATTTAATAAATATCCCTGTTTAATGGGGTGTGTTTAGGCCTGGGACTCAGCAGGCAGGACTTTTTGCAGCCATGTTTTTCTCCTCTCTGTCGCATTGGAGAGGTGTGAAAGGGGCCATTGATGTTTTTTTTTTTTTTGTACCGCCGCGTCTGCCACAAGTGCAGAAATGCATGCAATACTGGACAGGTGTGAACTTTTTCTGGATAAAAAAAAAATTGTTACAAGATGTTACATAATAAAATAAATTGTGTATTCAGAGGGAAGGTTAAAAAAGCTTGAGAATGCTTTTGCTTTTCCAAGTAGTAAAAATGTGTCATTGTCTTTCTATCTGGTGATTCAGCAACAGTGACATTCTCAGGCTTTTATCTCATAAAGTTTATTTTTTACTACCATGAGAATGTTTTCAACTCTTACTAAATCAAGGCCCAAGTCTATTAATCAATTACCATATTTTTTCGCCCTATAACATGCACATAGGATTTGGAGGAAGAAAATAAGAAGAATTAGAAAAAAATATTCTAAACCAAATGTTGTGCTAAACCACCCCAATACAGACAGTGTGGCATTCCCCCCATCCCCATAGGCATTGTGGCATTCTCTCATGACATTCCCATAGGCAGTGTGGTATTCCCCCCATCCTATTCCCATAGGCAGTGTGGCATTCCCTCATCTCATTCTCCATAGACAGTGTGGCATTCCCTCATCTCATTCTCCATAGACAGTGTGGCATTCTCCCTCCCATTCCCCATAGACAGTGTGGCATTCCCCCTCCCATTCCCATAGACAGTGTGGCATTCCCCCTCCCATTCCCATAGACAGTGTGGCATTCCCCCTCCCATTCCCATAGGCAGTGTGGCATACCTATACCCATATGCACCGTGAGATCCCCCCATCCCATATGCAGTGTGGCTGAAAAAATAAAAAAAACATAATTTCTAAGCTCAAACAAATGTACTTATTATAGAGAGATTGTGTAAAGCTACACCACAGTCTCAAAAAGACAAAAGATGCAACTGGTCACTTATAGTGATTTAAACTCTAGAAACAAGGTAATTGTGAACCTGCTATATTGGACCTACAAATGGCAGCTGTGTAGGTAATAGTTTAGGACAGGGCCTGTCTGATATGACAGAATCCACATGCAGCAGCAGATGCCGAAGACTGTTGAGCGGATCCAACCTACAAAATTAGGATCCGTACCAAATTTTGCGAGTTTGGGCACCAGGACCCAAACACAAATTTCAAATTGGGATGTGTGCGCACGTTTGGTGATCTGGCTGGACCCGGAAGAAGGCTGATTGGCTGCCTATTTTGTGCAGGGCAATCACCCTGGTGTTCCCCTTGATTATCAGCCCTCTAGCCCTTGCTGGCCCCATTTTGGGCCCTGATCTATGGTGGCAAGTTCGCCCGATCTTAGCGAAAGCGAATTTCAACCAACCCTCCTCACTACTGAGGACTAAACTGGCCTGCAATGACACAACCCACGGGCAAGGCGGCTGAGTAGGCTGAGGTGGTTGCAGTGTTGTGGTCAGATGCAGCCTGAGGTTAATAACTGGACAAGAAGCTTGGCACAGATGGTGTTTGATAATGAGGCTCACATAGAATATAACATTAAGCTTCCACCTCAGGTTTCACAAGTCCCTTGGTAATAACATGTGAGCCTTAAGCTTCCACCTTGGACAGCAAGTCATTTGCTTGCCGCAGGTGACTTGCCAGCCCCTCATGCCCTGTGAACCCCCTTACCAGTTCACAAGGGTAAAATTTAAAAAACACACTGACACAGAGTAAAAAAAAGTTTTACTCACCTCTAGTCCATAGCTAGGGCTTTGGATGCTGCGGAGACCGGCGTGGGAAAGCGCCAGACAATGAGGACATTGCCTGTTGCTGGATCGGGGGTGGCGGTAAGCTTGTTTTCTTTATTTTCTGGGGTGAGTTCATTAAAAGTTTGGTTTGGATAAACCCGAATGTTGTGGTAATCTTTACCAACTACCTTCTTAATGTCTTATCCAATTTAGAAGTAGTAACCCAAATCCATATCTTATGTGAATCTTACCATCACCCATAGGGTTTGCAGACACTCTAATTCTTTTTTGCTAACTGTCTCTCGCTATTTCATATCGTTAGGTATTTCCCCAAGTTAGAAAAGCTGTTCAGGGCTCTACTGCCTTGCCTTGCTACATCCTTATTTATCAAGCTTATTTGGGGTCTAGTCCATCTAAAAACCTAAAGGCTAATGCAGTATGATTGGGACCTGCGTTTGCCCAACAAATCTTTTTATGGAAGCATCTAAAATATTTCTTTAGTAATATCTAACTAAATAGTTAATCTTACTACTAAATCTTACCTGCTACACATGTTGCACCTTGAACTTGTTTTGAACTTGTGACAGTCCCTTCTGCTCTTCAATAAAAAGCATGACCGCTGGTATACGAAGATAACATTTTGTAAATGCTGGCTGTCTGAATTACAATTGAGATATCTTGTAATGTAACAGCAATTAGAAAAGTGAACCATATACCATGAGTCCATCCACTAATAATAAACACAAAAACCTTAAAGCAGTTTTAACTGGTGTCTTTATTTACTTGTGGCCAACCACAAATGACTTTTTGTTAGAAGTAGAAAGAACATATCCAAGAAGCCAACAGTAAATTGTGCCACTGGGATGACGCAGCAATTTTTACGCCAGAGTTCGATTCTGTTTCTGTGGAAATTACATGACTATTTATAGAGCGCAAGAAATAATGTATCATTGGTGATGGCAATGCTTTTACTATATAAACCACATTATTAGCTAACCACAAGCGTCGAATGGTGGCAGCTCAAGGCTTTCATTAAATACTCATTGACCTTTGCTGTTAGCCAAAATGTTTTGTAATGTAGGAACTTCTACCATCTTGCACATTCTTTGCCGATGCAATCATTTGAGCCTATTAACCCTTTAAGTGCCAGCCTACCTGCAGCATTTCCCACTCCCTGTTGCCAGAGCATTTTTCACTATTTTGCGCTCCCCATGTTCAACTGTAATTTTTGAAGGGATTTTCTGGGACTTCCCATAAAAATTACTTATTGTTTTTTTCAGCAGAATCTGGGCTTTAACATCATATCTCTTGTTTATCAATTTTGTAGTTTTATCATAATTATTTTGGGCAAAATATGTGAAAGAAAATAAAAAATACACACGTTTTTACATTTTGCAGTGTTTTTTTTTAATCGAAAATAAAGGTTTTTCAATAAAAACATATTGAGAGTAAAAGCCCCATTTCTCCCGGTTACAACGGTACCACACATGTATTAGTAGACACCCTTTCCTGCCCAGGAGACCCCAGAAACTGCAAAGAGCGCTAGAGGAGATTTTCAGATAAAATACAAATACTTTGCGCTCCTCGCAGTTTTTCAAAAAATACAACCCTTTACATTTGAAATACCCCCCACAAACTATATATTTTTGGAAAGTGCACAATTCAAGGTTTCTAAGCATACTAGGCTTGTTGGCGTGGGTCCATTGGTTTGAACTCTATTGATTGGCAGAATCTCTGGTTCCAAAGGATTTCGCTAAAAAAAAAAGCAAAAAGCAGATTCAAAACCATATTTTCCTATAAAAACAATAAGCAAGCAAGAAGTAACGCAGTAAATCTGAAAGCACAACATCTGCTGAACAAAATAATACCCCACATGCATAGGTACGTTGAAGTGTAGAGTTGCCAAACACCCCAAAGTCAAGCATGTGTTTGAGGGTAATTTTACTTGAAAAAATCAGCGGC
Organism: Gastrophryne carolinensis; assembly: GCA_027917425.1. Taxonomy (NCBI): domain Eukaryota; kingdom Metazoa; phylum Chordata; class Amphibia; order Anura; family Microhylidae; genus Gastrophryne; species Gastrophryne carolinensis. The sequence goes on along the minus strand of CM051234.1, from coordinate 47,527,204 downwards.
GCACACAAAGTGCGCACTGTTAGGGCGAGCGCTGCGTCTTCCCCGCGCAGCGCCCCCCTCCGTGCCTCTCCTCGGGCGAGCGCTGCGTCCCCTTCCTGCAGCGCTCCCCGCTTCACCGCCATCCGGGCGTCTGCTGCTGGCCCCCCTGGCTGCGGTTTCCCCTTACCTGGTCCCCGCGCTTCCTCCTCTGACCGGCATGGCCGCCGGCTTCCTCCTTCTGTGTCTGTTCCGTCTTCCCTGCGCGCACGTCCCCGGCCACTAGGGGGCGCGTGCGTCAACCTCCTCGGATTTAAAGGGCCAAGGCCCTGTTAATTGGTCTCTGCCATCCAATCCCTTTTTGGCGCTTCCTATAAATTAAACCCTGCCTTACTTCCTGTGCCGGATCTTCGGTGTTGTTCCCTGAATGATTATCGCTGTATTGCTTGATTCCTCGTGTATGACCTCGGCTCTCCTATTGACCTTCGAACCTGTGCTGCCCGTCCCGACCTCGGCTTGTCTCACCGCTATTGAACCCGCGCTGCCAGTCCCGACCTCGGCTTGTCTCACCGCTACTGAACCCGCGCTGCCAGTCCTGACCTCGGCCTTCTCCTCCGACCACTGTTTGTCTCTGCTGCACGTCACTTCAGCAGTTTGTGGAACTGTGCCGCTGTTGGGGGTAGCGACCTGGGAGTCACCTGCCGCACAAGACCATCCCGCCTTGCGGTGGGCTCTGGTGAAAACCAGTGGCTCCTTAGACTCCGCTCCCCTGACGCGGTATCTGCCAAAACAGTTCTGCAGACCCTGCGGGTCCACTTCTTCGCACCCGGTGCGTAACAGTAAGATCCGGCCATGGATCCCGCTGAGGTGCCCTTGCCGGAGACTTCCGAACTCCCAGCGCTGGTGGCTTTGCAGTCTCGGCAGATTAATCAGCTTACCGCTATGATGCAGCAACTCTTGACCCAGCAGCTGTCGCCTTCTCCACCGCCACCGGTGCCGCCACCGCAGTCTCCAGCAGTTTCCCCATCCAGAATCCGCCTCTCCTTACCAGCAAAATATGAGGGGGACGCGAAGTTGTGCAGAGGCTTTCTAGCCCAGTGCTCTATGCACCTGGAATTATTGTTCTAAAGTGGCCTTCATCATTAGTCTGCTCTCCGGAAAAGCCTTGGCTTGGGCCACTCCCTTGTGGGACCGTAATGATCCTCTCACCTTCACCGTCCAGGCCTTTGTTACTGAATTCCGTCAGGTTTTTGAAGAACCCGCTCGGGCCTCATCTGCCGAGTCCGCTCTATTGAATTTAACGCAAGGCGATCTTTCTGTTGGTGAATATGCTATTCGTTTCCGTACTTTGGCCTCCGAGTTAGCATGGAATAATGAGGCCCTCTGCGCTTGTTTTAAGAAAGGTCTTTCTAGCAAGATCAAAGATGTTCTAGCGGCCCGAGAGATACCTGACTCCCTTTCTGAACTCATTCATCTCGTCACTCGCATTGACATACGCTTTGCTGAGAGGCGTGAGGAACTTCGCCTGGAGAGAGATTCCCAACGTGACAGGAGGATGTTCCGTTTGGCTCCCACCTTTCAGAAACCTTTGTCTGTACCATCTTCTCCAGAGGTGGAAGCCATGCAGGTCGGCCGCTCTCGCCTAACCCCCGTGGAGAGGTCTCGCAGGAGAAATGAAAATCTCTGTCTGTATTGCGCCAGTCCTGATCATTTTCTAAGAGATTGCCCCATTCGTCCTTCTCGACTGGGAAACGGGCGCACCTAGACTCGGTGGGAGAGGCGTCTCTGGGTGTGTGTGCTTCCTCTCCAAGATTTACCGTACCTGCACAGCTTTGTCTCTCATCTGCCTCTGTGCTTAATTTGCCGGTCTTCCTGGATTCTGGTTCGGCGGGCAATTTCATAGAGGCCTCCCTGATCAAGAAATACGACATAGCAGTTAACCGCTTGGCCAAACCGTTATTCATCGCCTCAGTTAATGGAGATAGACTGAATTGTATGGTGCAGTACCGTACCAAGCCTTTGCTCCTTAAGATTGGCCTCTTTCACCAGGAATACTTGGAACTCTTTGTGTTACCCCATTGTACTTCCCCAATCCTATTGGGTCTTCCTTGGCTTCAGCTTCATAATCCTACCCTAGACTGGGTCACTGGGGACATCAAGGCGTGGGGTACAACCTGCTTCAAGAATTGCTTGAAAGCTTTACCAGTTCGAACCGATCATCCTACCACATCTCTACCGGGCCTACCCGAAGTTTACCGGGCTTACGCTGATGTCTTCTGTAAGAAGCAAGCTGAGACTCTTCCGCCTCATCGCCCTTATGACTGCCCGATCGACCTCCTGCCTGGGACCACTCCTCCTCGTGGCCGTATCTACCCACTATCCGTCCCCGAAACTCAAGCAATGGCTACTTACATACAAGAAAATCTGCAGAGGGGCTTCATCCGGAAGTCCTCTTCTCCCGCTGGGGCTGGCTTTTTTTTTTGTACAGAAAAAAGACGGTTCTCTCCGACCCTGTATCGACTATCGGGGTCTTAACAAGATCACCGTAAAGAACCGATACCCCTTACCCTTAATTCCAGAACTCTTCGACCGTCTTCGTGGCTCCAGGATCTTTTCCAAACTGGATCTCCGAGGAGCCTACAATCTGATCCGCATCCGCAAGGGAGACGAATGGAAGACTGCCTTTAATACCCGTGACGGTCATTTCGAGTATTTGGTGATGCCCTTCGGGCTTTGTAATGCCCCTGCCGTATTTCAAGAGTTCGTCAATGACATCTTCCGGGACTTGTTGTACTCCTGTGTCGTGGTCTATTTAGATGATATCCTCATCTTCTCTTCTTCCCTCGAAGAGCATCACCGGCACGTTCGTCTGGTACTATCCCGCCTTCGGCAGCATCATCTTTATGCCAAATTAGAAAAGTGTCTCTTTCACCAAACCGCTCTGCCCTTTTTGGGTTATACTGTTTCAGCCCAAGGACTACAAATGGACCCTAGCAAATTGAGAGCGGTTTTAGATTGGCCTCGGCCTGTTGGTCTGCGTTCCATTCAACGATTTCTGGGCTTCGCCAACTATTACCGTCAATTCATACCCCATTTTTCCACTATCGTGGCCCCCATTGTGGCTCTCACCAAAAAGGGAGCCAACCCCAAGTCATGGCCTCCACAGGCGGAGGCAGCCTTTTTAACTTTGAAAAAGACCTTCTCTATGGCCCCGGTGCTCACCAGACCAGACCCTTCTCGTCCTTTTTCTCTAGAGGTTGACGCTTCTTCCATCGGAGCAGGAGCTGTTCTCACACAGAGGTCTCCTTCAGGGAAAAATCATACTTGTGGGTTCTTTTCTAGGACTTTTTCTTCCGCGGAGCGAAATTATTCTATTGGAGATCGTGAACTCCTGGCTATCAAATTAGCTCTTGAAGAGTGGAGACATCTTCTAGAAGGGTTGCTTCACCCCATATCTATTTTTACCGACCATAAGAACCTTTTGTATCTTCAAACTGCTCAGCGCTTGAATCCTCGCCAAGCTCGTTGGTCACTATTCTTCGCGCGGTTTAATTTCCGCATTCATTTTCGACCTGCCTCTAAGAACATCAGGGCAGATGCTCTATCTCGCTCCTCGGACGTCACTGACGTGGACGCTGCTCCTCAGTTCATTATATCTCCTGATCATTTGGTTCATTCCGCTCCTGCCTCCCTAGTGCAGGCTCCGCCTGGGAAAACCTTTGTCCCGGTTCGCCGACGCCTCCAAATATTAAAATGGGGCCATGCTTCCCGTATTGCCGGGCATGCTGGTATCAAAAAGTCTAACGCAATTATTGCCAGATATTATTGGTGGCCCTCCATTGAGAAGGATGTGGCAGAATTCGTGCAAGCTTGTACCACCTGTGCACGTAATAAAGCGCCTCGCCAAAGACCGGCGGGTCTTCTTCATCCTCTTCCTATTCCTGAAATCCCTTGGTCTCACATCGCTATGGACTTTATCACGGATCTTCCTCCATCTCAAGGCAATACAGTGATCTGGGTTGTTGTGGATCGTTTTTCAAAAATGGCGCACTTCGTTCCGCTTCCAGGACTCCCATCCGCTCCTCAGTTGGCTAAGAACTTTTTTAAACATATTTTTCGGCTCCATGGACTTCCTTCCCACATTGTCTCCGACAGGGGAGTTCAGTTTGTTTCAAAATTCTGGAGGGCTCTCTGTACTCAGTTAAAGGTGAAATTAGATTTTTCCTCAGCTTACCACCCCCAGTCCAACGGCCAAGTGGAGAGGGTCAATCAGGTTCTAGGACAATATCTACGTCACTTTGTTTCGGCCCGACAAGACGACTGGGTCGATCTCTTGCCATGGGCGGAGTTCTCTTATAATTTCAAAGATTCTGAAGCCACAAAGAAATCTCCATTCTTCATTGTTTATGGCCGCCAACCTTTGCCTCCTCTACCCTTACCTACACAGTCGGGGGTACCCGCCGTGGATGACTTAACACAGTTTTTTTCCTCTATCTGGCGTGAAACACGACATTCTCTTGTTCTAGCCTCTACCCGCATGAAGAGCAGCGCTAATAAAAGAAGGAGAATCGCTCCTGTTTTCTCTCCTGGAGATAAAGTTTGGCTTTCAGCCAAGTACATTCGTTTCAAGATACCCAGTTATAAATTGGGCCCTCGCTATTTAGGGCCGTACAGGATCAAGCAACAAATTAATCCGGTCTGTTACAAACTTCATTTGCCAGCCTCCTTACGTATTCCCAACTCTTTTCATGTTTCATTATTAAAACCTCTGACGACTAATCGATTCTCTTCTAAAACGTTGGAGCCACTTCCGGTCGCGGGTACCGAAGATGCCTTCTCGGTGAGAGAGATTCTGGCTTCCAAAACATCCAGAGGGAGACGATACTTTCTAGTGGATTGGGAGAATTGCGGTCCTGAAGAGAGGTCCTGGGAGCCTGAGGAGAATATCCTCGATCGGAGCCTTATTTCTAACTTCCTCGGTCCCAAAAAGAGGGGGAGACCTAAGGGGGGGGGGTACTGTTAGGGCGAGCGCTGCGTCTTCCCCGCGCAGCGCCCCCCTCCGTGCCTCTCCTCGGGCGAGCGCTGCGTCCCCTTCCTGCAGCGCTCCCCGCTTCACCGCCATCCGGGCGTCTGCTGCTGGCCCCCCTGGCTGCGGTTTCCCCTTACCTGGTCCCCGCGCTTCCTCCTCTGACCGGCATGGCCGCCGGCTTCCTCCTTCTGTGTCTGTTCCGTCTTCCCTGCGCGCACGTCCCCGGCCACTAGGGGGCGCGCGCGTCAACCTCCTCAGATTTAAAGGGCCAAGGCCCTGTTAATTGGTCTCTGCCATCCAATCCCTTTTTGGCGCTTCCTATAAATTAAACCCTGCCTTACTTCCTGTGCCGGATCTTCGGTGTTGTTCCCTGAATGATTATCGCTGTATTGCTTGATTCCTCGTGTATGACCTCGGCTCTCCTATTGACCTTCGAACCTGTGCTGCCCGTCCCGACCTCGGCTTGTCTCACCGCTATTGAACCCGCGCTGCCAGTCCCGACCTCGGCTTGTCTCACCGCTACTGAACCCGCGCTGCCAGTCCTGACCTCGGCCTTCTCCTCCGACCACTGTTTGTCTCTGCTGCACGTCACTTCAGCAGTTTGTGGAACTGTGCCGCTGTTGGGGGGTAGCGACCTGGGAGTCACCTGCCGCACAAGACCATCCCGCCTTGCGGTGGGCTCTGGTGAAAACCAGTGGCTCCTTAGACTCCGCTCCCCTGACGCGGTATCTGCCAAAACAGTTCTGCAGACCCTGCGGGTCCACTTCTTCGCACCCGGTGCGTAACACGCACCTTGCAGTTTCTCCAAATTTACAACCCTTTACATTTGAAATACCCCCCACAAACTATATATTTTTGGAAAGTACATACCTCAAGGTTTCTAAGCCTACTGGGCTTGTTGACGTCGCTGACTTCCTTCCGACTCTATTGATTGGCAGAATCTCTGGTTCCAAAGGATTTCGCTAAAAAAAAAAGCAAAAAGCAGATTCAAAACCATATTTTCCTATAAAAACAATAAGCAAGCAAGAAGTAACGCAGTAAATCTGAAAGCACAACATCTGCTGAACAAAATAATACCCCACATGCATAGGTACGTTGAAGTGTAGAGTTGCCAAACACCCCAAAGTCAAGCATGCGTTTGAGGGTAATTTTACTTGAAAAAATCAGCGGCGCACACAAAGTGCGCACCTTGCAGTTTCTCCAAATTTACAACCCTTTACATTTGAAATACCCCCCACAAACTATATATTTTTGGAAAGTACATACCTCGAGGTTTCTAAGCCTACTGAGCTTGTTGACGTCGCTGACTTCCTTCCGACTCTATTGATTGGCAGAATCTCTGGTTCCAAAGGATTTCGCTAAAAAAAAAAGCAAAAAGCAGATTCAAAACCATATTTTCCTATAAAAACAATAAGCAAGCAAGAAGTAACGCAGTAAATCTGAAAGCACAACATCTGCTGAACAAAATAATACCCCACATGCATAGGTACTTTGAAGGGTACAGTTACCAATCACCCAAAACTAACACATGCGCTATGGAAAAACAAAACAATTTCTTACCTGTTCTAAGAAGTGCAAGTAGGATACTGTAGCCGTGCCATCAGATTATAGGATACTGTAGCTGTGCCATCAGATTATAGGATACTGTAGCTGTGCCATCAGATTATAGGATACTGTAGCTGTGCCATCAGATTATAGGATACTGTAGCTGTGCCATCAGATTATAGGATACTGTAGCTGTGTCATCAGATTATAGGATACTGTAGCTGTGTCATCAGACTATAAGATCAGTGCAGTGATCAATGACCAATATTAGGAATCAAGAACCTGAAATTGGTCACATTTTATCATCACTTGCCACAAGTAACCAGCTGCTCCTGCTCCACCATTTCCCTTCGGATTAGCAACAGCGAAAAGAAACTAAAAGAAAATAAAATATAACGGCAACACAAAATACCTAAGAAACCTAATCCTAAAAGGGGCCTACCTACCAAAAAAAAAAATGCATTGCTCAATAATTTAGTTGAGTATGGTATACCTCAAAACAATCTTCGAGGCATAACCCGGGTTGGCTGGGACAGGTCGGGCAATAATACCGTACATCTCTTCTAATGCCACGCTTCCTACAAACCCTACAAGCTCTCTGGGGATACCGCTTTTTACCAACTTCGGGAAGCAACTTTATAAAGTGCTTCCCTACTAATCTGGCCTGGTTGTCATTGGTAGGCAGATCTGGTTCTTCCGCAGTATCCCCAAACAACAAAGCAGGGAGTAACTGCTGCTGGTATTTTATGTACGATAAATTGGAGCCTGGCACTGCTGCCTTGAAGGCAACAAAGCTGTTGTAGGTTGCCATTTGGACCAAATGTGTACCAGGCTCGAGTTTTTCGGGTGGCGTTGTAATAAGTTAATATTTGGTCCGTTTTATCAACGCCACCCATGAATTTATTATAATCGGTTATGCAACGTGGCTTTTGGGAAGGGGCTCGGGGACCACGTTGCCTTACATTCACAACTGACTCATCGTGGAGTGTTGTCAGAAGGAATACATTTTTTTTGCCCATGTATTTCATGGCCAGGACCTCATCGCTTCTTAGAGCATAAGACTCCCCCCTTTTTAATTTTTTTTCAAGTAGTGGCCTGGGCAATCCTTTGCGTTTAGGGTTGATGGTGCCGCAGGCCGGGGTATCCAACGAATAAAGGGCGCGAAATAAGGGGATGCTGGTATAGAAGTTGTCCACATATAAGTGGTAACCTCTACCCAACAATGGAGTCATAAGATCCCAAACGATCTTTCCACTTATTGACAAATCAAGGGGACAACCAGGGGGGTCCAGATAGGTGTCCTTTCCTTCATAGATTCGAAAATATTTGATGTAGCCGGTCACACTGTCGCATAATTGGTAAAATTTAATCCCGTAGCGGGCACGCTTGCTAGGGATATATTGCCGAAAAACAATGCGCCCTTTGAAAAGCAGTAGTGACTCGTCAATTGATAATTTTTGGCCGGGGGTGTACACTACTGCGAAGCGATCTGACAGGCTGTTGAGCAGGGGCCGTAATTTATGCAGCCTGTCGTGACCGGGCTCACCACGGGGAATAGCAGTGGAATTGTCGTTAAAATGCAGAAACCGCAGTAAAATTTGGTAGCGGTTTCTGGACATTACGGCCGGAAATAATGGAGTTGCCAATATGGTTTGGGTATCCCAGTAGGAGGAAATACTAAATTTTTTTAGGATACCCATTGCTAGAGTGAGCCCCCAAAATTTCTTTATCTCACTCAAATTTGTGGGATGCCATGCCTGAGCTCGGGCGTGCCTCTGCAGGGGGTTTTTCGCTAAGACCTGCTCGGCATAGAGATTGGTATAGAAGACCATATCCAGTAGGATGGCTTCTGTGAGAAACAATTTGAAAAAGTCAATGACACCAAAATTTGTGGTGTCTACATTGACCCCGGGGACCGAATCAAAAGGGGGAATTTCGGGGGAAATATTATTAGGAGGCCTCCACGCAGACGCTCCTTCACCAGCTGCAGCACTCGATGCCTCATCCTGCACTACACTCGCCTGAAGCGTGGCCTCACTTTGTGCGGTACTATCCCTTCTACGGTGGCTACTACTGGTAGCACTGCGCGGCTGTGTTTCCTCAGTAGAGTATACACTGTCTGACTCGCTATCTGATGGGAAGAACTCAGACCCTGACTCACTAAAATCTTCCGAGTCAGACGCCATCAGGTAAGCCGCAGCTTCCTGTGCAGTGTACCGCTTACCAGCCATACCCCAATGCAAACAAAAATCTAAAACTAAAGGCTAAAACTAAAGGCTAAAACTAAAGGCTAAAACTAAAGGCTAAAACTAAAGACAAATTACAAAAAAATACAATACAATAAAACAAAGCAAAAAAACAGACAAAAAAAGAAACAAAAAAATACAATACAATAAAACAAAGCAAAAAAAACAGACAAAAATAGAAATAAAAGTGTATAGTTACAACCCGATGAGAAGTGGTGGAGTCAGGAGCAGCAGGTCACGGGATCCCAGCTAGGCTCCCAAAAGGAGGGGCGGGGGCTAGGCTCCCAAAAGGAGGGGCGGGGGCTAGGCTCCCAAAAGGAGGGGCGGGGGCTAGGCTCCCAAAAGGAGGGGCGGGGGCTAGGCTCCCAAAAGGAGGGGCGGGGGCTAGGCTCCCAAAAGGAGGGGCGGGGGCTAGGCTCCCAAAAGGAGGGGCGGGGGCTAGGGTCCTAAAAGGGCAAGCGAAAGGTCCAAACAACGAAACAAAGGCAGTAGAGATCTCAGTGAACAACCTAAGAGAAAAAGTTAAGATTAGGGAGTGTTTAGGACGCATGCATGGACAACAGCCGCACTATGCTATACCTAGAGCGGTGGTAAGGTAAGGTAAGTTTTACTGGCAATCGAGGGGATTCACTCTGACCGCCGGCACACGCACGCACCCACCCACCGGCAGATCTCTGACCGCCGGCACCCACCCACCGGCAGATCTCTGACCGCCGGCACCCACCCACCGGCAGATCTGACCGCCGGCACCCACCCACCGGCAGATCTCTGACCGCCGGCACCCACACACGCGCGACCGCAGATCTGACCGCCGGCACCCACACACGCGCGACCGCAGATCTGACCGCCGGCACCCACACACAGATCCGACCCCAGATCTGACCGCCGGCACACACACAGATCCGACCCCAGATCTGACCGCCGGCACACACACAGATCCGACCCCAGATCTGACCGCCGGCACACACACAGATCCGACCCCAGATCTGACCGCCGGCACACACACAGATCCGACCCCAGATCTGACCGCCGGCACACACACAGATCCGACCCCAGATCTGACCGCCGGCACACACACAGATCCGACCCCAGATCTGACCGCCGGCACACACACACAGATCCGACCCCAGATCTGACCGCCGGCACACACAGATCCGACCCCAGATCTGACCGCCGGCACACACAGATCCGACCCCAGATCTGACCGCCGGCACACACAGATCCGACCCCAGATCTGACCGCCGGCACACACAGATCCGACCCCAGATCTGACCGCCGGCACACACAGATCCGACCCCAGATCTGACCGCCGGCACACACAGATCCGACCCCAGATCTGACCGCCGGCACACACAGATCCGACCCCAAATCTGACCGCCGGCACACACACAGATCCGACCCCAGATCTGACCGCCGGCACACACAGATCCGACCCCAGATCTGACCGCCGGCACACACAGATCCGACCCCAGATCTGACCGCCGGCACACACAGATCCGACCCCAGATCTGACCGCCGGCACACACAGATCCGACCCCAGATCTGACCGCCGGCACACACAGATCCGACCCCAGATCTGACCGCCGGCACACACAGATCCGACCCCAGATCTGACCGCCGGCACACACAGATCCGACCCCAGATCTGACCGCCGGCACACACAGATCCGACCCCAGATCTGACCGCCGGCACACACAGATCCGACCCCAGATCTGACCGCCGGCACACACAGATCCGACCCCAGATCTGACCGCCGGCACACACAGATCCGACCCCAGATCTGACCGCCGGCACACACAGATCCGACCCCAGATCTGACCGCCGGCACACACAGATCTGACCCCAGATCTGACCGCCGGCACACACAGATCTGACCCCAGATCTGACCGCCGGCACACACAGATCCGACCCCAGATCTGACCGCCGGCACACACAGATCCGACCCCAGATCTGACCGCCGGCACACACAGATCCGACCCCAGATCTGACCGCCGGCACACACAGATCCGACCCCAGATCTGACCGCCGGCACACACAGGTCTGACCCCAGATCTGACCGCCGGCACACACAGATCTGACCCCAGATCTGACCGCCGGCACACACAGATCTGACCCCAGATCTGACCGCACAACACCCCCCCCACACAGATCACAACCCCCCCCCACACAGATCACAACCCCCCCCCACACAGATCACAACCCCCCCCCACAGATCACAACCCCCCCCCACACACAGATCGCAACACCCTCCACCCCCCCCCACAGATCGCAACACCCCCCCCACACACAGATCACAACACCCTCCACCCCCCCCCACAGATCGCAACACCCCCCCCCAGATCACAACACCCCCCCCCCGGATGGCGGCGGCGCACTACAAGTGCTAGAATGACCCTACGGCCACCCACCACAACCATGCCCCCCCCCCGGATGGCGGCGATGGCAGCGATCAAGGGTACCTACGGCCACCCACCCCAGATCACAACACCCCCCCCCCGGATGGCAGCGGCGGCGCACTACAAGTGCTAGAATGACCCTACGGCCACCCACCACAACCACCCCCCACCCCACCCCCCCCGATGGCGGCGATGGCGGCGATGGCGGCGATCAAGGGTACCTACGGCCACCCACCCACTCACCACCCCCCCACACACCCCACTTACCTCAGAATCGGCGATGAAGGAGAACAGCATGAGGACCAAATGCTGTTATATAGGGGAGGCGCCGGCTGATGACAGCAGCCATGCGCCTCCCTTCCTATTGGTCCAGCGCCGATCTGCTGACTGGGGTGAGGTAAGGGTCACCTCCACATGACCCTCTGACGTCTTCTCTTCAATGCTGCGCTGGAATGGATGTCTTCTGCAGCCCCTGATCGCCACAAGGTAAGTAAGTGTCAAGCACGTAGGTGTTACGGGCTTGGCAACAAAAGGGTTAAAGCGGACCAACAGCCAAAAATGACTTAAACCAGACCAACACAAAAAGCAGTGCTCATATGCATCCCTTCCCATGGCAATTTAGATTGCTGCACATAATAATTAATTTACCTTTTTCTAATTGCTGCTTTAGTATATTTTAGAAACAAAATCATGACTCATGCATTTGCAGACCACCTGCAAATAGGAAGTGCTGCTGGGCTTCCTGTTTCTGTGCATTGTCAGTTATGTCAGTTAAATTCAGGCAGCAGCATGGCAGAATGGCTGCTGGGGAAGGAACTTCAAAAATGGATGCTACCTTTCTTTTCCAACTGGGCCAGGCTGTTGGTCCAGTTTAAAGAACCATTATGAAACATTTATTCCCTCCTGGTTCTGAAAAGGTTGACCCCCTAATGAAATACTCAACTGCGCAAGCAGTACCTCTGGTCTTCTCCAAGGCAGTAATATCTGGTGACTTGAAAAAAAATCATCAACATCAAGTACAATCTCACTGGCTGATTTTCTGGTAGCAGGTGATATGGTGACCTTTTATGTATAGAGTATACCTCTGTCCATCTATATATAGGAGATTCAGCTCACCCTTCTAGGCACACGCTAAAATTATTGTTTTCCCTTCTGAAATCTGTAGCTGCATACCACCCAGAAATACTGGAACCTGCAGCCCAATACTCTCTGGGATTGCTCCCGTCTGCCTCCAAATTCAGTACCCACATATCTACCCCATGAACTTCACTGGCTGCTGTTGGTTACATTGGTTACATGCAGCCATGATTCAGTGGGGAATCCAGGCTGTTGCTCTTTAAAAGTCTAAAGTTCCGCTCCTCTCTGAGCTTTTATTATCAGCATTTAATGACACAGCATAAACAGAGGTTCAGGCACAGTGACATAATACAAATAAAATATACAGTAAATAAAATATTGCTTGACCAAGTACTTTACTAGCTAAATAGAAGAACTTCCCCCACTGTTTAATAAATCCCATGTTGCATCCCTCTGTACTTTGAGCTGATCCTCAGCACTTTGTCTTCTGTCTCTTTTTGCAGTCCTCAGTTTGTCTCCGTAGACTGTCTCTCACCAGGTCAGAGGCCTCCTAGCTCATGGGATCAAAGTACCATGGCTCTCTGAGTTAAAGCTCCTATGTTCTCTGGCTTAGTGTAGGTATATGAGTCACTTTTCCAATTGCTGTTAGACCCCTGGTTCTGTGGGTTAGAGGCTCTTTCCAATCGGCTAAGCCATCCAAATTATCAGAGCCAGCCCAGTGTCAGAATGGCAATAGTGATGGGTGGAGCTTCAGGTGTACTGATGCCTGGCATAAGGTAAAGGTAAGGGGTCCATATTCTACTGAATGGCCTGGCTGTCACTGAAGCACCCTGCAAGGGAGAAAAGGCTGGGCTGCAGATGCTACTAGGTGCATGTGTAAATTAATACGAATATATATATTGACCTCGCATGCACCTGAACTCACCGAACACCAGTTATGAAGAGTCAAGTAATATACCCATTGTAGGTTCTTTAGGGGCTTGACAACCCAAATAGGAGGTGGACAGCAATAAATATTTAAATATAATTGAGCACACATATGTATAATACAAATAGTACAGGGTGCCACCTGATCCTATGTGGAGGAACACAGTTTTGAGTATTATTTATAACACTATTACAAGACAAAGCCTATATCCAGCGCACCAGAAAATTATATGCAGAACAACACCGTTAGTACATTATACAGAGCATCAGTCATACATGTATGGGAAAAAAAGAACAGGTTAGTGGCACAGCATAACGCCTCAAACCATGATCAACCCTCATACAGAGCCGAAGTAGTTACCTCTAAACAGTCCTGTCATCATTACTGCCCTGGTCACCTCTGTCCCAGCGTTCCTCCTCCTAAGGCCCTCTCTCCCTAAGGGTCTCTTTCCTCATCAGTTATACTGAGATATTACTTTGATGTCCAGACTTGTCCTCCCAGTTTCACTAGCCTGAAACCCACTTTGCAGAGAAACCTTGGGATTTCCCCAGACACTGAAACTGGTCTTGCCTAAAACTGTGCTGACTCTACCCAAGGCAGTAATATCTGGTGACTTGAAAAAAAATCATCAACATCAAGTACAATCTCACTGGCTGATTTTCTGGTAGCAGGTGATATGGTGACCTTTTATGTATAGAGTATACCTCTGTCCATCTATATATAGGAGATTCAGCTCACCCTTCTAGGCACACGCTAAAATTATTGTTTTCCCTTCTGAAATCTGTAGCTGCATACCACCCAGAAATACTGGAACCTGCAGCCCAATACTCTCTGGGATTGCTCCCGTCTGCCTCCAAATTCAGTACCCACATATCTACCCCATGAACTTCACTGGCTGCTGTTGGTTACATTGGTTACATGCAGCCATGATTCAGTGGGGAATCCAGGCTGTTGCTCTTTAAAAGTCTAAAGTTCCGCTCCTCTCTGAGCTTTTATTATCAGCATTTAATGACACAGCATAAACAGAGGTTCAGGCACAGTGACATAATACAAATAAAATATACAGTAAATAAAATATTGCTTGACCAAGTACTTTACTAGCTAAATAGAAGAACTTCCCCCACTGTTTAATAAATCCCATGTTGCATCCCTCTGTACTTTGAGCTGATCCTCAGCACTTTGTCTTCTGTCTCTTTTTGCAGTCCTCAGTTTGTCTCCGTAGACTGTCTCTCACCAGGTCAGAGGCCTCCTAGCTCATGGGATCAAAGTACCATGGCTCTCTGAGTTAAAGCTCCTATGTTCTCTGGCTTAGTGTAGGTATATGAGTCACTTTTCCAATTGCTGTTAGACCCCTGGTTCTGTGGGTTAGAGGCTCTTTCCAATCGGCTAAGCCATCCAAATTATCAGAGCCAGCCCAGTGTCAGAATGGCAATAGTGATGGGTGGAGCTTCAGGTGTACTGATGCCTGGCATAAGGTAAAGGTAAGGGGTCCATATTCTACTGAATGGCCTGGCTGTCACTGAAGCACCCTGCAAGGGAGAAAAGGCTGGGCTGCAGATGCTACTAGGTGCATGTGTAAATTAATACGAATATATATATTGACCTCGCATGCACCTGAACTCACCGAACACCAGTTATGAAGAGTCAAGTAATATACCCATTGTAGGTTCTTTAGGGGCTTGACAACCCAAATAGGAGGTGGACAGCAATAAATATTTAAATATAATTGAGCACACATATGTATAATACAAATAGTACAGGGTGCCACCTGATCCTATGTGGAGGAACACAGTTTTGAGTATTATTTATAACACTATTACAAGACAAAGCCTATATCCAGCGCACCAGAAAATTATATGCAGAACAACACCGTTAGTACATTATACAGAGCATCAGTCATACATGTATGGGAAAAAAAGAACAGGTTAGTGGCACAGCATAACGCCTCAAACCATGATCAACCCTCATACAGAGCCGAAGTAGTTACCTCTAAACAGTCCTGTCATCATTACTGCCCTGGTCACCTCTGTCCCAGCGTTCCTCCTCCTAAGGCCCTCTCTCCCTAAGGGTCTCTTTCCTCATCAGTTATACTGAGATATTACTTTGATGTCCAGACTTGTCCTCCCAGTTTCACTAGCCTGAAACCCACTTTGCAGAGAAACCTTGGGATTTCCCCAGACACTGAAACTGGTCTTGCCTAAAACTGTGCTGACTCTACTCAGCATTCCCAGAATCTGCCCCGGAACCTGCTCTGCTTGTTTTGACTGAAACTGATTTCATTGTTTAGCTGCAAAATGCTGCTATTAGCCAATTCAACTACAATTTCTAGCCTAGCTGCTCCTTGTCCAGGCTGTTAAGTCCTGCTCGCGTTCTGGATATTTATTTGTTTATTTATTTTTGAAACAAAAGTTTTGATTGCACAAGAAAAGAAAATTATACAGCAAAAGTCAACATCCCCAAACTTTTTTTTCATAAAATAAGCCATAGACATCAAGGTATGCCGGATATACAAAAAACAAAATCCTCCTTAAAATGACCATAACATGCAACCAATAGTAAAAAGAACCAATCAAAGGGTAGCATGGAGGGAAGAGCAAAAAAAGGGATAGAGTGAAATCAGGAGAAGAAGAGAAGAAAAGAGAGAGAGAGAAAGAGATGGGTACCAGGCCTTCACCCAACCAAGAAGAACGGCCAGGTTAGCACTCTAAATTGTAAGGAGATCTCGGTTAAAACCTCTCGGTTGGAAGTGGGCAATCCAACCCTCCCAAGTGGCTAAGAAGGAAGCAAAATCCCCCTGCATAGGGGCCGCCATTTTCTCAAAAAACATACCCTCATTGACTCAAGTAATGAGGCTGTCAGTAGGTATGTCAGGCTTCTTCCAAGATTGCGCAATGATCAACTTGGCTGCCGTCGCAATATGCCTAATGAGCCTTCGGGATTTATAATAATAACTGAGAAATAACAATATAGTTCTGTTACCCACCATACCATATATATTTCCATAGTATTTAACAATATTAATTTACAATAAAGGCCCATTGTTTACAGATGCACTGAAAAATCATTAAGGAGTCGATGATGCAAAGGTCAGGTCAAATGAGCAGTAAAACAGGGTTGGCATTGGCCGGAAAGTCAAGAACACAACATAGGGTGAATACAAGAATTTGCAGGTCCCCATGAATAGAGGACAGGGAATTCAGGGAGGTTTGCTTACTAGGCAGCATTGTTATGTTGCTGGCCAATGCTTTTATAGTGGTTTTTATCTGTGCATAATGTACTTCATAAATAAAAGAGATAGATGTTGTTTTAGCAATTTTTTATTACAAGAGCCGCAATTTGTCATCTCTCTATTCTCTGCATGTTTCTATGGTTACAGAATATTACATTTTCTCCAGTAAAATGTGATCCGGCTACATCATCTCATTGCTGGAAATGTTTTTTTTCCCTGTATTATCTCCATTTCTACTTCATGACTTCATGACATAAAGGCGAACTGTGTTTTTATTTTCTCTAAATTGTCACAAAATAGAGTCAAAAGCAAAACAGATTAATTTTAGTAATAGTAATTCAATTTCAGTAAACTGCAGTGGACGTGCAAATTAAAAAGAAAATTAAGTAATACTCAGAAGGTGTAAGGTGATATTTTTTCACTTGCTCATATGGGATTTGTTCTTGCATTTCCTGGAGACATTGGATTCAACTGAGAAAGAATACAATCTCCCATACTCTCGACCGATTCAGCAAACCATTGTTTTTTTATATTTATGGGCTTATAACATACACAGAAAGCATCAAGAGTTCGACAGAAAACCTCTTATTGGTTTAATGACAAGTGATTTAGAGTATGTGGTTACAATTTTTTCAGCATACGGTGTACACCTATTCAAAGCTATTCCAAAAAGTATGTGTTTTTCAATTAAAATAGCCATGATGCAAAAGCTGGGATTACATTTCTTTAATAAAAAAAAACATGTGAAAATCCCATTTCACCAGCCCCTATGCCCTCTGGTACAGGTCTGCTGCCCTATGGGCACAGGGCTCTTCCATTCTTGGCTGTCCAAGAGAGGTTGTGGGTAATAGGACAGTAGTATAGGCATGCCACCCACCAGTCCTGACAGGTGGCATGTTGGCCCCATACCCTGTGAATTTGTACAGGGATCCCCCATCCAGCCCCAGTTCACAAACATTAGTAAAAAAAAAATACAACACCAAATAAATGTTTAATATACTAAATTAAACAGAACTCTCCTTGTTGTCTGAGTAAGGGCTTTCCTTATGGTCAATCCAGTGAGCCTAACGTAGATGCCCCATCCACGCCATTCTTACAGGGTTGGACAAAGTTCCCCCTTCCTCCATCTTGGCTGCCATCCAGGTATAATGCTGATGGCCAGGGATGGAAGCTTTTATATTACAGAGACAGAGCATCTGTGGAATTCCCCACCCCCCCATGTGACTAATCACTACAGGGAAGGAGCATCGTAACCCTCTCTTGGTTACCTGGGGTACAAAAGTGCCTGGTGCCCATTGGAATGGACCCATTGTCCTTCCAGTGGTCCCTCGGTCTCCAGATACTCACATTTTACCAGCAGAACACCATTTGATAGGGGCATTTTATTATTATTTTTTGTTTACATTTTTCTTGGTTCTCATTGTGGAATATTTATTCTGTATTATCATTTTATTTTTAACTTTAAACCCCTACAATTTACTATCCTTAAAAAGCCCAAAATCAGTTCATGCATGGCCAATGGGGTGTGACTATGCATGATATGTGCATATCCGCCAAGCAAAAAATGTGTTCTATGACAAACTTGGACATTTCTCTGGCAGTCGGAGGTTGACCATTGTCATTACTTCTGTGCCGACTACAGCAATTCATTAGCTACTGCTGTGAAACTGGTCTGTAGATCACTTCTCACTTCACATACTTCATACTGTATGTATTTCGAATCAATGATAAAGAGAAGCAGTAAACAATAATCAAATATTTTTTAAGGGTTTCAATAGTTATGTTCATTTTTCCTAAATTCTTTCAAACATTTCTCTTTTAAATTCTCCACCATTTTCTTGACATAGCCCCTTGTGGGGGACATAGAAGTTGACGTTTAAAGCCAGCTGGTTGTTTACAGGTTGGTTTGAGCCATATGGTCCTGTATGGTAAATTGCCTTTATCTCGGAGGCCTTTTATCCTGCCAAGCCTCTTGTATGACCCAAATGACTCAAACTGACCTTTGGAGAGGTCTTTGAACAATGTCAAAGAGAATCCTGGTCGATTCTTTCTGAATACAACTTTATTATGAACAGTTCTTTGCACAAAGGACATTTCTCAATTAACGTTTTTTGTTTAAAGAGTCCATTGTAAATTCACAGTGAATATTTGTGTTTGTGTTGTGCTATGTGTGGTCATAATATATCACTTACAGACGTCATGCCTATCAGTATAATTACAATTTCGGATTTCTATCCAACCATGGAAAGTAATTGGACGTTGGTTTAAGAATACAGACATGAATTAACTCAATCCAAAACTTCTATTGTAGCGAGTTATTAATCTTACGAGGCTGGCAAGCTTGGCATATTTATGCTTACTGGTTCATAGTCTGCTGTGCAGCAATTCTGTGGTAGGCATAGTGGAAATTAAAATTTCTCTTGATTCTCCTGTGGTTTCGCAATAAATCCTGTACCTGCCAGATAATATCATGCCTCTGCATTCAAATTGCATTTGGGGGTTTGGTATTTCCATACATTAGAAACGGACCATACATTATGTTGTTATTTTTTTTGGTGCTCTAAAGTGTTATCTCATCAAAGTAATGATCCGATTCCTTACCAAGGATCAAATGTAAAAAAGAGTTTTGTTCTACTTTACTAATGGTTTTACATTTTTAAAGAGCCAGAATTGGACCTATAAATAAATAGGGGCTGATTCAGCCCCTCATCAGCCCCTACTTATCTTTTGGACGCTTCAGGGCCTGATCCTTACCCCTCTATCTACTTAGCTGTTGCTAATTGACGTCAATGTCCCATGGAAATCTTGCAGCTCCTCAAAGTCTTGCTCCTCGCCAAGGATAAAAAGTAAAAAACACTTTGTTCTGCTTTACTAATGGTTTCACGTTTTTAAAGAACCGGAATCGGACCTATAAATAAATAGGGGCTGATTTGCCCCCACCCATCGACCCCTACTTATCTTTTGGATGACGCCAGCTGCAGCGACATCCGGCTGCTCCATGGCCCGATCCTTACCCCTCTATCCTCTTATCTGTCGTTAACTGACGTCAGTATCCCACTGTGTTCTCGCAGCTCCAAAAAGTCTTGCTCCTCACCAAGTAATGCTTCTCACCAAGGATCAAAAGTAAAAAGGTTTTGTTCTGCTTTAATAATGGTTTTAAGATTTTAAAGAGGAACATTGGACCTAAAAAAAAGGGGGCTGATTCCTCCCCACCATCAGCCTCTAACTTTTGGAGGCCCCAAAACAGCCTGTGTTTCATTTCTTACTAAAGCCTTTGCCCAATATTCAACATGAACTGGATATTGCTCCAGTGCAGAGTTGAATTCTCTTTATGTTTACATACATTTGTTACATTTGTGCTTGTTTATTATAGGGAATGCACTTACTTTTAGAGTGTTCAGTGGTTCCTTGACTGGGGGGGGGTTATAATGACCCTAAAGTCATTGTTTACTTCTAGTCCACCTTATAAAGGCTCACTTAAGGTCACTAAGCCGCAAACATCTTTTAATTTTAGATGCCTGAATGAGACTCTTATGGACCCTTGACCTGATGTTGGACAATAGTAGAGCCAATCGTCCACCGCCAGAATTGTAAAGGACAGAGAGGAAGAACGTTTGGGATCAAGACAGCTGAGGCACTGGAAAAGTGAAACTTTATTAGACTGACCTGCATTTTTGAAAAAGAATTCTTCAAAGGGTAAATACATTATTCTGACTTCCGAAGGTGTTGATTATGGAAAATAAAGCAGAAAAGTTTTGTTCTAATGATTCATTTGCACTTTCCTCAGTAAGACTACACACAGCTCAGCAATGTGTGAGAAGTTTTCTCAACTTTTGTGAGAAAACATTTTTTTAGTTATTTTTTTCCAAGAATTTATTTTTTAAATGTTTTTTGTTCTTTTGCACAATGCAAGTCGACATTATTTTTAGCTGTGCACATTATTTTAAAATGTGCACAGCTAAAATGGTGCTGAAGTGCACTAAGGAAAAAAACATTATGAAAATGTTTTTCTCATAGAAAAAAGTGAGAAAAACATTCTCACGGTGTTGAAGCAGCCCTAATGTGACAGTTTAGTTGTAACTGAACTAATCAGCATATGTCAGACCATTCACCATTCTTGTCTTTTTATCAATATTGGGCAAATGTTTTAGTAAAAAAGAAACACAGGATTTTGGGGGGTTTTGGGACACTGTGCTGGCCGGCTTGGATGGTGATGACATAAACTTCCCTATGAGTATAGGTGCAATTATAACAGAATAAACAGTGCAGTTCTTTATGGTGATAGGTATGGGTGGGCTGGCCATAGGGCAGAATCCCGATAGGCCGGCACATGGGAAGGCCGCAGGTGGTGGCCGATGAGCAGAGCAGTGTAACGGGTGGAGGCCGCTCTGCCCGCCGCCACCGGTCCCGCTGTCGCACACACACACACAGATTATCTGCCTGTAAACATTAGTGTGTGTGTGTGTGAGAGCAGCGGCGGGCAGAGCGGCCTCCACCCATTACACTGCTCTGCGCATCGGCCGCTGTTAGAACATTGGCTCCGCGCAGGCTCGGCATCAGCAATTGCACTTACAGGACGGGGAAGCAGAGGAGCCGTCATAGATCTGAGTCATGTAACAAGCAGAATATCTGTGCACGCTGCTGCCCCCTAGTGACAGCCTGTCCCAGGAGCTGGAGGTCAGTGGATGCTTCACACTAGGTTCTGCCATTTGTAACTCGGCTGCAGGGAAGTGCTGCTGCTTCTGCCACAAGGTAAAGCCTTTCCTTTGTGTGTCCTCCCTCCTGGCAGCTTATTAAGGAAAGTTTAGCTGTTCAACCCCCTTTTACAATACAAACAGTGTCCCATGTGCTGTCCATAGACTTGGCTGTGCAGAGCTCCATGTTGCCTGTCCCTGTGTTCTCAGGTCCTTCATATACTGGGAGGCCGATTCATTAACAGCGGCAGGTAGCGACAGTTGAGCGACTGTAGCGGCATTTTCAGAGCGCCCGCTAGTAGTCGCAGTGCTTGGCCGTTGTTCGGTAGTTGATAGCGACTCAGTCGGTTTGCCGTAATGTTGAATATTGGGTGAGGAGTCACTATTTGTCATGTTCCGCGCTGTACGGGAGCGCATGATAGCAACTGGCCATAGCGACCTGCTCCCACCATATTCATTAACAAATCACGCTCAAAAAATTCTTGCGCTGTAAAATGCATGTTTAAACCCCAGAGCACTGACGGCGATGGGTTAAAAGTAGTTTTTTAACCCTCAAACAACCATATTTTTGGAAACCAAAAAAACAAGTTTTTAAAATAATTTTGTAATATGAATACATTAATATCAGACCTGTAATATCAATTCTGTACATTTTTTTTTTTTACCTTAAAAAAATTATTTAAAATGGCAGAAGTGGTCACAGAATTTTTCACATTAAAAAAAATAAATAAATAAATAATAACAATTAATTATTAATATTTAAAGATTGTTCCATTGAAATGCATTGGAGAGCGCCAGGTAGTGAGAGGTCATACCTGACGCTGTTCAAGGTCGGACGCTGGCGCTGTGGGCTGAGGCTGGAATAATGATGAATGAGTGGCTATCTGGCGCTATCTCAGTCACTAAGCAGGATTGGCTTGATAAATGTGTGATTGTGGTGGGGAGCCGGCGTTCTCGTGGCGGGGCCCGTCATTACCGGCCGCTCACCAGTTGCTACCTGTCGCTATCCCTTGTTAAATAAGGGCCTTTATGTCTGCTAAATGGAGCCTCTCACAGCCCTGTAACAGGAGAGAGGCCGGGTGGCCAGTGTGACCAATGAGAAAACTTCTACAAAGCCATCTCACATCTGTGTCCAAATCTGATCTGCCCCCGACTGATCTGTGTCTCCAAATCTGATCTGCTCCTGATCTGTGTCCAAATCTGATCTGCTCCTGATCTGTGTCTCCAAATCTGATCTGCTCCTGATCTGTGTCCACATCTGATCTGCTCCTGATCTGTGTCTCCAAATCTGATCTGTTCCTGATCTGTGTCTCCAGATCTGATCTGCTCCTGATCTGTGTCTCCAAATCTGATCTGCTCCTGATCTGTGTCTCCAAATCTGATCTGCTCCTGATCTGTGTCTCCAAATCTGATCTGCTCCTGATCTGTGTCTCCAGATCTGATCTGCTCCTGATCTGTGTCTACAAATCCGATCTGCTTCTGATCTGTGTCTCCAAATCTGATCTGCTCCTGATCTGTGTCTCCAGATCTGATCTGCTCCTGATCTGTGTCCAAATCTGATCTGCTCCTGATCTGTGTCTCCAGATCTGATCTGCTCCTGATCTGTGTCTACAAATCCGATCTGCTTCTGATCTGTGTCTCCAAATCTGATCTGCTCCTGATCTGTGCCTCCAAATCTGATCTGCTCCTGATCTGTGTCTCCAAATCTGATCTGCTCCTGATCTGTGTCTACAAATCCGATCTGCTCCTGATCTGTGTCTCCAAATCTGATCTGCTCCTGATCTGTGTCCAAATCTGATCTGCTCCTTATCTGTGTCTCCAAATCTGATCTGCTCCTGATCTGTGTCTCCAGATCTGATCTGCTCCTGATCTGTGTCTACAAATCCGATCGGCTCCTGATCTGTGTCCAAATCTTATCTGCTCCTGATCTGTGTTCAAATCTGATCTGTGCCCGAATCTACTCTGCCACCAACTGATCTATATACTAAACTAAATTGTGCTGCTAACTGTTCTGTGCCCCAGCTTTATCCACTACTGACTCATCTGTGCCCAAATGCATACCTTCTAACTTTTTGGTGTGGGAAATAGGGACAGTTGTTAAATTAAGCCTATAAAGTGGGATGTCCCTCTCAGCCTGTAAAGTGGGATGCTCCTCTCTTTCTTTCTTATTTTTGTCCTCCTAAACCCTGGTAAACCATGGAACAAAATAAGGTATATATAGATATATATATATATATATATAAAATTATGTGACATTAATATACTATACTGGGCCAGGAACAGTAAAGCAGGGCCGGTGTGCCCCAAATAGTCCCGGGCCGTTTTTTAGTCCCAATCCGCCCCTGGTGATAGGTTGGATGGTGAAAAAGTGGAGATACCTACTGGCATCAGGAACAAGGGCAGATTGGTTACTTATGGACTTTATGAAGTGATTGATTCTTGGACAGGTCACTGTGAGTTTTGCATAGAGAACACAGTAATTGCAGCTTAGAGAAATTAAAGTCTTTCTTTTCAGGGTGAAACCCTGTAGATGTAATTTCACAGAAATTCAATATAGTTTCCTAGGTATGAATTGCCCAGGCACCTGTAAAATAATCACATTAACAATGGCCCTTTCAGAAAAAGGATATACCATATATGGAGAACCTAGTATATCTAATGCTTGGCAGGGCTTCCAAGGAGAGGCCTAGCTTCAAAGACTCCCCATTGATTAAACTTACAACTCCAGAGAGCCTGTTTGCCTCAGTAATGACTGGCAGGATACCCCCTGATGTACACCTATGGCTCATGAGCGACATTACATGCTGAAGCTAGACACACCAGTGCCAATATATTTTAAAGAATTATGAAAATTCAGTGCACATGAACCAAAAGCAAAACCCATTTTCTTTATTGCATGGCACGGCCCGCTTTGGTATTCATAACAGTTGGGTTATTCTGCCACAAGGTGGCGCAGTGGTACTGCAGAAAAGCTGTGGCTTGTCCCGGCTCCCTATAAAAATGGGCTTAACCAGTGGACTGCGAAGTTAGCAGATGGCACTCTGTCTGACAACCAAGCCTGCGGCCCTGCAAGTCTATTTCCATCCATTTCTGGACCCTCACTGCCTCCCAGCCTCGGCTGACAGATCGGGTGAAGGTAGAAGGGCACTAGGGTCAAGTGCTCCTGAAGCGCTGCTCCAAGCCGCAGACCCTGTAACACAAAGGGTAGCCAGCCATAGGCTTTATGGTGAGCTTCAAAGGGATGCAGAGTTTCTGTCCTAGCTTCTGAGGGGGTAAGTAGTTTGGGGACTGTGTCCTCTCTTTTTACTTTGGGGCCCGCGGCCCCCTCCCCCCTCCCCTGAATATGGCTGCTCGCCGCTGCTTCTCTCTCTCTTCCCCCCCCCCCCCTAACTTGGTTGGGGGGAAAAAGGGGGGTGGCGGTGAGTAGTCATATCTGTGTGTGTTTTCTGGTGTTTTTAGCGGCCGCGCCGTTTTGTACTGCGTTCCGCAGCTGTGGGCACTATAACCCGAGGTAATTTTGCTTTGTAATGGTGTCGGCCGGGTCACGTGAGCGCAGTTTTTCGCGCTCTTCGGGGGAGGCGGTGCCGGGTGATGATGCGTATCGCGTCGTTCACCTCACGGCCCGCCCCTCGAGGTACCTCTGCCGGTGCCATTTTGGACGAGCTGCGCGTCTGGATTTCTCCCTTCCTGGCTGCAGCGCTGCTTCCTCCGGCGGGTCGCCTTATCCAGCGGTCTGTGCCTGTGTGATCCCGCGGTGTCTTTGGTCCGTGAGTCCCCCTTGGGTTTTTTTTATTGAATTGGGGTGTATTTGCTGTGGGATGCTCATGTGTGTTTTTACGTATGTCTTTCAGGCGGGATACCATTGGGTTGTGGTTTCTCCCGGCTCCCCTCCTTTTCTCCCTCTCATTCCCCCTTTATTAACGTCTGGGGGCATCCCGTGGGAGGGCATCCCGTGTGGCTTCTGTATTAAGCCTGTACCCACTGCTGGCCTATTGCGCCTGTGCTAATCACTATATGGAGGCTTCTGGGGATAGCGCACTTGGGGGCCTTTCGGGGCAAGCACGGCTGTGTTCCATGTGTGGGGTATCCCCTGTGAGTGACAGTGTCACGGTGTGTGTGCCGTGCGCTGAAAGTGCCCTTGCACTTCACGCTGGTTTGCCTGCTTCGCTTCCCAGCTCTGCGCCTCACTCAGCTTCACCTACTCCCCCACTCCTGCAATTGGGCCCCAGTGAGGGGAATGTTGGCAGGGAGTCACATTCTTATTTGGCTCTGCGGGTGGCTAACATTGAAAAGCAGCTTGCCAGGAATGCTCCTAGGAAGGCCCCTGGCAAGAAGAGACACCTGGACCCCAGGCCTGCTCCCCTTACTGAGATGTATGTGGGGATTGATGAGCTTGGTGACTGTCACCCCCTTGAGATGGGGGAGCTCTCCCAGAACTCTGACTCCTCTGTGAACCAGCAGGCGGGTTGCGATAGTGACCCCAGGTCTGCGTCCGGAGAGGAGTCATGGTACCCTGAGGACACTGATAATCTGCTTCACATATTTTTGAAGTTTTGCACATTACTGCCCCTGAGATAGCTAAAAGAAAGCAGGGGGAGCTTTTTCGCCCTGGTAAACAGCGTCTAGAGTTCCCTGAGCAGGAACATTTTAGAACCTTGGTGCTTAAAGAATGGGAACGTCCTAACAAGTTGCCTGCGGTGCCCAAGGGTTTGGATAAAAGGTATCCCTTTCCCGTTGATCTTGTTAAGAGGTGGTCATTTCCCCCTGAAGTGGACGCTCCCGTGCTAGGCTTGTCCAATACTTCGGTCATGCCTTCCCCTGACACTACCACTCTGAGGGACGGAGAGGACCGGCGCATGGATCAAGTGACCTGCCATGCTTTTACATGTGTGGGGGCTGGCTTGCACCCTGTATGTGCTGCCGCCATTACTGCTATTGCCCTTAAGAAACTGCTTAAGCGTCTCATTGATGGCACAACAGCCGGTAGTGTGGGGGAGGAATTTAGGATTCTCTTACTTTGCACTGATTTTGTGGCCTTTATCCTTACTGCTATGGATGATGCTGTGCGGCTGTGTGGAAGGATCTCTGCGCTCTTGGTGGCTATGCGCCGCTGTGTCTGGTTGCGCCAGTGGGCAGCTGACGCGGCTAAGAAAGCTCTCACTGGCCTCCCCTTCGTGGGGCTGCGGATGTTTGGAAAACGTCTTGATGTTCTAGCCAAGGATGGAAGGCTGCCTCAGCATAGGAGGCAGTCTCTGCCCTTTCGAGGGTCCTCTGCCCCTCTCCCTTCCTTTCGTATTCGCCGTGGCTCCCTCCTCTCCAGTGGTCACAGAGATTCTTGGGGCCGTGCCAGAACCCGTGGTTGTCCCAGTCTCTCCTGGAATCCTAAGTCCAAACCCTCTCCCAAGCCCCTCAGGCATGAAGGGGCGTCCTCACCCATCCGGGTGGGGGGACGGCTTCGGCTCTTTGCTCACATCTGGAGGCTTCACGTCTCAGACCGCTGGATTCAGGAGGTAGTGTCCTCCGGTTCCAAGATAGAGTTTGCAGCCTGGCCCCCCCCCCCCAAGATTCATCAGATCCCAGATGTCTTTAAACCCCCTGTCTGCTCAGGGATTGCTTCTAGCTGTTCATTTCCTGTTAGAGTCCGGAGTCATTTGTTTGGTGTCTCATCAAGAAAGAGGTCAGGGATACTATTCCAATCTTTTCACGGTCCCCAAAAAGGACGGCTCTCTGAGGCCCATTCTGGATCTAAAGGGCCTCAACAAATTTGTCAGATTCAAGCACTTTCGCATGGAGACGCTGCGCTCTCTGCTGTCAGTACCCTTCGCCCAGGCGACTTCATGACCACTGTGGACATCAAAGATGCTTATCTTCATGTGCCTATCTTCCCAGGTCATCAGAGATTTCTAAGGTTCGAGCTGTAGGGTCAGCATTACCAGTTTGTGGCTCTACCCTTCGGTATCACCTCGGCACCTCTGGTGTTCACCAAGGTGCTGGCGGGAGTGATAGCTCTGCTAAGGAACCAGGGCATCCGCATCATTCCTTACCTGGACGACATCCTGATTGTGGCCGAGTCCTTTCCTCAGGCCGAGCGGGACACTCAAATGGTGACATACACTCTGGAGTCTTTCGGCTGGGTGATCAACTATCCCAAATCTTCTTTGTCCCCGTCATTGGTGAGGACCTTTCTGGGCATGACGCTGGATACCTCTCAGGTCAAGGTGTTCCTTGCTCAGCAGAAGGTGGAAGGTCTTCAGCTGCAGGCTCGGGCTCTGCGGCCGTGTCCTCATCCCTCCATCCGTCAGGGGATGCAGTTGGTGGGCCTGATGGTGTCCTGCTTCGAGGCAGTCCCCTTTGCTCAGTTTTGACATGAGACCTCTCCAGTTGCACCTCTTGTCAGTTTGGGATCGGGACCCTGTGTCCCTGGATCAGGAATTTGATCTGTCTCCCCTGGCCGGACAGTCTCTCTCGTGGTGGCTGGACTCAAGGAACCTTCTGTGGGGCAGGTCCTTCCTGCCCCCGTGCTGGGAAACGGTCACCACGGATGCCAGTCTGACCGGCTGGGGAGGCTTCTGGAAGTCCCTGGGTTCCAGGGTCGGTGGGGCCCACAAGAGGCCCATGCTTCCATCAACGTCCTGGAACTGAGGGCGATCAGGTTGGTTCTTTCTCGCCTATCCACTCACCTCCAGGGCCGGGCTGTTCAGATTCGCTCAGACAACCAGACGGCGGTTGCTTACATCAACCATCAGGGAGGGACTCGGAGCAAGCGAGCCTTCAAGGAAGTGTCACTGATTCTGTCTTGGGCGGAACAGCATGTACCCTGCATCCCAGGGGGTGGAGAACCAGGTGGCGGACTCCCTGAGCAGGGGGACGTCTCGTCTGGGAGAGTGGTCTCTCAACAATCAGATGTTTCTCTCCCTCTGTCACCACTGGGGTCAGCCGGACGTGGACCTGTTTGCGTCCCGTCACAATCACAAACTTCCCAGATTTGTCTCTCTGTCTCAGGATCCTCTGGCCTTCGCCACGGATGCCTTGGCAATACCTTGGACGGAGTTTCAGCTTCTCTATGTGTTCCCTCCGTTTCCTCTCCTGGGCAGGGTCATGTGCAAGATAGCCCAGGAGCGGGTACCAGCCATACTAGTGGCCCCTTGTTGGCCAAAAAGAATTTGGTTCACAGATGTCGTGCGGTTGGCAGTAGACCGGCACATCTTGCCCAAGGATCCAGATCTTCTCACCCAGGGGCAGCTACGCCATCCCAATTTACAAACTCTGGCTTTAACGGCTTGGCTGCTGAAACCTCCATATTGATGGAAAAGGGGTTGCCTGCTTCTGTTGTTGATACCATGATTCGGGCTAGGAAGAAGTCCTCGTCCTTTATCTATTACAGGGTCTGGCATGCTTACATTGCCTGGTGTGAGTCCAAGTCTCTTCCCTGTCGGGTGTTTTCTATTCCCAGGATTCTGGAATTCTTGCAACATGGTTTGGATCAGGGCCTTCAACTTAGTACCCTAAAAGGCCATGTTTCAGCTCTGGCAATTGTTTTCCAAAGATCTTTTGCCAATCACCAGTTGGTTAAAACCTTTTCAGGGTGTTTCTCATGTGCGTCCACCCCGTAAGCCTTTGCTACCAGTCTGGGATTTTAATCTGGTTTTGTCTGCACTGAAAGGGCCTCCCTTTGAGCCTATCCGTGATGCTACCTTGTCTATTCTGACCCTTAACCCTTTCGCTGCCAGCCTACCTGCAGCATTTGCCACTCCCTGTTGCCAGACGATGTTTCACCATTTTGCGCTACACATATTCAACTGTCATTTTTGAAGGGATTTCCAGGGATTTCCCAGGAAAATTATATATTGTTTTTTTCAACAGAGTCTGGGCTTTAACATGAAATGTCTTGTTTGTATTTTTTAGGTGTATTCTCAATTTTTTTGGGTGAAATGTGTGAAAAAAAACAAAAAAAAAACATTTTTTTACAATTTGTAGAGTTTTTTTGTAATAAAAAATGTAAGTTTGTCAATAAAATCTTATTGCGTGAGAAACCCCAATTTCTCCCGGTTACAGCGATACCACATATGTATAGGTAGACACCCTTTCCTGCCCAGAAGCCTTTTATAGCTGCTGGATGACAAATGGTTAATTAAAAAAAAAAAATGACATAGGGTCCCCCTTCCCGGGGAGGGGGACCCCATTTTTTTTTGGATTTTGAAGGGTTAAAAACCCTTCAAAATCCAAAAAAAAAAATGACGTGGGGTCCCCCTTACCCAAAGTAACCAGCCCGGGACCAGCTATGGGGGCTTGTAGGCACAGAGTGGGGGGGCCAGCTTTGGTGGCCCCCCCACCCTGCAGCCTACGAGCCCACATAGCCTATGTGGGCCCGGGCTCTTCTGCCCCCCCCTGGCCTTTGGGGAGGCAGGTAATGGGGGTGCGGGGGTTAATGGCAAGCCACCCGCTAGGGCAGGTGACTTGCCACCCCCCCAGCCTTGTGAACTGGTATAAGGGGTCTCATGGACCCCTTACCAGCTCACAAAGGGTTAATGTGAAAAAAAAACACCACACAATAATAAAAAGTATTTTATTAGAAAAAAAAAAAATTTTTTTTTACTGTACTTACCTTCGATTGCAAGCTCTTGTCCCTCGCCGCTCAGCTGACAGATGCCGGTGATCGGCATCCAGAGAAGGAGAAGGCAGGAGATCAGAGGATCTCCTGTCACCTCCTTCCCCTGTGCCGATCACCGGCATCTGAGAAGCTGAGAAGGCTGAAGCCTGAGATCGGGGCCGGGATGACTTCATAAGCCCCGCCCCCAAGGGGGCGGGGCTTAGAGGCATGATGGCGGCCGCCATCGTGCAGAAGAGAGGAGAGAGCCTCCCAGGCTCTCTCCTGAAGATCGGTAAGTCCTGGGGGGGGATCGGAGGCCCCCCAGGTGAAGAGGAGGGACAGCGGGAGCCAGCGCACACACAGGTAAGTGAATGTCATTTTTATTTTTTTTTTTTTTTACAGTTAGAAGCTGCTGCTGCAGAAGCGGGGGGGGGGGCGGCCTATTCCGGGGGCTCTCCTGGAGCCATCCGACCCCCCACGGGGGATCGGATGGCACCAAATTAAAGAGGAGACCCGGCCGGATCCAACAAGGGGTCAGGTGAGTATTTGTTGTTTTTACTTTTTAAACTACAAGCGAGGAAAGTCAAGCACGTAACACCTACGTGCTTGGCACTTAAGGCCCAGCCAAGCCAGCACGTAGGTGTTACGTGCTTGGCAACAAAAGGGTTAAGGTAGCCTTTCTGGTGGCTATCACTTCTGTAAGGCGAGTTTCTGAGCTAGCGACACTTTCCATCAAACCTCCTTATTTTGAGAGACATCAGGATAAGGTGGTGTTTCGGCTCAAGCCGGACTTTCTGCCAAAGGTTGTGTCTGCCTTTCATCTTAATCAGGACATTGTGTTGCCTTCATTCTGTCCCAATCCTGCTAATTCCAAGGAGCAGACTCTGCATTCCCTAGATGTGGTTAGGGCTCTGAAGTTTTATTTGGTCGCCACTGAGCCTTTCAGGAAGTCTGATGCTCTTTTTGTTCTCACTTCTGGACCAAGAAAGGGTTTGCCTAAATCCACTATCAGCAAGTGGATCCGTCAGGCGGTGGTTCAAGCCTATTCTGCTAAGGGAAAGGAACCTCCCTTTAGGATTACTGCTCATTCTACTTGTGCTATTGGTGCCTCTTGGGCTTTTCAGCACCAAGCTTCTGTTGAACAAGTTTGCAAGGCCGCTACTAGGTCTTCTGTTCATACTTTTTCAAAGTTTTACAAGGTTGATGTTAAGGCCTCAGCTGATGCTGCTTTTGGCTGCAAGGTGCTTCAGGCGGTAGTGACTTGAACTACTGGCTGTTACTCTTTGGGGATCCCACCCTACTCTGGACACTGCTTTTGGATGTCCCAACTGTTATGAATACCGAAGCGTGCCGTACCATGCAATAAAGAAAAAAGCAATTCTCTGAGTACTCACCTGTAGAATTGTTTCTGTTTTTGCATGGCACGGCCCGCTTCGCCCCACCCTTGTTATCGTTGTTCTTGGTTGCCTCTTTATGGTGATTGTTCCAAGTCAATTGGGGTTTTTTACCTTTTCACATTTTTTACTTATTCTCTCCTGGCTTCTTGTCTCACTGCTTGTGTACGCTGGGGAACTCTATGGTTAAGCCCGTTTTTATAGGGAGCCGGGACAAGCCACAGCTTTTCTGCAGTACCACTGCGCCACCTTGTGGCGGAATAACCCAACTGTTATTAATACCGAAGCAGGCCGTGCCATGCAAGAACAAAAACAATTCTACAGGTGATTACTCACAGAATTGCTTAATTCAGAACCTGGAGGCCCAGACACATCAATAAATGCCTTCCCCGTCATTCTAGCAGGCATATGGACCCCTCTGTGGAGAAAGGTTTGGAGTTTGGGACCTCATGTCACAGCAGTGTTTGGACCCATCGCATGTGCACCTGACTGAGAAGTTTAACCCAAATCAGTCTCCCCCGACTTTCCAGTGAAAAGTTATGCTCCATAATAGTATTTAGAATTTTTTTTAGCTGAGGGCAAAGGGGAAGGGGCAGCAACCCTGCCCAGGAGGAAAGAGGGAGTGGCCGACCTGTGTATAAAGGTCTCAGGGTTTAGCCACTCTGGTTGTCTTTCTTCTCGGGGATCATGTGACATGTGGAAGGAGTCCCAAGGATCTAGTAGGCTCTGCTCGCCTCCTGAGGCTGACCTGCATCACTGTATATCACCATTTCAACGGAAATGACTTGACATTTGCTTATTCTGTCTGTAACTACTAACTTGTCCTTCAGAGATGTGCCCGGCGTTCGATGATTTCTCCTGCTGTCAATGACAGCAAGCGGCGGATCAGCATGGAACACCCATTGGATTTCTTCGGAGATTGGTGGTGAATTGGAGGTAAGTTTAGGGGGGAAAAAATAGTATTTTTTTTTTAACATTTGTTAATGTTTTTTACATTTAACTTCTTGTGAACTGGTAAGGAATCCCTGAGACCCCTATACCAGTTCTTAAGGCACGAGGGGCTGGAAAGTCACCTGTGGCAAAAGGGTGACTTGCCATTAACCCCTGGCGCCATTACCCACCTCCCCAAAGCCTGGGGGCAGAAGAGACCACGCCCCGTGGGCTATGCGGGCTGGTAGCCCACGTAACGCTTGTGGACTACACAAGCATTGGAATGCATAGTAAGCACAGCGACTGGATATACAGAGGCAGAAGTGCTGTGAATAGGAACACTTACAGTATCAGGAATTAATTTAAAAAAAAGGTGATTAAGCAACTAATGTCTGTAAATCCAGAAGAGTTTCTAACATGCAGAAACACATGAGCTGTCCAAGTAAATGCTGCAAGTGGGTTATGTATTATACTGCAGAATGAGAAACCAGAACCTATGAAAGGTTGGGAAGAACCTGCTAGAATGAAATTCTTTTTTTTATTAATTTAAACCAGGGGTGGAGCCAAGGAAGATCATAAAATATGTTAAGAAAGAGTCCCTTTTTTATATAGAGGAATATTTCAGGTATTGGGGAGTTAATAAAAACTCCCCAAACATGGCTTTCTCGCCCCCCCCCCCCGCCCCACCAGTTTAACATTATTAAATTTTAAACATACCTGTCCAGTCACATCGTGCTCCGGCATTGCTAGGTTCCGTGCGGGCAGCTCCATCTTGCCGTCCCGGCATGCACTGCATCGCCCTTTAGATTTCGTGCAGTGTCCCTGCATAGGCTGCAATGACACTCGCCACAGAAGAGCGCGAGATCTGATCTGGGGCCAGGAATACTGCCAGATATCTGCATTTTAGATAACGTCGACATCCAAAAGGCAGCGAGGGAGAGGGAGGGATGTTTACAGAGGAACATCAGAAAAGGTCTGATTTTCCTCTTTAACAAGTGCTATTTATTGTAGTTTCTAATCATAATTCTGTGAGTGTACATAAATTGTTTTTATCACCCTTTTGTGCTTATGGAACAAATCAGACTTTGAATGTATAAATTAGAGCAAATCAGTTTGGGGTACAAGTGGGTCTGCCACCTTGTTGAGCACCACCTGGTTTACTAGTACTACTGGTTCGGAACCCCTGCTCTAGAATGAGGACTTGGACATTACTGAGGATTTGTAGATGGTCCAATAGGCCATAGTTAGTATATGTATTTTAAATATGTATTTATATATATACTTCAGAAATAAATAGAGAAAGTTCTAAACTAATTATCCCTGGACTCACTGAACTAACCCCAAAGAGCAGGGCCGGCGTCAGCACCTGACAAGCCCGGTCAGCTGCCGAGGGCCACTGGCAGCTGGCACAAAGCTGTGAGAAAAAAAGAAAAAAAAATCATTTACTCACCTGTGGCCGCGATCTCTCCCCACAACCATGTCCCCTCAGTTCTGTACCATCCACCCCTCTACCCTCAGCTCTTCCCCATCCCCTTAGCTCTATGCCTCTCCATCCCTGTCCTTCCAGCTTTGCCCATCTACCCCTCTGCCAGTCTATCCATCTTTCTTCCAGATCTGCCCATCTACCTCCCCCCACACCAGCTCATTCCTATCTTTTTCATTTTGCACATCCATCCCTCTTCCTCCCATCTCTCCATCCATCCATCCATCCCTGCCCCTCCTGTTTAGTCCATGCCTCTTCCTCAATACTCTGCCCATTTATGTGGGGCCAAACTAAAAAAATAGCTCCAATAGGGGGTTGTAGGGCAAGCAGCCCTTCTTAGTTTTGGCCATGGAATATAAAGACCCCTGACCCACGACTCTCCACCGCAAAGGGGCCCACTTTTACCATGCCGCCCGAGGGCCCACATAAACCTGGAGCCAGCCCTGCTAAGGAGACGCGATTGGCGTACTGTGAACGGTGCAAAGGAAACACTCTATCAGACTTTGCTAATCATAATTCCATGCGTATACAGACGGTCAAAATGTTTTCAGGTTAATTAGTCCAATCAGAATTGGCCGCAGTGTCACAGGCATCTGGAATCACAAATTTCAAACAAAGTTCTTCCCATCATTTGAAGTGTGTGGTTACAAAGTTCAATTCCTAGAGGCCGTGGCTTGTAAAACTCATGTAACACTGTCTAATAAAGCTTTGCTTATCTAAAAACAAAAACACTCAGTTCAAAAAACATGTGTCCGACCCTTATTAGAGCACATCACTTTGTTCCGACATGAGTGTCCTCGATAAAAGAAATATGTCTGCATTATCTCTTTCTCTCTTACATCAAGCCTCTGCTTTCATTTCAGGCCATTAGCAAATGTTTACTTCACCCACTCGAGCAGTGACTGACCCCTGCCTCCATGATCCGTGGCAGCAGGCACTGCTATGGAGTAATGAATTGCTCTTAAAGGCTGCACAGGCCCATAAAAACATTAATGAGGACAAGTGCTTGAGTGTCTCAAAATCCTTCATTTTCCTCCTCTAGTTTCCTTCTCATATCTTCTTACCCGTAAAAACATCCCTCGAAATAAGTTGGATAAATAATGTCCAATGACTATAAATCAACAGTGTTCTGTAACTTTCAAGACGCCAAATGTTTTATATCTCCATCTTGTAAGATGTAATCTGGACCAGAACTGCACATCACATCTGGACCCATAGCTTTTTGGTCACTAAAGCGGACCTTCAGCGTCATTTAATGGAAAACCCAAAGCCTTAAAAAAATATTTCCCAGCATCTAAAATGAATATATTTCGCGTTTTTAATAACTTTTTATTTTTTTCCCCACTGGCCTGCAACTCTTTATAGGACTCTAGGATACGGACGCAGCCATTTTGGCTTAGTAGCATCACATACTGAGGAAAGGAGAGGGGTCAAAAGTGCAGGGGGCGGGGTTATAGCAGAGCAGATCTGGGGGTCAGGAAAAGGACAGCAATCCCAAAATGCAGAGTGGTACAGTCAGATGACACTTTCTGTTTGCAGGCAGCCTGCACCTTCATGAGCGCCATCTTGGATGTTTAAAGTCTCAGAAAATGCAGTAGATGCAGGTAGGATGATTTTTAATGTGGGCAATCTGTATGTACAGGGTGTGGAAACATATAAGATAGGCTCTTATTCAGGATGAAGGTCCGGATTAATGTGAGCAATCTGTATGTACAGGGTGGGAGAAACATATAAGATAGGCTCTTATTCAGAGTAAAGGTCTGGATTAATGTTGGTAATCTGTATGTACAGGGTGGGGAAAACATATAAGATAGACTCTTATTCAGGGTGAAGGTCCAAATTAATGTGAGCAATCTGTATGTACAGGGTGGTGGAAACATATAAGATAGACTCTTATTCAGGGTGAAGGTCCGGATTAATGTGAGCAATCTGTATGTACAGGGTGGTGGAAACATATAAGATGAAATTGTGAAAATTGTGTAATATTAAAAATCCATATGAACATGTCAGCTAATGAGAAGCGGGGTCACTTATACATCCCAACTGAATAAAACTCCAGCCAAGCTTGTGCTTTTCTTTTCCTAGTAGGAATAAAATCCAGGGGTGACAGTTTTAGTGTATCAGGGGTGACAGAACTCCTTCTTATATTAAAATAAAAGAAACAAACCTGGCTGGATATTTCCTTGATACTGGGTGTATAAGTGACCCCTCCTCCCACCATCCAGCACTGTTATATGGATTTTTATCATTGGCCCATTTTTCAAAACAGTGCTCCTTTAAAAAATGGCTACAAATAGAAATGGTACCAACTCTAGGCTAAGTGTAAGTTGTTAAGGCTGTTTTTTCTAAGACCAAATTTTTTTTAGATTAAGTGGTGGACTGTAAGGGAGGGAAGGAGAGGGGCCCCCCCTTCAGTTACAGACCTGCCTGTAACATTTTCAGGCTCTGAATCAGAGACACTTGCTGTAAAACACGAGATATATCTAACTGCTTCTTTGTAAGTGACATGGGCAGGCTGATTCATCACTAACGCCAGGTAGCGACAGATGAGCGTCTGTAGCAGGCATTTTCTGAGCACCCGCTAGTAGTCGCAGTGCTCGGTCGTGGGTCGCTACTTCATAGCGACTCAGTCGCTGTGCAGTAATGTTGAATACATTGTGAGGAGTCGCTAATTGACCAGTACAGCGCTGTATGGGAGCGTATGTTAGTGACTACTCATAGCGACCGACTCACACCATATTCTGCAAAAAAACAGCCTCACAAAACTCTGGCGCAGAAACATGCTTGTTTGAAGCCCAGAGCGCCGGAGGCGGTGTGTTTAAAGTCTGTTTTCAAGCATCTATCAACTAGTAACAAAGCGAAAACATATGGAATTACATTGTAATAACATTGTAACATGAACACTTTAATGGCAGACCTGTAATGTCATTTCTGCAGAAATATATGAAAAATGAAAAATTTGTCAAAAAACTGCTTTTTCAATGCCAGAAGAGGTCACAGCATTATTTGAGATTTTTTGAAAAAAAATAAAAAAAAACAAAAACCCTGTTTAAAGAGAAGAAAAGGATCGTCCATTGAAATGTATGGGAGAGCGACAGGTAGCGAGAGGTCATACCGGCGCTGTTCGCTGAGGCTGGGATAATGATGAATCAGATGCTACATGGCGTTATCCCAGTCGCTGAACAGATTCTCCTTGATAAATGTGGAATTGCGTGCCGTGTCCGGCGTTCACCAGTCGCTACCTGTCGCTACCTCTCATTAACCAGCCACTACCTGACGCTATCCCTTCTTAAATAAGGGCCTATATCTCAGAACATGAGACTGTGCTCCCTCTTGCATGATCTTTGTACTTTATGAGCATTTGAGTATATATATCTTTTATACATGCAGTGGACACCATTAAAAAATTTCTATGGAATTATTCTTTCCAGAATTGAATCTGATGCTGGAACTTAAAACCTTGAAATGAGACAATATTGCTCAATGATTGTGCATCCCCCTCAGTACCGTGGGCTCTAATGTTCTTTGTTTCATTTATCAAATTACGTCATTGGAGAATTAACAGGTATTGAATCCCTGTAACATTGAGTATATAAAAAACTGCATATGTAAGAAATACAAATTATTATATCTGTACAAACATAGATTATTATATTGTAAAAGGGCGCTGAAGAAGCTTAAAGCAGGCGAAACTTGTCCATCCAATGCAATATGATTATTCACCACCTATCAAGCTAGATGTATGCACAGAATGATGGAACAAATGCTGTTGAGTTTGCAGTGTGTGCCATGGTGCATGCACAACGAATGTTTTTAATCTTAATTATAATGGATTAATAAAATAACTTGGATACATTTTACATTACATAATGTTTTTTGTGAATTTGTGAACCTATGGTTATACGCGTGGTAAGGTTGAATTGAGCCCCCTTTTATGTGATGGCGTCAGCCTAAACCTACAATTT
This sequence comes from Gastrophryne carolinensis, assembly GCA_027917425.1. NCBI lineage: Eukaryota > Metazoa > Chordata > Amphibia > Anura > Microhylidae > Gastrophryne > Gastrophryne carolinensis. The sequence continues at coordinate 47,489,722 of CM051234.1, read as the reverse complement.
CTTGGTTTTCTGCTAATTTTTGGGGGAGCCAATGAACCCAACCAGCGTAATCAGTTACTAACAGGTATTTGTTGTAATTTTTTTTTCTGTTATTATTATTTTGTATTATTTTGGTTTCATATACGAAGGTGGGTCGTGTTCCATTGGTTCATTTGAACCAACTTTTCTGGTTTTTCTTTGTAAGTGAGCTGATATCTCCTAATGACAGATGTGAGGTTGATTTTCTGCTTCTCCAGTCCATATGCATTTTTACATTTTCCTCTATTTCCCTATATAACCTGCTATTACAACTCTTCTGACTCCTCCCTGTTTATAATCCCACCCCACTCCGGTCACCACTACTCTTCTCCATCCAGTGCTGCCCTCTATTGGATGAGCACCTAGGGCATGGCATGGCGCTCTACTCCACTAGAGCTCTTCTTCTATACTATCTATGGTCTGCTTCACCTTTGCTCTGTATGAATGTATAGTATGTTAGCTTTACATTGTCAGTGCTTCTTGTTTTATTATAATGTCAAACAGGACAGCCCAGACAACACAAGTAGGGATGAGCGAATCGATTCTAACGAACCTGAATTCGCTTCGAATTTCAGGGAAAATTCGATTCAGCACGAACCCGAATTTTTAGTGGTTCATGCTGACCGAATTTTCCTTGAAATAAAAAAAAAAATGCCGGCATGGTGGGAGCGGGGAGATCGGCTGCGCTGTCAGCGGGCGGTGGAAGCCGGCTTCCGCCGCCCGCTGACAGCGCAGCCGGCCTCCCCGCTCCCACCATGCCGGCATTTTTTTTTATTTCAGCAAACACTTACCGGCATGGTGGGAGCGTGGAGGCCGGCTGCGCTGTCAGCTGTCATCAGAGGACGCGTCATCAGAGGAAGTCGGCTTCCTCTGATGACGCGTCCTCTGGTGACAGCTGACAGCGCAGCCGGCCTCCACGCTCCCACCATGCCGGCATTTTCTTTTTCCATTTCAGGGCTTGGTGGGAGCGGGGAGGCCGCCTGCGCTTTCAGACAGCTTCCACCGCCCGCTGACAGCGCAGCCGGCCTCCCCGCTCCCACCAGAGATGAGCGATTCGCTAAAGTTCGATTCGGACGAACCCGAATTTCTTTGAGAAATTCGGCGAATCGCCCGAATCTAATTTTTGAGAAGTTCGCTCATCTCTAAACACAAGCTTCCAAAGCTTTATCCATTGCCGCCTTCCCTTCCAATAAGAGGAATTTAGCTCTCATCATAGCTTACATTTTCTTTATTACATCTAGCGTGTCGTCAGGTTGATTTGTTAGTGTTTGATTCAACGTCGACTTTTAATCTGCGAGCACAATAAAGTCAGGATGGAAATTTTCAGACAATAGTAAATCACCTTGCGATCACAGGTAAAATAAGATTTCATTTTATCTCCTCTTTATATGTTGCTTCTCGGTTTTACAAACGCTTTTTTTTACTGAGCCCCAGGGACAGGCTCTGTTCTCAGCACCTTGGTGAAAGCGATAATAAACAGCTAGGCAAGAAAAAGGTGGCTGGGAGATTTTCCATGTTTCAAGGTCAAGTCTTATTTTTTTAGACTTGTGCTTAAAGTAATGGCAGGTATAAAAATCAGATTATGAGGGTTATTCATCAAGGGATAGCGGCAGGTAGTGCCACGTAGCGGCAGGCAGCGTCTGGTGAATGCCGGGCGCTGTACGCAAACCCCATTTATGAAAGCGAATCTGGTGAGCGACTCATTACAGGCGGCTCAGTGTATAGTGCCAGCGCTCTAGCTTTCAGAGCGCCAGGTATTACCTGGCGCTACCTGGCGCTCTCCCATACATTACAATTGACAGTTTTTATTTTTCTCAAACATGCATTCATGTTCCAGTAAATACGAGTTCCTGTTATACCACTACTGTCTATCTGGATTTGACTGCACCCAGCACTCACATTCTGCAACACAACTGACATAACTGTAACAGGAAGCCCAGCAGCACTTCCTGTTTGCAGGTGGCCTGCACACCCATGAACCGCCATTTTGTTTTTAAAATTAGCACATCAGCATTTGGAAAAAGGTAAATTAATTTTTATGTGCAGCAATCTAGATTGCCCTGGGGAGGGATGCATATAAGCGCTGTTTGTTGTGTTGGTCTGGTTTAAACTGGACCTTCAGCATTATTTGATGAAAAGTCCAAACCCTTAAAAAACTATTCTCCAGCATTTAAAAGTTTTTAGTCACTTACCTATTATTCTTTCCCCCACTGGGCTGCAACTCTGTTCAGGACTTAAAGTGGACCAACACCCACTGCTGATCGGCCCGGGAATCTATAAGATTCCCGAGCCGATCAGCTCCTTGCCCGCGGGGCACCCCGATTGGGGGTGCCCCGCTGTGAGAAACCCCCCATGATGCCCAAAAATCCTACCTTTTCCTCGTTCCAACGGTGCGCTTCCTGTTAGAGGGAAGTGCGAGAGGCGGCGGCGGGCACGCTCTTCTTGTCCAGTCTGTATTCCAGCTTGTCCGTCCGCGCTGATTGGCGGAGCGCTCACGCATGTGCCGTAGGAGCGGGGTGAGGTGAGTTTTTTTGGGCTTTCTGGGGGGTTTCACACAGCGGGGCACCCCCGATCGGGGTGCCCCGTGGAAGTGGACCAACACCCAGGATAGTGAAAATCCTGGGTGTTGGTCCACTTTAAGGATACGGGCGCCGCCATCTTGCCTCAGAAGCATCACACTTACTGAGGCGAGGAGAATGGGATAAAGTGCAGGGCGCGGGGTTATAGCTGTGCTTCGCACAGACAGAGAAGGGCTGTGGTCAGGGAAAGGACAAGCAATCCCAGAATGCAAAGTGACACAGTCAAAACACACTTCCTGTTTGCAGGCTACCTGATGCTCCATGAGTCTTGGATGTTTAAAGGCTCATAACATGCAGTCGACACAGGTAGGATGATATTTAATGTGGCCAATCTGTATGTGCAGGGTGTGGGAACCATATAAGATAAGCTCTTATTCAGGGTGAAGGTCTGCTTTAAGTCATTTTTAATTATTCGTCCATTTTAGGGTTAAAAAATAGCCCCCTGCATTGTGGCTGATATGCCCAAGGCCGAAATCCACACAGCCAGCCTTTGACCTTATCAATGAGCAATGGACTCCTCTGCAGGGCCTCTGAGCCACGCCCCACCCTCCATTCCTGGTGCATTGGGCTGAAGGGACACTTATTTGTTTTAGTAAAAGGAGAAAAAGCCAAATAATTAAATAATATTGCTGTTATTTAGGTGCGGCTGAGCCAAACTAAATGGGCAATTTCCGGGTCAAAAATAACACCTGAATTCAAAGCTTATCCCTGGCCATCTATCCCACAGTGAGTTTGTGGATGCCCAGCTGGTGATTGTTATGTACATTAAGCATTTCAAAAATGTAGTTGCAAATTTTAATATTGTGTTGAATGGATATCAAGAGAGATTGTAACCTTCAACCAAAATCAAGGTATGATATGGGTGAACACATCTAAATAGAACATGTGTACTCTGGATATTGGTAATTTCAGACCAACTGAAGATACTTAGAGGCCGATTCATTAATAGCGGCAGGTAGCGACAGTTGAGCGACTGTAGCGGCATTTTCGGAGCGCCCGCTAGTAGTCGCTGTGCTTGCCCGTTGTTCTGTAGTTGATAGCGACTCAGTCGCTTTGCCGTAATGTTGAATATTGGGTGAGGAGTCGCTATTTAACAGGTTCCGCGCTGTATGGGAGCGCTCAAAAAATTCTTGCGCTGTAAAATGCATGTTTAAACCCCAGAGCGCTGGCGGCGATGGGTTAAAAGTAGTTTAACCCCCAAACAACCATATTTTTGGAAACCAAAAAAAACAAGTTTTTTAAATAATTTGGTAATATGAATACATTAATATCAGACCTGTAATATCAATTCTGTACAATTATTATTTTTTTTTGTTTTTACCTTAAAAAAATTATCTAACATGGCAGAAGTGGTCACAGAATGTTTCACATTTAAAAAAAAAAAAAAAACAATTAATAACAATTAATTATTAATATTTAAAGATTCTTCCATTGAAATGTATTGGAGAGCCGGCGTTCTCGTGGCGGGGCCTGTCATTACCGGCCGCTCACCAGTCGCTACCTGTCGCTATTCCTTCATAAATAAGGGCCTAAGTCATCTAGAATACAACAGAGTAATGTAAACTATTGTTTGTGAGTAACCTAGATCAGGGGCTCCAGCCTTTTTTTGATCAAGTGCCACTTTCGATTTTCTGATTATATCAAGTACCCCCTTTAAACACCTAATTAAAGTGAATGAATCACAAAAATTAGGCAGTTTTTTTATATTTATGGCGCAAATCAGGCCTGAGTGTAGTATAGATGGCAGCAGATCCGGTTGGGGAACAGGTCACAAGTCTTAAAGGGGCCACAACCCTGTTAGCTTGCAGCCAAACCTATAATCTGTCTCTAAATCTGGTTAAAAACAGAGGTCTCAGTCCCCATAGATCTGCAGAAGTTTGTTAAAGCTGCACCACCAAACGCCAAGGCTCCTCTGTGAGTTGCAGTCCTAACTCTAATCTCTGAGAGCCCCTTTAGGGACATACAATGCAATGGATAAACTGGTAGCAGGCGTACCTGAGGTTGTCCTATGGGGTGGAAGGGTGGAAAGCCTCACATTACAGCTTCAGACCCCCCACCCCATGTGCTTGCACAAAATCAAAGGAGGGGTGGCAGCCGCTCAGACCAATTTATAACAAACCTGGGAGGTGCATGTGAGCAGGGCAAGTAGGATACACAAGTCTTAAAGAGGTCACAGCACTCAACCCTGTTAGCTTGCAGCCAAACCTATAATATGTCTCTAAATCTGGTTAAAAACAGGTCTTGGTCCACACACATCTGCAGGAGTATGCTGAAGCTGCTCCACCAAACGCCAAGGTGCCTCTGTGAGGTGCAGTCCTAACTTCAGGTCAGTCACTTGGGGTACAGGTCAGTCTGCATCCTTGCTAAGTACCACCTGAAAGGTTCTCAAGTACCACCAATGGTACTAGTACCATACCAACCCCTGACCTTGATATGTATAACTGGAAGCGGTCTACATTAAAATAATCTTTCTAATCCTTCAAGTTGGTCATACAATATAACAACTCATTAAAAACCTTTTAAAATTAGGTCAGTACAAATTTGGCAGAGGAGCTGCCATATTTTTAAAGTGACCACATGACAGGGTGTATCTATGAGGTACAGCAATGATGAATGGTCCGCACTCCTAAAAAGTAATTTTAATCCCGTCCTCATAAAATAGTACAAAAAATGGTGAAGAGCCATAAAATCAAAGTGCAATATCAGCAGCCCTCTAACGCGTTTCGGGCGCAAACCCGCCCTTAATCATAGATAAATTATAGTATTGTCAACAGTTATTTATAAATAGCACACAATAACAGACTTACCTCCACCCGGCGACGAGGCAGGCGGTTTCCGGGTCCCCGTCGAGTGACGTCATCATCCGCGACGGCAGCGCGCCAGCCCGTGATAGGCTGAAGTCACTAACCAACCAGAGAGAGCAAAAGCTCTCCCTGATCAGCCAGACCAGCCAACACAGAGGCGGCGCGCCGCCATGGCGGCGGAGGACGCCACTCTAATTCTAGAGAAGAGGAGACATTAGCCGCAACCCCGCAGCGGCCCCAAAGGGGCCAGTGCGTTGCCACAGGCCAAGAACCTCTCGCCCCGGAAAACGGGGACCAGGGAAGAGCCCCCCACCGCCAAGCCGGGGGAGGAAAATAGAGAAATGTTAGCAAAGCACATACCAATGATATCCTGACCAGTTGTCATAATACAACTACAATAAAGATGATTAATCAGTCACATACACAAATAAAAACTAGCAATATGCAGTAAATATAATAAGACAACTATATTCCATCGATTATATGTACATATCTCAAAGTAAGTATTTAGTACAAATGATAGGGGTGTCCCTATAAAAATTAGTCAGGACATTTAGCAGTAGGGACAGATGATAAGAATGTCCCTATGAAAATTAATTGGGACAATTTGATGGCAGAGACCAAGGCATCTCATAATAGGGATAAAGCTAAGGTAAAAGTGATATAAAAGAGATATAAAAAGTGTATCAATTAATAATACTCCAACCTAGAGAGAGTTAATATTGTCCCTACTGGATAGTATTTAGCCCACAAACAGTTATAGTTAGTGGAACCCCCCTTCCCCCAGGGACCCTAATAGTTGCTAATTAACACAAAATATACCCTTATAGCAAGTTTATGTCAACACAACATTATCCCTTTAACAAGAGACCAAGAAGCAGTTGAAAGGGATCTATACAATCTTCAATCTAAGGTGAACAACAGGGGTCGTCGTAGTATGTCTCCCCAAGAATTTGAGGCTCTTTCTGCACTAAAAAATAATGAACAAATCGTCATTAAGGATACTGGGCATTTCATCCACCTCCTCTCCCATGTCACGTGGGTGACAGGCTATATGCTGTGTACTATGGATGTTAAATCCTTGTATTCATCCATACCCCATAAATTGGCGATTTCAGCACTTGAGTTCTTTTTATCCAAGTTCTTGGATTATGACCAGGATCTTAGCCAGTTTATAATTATGACCACTGAGTATCTGCTAAGCCATAATTATTTTTCATTCGATTCTGGGTTTTATTTGCAGCTGAGGGGTGCCTCGATGGGCAGAGTCTGATCTCAAACTATTTTGGGATCATTGTAACCATAACCCGTTGAATTTGGAATTCACATTCCATGCTGACCCCATTTCCATTGATTTTTTGGATCTCCATCTTTATGTGGACCTACAAACCAATCTTTTGCACACATCTACATTTCGTAAACCCACTGCGGGCAATAACATCTTGCAGGCATCCAGTTGTCATCCTCCACACACCATCAAAGCAATACCAGTAGGTGAGATGGTGAGAAGCAGACGAAATTGCTCTCAGTTTGATTCCTTTCTAACAGAGGCACATCAAATTGAAGTACGCCTACAGGAGAGGGGGTATCCCACCTGGATGCTACGCAGGGCAAAAACCATTGCACTCACCAAAGACAGACAGGAGATGTTCAATAAGAGGGATATCAAGAAGATTCCCATCTGCCCTGCCCCTATTACGTTCAGCACCCCGTATACCTTAGAATTCAAGCAAATCTCTAATATTATCCAGAAAAATCTACCTATTCTAAGGGCTGATTCGATACTTTCTAGAGAGGTTGAGGAAGGCATCCGTGTGGTTAGTCGAAAATCACCTAATTTGAGTAATCATTTGTCCCCCAGTTTTTTTCAAATGGCACCACCTATCCGGGATACCTGGCTTAGTACCATAGGTTTTTTCCCATGTGGAGGTATGAGATGTGGTACATGCAGATTCGTACATAAGGGCGTCTACCTCCACGGGCAAGACCCACAAGATAAAAACCTTTCTAAACTGCAACTCGTCCCTGGTAATTTATCTGATTACATGTGAGTATTGCCACAAGCAGTATGTGGGGTGCACTAAACGAAAGTTAAAAATCTGTATTAGTGAACACTTGCACGGCATTGGTCGCCCCAATACTGCCAAGCATTCTAATGTAGCACGACACCACAATGAATGCCACAATACTCTAACCCCAAGGTTCAGTGTATGTGCGATTGAAAAGGTTAGTATGGGTCCAAGGGGCGGTGATGTGTACAAGAAACTTTTGTGTAGGGAGGCCTTTTGGATCTTCACATTGGGTACTAGATTTCCCTTGGGACTTAATCATAAGTGGGATATTTCTTTTATTTTGGACAGATAATCAATTTTGGTCTCTAGTTAAAGGGTTAATGTTGTGTTGACATAAACTTGCTAAAAGGGTATATTTTGTGCTAATTAGCAACTATTAGGGTCCCTGGGGGGGGGGTTTCCACTAACTATAACTGTTTGTGGGCTAAATACTATCCAGTAGGGACAATATTAACTCTCTCTAGGTTGGAGTATTATTAATTGATACACCTTTTATATCTCTTTTATATCACTTTTACCTTAGCTTTATCCCTATTATGAGATGCCTTGGTCTCTGCCATCAAATTGTCCCAATTAATTTTCATAGGGACATTCTTATCATCTGTCCCTACTGCTAAATGTCCTGACTAATTTTTATAGGGACACCCCTATCATTTGTACTAAATACTTACTTTGAGATATGTACATATAATCCATGGAATATAGTTGTCTTATTATATTTACTGCATATTGCTAGTTTTTATTTGTGTATGTGACTGATTAATCATCTTTATTGTAGTTGTATTATGACAACTGGTCAGGATATCATTGGTATGTGCTTTGCTAACATTTCTCTATTTTCCTCCCCCGGCTTGGTGGTGGGGGGGCTCTTCCCTGGTCCCCGTTTTCCGGGACGAGAGGTTCTTGGCCTGTGGCAACGCGCTGGCCCTTTTGGGGCCGCTGCGGGGTTGTGGCTGATGTCTCCTCTTCTCTGGTATTAGAGTGGCGTCCTCCATCGCCATGGCGGTGCGCCACCTCTGTGTTGGCTGATCAGGGAGAGCTTTTGCTCTCTCTGGTCGGTTAGTGACTTCAGCCTATCACAGGCTGCCGCGTTGCTGTCGCGGATGATGATGTCACTCGACGGGGACTCGGAAACCGCCTGCCTCGTCGCCGGGTGGAGGTAAGTCCGTTATTGTGTGCTATTTATAAATAACTGTTGACAATACTATAATTAATCTATGATTAAGGGCGGGTTAGCGTCCGAAACGCGTTAGAGGGCTGCTGATATTGCACTTTGATTTTATGGCTCTTTTTTGTACTATTTTATGAGGACGGGATTAAAAGTTACTTTTTAGGAGTGCGGACCATTCATCATTGCTGTTCGTCTGTTGGGGCTTGGAGAACCCTGGTTACTGCCCCCGCTGATTGGCACATTTTTCTACCAGAGTGCATCCCCTTTGTCTATCTATGAGGTGGCTTCAACCCTTCCACTGTCTTAGGTAAGCTAGCTTCAGATTTGCCAAGTTTGAGGTACAGGATCCATATGTGGGGCTCTTATGGAAAGAGAGAGTGTGGACCAAACTCACCAAGATTATGTATGTCAAATGTCAGTACTTCCCTTAAGTGACAAATCCAAAGTTCATGGTTTTACTGAAAAGCTGTATAAAATTTAAAGCTAATCCTTGGCATTGCACCCTTAGCGGTTCTAAGGGCCTTGGATGGCACAGAGATGTAAAGAGATGATTTGCATAGCTCCACCTACTGCAAGGGTAGATGGGTAATGCTACCTGTCCTTGGACTGGGTACTGTGCAAATACTTTCCGTTCTAGGAAAGCCACTCTTTTCCTTTACCTAAGTAGAGGGTTTTTTTTTAGTCTCTTTAGCCCCCCTATATTAAGCCTAACATGGGTCTCTCCACATACTGGCTTGCGACTATGTTTTGGTACTTACCAAGTCTCACCCCCCATACAGCAAGAGGCATCTGCCCTAGTGCTGATGAGAGTCTAAAGCTTGAAACACGTGTCCACTAGTTGTGTGTGATGTGTCTGGCTGTATAAAATGTAAAGCTAATTCTTGGCATTGCACCCTTAGCGGTTCCAAGGGCCTTGGATGGCACAGAGATGTAAAGAGATGATTTGCATAGCTCTGCCTACTGCAAGGGTAGATGGGTAATGCTATCTGTCCTTGGACTGGGTACTGTGCAAATACTTTCCGTTCTAGGAAAGCCACTCTTTTCTTGAAACAAAGCAAAAGAGTAGTCCCTAGTGTGTGTCGGGGGAGTTATTGAAGCTTATCTTTCTCATTAGAGACACACATTCTGGCACATGCTAGAAAAGGTAATCTCCTATATTCGAAAGTCAAAAAGGTGGCAATGTCCGGATCATAGCAGGGGGTTTGGTAAGGTTTGACTTAGGGACTTTTCCCTTCCTATAAACTAGCTGCGGCATTACTGTGGCAGCTGTGCTGGCTCAGCCTCTTTATCTTGTATTTCATCTTTCTCTCTGTTCTGTTTCTTGCTTCTCACTGTCACCCTCTTGCAGCTGATGGTAATCTCCAGCAATCTTAAACAATGCCTATGCTGCTGGAGATTGCCGGATCTATGGCTCCTTTCAGACCTGGGCTATTGTGGGACCTTTGTTACTGCCCTTGCAATCGCTCGTGCATCGCTGCCCATAGTGACCCATGGGCGCATAGCCCTGCCTATATACCAGCCAATGTCTTTCAATATAGGGCATTTGCTTTTTATGAGATGCCATGGGCATACCAATGGGCACTGGATTCTTCCGCATCAACATCAACAATGTCCCAAAAGAGGGTGCAAATAATCTGGTGGGGTATCACCAGATGACATGTATGTCATACACCAGGGCTGACAGGTCACATGGGCCCCTGGACTCCTTACCAGCTCACCTCAAGTAATAAAAAAAGCTGTGCACACACAAAATAAAGCTAAAGGTTTTAAATGTATCCACATACTGGTCCATGTCTTTTCTTAGCGGTTCCTTACCGGGTCGTCCCTCCATATACTGGGGTCTTCAGGACTTTTCTGATGTTTTCTGAAGCCCCCATCTTGAGAACAGGGGGGGGCACAGACCCCCCTCCCTCTATTCTGGCTATCAGCCAGGAGTATTGAAAGGGAGCTAGAAAAGGAGGCTTTTATACCTCAGAGGCAGAGTTTCTGAAGATTCCCCCCATGTGGAGTTTTCCTCCATACCACTCCCTTCTAGTGGTGTGTAAGTCACATGGGAAAGATTCCTCTCTAGTATAAAATCTTCCCTCCCATGGCTTCATTTATTACCCTTGAATGGAAGCAAAAGCAGAAGGGTGGAGGACTGGTGTCCAACTTCACTCCATTTGGCACTTCATTGTCACTAGCATAGGGACAACAAACCACCCGCTTGACATCTTGATTGGTGGCTTGCTGACCCCCCCGCCACATCTCCTGCACCCCCAATGGGCATAGGGGTGTGGACGAGCATGGTGCCACACAGATGGGCACTGACCTATGTCAAAAGGGTCTGTAATAACTAAGACTGAGAGCCCAAGAGTTCAGCCCCTGAGCCCTGGTATGTCTGTTAAGAAGGGGGGGGGGGGCACAGGTTTACAGGTAATATTAAAAAAAAAATGTTATTTTGATTGAAAAAAAACATGCCACCAATTGCGTAATGAAAAAGCTACCATTTGTATACAGTGTTTCAAGAAACTGTCATGTGAATTGCAAAATATCGCAATTCTCTCACATGCAAGATTGTCTCGCATTTGTCCCTGAGTCATGTGAGAAGGCGTGCATGGTGGGAAAACAAGAAATTCTCAACCCTATTGACTCAGTAACAAAATCATCATTTGCAGTTTGGGATCAATTAGTACGCCAGCCTTAATCCGCTTTAAAAGGATGTAATATCCACGTTTTATTCCATACAAAATTCTTTAAAAGCATTCCATCCATAAATACGAGTCAGGATAAAGCATTAGGGAACAGCTTGGATGCCAACGCGTTTCGGGCACAAACTCAGCCCTTAATCATGACATTACTTTCTGCTCCCATAAAACACATTTAAATACTGACGTCATGCATGAATCTCCCATTGCTACACACCCGTAGTCAATTAAGCCTTTACAAACCAAATTGAGGAGCACAATTCCTCAGACTTTAGGTTAGAATTCATAGACCAAAAGAAAGGGAAAGAAAAAAGACTCCCCGCATTTCCACAATGCCCAACTCACACATTTAATTGTCTTAAACTGGACCCTCATCCTGAAAAAGAGTCTATCTTATATGTTCTCACACCCTGTACATACAGATTGCCAGATTAAAAAATCATCCTACCTGCATCTATTGCATTTTTTGAGCCTTTAAACATCCAAGATGGTGGCCCATGGAATCTCAGGCTGCATGCAGACAGGAAGTGTTTTCTGATTGTGCCCCTTTGCATTGTGGGATTACTGTCTTTTTCCTGACCCCAGCTCTGCTCTGTCTGTGCAAAGCACAGCTATAACCCGCCCTCCCTCTCCTCAGTATGTGATGCTTCTGAGGCAAGATGGTGGCGCCCATATCCTAGAGTCCTGAACAGAGTTGCAGCCCCAGTGGAGGAAAGAATAATAAATAAGCAACTAAAAACTTAAAATATATTAATTTTAGATGCGGCATAGCATTTTTTTAAGGGTTTGGCCTTTTTAATATATTATTCTGAAGGTCCAGTTTGAGCAAAGGTTATTTTATGTTATAGTTGCATATGCATGTTACATAATACAGTCCTGAACAGATGCCATAGGCCGCCTCTGCCATGCTCAGCTCCTTGAAGCTAATGCAATTTACAACTTGTACAAGTAAAAGGATAGAAAAACGACCTTCTGGCCAAGGCCCAATATTTCTCACCCTGCCAGGTGGGTCTGACAGATTTCTCCAGCAAACAGTTAACACATGTAAACATGTCAGCCATTAAATAAATACTTACTGAAAAGAAGCAGAGAGGGGAGAAGTTTTATGCTAAATTGTATTAGTGGTGTGATTAAATTGTGAGCTCATGGTGGCCACAGTTATTAGTAACGTTCAAAGCAATCAGTAAGTGTGTTCAATAAAATTGATCTTGACTTTTGTATTTGTAACTGTGTTTATGATACTTAATTACTACTTATTAAAATGTATATAAAGTGAATGTGCTATATTGCCTATTGATTGAGGGTTTTCATACTAGAAAATAGCCAGAAATAGCTCAGCAGTGTTCCCTTTTAATAAATCAGCCATCCTCACAGCTGTTTTTAAGTTTCTAGTTGTCTCAACTTGTGGGATGCATGCCCTGGGGGCTAAACAGGAATTTTCCGGGGGGCACCAATAGGATTGGTCTGGTGGGTCTGATATTATAATTTACCATTAAAACATAATTTCTTCTTACTCAAAGTTGAGCAAAACCCAGGATTTTGACTATCCCAGGTTTTGGTTCTTGCCCCGGTGCACCCCAATCAGGGGGTGCACCGGGGGCTGGGTGAAACCACCTAAGTCGCCCGAACTAACTCAGCTCACCCCAGTCCTATGGTGTATATGTGGCCTCTCGTCTAATCAGCGTGCTTGATCTGCTCCCTTCATCTAAGCCTTCGTTTAAGGCGGGCAGACCCGAGGGCCCTGGTGGCCACATCCCCCGCTACCCTCTAACAGGGGGAATACCTGCACCGGGCATTCACAAATTCCTGGCAGGGCACTTGTCTTGCTAAGGGGAGAGTGTGGATGCAGCCACTGCTCGGGCATGCTCCGTTGGACCGGGAAAGAAGGTGAGTTTCCGGGCAACCTGGGGGGTTTCACACAGTGGAGCATTCTGATTTTGGATGCACTGGGGGAAGGGAATCTAGAGCATGGGTTTTGGTCCACTTTAAAAAATGCTAAGAGACCTGCTGTACTTATTTTGGTAACATGTATCATTAATTGCCTCCTAGAGGGATGCTCCGTTGAAGGTTCTTGTTGTTAGGGGATAATTGGGGTAAAAACTTGAGAAGCACTGTCATCAGTGCCAGTGTCAGCACTGGGCTTACGTTGGGAGGTGTCAAGGCCCCTGCAACTTGGAAGGGCCCACCTCACATGATGGTCATGTGACACACCTCCTTTCATCCTATGCAGGACGAAGGGATAGTGACCAGTAACCAAGACTGGTCATCATCAGAAAAAGAAAACAAACATTCCTTTGTTCCTTATTTCCCTACATTATGACTTACTTTCTTTCGTGTACACGGAAATTAGAGCCCTCTCTGCCATGCTTAATCAGAGCTCTGAATCATTTGGAAACCCTTGCTCATTCCAACTTTTACACACGAACATGAAAACAATACAAAGCAATTACACTTTAGAGATGCTAACGAAAAGGCTTACACGAGACCACGAAAACGCTAATACAAATAGAAAACCGCGCAATAAACTCAAAAATGGACGGAAACATTTCACATACACATGCTTTTTCATGTGTAAGTGCAGGCTGTGAATCGACCTTTATATATAGCCAGGTGTAGGCATGGGGGCTGAGGTCTACCCGACACTAGCAGGCTGTGACCCTTCTCCATGTAGTGCACCCAATGGGAGTCAGCAGCTCCCGGTAAGTAGCTCTGTATTTTACTAGCTGCCGTACATGTCCCTATTATGGGGCTCATATTTATAGAGTGGGGGCCACACTAAATACAGAGAGCCTTGTCGGGGTGGTGTGGCTTCTACATGTATCTGCAGAAATATGCAACCAAATCTCTGTCTTTCCACATAGCTAGACATGTTTGTTGCTTAATATTTAGATCAGATTGATGTGTGGGCCCATTTGGGGGCCTCCCACACTAACTACTTAATTCACAGAGCAGCTTGCCATTTCTTTCACATGTTGGATGTCAGTAATGGGCTTGACAAATTCATTCATCCTAAGATTAATTTGAATTTGCCTTTCATTGCCTTCCTAGCTGGAGATTCAACAACAGTAAAAATATCTTCGTTTTTTCTCATAAAATGAACTTTTTACTACTAGGAGAACTTTTTTCAACTCTTACTGAATTGAGGCTAATTCCCCCCCCCCCCACTAAGATCATGTATCTCAGTTCTAGTTGGTGTTATACCTGGGTTTCATCACCTAGTGTCTTTCCAAGACTCTTTCCACTGAACGATACTTATTTTGCTCATCATTGTGGGGTATGCGGCATTGCTATATAGTTATTAGAGCGAACTTCTTGAAAGTTCGATTCGGGCGATTCGCCGAATTTCCCCAAGAAATTTGGGTTCGCCCGAATCGAACTTTCACGAATCACTCATCAAAAAAAAAAAATGCCGGCATGGTGGCAGCGGGCAGGCCGGCTACGCTGTCAGCGGGCCGCCGCCGGCCCGCTGACAGCGCAGCCGGCCTGCCCGCTCACACCATGCCGGCATTTGTTTAAAAAGCAAACACTTACCTGCATGGTCGGAGTGTGGAGGCCGGCGCCGCTCTCAGGCGCCCTCTGATGACGCGCCCTCTGACGACGCGTCCTCTGATGACAGCTGAGAGCGGCGCCGGCCTCCACGCTCCGGCGCCGCTCTCAGCTGTCATCAGAGGACGCGTCATCAGAGGGCGCCTGAGAGCGACACCGGCCTCCACCGCCCACTGACAGCGTAGCCGGCCTGCCCGCTCCCACCATGCCGGCATTTTTTTTTTTAATTTCAGGGAAAATTCGATCGGCACGAACCAAAAAAAATTCGGGTTCGTGCCGAATCGAATTTTCCCTGAAATTCGGAGCGAATTCCGGTTCGTCCGAACCGGTTCGCTCATCCCTATTAGTTATGTATATTTTTAGATATTTATATATTTTGATCCTTGTGAAGGATTTTTTTTCCTTTTTCCCCTTCCCTTTCTTACTTCCCCTCATCCCTCCTCCCTTCCCTTTTCTTTTTTCCTTCTTCCCTTTCCCCTTTTCCCCTTCTCTAACTCTGTGATTCTTTCTTCCCCTAATGATCCTTCCCCCCTCTTATATTCTTCCCCCTCTCTCTTTCTGATTTTGTTAATTTTCTTTCGATCATTGATGGGAATCCTGTGTTGATATTAAATATTGATTCAGTAGTTCAGTATATTTAGCACATGTTGTTAATGCGAGTTTGTTTTTAAGTTCTGATACTATAGTTTAGTACAATGCTTTTTTATACTACTACTACTACTGCTACTTGGGAGAAGGTTCAGTAAGCCCTGGGTGGGGGGTTAAGCGTATCGTGCATTTTGTTACTACTTCTAGGTTCTCTGTTGAATTGAGGCTAATGTATCGAATAACATCAATTCTGACAAAGAGAACTACTCAAAATCGTATCTTTTACTCAGTGATCCTAAAAGGTATCGGCTTATATCTTCACTTTCTAGCATAGATCTGTGTTAGTGTGACTCTCCCTGCTTCAAAATGTAAAAATCACAAATTGGGAAAATAACCTTGAGGCTTCCGAAACAGAAACAGTGTAACTAATTGTATAAACATGGAATTATGTCACAAGGGAGAGAAGAAATTAGTCAAATTATAATTGTTTGTCATAGCTGGTTGCATCTTCCTTTGCATCTGGAACTGAGTTTAATTGAAGAGTTTGAAGAAAGTATTTGTGTGACATATGGGTTGATTCAAAGAAACATGTAACAGCTTGGATTTGGCTCACGATCATCCTATTTTTTACGTCCGCTCGTGCGTTCGTATGAACTTGCGAGTGATTCAATAAGCAAATACGTTTCTATCCTAAAAGATACGTCCGTTCGTATGATATCTCCCGAACTTGCCTCAGTCAGTTGCCAATCGTAAAAATCACGTTCATGTGCTCACCTGTTGCGGCGGCAGCCTGTTTTTTCGGCTGCTTCCATCGTCAACCTCTTCCAATTACTTGCGTTTGCCTCTGGTTTTCATTGGTTTTTGGCCTCTTAGATTCGTGCGTTCGTATGTTTATAAGATCTTGCGCATGCGCACCCTCAACCAGAAACTTACATAAACCCCTTAGCGGCTGCATCCCACTTCATTTCTCGGTCCCTCAAACTTACCTAAACCCCTTAGCGGCTGCATCCCACTTCATTTCTCGGTCCCTCAAACTTACCTAAAGCCCTTAGTGGCTGCATCCCACTTCATTTCTCGGTCCCTCAAACTTACCTAAACCCCTTAGCGGCTGCATCCAACTTCATTTCTCGGTCCCTCAAACTTACCTAAACCCCTTAGCGCTTGCATCCAACTTCATTTCTCGGTCCCTCAAACTTACCTAAACCCCATAGCGGCTGCATCCCACTTCATTTCTCGGTCCCTCAAACTTACCTAAACCCCTTAGTGGCTGCATCCCACTTCATTTCTCGGTCCCTCAAACTTACCTAAACCCCTTAGCGGCTGCATCCCACTTCATTTCTCGGTCCCTCAAACTTACCTAAACCCCTTAGTGGCTGCATCCCACTTCATTTCTCGGTCCCTCAAACTTACCTAAACCCCTTAGTGGCTGCATCCAACTTCATTTCTCGGTCCCTCAAACTTACCTAAACCCCTTAGCGGCTGCATCCCACTTCATTTCTCGGTCCCTCAAACTTACCTAAACCCCTTAGCGGCTGCATCCCACTTCATTTCTCGGTCCCTCAAACTTACCTAAACCCCTTAGTGGCTGCATCCCACTTCATTTCTCGGTCCCTCAAACTTACCTAAACCCCTTAGCGGCTGCATCCCACTTCATTTCTCGGTCCCTCAAACTTACCTAAACCCCTTAGTGGCTGCATCCCACTTCATTTCTCGGTCCCTCAAACTTACCTAAACCCCTTAGTGGCTGCATCCAACTTCATTTCTCGGTCCCTCAAACTTACCTAAACCCCTTAGCGGCTGCATCCCACTTCATTTCTCGGTCCCTCAAACTTACCTAAACCCCTTAGCGGCTGCATCCCACTTCATTTCTCGGTCCCTCAAACTTACCTAAACCCCTTAGCGGCTGCATCCCACTTCATTTCTCGGTCCCTCAAACTTACCTAAACCCCTTAGTGGCTGCATCCCACTTCATTTCTCGGTCCCTCAAACTTACCTAAACCCCTTAGCGGCTGCATCCCACTTCATTTCTCGGTCCCTCAAACTTACCTAAACCCCTTAGTGGCTGCATCCCACTTCATTTCTCGGTCCCTCAAACTTACCTAAACCCCTTAGTGGCTGCATCCAACTTCATTTCTCGGTCCCTCAAACTTACCTAAACCCCTTAGCGGCTGCATCCCACTTCATTTCTCGGTCCCTCAAACTTACCTAAACCCCTTAGCGGCTGCATCCCACTTCATTTCTCGGTCCCTAAAACGTAAGAATATCACATAATTTACATATGTCTATATGTTTCGAAGTGTGTTGTTTCTGGTTTGTGTAATTTTTTGGGTGTGTGCATCTTAGAAAAGACACATTTTGGAAGGCTTAAAATATAATTTATTTAAAATTTTTTCTTATTTTTTTGAGGAATAATTGTAAAAATTTTTTGGGTTTTGCCCAAGTAAAAACACCTAAAATTGTTTTTTTTTTTTTAACTGGAAAGCTTTTTTTTTTTGGGGTTTTTGTTTTTTTTTATTTTAAAACAACTTTTGTGGTTTTTCACCAAACCAATTAAAAAATTTTTAAAATTTGTAAACATTTCCAAACAACTGGAAGAAAGGAGCCAGGACCAAGGGCACTAATCCTCCTCGTCTTCTTCATCTGTTGGCCCCAACGTCGCCTGTATGGCCAGCAGCTCGGCCACCAACTCCTTAATTCTTTTTTTTTTTCCCGCCAAGGTTTGGGGGATCATCCCTGTAACCAATAGAGAAATAAACATAAATAGGAGTCCCAGACCGGTTTGTATGCTGGAAATAGATTTAGGGTTAATCAAATACATGTAAATGCATGACATATGTCGTTCTTCAAAGGGATACAGTTAATGCATTTCCCACAGGTAAGTGTTTAAACTCCTTAAACCGGACCTTCAACATTATTTAATGAAAACCAAAAACTATTCACAAATGATTCTGCACCACCTCAAAGTTAGTTAGGGTTTTTTGGGGATTACAGCGCCGCCATCTGGACTCTGAAGCATAACACTTAATGAGGAGTGGAGAGTTGGATAAAGTACAGGGGAGTAGGTTACAGTGGTGCGTTGGGAATCCAGAGCATAGCTGGGTTGAGGGAAAGGTCATCACTCACACAATGCATGGCAGCACCTTCCTTTTTTCAATCTGTATCCCATGCTGCCTGTAAATATTGTGCATTCCATATTCCCCAATATTGGTTTTTTTCTGTCTAATAACATGCATTAGATGGGTGAAGGGTGTTTTTCCATGTTTCTAATCTGTAGGTACAGTGTGATGGCTAAGTCTTTGGTTCTTAATACTAGTTTGGGTCCTCTTTAAGCTAACGAAGTGCCCACATGAAAGTGTGAACTACACATTGGCTACGCCTTTAGTTATGTGTGTGTTATTAGCTAACCAAACCTTAATATGAATAATGGCATGGAGACTTACGGAGTTGGTGGCCGACAGATGGCTGGTTGGGGCCAACAGGCTGCCCTTGGTCCTGGCTCTGCTGTGAAGAAGTCCCTGGAGAAACATGTGACATTTGGTTAGTATTTGTAGAGAGTCACTATCCCCAACATATCTGGCTCCCAGTCTGGCTGACATCACTCACCTTCGCCAGGATCTCCTTCCAGCATCTCTGCTGCCTCCTCCTCCACTATCTCACCCGCTCCAGAAGCTTCTACAAATACATAATAAAGGATAACTTAGTTTTTGGCCTGCCATGTATATCTTTGTGCCTATACATGAAGAGTGACATACCAGAGCCTTCCCCATGCGTGGCCAGGTATGACTCCACGCCCACGCGCCTTGGCCCCTCCTCTGTGGTAAGGTCCAGGGGCTGGTCTGAGGAGGCCACAGAGGAGGGGTAGGTCCGTCGCCCGGGAGATCCACCACCTTCACTCACAGATGCAGAGTCATGCAGCACTGGTCGGCCTGTACGTCTCCGGGTGCGGCGAATTCTGAAATCCATTTCCAACACTACCAAAGAAAAGTCCTTATAAATAAAGGCATAACTTAGACATTTGGAACATATACCATGCAATTGCTTTGTACTTACTTGGGAAATGGATCCCAAAAAACCTCCGCACCCGGGGCATGTGCAGACGCTTCAGGTCCGACCAATGCTGCATTATCTGGGTGTGAGTGAAGGTGGTGCTGGTCACACGGTGGATCTCGGCGATGATCTCCCGGGCGATGTCCCTTTTCTCGCACACATTGGGCGCGAAGTCATACCGGCGCTGAAGCATGATCTGAAAAACATAATGGACACAGAGCTTTTACTTTTACACACAGACCCATATGTGTTGCATCACAAGTTGAGTATTTAATGTCATTAACACACACATTTCGAATGGCCGCCATTTTTGGGGAGTGCCTTAAAGAGGACGTTGACTGTGATTGTCAGTCTGGTCTTATGTTATATGTATCACACACCATGTACATACAGATAATAGCCAACATCAAGAATCAGGCCACCTGCATATATGGCATGTTAGGATGGTTTAAACATCCAAGATGTAGCCTAATGCTTAGGCTTTTGGACCACGTGTGTGGCTTCCCGTTGTGTTTTTATGGCTTAGGACAACAGTGTTCCGCAAACATCCGCATCAAGGTCCGAGTCAGGCCAGGTTTGACAGCTCGCCCCGCTACTCCACAGGTTAATTAACTGTTGCTAAGCCGGAGCAATTGGGCGAATTAGGACATCAGCATAGACAGGTGAAAACGTGGCCAGGCTCGGCCCTTGAGGATGAAGTGTGAGGAGCCAGTGATTAAACATTAAGAGACCCCAAACTAGTTCCCAACGCATCATTTACATTTAGGCCATCATTGACTATTCTATTAAAATGCACAGGCAGCCACTTACCAGCATGAGGATCTCTTCCTGTTGACGGGTGAAGATAGTGGGCGCCATCTTTAGTCTTCTTCCAGGCAGCAGATAAGTGAAACCCCAGCGGTTTCCTGGTTCCGCTCGAACGTACGTTCGTACGAGCGCGTAGTCGTGCGCATAGGCGTCACACGCTGGGCTCATTATTTAAAGGTCCCTTCCCCCCAAGCTCATTCTCTTTGAGCATTTCTGTACGATGGCACCAAAAAAGGCGATCAGCAAACGACCACAGGCAAGCAAGACCGCGGAGGGCCCCACCACAAGGTCCCAGCAAGCTGGCCGAAAACTGAGATCCAAGACTCCCACCTCGGCCCCACCAAGGGACCCTGGACCCTCAGGTACCCAAAAAAGGGGCCCCAAGCCTCGTGCCCCTCCTGCAGCCAAAAAGCTGGCAACTGCAGCAGCCACCACCTCTGCCCCCAGAACAGGCAGCACCAGTGAGCCCACACCGGCCATGCCTTCAAGTAGGGCAGTTCGGAAACCCATGCCCCGCAGCAGGGCCCGAACCCCATCCAGGGCCCGAAGTACAGCCAAAGGGCGAAGAACACAATCCAGGGCACGAAGCCCAGACAGGGCCCGAACCCCATCCAGGGCCCGAAGCCCATCCAGGCCCCGAAGCCCATCCAGAGGCCGCAGATCACAAACCAGGGCCAGAAGCCCCTACAGGCCCAGACGAACCCAATCCAGGGCCAGAAGCCCCTACAGGGCCCGCAGATCACAAACCAGGGCCAGAAGCCCCGACAGGCCCAGAAGAACCCCATCCAGGGCCAGAAGCCCCGACAGGCCCAGACGAACCCCATCCAGGGCCAGAAGCCCCTACAGGGCCCGCAGATCACAAACCAGGGCCAGAAGCCCCGACAGGCCCAGACGAACCCCATCCAGGGCCAGAAGCCCCGACAGGCCCAGACGAACCCCATCCAGGGCCAGAAGCCCCTACAGGCCCAGACGAACCCAATCCAGGGCCAGAAGCCCCGACAGGCCCAGAAGAACCCCATCCAGGGCCAGAAGCCCCGACAGGCCCAGAAGAACCCCATCCAGGGCCAGAAGCCCCTACAGGCCCAGACGAACCCAATCCAGGGCCAGAAGCCCCGACAGGCCCAGACGAACCCCATCCAGGGCCAGAAGCCCCTACAGGCCCAGACGAACCCCATCCAGGGCCAGAAGCCCCGACAGGCCCAGAAGAACCCCATCCAGGGCCAGAAGCCCCGACAGGCCCAGAAGAACCCCATCCAGGGCCAGAAGCCCCTACAGGCCCAGACGAACCCAATCCAGGGCCAGAAGCCCCCGACCTGGCACCAGCCGGGAACCTAGCCCCCCAAGAGGGCCCCGAATTGCCCCCATGACCACATCTACACCTGGAAGTTCGGTGGCCAGCCACGCAAGAACACCCAGTCCCTTGGCCAGTCCAGTCCAGTCATTGGGAAGCCACCAATCCGGCCATTCCCCTACCCAGCCCCAGGCCATAATGTCACCACATGTGTCTGCACACATGGAGGAGCAGCCAAGCCAACCATCTGGCCGCACATTGCGCCGCGGCCAGTTGAGTGGGAGATTCTCCCATGACCAAAATATGGCATTGGCTAGTGGCCTTACATTATACTATGACGAGCTATATGGGAGCAAATCCAAACACACCACCAAGCAGCGCAAGATGGAATTGTTTGAAACCATCCTCCGACAAGTAAATGCAGCGGGGGAAGAGAGGAAAGATGTGTCCCAAATTCAGAAGAAAATCTCTGATCTGAAGTATGCTGTACGGCAAAAAGAAATTAAAAGGCATAATTACAGGTAACTAAATGTTTACGCTAAATCTAATGTTTTGGATGTACTGTATGCACCTTTTCTGACGACCAAACGCTTTTCTCTTTTCAGCATGAAAACTGGCGGTGGCTTTCCATCTAAATTGGAGTTTACCCCTGCTGAGGAGATTGTGCTTGGACTTCTCCATCCGGTCGCGGTCGGTGGACATGCTGGTCTAAGGGACACAGACTCACCGACCCGTACCCACGGTGAGTACTCTTAAATCTGCATGTTTGCCTGTTTGCTAAATAATCTACAGTTCACTAGTAACAAGCTAACGGGATGCCCCTATGGTTTGCCTTGCTTGGCCTCGCACTACTGTGGCTGTTTGTGTCCTCTTTTTGGCCCTGGGAATCACACATTTAGGCCCACAGCCATTATGGCAAAGTTCAAATGTCCAATTGTATTGTTAAAGTCATGAAGTTTCGCAAGATAAGTGAGAAATTTTGAATCAATCACAAAACACACATCATTATGTATGGGTTGCCTTTTGCTTGTGTGAGTTGTGTTTGAGTTAACAATTTAATTAGCCACCCACAAACATATGTGACCAAGAGCAGCGAGACTCAAATGGCGGCCCGGGGTCCCAATGCGGACCTTGCCACCACATTCAAGGACCCCTGCCCAGACAGCCCTGCACTCAGTTACTTCTGTGTTGACGTGCTCAGAGCTGCCCCCTTGATCGGCCATGTAGTGGTTGGTCTCCTGCCCAATGTCATGGCTCCGTGAAACATAGCATTGCAATATGAAGTACTGCCCAGGAAGTGGCATTGCAAGGTACACAGTAACTTATTTAAATTTTCACTGGCCACAATCGTGTCCCGCTGCCCCTGCTCTGGCCCATGTGCCACAGTCCCCCCATGCCCCCCCCCCCACATAAGCCCCATACATTTGTAACAGATTGGCTCCATCCATCCCATCACCATCAATACGTTAACTCCCCCCTTTAGACATCCAATCCCTGTCCCCTCAGCTCTGGCCCATCCAGCCCAGCAAGGGCAAGCAGCCTTTATTAGTTGGCACTTAGAAATCTCCAGCCCCTCCACCAGTGTCTTTATTTTTAACTAGACACCCCCTGCGTCAGCACCATGGCCAGACATTCACCTCTCACCACATACCTTTAAATGGGCGTTTCAAACAATTGTTTGAGTACCCCGGACCTAGCGAATGGTAGGCTAAATCCAAAAATGTGCCTTGAAAGTTGGATGCTGACTGGGTACACTTCATGACTTAGAACTGAGGTCACTTAGCAGTTTGTCCGAGCCATTGCACCTATGTAAACTTGCGTGGGTTTGAACAAAGGTCACCATTGCTCTAGAGTTGAATAATATTACAAATAGAGCTATATTTGATTACCTATCAAAAAAAAGGTTATGTGTGTGTGTTTACGTGGTATTTTTTTCTCTTCTTCAGCCCAGCATGATCCCTCAGCAAGGGTAAACTCACCCCCCAGTTTGGTTATGCCTACCAGGTCCGTACAGCATCGGAGCCCAGATCAGAGATTTTCGGTAAGTTAATTTAGTAGCATAAATACTAACAAGTGCTTAAGAATGTGTTAAACTGTTGAAATCCTAAATTGGGACGCAAACTTAGCCTTTTTTTTTTTGATATGTCCCTACAGACCCGCACACTCATGGAAGAGATCCAGGACATGGAGGAAGATGATGATGTCTCCGTACAGGGCACGTCGGATGAACTCCCCCTGGGTCCCAATTTGGAACTGCTCGATAATGTTTCTCTGGCCAATCCTCAGCAGCAGAGTGAATCTCCATCCATTGTGCTTGCACATGGGGAGACTGACACTACAGTCCCCAGTGTTCACTCTGCTGCTGAGGATTTGCAAAGCAGGCCGGTTGCTGTTGAGGGTACGACACCACGCGGCAGGGCACGCCCAAGAGCCAGGGTAATTGTGCGGCGGACGCCATTACGCCGCCCCACAATTTCCCAGGGGAGGCAGAGTGCCCTGCTTCAATTATGGACCCAACAAAGGGACTCTTATGACGCCCAGCTCGTTACAGAGCGTGAGCAAAGGCATGCCGACATGGTGAACATCCATACCAGTCTACAGGGCATCCTCGCGGAGTTGCGTACCCTCAACAGCAACGTGGCCAATGCAAGTAATGGCATCCAGTCAGCCATGGCTGAGATGACCAATATGCAGAGAAACATTGTGGAGCAGTTTCAAATTCACAATGCTGCCATGGCCCAGGCTAGGTCCCATTCCCATGGACCTCCACCTGGACCTCCACCTGGGTATTATGGGCAGCCACCCTATTAAGCCATGGGTGTGTGGGACATCTTTTCTCTTAACCCCCACTGTATTTACTTGTCCTTTGAGGTTTCAAACAATCCATTTTGTGTTGCTCTGGCAGGTTGTGTTTTGTATTTGCTCCCATATAGCTCCTTAGAGTAATGCTTAAGGCCACTAGCCAATGCCATAGGTCTATGTGGAGTTTATCTGGCCACTTATGGCTTTACCTATGTATTTGGTTGGTGCTCCTCCTGTTTGCAGACATGTTTGTGTGACATTATGGCCATGCCCAAATATCCCTGGGCACAGGCAATATTAATGACTGGACTAGG
The DNA here is from genome assembly GCA_027917425.1 of Gastrophryne carolinensis. Classification (NCBI taxonomy): domain Eukaryota; kingdom Metazoa; phylum Chordata; class Amphibia; order Anura; family Microhylidae; genus Gastrophryne; species Gastrophryne carolinensis. The sequence continues at coordinate 47,464,996 of CM051234.1, read as the reverse complement.
CTGGCCTTTGGACTGGGTGTCCTTGTTTGGTTGTGCCACTAACTTCCAGGTGTAGATGTGCTCGATGTTTTTTTTAATGTTATCCATTTGTTACCACAGATGTATGTGGACTGATTTCTGTTAACCACTATAATTTTTCATTTGCTAAGTAAAACAAAAATTTCACTTCCAATACTTGTGGCGTTTTTAGTGGGAAGACTTTTTTAACAGCTTGGGCTAAACCAGATAATTTTGGTTGGAAGAGGTGTAACAATGCACAGCGAAAGCTAAGGAAACTACATGAAATACATTAGGCAACAATTAAGGTCGAAATGTTTTACTTAGAGGTAATGCCACATTAGGGCAAAACAACATATGTTTCCAAAAGGATAACACAGACATACAGAATGGTGAGACAGGGAAAAAAGTTAACTAAAATGCTGGCTGATCAGGTTGGCTCGAACAGATTGGCCAGACTCACTGGGGGGCCCCTCAAAATTCTAGGCTTCATCCTCGACGGCTGAAGAGGGCAGGCTGTCCACATAACGTGGGACACGTTCCATGATGGCAAAATTGTGCAAAACAGCACATGCCATTATAATGTCGATCACTTTCTTGGGATCATATTGCAGGGCCCCCCCAGTATGGTCAAGGCAACGAAAACGTGTCTTCAGCAGACCAAAGGCCCTCTCCACAACAGCCCGGGTCTTGCGATGCGCACGGTTATACGCTTCCTGAGAGGCATCCTGGGGCCGCAGCACAGGCGTCATGAGCCAGGGTAGAAGTGGGTACCCGGAATCACCTTAAACAGAGAATTAAATGTAATCAAAATTAAAAAGGCAACACAACCAACACCCAAAATTTCACAGATATCATAATGATGTAAGGTAAAGTGTTCCCAAAAAAATACAGGGCACATTAGGGCCCACAAAAATTGCACTAAGGTATCACCTAAATAAAAATGGCACTTCTATATACCAATTAATTAACAAACATCTGCACGGCCAAGGGTATTTGTATTTTACATATATTTGTAGTTTTCAGACATGTTACAATTAGGATGCTGCGGAGGGCCTATCCACATTTCTCTGCAAACTACAATGTATGCAGTTTAAGTCCACTTTGACATTTAACGACCAATAGTCCCAAAGGAGCCAAAGGTCAAAGATCCCTATCCACATTTCTCTGGAAACTACAATGTATGCAGTTTAAGTCCACTTTGACATTTAAAGACCAATAGTCCCAAAGGAGCCAAAGGTCAAAAGATCCTTGGGTATAAACTCCAAACCAATATATTTAGGCACAAGGAACTTACAGACATCCTAACTAAAGGGAAAACATTCTGAAGGCCACAGCGAGACAAGGATTTTTAGGGTAAGTTCCTAATATATGAGCCAAGAAAAATGCAGTTGTACGCTTCTGTAAATTTATCCTTAAAAAACATATCAACAAATACAAGATTAATGCCACATTTAATAACACACAAATAGGACACACTTACCAAGCAGCCATGCCCCCGAAAATTCACCTGCCTCAAATCTCCGAAACAACCCAGATCGCCGGAGGATATAGGAGTCGTGGGACGATCCGGGGTAGCCGGCAAGGACACTCATAAACCGCATATCCGGACCAACCACGGCCTGGACATTAAGTGAGTGTCCCATTTTACGATTCCTTAAGGCAAAAACATACAAAAAGGGTAATTGATATTTGACCCAAACTAATAAATTAACCACAAAACATGTCTGCACTCTATTGGGAAAGACTAATGAAAAGCCGAGATAAAGCAGCTACACAAATGAGGGATAAACAAATATGCTGCCGCAAAGGAAAACAGGTTACATGACACGTTGGGCAACATAATAACCAATCTCAATACCTATATATATACTCGTCGGCTGCCCTAGGTACGAGTGCCACATGTGTGCAGTCAATTGCACCAATAACGTTGGGCATGTCGGCCACATTATAAAACCCAAGCTTAATGGCGTTTCTGGCTGCCATATCATCAGGAAAATAAATATATTTTTGAGTTATGGCAGCCATGCCTTCCAAAAATTTAGATAGTGCGCGGCTCAGCGTAGGCTGTGACATCCCCACGGAGAGGGCACCCAGCCTCTGGAACGAGCCGTTCGCCAAAAATTGCAGGCAGCCAAGCATCTTGGTCATACCTGAAATTGCATGCCCCTTCCTTGTGGTGCGGGCTAACCATGGCCGCAGCTCACTATATAATTTATGGAGGGAAGCGCGATTAAGCCTGGTCAGCTCGAACAGCTCAACATCATTCATGCTATCGATGTTCATGCGACGACGCAGGGGCAATCTGCTCTCAGACATCTCGATCAACTCAATGCCAAAAAGCATAAGCCCTTGATGTGCCACAAACTCGCTCCGCTCCATCCTACTCCCGAGGCCAAATAGCTGCCGGCAAACATTTCGTAAAGCAGCTCTTTAATGGGCTTCAAAACAATTAGCAATCACCTCTCTGAATTGGGCGCAAGCCCATGTGAAGGACGTAAAAAATAGGATCGGACGCAAATAATACGATTTGGACGGGAAAAACACACGAACTAACGCAAATTATACGATTCTCGTACGAAATGCGTATGTTCATATACGTCTATGCGCGAACGATCGTGCGAATACGAAATGGCCAAAAAAACCAGAAAAAATGACAAACACCCACCCAAACTTACGATTCTCGATACGAAATCACTTAACTTTTGCTCTTTGAATCGAGGGGAAAGTGTCTAAAACTGCAATTTCAGACAAAGAGTGATGGTGTTTTATTTATTTATATCATGGCAAGACAGACAAGGGGTCTTCTATCTATTGAGGTCTTAAAGCAGGACTTTAGTCAACTAAGGGCCTTATTCAAGGGATAGCATCAGGTAGTGCGGTCACAGCACGCAATTCCACATTTAATAAGCCGAATCTGGTGAGCGACTGGAACAACGCCATGTAGCGTCCGATTCATCATTATCCCAGGCCTAGCGTACAGCACCGGCGTTCAGCCTTGCAGAGTCGGTCGCACTCCCATACAGCGCTAAACTGGCGTTAGAGCGACTCACACAATATATTCATCAATGCCGGCCAGCGACTGAGACGCTCTGAAACAGGGAACTATGGCCGACTACTAGTGGTCGCTCTCAATGCCTTGCTACAGACCCTCATCTGTCAGTACCTGGCGCTAGTAATGAATCAGCCTGCCCGAGGGTTATTTAAGAAGGGATAGCACTAGGTAGTACCTCGTAGCTGGTGAACGCCGTGTTTAAACAGCGTTTGACATTTTTTATTTATTTATTTATTTTTTTGCTCAAATCATCGTGTCACCTCTCCTGGCTGCAAACAAACACTTTTATAAACTTTTTGGACTTTTTATATTTTTATGCAGAATTGTCATTACAGGTCTGACACTAAAGTGTTAATGTCACAGTGTTAAAACAATGTCATTCCATGTGTTTTCGCTTTGTTACTGGTGGATATGTGTTCAAAAACAGACCTTAATCACACAGCGTCTCGCGCTCTATGCTACAGCGCCCAGATTTAGAGCGCCAACGCTGTGTGTGTGTCCTTTTTTGATAAGTATGGTGTGGAGCGCCGAGAGTCGGTTGTACTGAGCTGGCGTTACCTTTCGCTCCCTTCAGCGCTGTACTGGTGTTACAGCATCCAACATACATCATATTCCTCAATTCCGGACAGGTTACTACAGCGACTTAGGCGCTCTGTTACAGCACTCGATACCCACTTACAGCGTCTACTAGCGGTCACTCTAAGTGCCGCTATACAGACGCTCATCTGCCGATACCTGCCGTTAGTAATGAATCAGCCTCCGCGTTGATTGCCTCAGTGCCAGGGTAGGGTGGCAGGGTGGGGGCCAGGGTGACAGTAACGCCAGGGGTATAACTATAGAGGGTGCAGGGGTGCGATTGCACCCGGGGCCCAGGAATTCAGGGGGGCCCCATCATTGTTGCTCCTCGACCTTACCATGTTTGTGCTCGCTTTGCATCATTTAGAGACAAGAAGCACTAGTCATCTCTTCAGCCTTTAGTTGTCTAGCTGCATCTGATTTAGGGGTTTATTCATCAATGTATAGCTGCAGGTAGTGCCTTGTAAGCGGCAGGTAGGGAACGGTGAACACCGGGCCCTGTACACAATACCACATTTATCAAAGCGATTCCGGTGAGCGACTTTAACAGCGCCATGTAGCGTCCGATTCATCATCACAGATGGCTAGTGTTAAAGTGTTAATGCCACAATGTAATAACAATGTCATTCAATATGTTTTCGCTTTGTTACTGGTGGATATGTGTTCAAAAACGGACTTTAATCAGACAGCTTCTAGAGCTCTGGGCTACAGCTACCCAATTTTGAGCACCGTCGCTGTGTGAGGCTGTTTTTTTGATGAATATTGTTTCGATTATTGAGTCGATCACACTGACCAGTCGCTACCGTTCGTTCCCATATAGCGCTGTACTGGTGTTATAGCGACTTACACATCAAATGAATCAATGCCGGCCAGCGACTGAGGCGCTTGGTAACAGCGAACCATAGCCGATCACAGCGACTGCTAGCGGTTGCTCGGAGCGCCTGCCGCTAGTAATAAATCAGCCTCTGAGTTAAAAGACAGAAAAAGTTTACTGTATGAGCCTTGACAGGGCCCAATTTAATCTTCGCACCAGGACCCCGTCACATTTAGTTACGCCACTGAGTAGCACTATACATGTATGAACCGAAAAAATAAGTGACGTCTAATGACAAAGCTAAAACAAATTTAATGTAGAATTTAGCAGTAGGCCTAAATGGACTTATCAGTCGCTAACATGTTTGAGAATGAGCAGATGATCCTCTTGAAAGTGACAACAAGAGCGTTGACGCTTAACACAAACCAAAGCAGGACAAAGGTTCTGGAATGCCTTTGTTAATCCCCACGAGCCAGTGACAAATGCTTCTGCCAGCTTCACCGTGTATTATGACTTGAAATAAAACCAAGGAGCTGCTCCGAAATGTAATACGAAAACAATTTTCACCCTGTGTGTTATCTGAGATCTAGCGGGATTTTTTTTTTCTATAAAACTATGTATATCAACATACATCACTAAAATACAGCGATGCGGTTTCCAGCATTGCTGGCAAAGCTCAGCTCTTAATGGTTTGACTGGATAAATCCAGCAGTTACATATACAAAACTTTCAATAAACATTCAGACACCGCGTTCAGCTTTGTGGCCAACGCATAGTTTAAGAAGTCTTTAAACACAGACTGCAATGTACAAGCACCTTCCAAAAAGGAGCCAAAGTAAAATAAGGAATTTATTTAAAAAAAACTACTGTAATGGCACAATGGTGGTCGTTTATAGGATTCCAGGCACAGAATGGGGCAAAGGCTGTTTAAGAAATCCATATAAATCTTTGTATGAACATTGTTTGGTAAAACAAGATTTTAGAGCAAATAAAAGCCCAGTAGAGTTCAAGGAGTTCAAGAACCTCTCCTGTTTGTTGTGATGGGGCTGCTTTATGATGTGTGGCTATTTAATGATCAATACCTTCTAGAGAGCAGTAATGACTTAGGGCCTCATTTAAGAAGTGCTAACACCACGTAGCACCACGTAGGTGAACGCCGGATGCAGTATCTGAAAACCACATATATGAAAGTCAAACTGGTGAGCGCCTCTTGTTGGAGAAACTGTACAACAGACTTGCCAGCTTAGTCTATGCTAGAGTGACTTTTGCTATGTTTTATTGCAGTTTGCCACTTTTGCAGGTTTTGACACTAGATGGCGCTGTTACCAATGCGCAACTGTATTTTTCTGCTGTATTGTTATTTCCCGTGGATCGAGCTGTAATCTATCACTGCAAGGTCTTCTCTTCCTGTCTTTGTCTTTTTCCTAAGCCCCCATGTAGGGTGACAGTTTCTTGAGTAAAGCCAGTTCCTGTTATACCACTATTGTCTATCTGGATTACAAATCCGCTGCACCCAGCACTCACACTCTGCAACAGGTTATGGGCCCAGCACGCTTCACAGATAAGAGTCCTCCTTCAAGATCAGGAACGTAGAGCACATCCTTCACTGGTATGGCTAAATTGTGTCCTGCATCATTGGGGCATACAAGGGTTCCATGCGCATATCCATCTGCATGTATTTTATGTTGCACAGTGTGAGTGCTGGGTGCAGTGGAGTTATAATCCATATAGACAATAGTGGTATAACAGAAACTGGCTTTACTCGAGCATGAATGCAGTAAGAGAATGTCACCTTACATGGTGGCTTAATAACAATGAGAAACCAAGTGTAAAACACCTAAGAGTTTTTGGAGTTTGGTGCGTTTTTCCTCTGGAATGTAGATGAATGCTTTGCATCCAAAAACTCTTAGGTGTTTTACACTTGGTTTCTCATTGTTTCACAGTTCATATAGAGTTTTCTCCACTGTTCTAGCAAATATATGGCTGTCATTGCTGCCTCACCCCAGTATTTTTGTGGTAGTCCAGAGCCTGTCAGCATACATCTGATCATTGTTGTAACATAGTGCCAGACCTGTAATGACAATTCTGCATAAAAATATACAAATTCAAAAAAGTTTCTAAAAGTGTTTGTTTGCAATAATAATACATCAGACGCTACATGGCGCTGTTAGAGGCGCTCACCAGATTTGCTTTCATAAATGTGGTTTTTCATACAGCTCCCGGCATTCACCAGACGCTGCCTGCCGCTACGAGGCACTACCTGGCGCTATCCCATCTTAAATAACCCCCTTACTTTCCAGAAACCCTCTGGTGCATGCAAGGGCCGCTGGCTTGTCAGTGGCTCGTGCACCATTCATTCCTTATTAGCTGCTCTGATGTTGTAGTGGTGTGTTAAGTATGATAGCCACAGCAGCAATTGAGAAATGCCAGTGAATTTGCTGTGGGATCACTGGCTGGGTGAGTTTACATGGCAGTCCCGAGGTTTCACACAGTGAACACAAAGCAGAAATGAAGATATCAGCCTTCTTGGAGATGTAATTGGCTGTTTCTCTTCAAAGCCAATGATGCTTGTAAAAGTGTTGCTTTTGGTTGCTTCCTGGTTCTTGACTATTGAAGGGCAACAAGGCTGTAAGACATGTGTGAGAAATATCACACCCAGCCTAAAATCATCTAGGATGTACAAGTTGTAGCCGTTCTGCCTTAAAGTGGACCAAAACCCACACCAATCTATAAGATTCCCGGTCATTTGATTCCCTGCCCCCAGGGCATCTAAAATCAGGATGCCCCACTGTGTGAAACCCCCCAGGTCGCCCCATATACTTACCTTGTTTCCTGGTCCATATGGTGCATATGCGAGCCATGGCCGCATCCCCGCTATCCCTCTAGCAGAGCGTGTGCCTGTGGCAGGGATTTGTGAATGGCTGGCAAAGTGGTGAATGTGGCTGCCAGCACGGTTGGAGCCGCTTGCCTTAGACGAAGCCTCAGACAACGTGGCGTCAGCGGCTCCGAGAGCGCTGATTGGAAGATCGGCTGCATATGCGCTGTAGGACCGGGAAGAGGTGAGCTGGCATCAACAATCTGGGGGGTTTCACACAGCGAGGCACCTCTGATCGGGGTGCCCCGGGGGGGGAGAACTAAAACCTAGGATAGTCAAAATCCTGGATTTTGGTCCACTTTAAAAGGTGAACCCAGGAGATGATCTTCCGGTTCACACTCTGGAACAACCTTCCAATAGTTCTCTACTGCATGACTCTAGGAGTATCCATCACCACTAGCACTACTCAACAGCAAGGATTTTTTTCTGTCACTCACAGACCCAAAAGTTATCTCACTTAAATCTTTGGCACTCAAGTTTTGGTATTGTAGAAGAATATATCATGGCAGGGGTGGGTATGACCCCCCCCCCCCCACAGCCATGAAGCGAAGACAATAGCATTGCAGGGGCAGAGCATGGGCTTTGGTGTTTTGGGTGTTATGTGGACGCATGTGGGGTAGGTGGGGAGAGAAATGGAGGGGAGAATAAGTGAATTCTGGCAAAGTCTTTGGGTGAGCTTGGCTGTGTATGGGAGCTACCCCTAAACCCAGCCAGCTCCAACAGGGTGTTTTCCCTGGGTTCTCTAAGCCCACTTCACCCTTCATCTCATCTCCAAACGCCCACCAGGCATCTCAATGTCCATCGATTGAAGGCCTGCCAAAATATTGGACAGGATAACTCACTTGCTTGTCTACAGTAGCCATTGGTGGTTATTGTGCCTCTTGTGACATGTGCATGCTCTCCCTGCAAAGCCAGTTTGTCCAAATTCAAACTTTAACCTGAGGGAAGCCTTAGGAATGAAATTAAAGTGCACCAAAACCCAGGATTTTGAGTATCCTGGGTTTTGGTCCTTGCCCCCACGTGCACCCTGATTGGGGGTGCCCTGCGGTGTATACCACCCCCAAGTCGGCCAAACAAATTCACCTCTTCCTGGTGCTACGACACAAGTGTGGCTGTTCGTCAAATCAGCGTGCTCGGATTCACTCAAACTGAGAGTACTGGTGGCTGCATCCCCCGCTACCTTTAACAGGGAGCGTGCCCATGCCAGCCATTCACAAATGCCTGGCACGGGCATGCACCCTGCTAAAGGGATAGCGAGGATGTGACCGCAGCTCACGCATGCGGTGTTGGACCGGGAAAGAAGGTTAGTTTCTGGGTCACCTGGGGGGGGGGATCATACAGAGGGGCGCCCTGATTATGGATGCCCTGGGGAGAGGGAATCAATCAGACCAGGAATCTTATAGATTCCTGAGCCGATGTCCGTGAGTTTCGGTCCCCTTTTAAATTGACCCATAGTAGTTTTATATTTCAGAACGCCTTTATATTGCATTGTTGGGCCAGACCACTCACAACCATTTGCAATCCTGTGTGGACATCTGTAACAGAAGCCCATTGTTGTTACTGACTATTAAACATTTCTTGAATTGTCAGGAAATGGACATAGATTTTCTATTATTAATACGGTAGTTGATGATAAGTAGAAAGAAAGCTCTAATTCCACTGTTTTGGTGTAACTGACATGATCAATGATAGATAAATCATATCTCTTCATAGACAGGAACTATATTAAAAATACATCAATGCACAGCAGTAATTATTTGATGTGTTTGTAGAAGGTAGATGAAGCTGTCTGGATAGCCCTTGATATGAGCCTTATGATTATCTTCCTGTCCTGTGAATGAACTGCAGCTTTAACACACTGATCACTGTGAACTTCTGAGCATTCCATGAAATCTGTTGGGCTTCCACTTTCTCTAGGGAATGGCAAATGGTGCTGAGGCCTTATGATCACATAGACGATTGCTGAGAGCAAGTGGATGAATGAACTGTGTTACATTTAGAGTCGTTTTTCATTTCATCATCTGTGGGCTCCACTTTTTACAGTATATGTGTTAGGAAAGTCTAATGATCTCATGAGTTCCTTGTTCTGCACTTTTTATCCCTACTGTCTGTTCTAGTAATTCCAATTACTATTGCAATTAGAACTTCTGGTTCTTTAGTTTATACCTGTAGCTTATAGTGGACCAAAACCGACCCTAGAGTCTATGAGACTCCAGGGCAGGCATACTCACTCCCCACAGGGCACCCCGATCTGGAGTGCCCCACTGTGCCCCCCCCAGGTCTCCCAAACAAACTCACCTTTTCCCGAACCTTATGACTTGGCCATTCGCTTGATCACCTCCAGTTGCAGCAAGTCGCCTTCTCCTGGGCGCTGTTCACGGGGCTATAATATTATTGAATGGTAATTGCCACACCAAAATCTTAAAGCGGACCTTCGCCCTGAATAAGAACCTCTCTTATATGTTTCCCACACCCTGTACATACAGATTGCCAACATTAATCCAGACCCTCACCCTGAATAGGAGTCTATCTTATATATTTCCCACACCCTGTACATACAGATTGCCAACATTAAAAATCATCCTACCTGCATCTACTGCATGTTATGAGCCCTTAAACATCCAAGATGGTGGCTCATGGAGCATCAGCATCAGTATACAGGAAGTGTCTTCTGACTGTGTCGCTCTGCAATCTGGGATTGCTGTCCTTTCCCTGACCCCAGCTCTGCTCTGTCTATGCAAAGCACAGATATAACCCCACCCCGCCTGTGCTTTATCCCGCTATCCTCTCCTCATTATGTGATGCTTCTGAGGCAAGATGGCGGCGCCCATATCCTAGAGTCCTGAACAGAGTTGCAGCCCAGTGGGGGAAAGAATAATAAGTAAGTGACTAAAAACTTAAAATATATTAATTTTAAATGCTGGGGAACAGTTTTTTAAGGGTTTGGGCTTTTTATTAAATTATGCTGAAGGTCCAGTTTAAGAAGTAGAGTGTGGGGGTGCTAATAGGATCCGAGGTGTCTCGCCACGGATCACCTCAATTAAAAACACTTAAATAGTAATAGTGTTACAAAAACACACCATAAACCAAGTTTTGATTTGCAAATAGAAGTTGTATTAAGGTATCATAAGCATATATATAACAATTCATAGATATACAGTTTCCAGTAAAAGAAAGGATACAGTATGCAGGATCTGTATATATTGGACTCAGGATGTCATCAGGAGCGTTTGAATAACTTAGGAAAAAAGAATATGAAGATGTAACACTAGCATATACAGTATAAACAGTGTAAGCTATAGTAGGGTCACCATGTATTACCATAAAGCTCTGTGAGGTGATGAGTGGCATGAGAGGCAGACGGGGAGGCTGATTCATTAATAGCGACAGATAGCGACTGTTGAGCGACTGTAGCGGTATTTTGACAGCGACCGCCAGTAGTCACTGTGCTTGGCCATTGTTCGGTGGATGATAGCGACTCAGTCGGTGTGCCGTAATGTTGAATACAAGATGCTGAGTCGCTATTTGACAGGTTCCGCACTGTATGGGAGCGCATGATAGCGACTGGACATAGTGACCGGCACCCACCATATTCATTAAAAAATCAGCCTTAAAAATTCCTAGCGCTGTGAAATGCATGTTTAAATCCCAGAGCGCAGTAGGTGATGTGTTAAAAGTAGTTTTTTAACCCCCCTAACCACCCAAAAAAAAATGGAATGATTTTGAAATAATATTCAAACCTGAATAGTTTAAAATCAGACCTGTAATATCAATTCTGCAAAAAAAAAAATTTTTTTTTAAATCCCCAAAAAATACATTTTTAAGGAAGAAGTGTTCACAGATTTTTTTTTTTTTTTTTGAAATGAAAAAAAAAAATATATTAAAAAATAATTATTAATTAAAATACATTCTGCCATTGAAATGCATTGGAGAGCGCCAGGTAGCGAGAGGTCATACCTGTCGCTGTTCAAGGATGTTCGCTGGCGCTGTGGGATGAGGCTGGGATAATGATGAATGAGTTGCTAGGTGGCGCTATCTCAGTCGCTAAGCAGTATCGGCTTGATAAATGTGTGATTGTGGAGGGGAGCCAGCGTTCTAGTTGCGGTACCTGGCTTTACTGGCCGGCTCCCCAGTCGCTATCTGTCGCTATCTGTCGCTATTCCTTGATAAATAAGGCCCTAAGTCAAGGTGAGATGTGAGATATATTGCAAAGCTATTTACAGAGTGATAAATATTTTCTGGTCAGTAAACCATATAATCTGCCCTGCATCATACCAGAATGTAACCGGCAACAATGCAAATTATAGTGACAATGGGGGTAGTGACTCGTAGCGGCAGGCAGCGTCTGATGAACGCTGGGCTCTGTACGCAATACCACATTTATCAAAGCGATTCTGGTGAGCGACTCTAACAGCGCCATGTAGCGTCTGATTCATCATCACAGATGGCTCAGCGTATAGCGCCGGTGCTCTAGCATCCAGAGCGCCTGGTATTACCTGTCAATGGACGTTACATTTCTTCTCTTTAAACAGGGTTTTCTTTTCATTTTTTTTTTTTTTTTTTTTTTTTTATCAAATCATTGTGTGAACTCTCTCGGCCTATTAAAAGTCATTTTTGAAAACTTTTTAGAGTTTTTATTTTTATGTAGAATTGTCATTACAGTTCTGGTATTAAAGTGTTAATGTCACAATGTAATAACAATGCAATTCCATATGTTTTTGCTTTGTTACCGGTGGATATGTGTTCAAAAATGGACTTTAATCACACAGCGTCTGGCGCTCTGGGCCACAGCGACACAGTTTTGAGCACCGGCGCTGTGTGAGGCTGCTCACACTGACCAGTCGCTACCACTCATTCCTATATAGTGCTGTACTGGTGTTATAGCGACTCACAAACAACAAATTCATCAATGCCGAGCATGTTATTACAGCGACTGAGGCGCTCTGTAATAGCGACTCACGGCCGATCACAGCGACTACTAGCGGTCGCTCTTAGCGCCGCTGTACAGATGCTCATTTGCCGATACCTGGCACTAGTCATGAATCAGCCTCAATGATAAGTATTAATCATGACGCCCAAAATCATAACAGAATGCACAATAAGGAAACGCGTTACCAATGGCAGAGAGGTAGCACGTAATCTCAATAACAATGCCCACGTCGCAGAGCTCACAGGGTTCACAGGAAAGCACCACCTTGTCCACCTCTTCGACCTTAGAAACATAGAAACATAGAAGGTTGACGGCAGAAGGAGACCATACGGTCCATCTAGTCTGCCCTTATGTATATACTGTATGTTCTCTTTATCTTAGGATAGATGGAGGCTTATCCCAGACATGTTTAAATTCACTGACTGTTGATTTTTCAACTACCTCTGCTGGAAGTTTGTTCCAAGCATCTACTACTCTTTCTGTAAAATAATATTTTCTAAAATTGCTCCTGATCTTCCCCCCGACTAGCTTCAGGTTGGGCCCCTCGTTCTATCATTAAGCTTCTTCTTAAAAACACTTCCCTCCTGAACCTTATTGAATCCTTTCACATATATAAAGGTCTCCATCATGTCCACTCTCTCCCTTCTTTCCTCCAGACTGTACAAATTAAGTTCTTTAAGTCTCTCCTGATAAGTTTTAAGTTTAAGTCCTTCCACCATCTTTGTTGCCGGCCTTTGGACCCGTTCTATATGAATAATGTCTTTTTGCAGGTAAGGTCTCCAGAACTGCACACAGTATTCTAGCTGTGGCCTCACCAGGGCTCTGTACAGCGGCATCACAACCTCCCTCTTCCTACTGGTGATGCCTCGAGCTATGCAGCCGAGCATCCTGGTTGCTTTTCCCACTGCCTGGCTACACTGTCCACTCGTCTTGCAGATATCAGTAATCAGTACCCCTAAATCTCTCTCCTCCGAGGTCCTGGATAACACAGTGCTGCCCATACAGTACTCAGAGCAGGGATTCCTTCTACCCAAGTGCATGATTTTACATTTAGAGACATTAAACTCTAGTTTCCACAGTTTTGACCATCTATCCAGACCTTCCTTGCATGCACCGTGTGCTCCCCCGGGCGCCTGCGAAATAGCCCTCAGTGCTGCTTACTAGGTGACGCCCCTGCCCACTCAATATCTCCTCTCCCTGGGACATCCATCTAATCAAAGACACACCCAGGGGGAGGAGCCAGGCCGGCTAGAGAAAAGGCCGCGGCTATCGAGCAAGGTGACGTCACAGCAGCCATAGCCTCTGGTGTCAATTTCAGATGGCTATAGCTGCGGGGGTCCAGATTTCAAGGGGAAAACAGCAGGATGTCAGCGCTCCCAGCGGAGCTCAACATACAGTCCCGATCGGGAGTGCCCCGCTGTGTGACCCCCCCCAGGTTGCCCAAACAAACTCAACTCCTCCCAATCCTACGACGCGGCCATTCGTCCAATCAGCCTGCTCAGATCCGCTCGAGCTTGTCTAAGGCAAGCAACACCAGTGCACTGGCGGCTGCATCTCCTGCTACCTTTTAACAGGGAGTGTGACTGCGCCGGCCATTCAAAATTGCCCGGCACGGGCACAAACCCTGCTAAGGGGATAGTGGGGATGCGATGGCAGCTCACGCATGCGCCGTTGGACCGGGAAAGAAAATCAGTTTCCAGGTGACCTGGGGGGTTTATACCCCCCAGTTTATATCTGTAGCTTACAGTGGACCAGAATCCACCCTGGAGTCTTTGAGACTCCAGGGCAGGCATACTCGCTCCAACCGGGGCATCCCGTGTGAAACCCCCCCAGGGTCACCCGAAAACTCACCTCTGTTTAGAAACAAAATGGCGACTCATGGATCTGCAGGCCACCTGCAAACAGGAAGTGCTGCTGGGCTTCCTGTTACTGTGCATTGTCCGTTATGTCAGTTGATTCCAGGCAGCAGCATGGCTGAGATGCTGGGGGAGGAAGCTCCAAAATGGCCGCTACCTTATTTTTCCAACTGTGCCAGGCTGTTGGTTCGGTTTAATGGCAGCTGATAGGTTCTCCTTAAACCCTAAATTATTTGCTGAGTATGAGTTTATGTCAACATTTAAAAAAAAGAAAATCTAATTACTTAGCCAAAGAGGATTAATTTTGAGAGCAGCATATTTAAAACTACTGCACGGTTTTATGACCGGGAACATAGCATTTGTCTGTCTGGTTGAAATCAGGACAACACGGAGACAAGTGAAATTTAATGCTGGGTGTAGTTACAGTTTCTGGGGTTTAAATTCTAGTTTGAAGTCGTTCTTGAAGCCACAAAATCTTGGGGGCATTACTGAAGACTACAATTAGGATGCGGCAATCATTTACTTACTGGTGGGGGGCACCATTTTCATTGTCCAATGGAGAGGGTCCCAGAACCTCACAGTATCAGTGTTACAGCGCTCAAAGGAGTGTGGTCACGAGAAAATAGATGTGTGCTGTGGTCACTACACTGCAGACTTTGTTTCATCAAAACAAAAGCCTTCATTTCCCTAACCTAAATCAATAAACACAAATAGGAATTAGGTTGACAAGTGGAATCTGCAAAAAATAAAGGTTAAAGCAATCCAAAAGAGGGTGGCCCAGACACCCACACAAGGCCAGTAATCAATACGCACCACTAAATATAACTAAACCATTGCGGCACTTTATCGAAATTTAATACATTAACAAAGACATAGATAAATTAAAATGAAAAAATACATAAATAAGTTTAAAAACACACACACACATGAAGAGGTGGTTGATGCGGACCCTAATCCACAATCCTAGTAAGCTCCTGCTGGCTCCTTTCTACAAAATCTACGGCCATGTGTGTAAAATTTGTCTTTCATTTGTGTGTGTACTTGTAAAATATAGTAGCAAATATAATAAAAAAGCTTACATGAGAAAAAAAAAATAATACAATTTAAACACATCTGAAAAGTTATCAGTTTAAAATCCATGCAGGCACTGATCCTTGTGGGGGGCCTGGGCATCTCCTGATAATGGTTCAGGGGAGTTTGAGGTAAAAAGCAAGGTTTGCTGGTTGACAAGGGCAGAAGCGGGGCTAAAGAACCAACACTGACCAGGACTAGCAATAGATAACAGAAATCCAATTACAAAGCACCCAAGGAGCAAAAACTGCGGTACAGGGTAGATGAAACCCTACTGTGGGCCTTCTTCTTATCTCCTTCCGCTACTTTCTTGGCCTTGCTCCAGGTGATGGGGATTGCACAAAGCTCACGTAGACCTCTAGTGGTCACAGGTTTGGGGATAGGGGAAGATGAACAAAAGCAGTCCTCTACTCAAAAATGTACACATCCAATTGCTCACTAGGGTGTTTTTAGTGAGTATGAGACCACTTTAATGTGCTATACACCTCAATACAAAATCAAGTGCAAAATGTCAACTTTGTTTCTTTAGAGATAGGGACGTTCTCCAGGTGCTGAGCAGACATTTTCCAATGTGGTTAACACATTTTCCACAAATATGTAAATAATGGGATATATACCAAAGTGTGGAGAGCTCTCAATATGACACGGAAAATGTGTAAATGTTCTCTGCAAAGCTTTCTGGCCCCAAAGAGCAAGAAAACAGCTGATTTCCCTAAACAGATACATAGCTAAGCATTATGCTCCCTCTTTGGATACAATGGCCTCGATTCAATAAAGGTAGAAAAAAATTTAATTCATGAGAAAAAAACCTGAGAATGTCACTGTTGCTGAATCACCAGCTAAGAAAACAATGAAAGTCAATGGCACTTTTTTACTCCTAAGAAAAGTAGAGAACTGTTTACTCCTTTCTACACTGTAGTAAAAGCTGCCATTGACTTCCATTGTCCTTTTCTCTAGTGATTCAGTAACAGTGAAATTCTCAGGCTTTTTTCTCATGAATTGAATTTTTGCTACCGTGAGAATTTTTTTCTACCTTTATTGAATCGAGGATTGGGATTTGAGGCACACGATTAAAGTGGCATCACGCGCCCCAACCGCCCTCCCCATCCGAGTACCTTGCAATGCGTCTGACTTGGCAGTGGCATGGTTTAAAAATAGAATGTTTTTTTTTTAATGCCACGCCCACTTGGCATGTTGTGGCCCCGCTCAATAATGCTCATTGATGTGCCCACATTCTGGCTTCCCTGTAGACTTGTAAGAAGCTCCCCTGCCCTCAGACTATCTCAATGGCTTGGTGTGGGAGCCATGAGAGCCCCTAGAAAAGGTGATTTCACACAGCAGAACATCCCAATGTTTCCCAGACATTATTGGACCAGAATTTCCATTATAAAATTCCTGTGCACCCTAGTCCTTAATTTTTACATTCTTGGGAGCTTAACACACATCTGGGTGGGTCTCTTCACATGCTTAGCTCCTCAGAAATGGAGATACTAGGAAGCCAGATAGGACAGCTGTGTTTGATATCAAAGTTTGCCCAGAGCCCGCCTGGATACGATAGCACTAGAATCAGTCCTTAATCATCTTCCCCTGAAAAGATGTGACCGATATTAGAAGGGACTGGGGTTTATCCCAGGGTAATGGAGGGAGTGTCCCACCAGTTGTATTAAGGTATAGGGAATCCAGACCCATTTGTTCTCTTCTGGGGAGGTCATCGAACATCGCATTGGAAGGAACCCACAAGACAAGGATCAGAAACCCTCACCCACCTCCTGGTGACTTCTTAGCATAACTAATGATAACTGACATACATTTTCTCTGCTAACTCTGATTAGACCTACCACTTGTATTTGCCTATCATTATATGTATATTGTTTGCCTAGTGTGCCCTTAAATGAGCTGTATTGCTAAATTCTTTAATATTAAAAATCCATATAAACAGGTCAGCTAATTAAAGGAGGGGTCGCTTATACCCCTGACTGACTAAAACTCCCGCCAAGCTTGTGAATTTCTTCTGTTAGGAATAAAATCCAGGGGTGCCAGGTTTTTGATTGTATCAGGGTGACACAACCCGCAGAATCTTCCTTCTATTAAAAGAAAGAAACAAGCCTGGGTGTATAAGTGACCCTTCCTCCTGCCATTCATTATATTAATATGGATTTTTATCATTGGCTTATTTTTTCGCGATAGTGCTCCTTCAAGACAATTAAATACAATGCAATTTAATTGCGGTTCATTTATCTTGATCCATAAACTCACATTATAGATACAGAAAAAGACAGCTCAATCCCCCCAACCCAAAGCAGCACCTAGGAGCAAGGGCGGGCCCCTGCTGGCCCAAATTAGTCAATTGCAAATAGTTGTCCAGCTCACCAGGCACTTTTAAAACATAACTTTTACTTATCTCTAAAAAGTAAAAACCCGTGCAGGCTGTGTCAAACCTGCAGTTCCTCGGATAAGGTTACGCGTTTGAAGGCTAGCGCCTCCTTAGTCATAAGATATGTTTTAAAAGTGCCTGGTGAGCTGGACAACTATTTACCATAAACTCACATGTCTGTGGTTCAGGTTTTACAGTTACATGCTGGTTTCTGGTCCAATTGGACCCCATTAACGGACTTAAACTAGAGCTGGTGAAACTCCTAACAGGCTTATAGAGCTCTGCTTACTGGTGTTAGTGAAAGGGACCAAATTCTCAAAAATGAGGAGACGAACAACCAAATTTACAAATGCAAAAGAAAGTGAGGTTTAATGGAGGAGTGGTGTACACAATAGCATAGATACTGACAGTGAATGAATAAAAAGGCAAGGATATATTACTAATTATATACAGAGTGACAAGTGGTGCGGAAGAACCCAGCATCCATAGTATGAGTACACCTATAAGCCAGACATTTTCATAAGTTAATACAGAAGAACAAGATTATACAATAAGTAATGCAAGCTGAATTATTACAAATATATAGGGTCTGGAAAATTCCCCAAAAAGCCACACCACATATCTGCATCAGCAATGAGAGATAGACATTAATAGTCAGTTACAAAAAAGAAAGAAAGGGCTTACAGGCAGTACCACGGATGGACAAGAAGTAACCCTCAACGTTTCGGTTTTCACCTTTTTCAAGAGGGAGAGCGGTATCCATTGACCAGAAGGAACTGGTTAAATAGAAGGCTCCAGTGTGCTGGAATGGCACCAGCAGAGGCGCACGCATCGTCGCCTAATGATGACGTTATCCTGCAGCGACAGACATCCGTCCCAACCAGTGGCTCCATGGAGAATAGAATGGATCCACAGAGGGCAGCTGGCGCACGGGGTGGGTGCCATCGTCACAGAAAGGGTGCTACAGTAATGAGGAATAGAAGGCAGTATATATACATTAAAGCGTTCCCCATGATCGTGGTGGGGATCCAACCATAAAGATGGCCGCCTCTTATGGAGTGACATCAGGAAGACCAGAAGTTCCGTAGTGGCGCAGCTGCGTACAGTTGTGCCAAGCTGACTTTTCCGTTGTGCAATCCCTGCATCCCAGTGAAGTCAGGTGGGCTCAGGAGGTAAGATTCTTCACAGCCACCAGTAGCCATGAGTATAAATTCCTATTGGAGATTTACATCTACTTGAAATGCGTATTTGAGAAACTCATTTATAATTCTTTATAGGTTGAAAAGGTTCACCATTTGGTCATTGATTTGCTCATGGTTGTTTATTTTGATGTATCAAACTCTAATGTATAACCTTCCAGAGTTCTTGACTCTCTAGCCTTTACTATAACACTTGTCAGCGTAAGTAAAACAGAGATCAGAACACGTTACATATTAAATATTCTTTTTTTCTTGGCCTTCCTAACAAAGCCATCTCAGGAAACGGTGACAGCACAGAAATGATCTGAACGAGTGACGGCTCAAGTGATGTCATTTCTATGTCTAACATGACGGCTAATTGTAAACTCTCCAGCAATGAGGTAATCCCTCCATATCTCTCTATATGTTCTTGGACTGGAGGGATCATTCTACCCTACTGTATCTGGCAGAGAGACTATATTGGCTGCAGATTATTTCAGTGAAATGAAAAACTGAGTAATTTGAAACGTTTGCTGATTGTTTTTAAAGCCTCTAAAAGTCTCTTAACTGTTTCGTTTGAATTCAGATTTCTTGTATGCCCAAGCGGAGGTGTAATTGTTCCTACTAGTGGATCAGAAGCTCACAGGGAAACCCTGGTATTTTGAAACAATTTGTTAGTTGCCAAGTGCTCTGAGCTCTGAGTACTGTAGCTATTCACAATGCAATTGCACATGCACCACAAAAAGTGTGAGCCAAGGAGCCTGTGTGCTCCCTAAACAAACTGACCCACCTTCAATGTAGGGGTCCTCCAATATAGAGAGACTGATTCATTACTAAAGCCAGGTATCGGCAGATGAGCGTCTGTATAGCGGCGCTTAGAACGACCGATAGTAGACGCTGTAAACGGGTATCGGACGCTGTAACAGAGAGACTCAGTCGCTGTAGTAACCTGGCCGGCATTGATGAATGAGATGTATGTTGGGTGCTCTAACACCATTGCCGGGTGTGAAAGGTAGCGCCAGCTCAGTGCGACCGACTCACACCATACTTTAAATCTGGTCGCTATAGCATAGAGCGCCAGACGCTGTGTGATTAAAGTCTGTTTTTGAACACATATCCACCAGTAACAAAGCGAAAACACATGGAATTACATTGTTTTAACACCGTGACATTAATACTTTAGTGCCAGACCTGTAATGACAATTCTGCATAAAAAACAAAAAATCTAAAAAGTTTTCAAAAATGACTTTTTCTAGCCCAGGAGAGGTGACACAATGATTGGAGAGAAAAAAATAATAAAAAATAAAACCCTGTTTAAACAGAAGAAAAAAAACGTCCATTGAAATGTATGGGAGAGAGAAAGGTCTTACCTGGCGCTCTAGAAGCTAGAGCGCCAGTGCTATACGTTGAGTTACCTGTGATAATGAATTGCCAAAGTGGACATGGACCGGAACCACACCTTCCTCCCAATGAGGAACACCAAACTAATATGAAAATGTACCGTACATATTTTATTGAAAATTCATTACACTCAAAAGCAATGTGGGCTAAAATACATAAAACACAAGACACTTAAAACACTGCTGCAAAACTCCCTATAATCTCCACAAAAAATCCATATATTGTCCCTGCCTCTTAAGGCCATGGATAAACTGCAATTGAACAGAGGAATCCCCTAATGAAACAAAAAACACACCCTATGTTTTTTTGTGCCGGCACAAAAAATACCAAATCCTAATAATATTATCTAACCTATATAGAAAAATATGATAAAGTGCAATAGTATCCAAATAAAGTGCAATAATGAAGAAGCTATCAATCACAAAATGGCCAGTGCATCCTAGACAGTTACAATAACGACATGAAATATATATAAGCAAAAAAAAAAATATAAATAAGTGAATGTATAAATGTATATATAATGTACAGAATATCCCAAGGACAAATATATGAAAACAATAAATATGAACAATCAATTTGTGATCAGTGACACAAAAAAGTGCAGCTATTTGTATAGAATTACACAAAAAAAGTGCAGCTATTTGTATAGAATTACCAAATGAATTATAGGGCAGTCCAAAGAGCTAATGCAGGAGAGGGAGAAGCAGCGATGACACCCGCACGCGGCTCCCGTGCCGCTTCTAAGTGTGAGGGTAATGATGTAATGATGAATCGGACGCTACATGCCGCTGTTAGAGTCGCTCACCAGATTCATATTCATAAATGTGGTTTTGCCTACAGCGCCCGGCGTTCACCAGACTCTGCCTACCGCTACGAGGCACTACCTGGCGCTATCCCTTCATGAATAACCCCCAAAGTGTATTACTACTGGGAACCCCCCCCCCCCCCCCTCCGAGGATGGGAGGCACAAGCACCACTGGGCACCAGAATATTTCAAAAATACATTTTTATTATTGGATTCTACTACAATAACTAACTACACACATTTAAAAACAATGAAAAAAATAAAAGACCAGGCACTGCTGAATCATCAGTTATAGGCATAAAAATTGTTATGCCTATAATTAATGATTCAGCAGCGCCTTGTCTTGTTTTCAATTGTTTTTAAATGTGTTTAGTTCAGCAGCAGGCAATAGTAGAGTTTCAGCTCCAAAATGCCCGGGTGCTGCAGTGCTTCTAACACCCAAGTGTTCTGCAAGGTGTGCCAACAAGTAACTAGGTTTATCAAAGCACCAAATAGGTATAGAAGAAAAAGTAAGTTTTATCAAAACCAAAAAAGATTAAATGAAAGGTGTGCCAACAAGTAATTTGGTTTATCAAAGCCCAAAAATGTCTAATGCCAGGTGTGCCAACAAGTAACTCGTTTTATCAACGCCCCAAATAGGTATGATGCAAGGGGTGAGAAAAAGTTGTTTTATCAAAGCCCAAAAAGGTGGAATGCAAGGGGGGCATAGTTTTATTAAAGCCCCAAATAGGTATAATGCAAGGGGTCAGAGAATGTAAGTATCGTAGTTTTATCAAAACCCCAAATTATGTAATGCTAGGTGTGCCAACAAGTAATTTGGTTTATCAAAGCCCAAAAAGGTATCATGCAAGGTGTGCCAACAAGTAAGTTAGTTTATCAAAGCCCAAAAAGGTATCGTGCAAGGTGTGCCAAGTAAGTAGGTTTATCAATGCAAAAAAAAAAGTATAATGCAATGTGTGCCAACAATTAACTAGATTTATCAAAGCCCTAAATAGGTATAATGCAAAGGGTGCCCAGAGATGAAGCTGTATTACATGCCCAGATGTTCCCCAGCAACTGCCCAACCTCGGGTGCAATGAGAACAGGCAGATGTGCTACTATGTCCCTCTACCTAGCTGTCCCTCACTGACACCATCTGCTCTCCCTAAGGACAGTTTGAGATTCAGCCTTGTCTCCCCTACTATGTGTCCTAAAAAAGACAATTGGGTTTTTGGGTTTTTTTCAGCAGCCAATCAACCAACTTCCTGGTTTCTGGGTCCGGCCAAGCGCGGAACTTAAGAAGGATTTTCGCTGAAGTCCGAGCTGCGGGTTCGGGGACCTGAGCTTGGAAAGTTCGGTACGAACCAGAACTTTGCAGCTTGGGCTTGCTCATCCCTACTGATAGTGTGAGACTGTGGCCAATTATCAGGGAAACCTAACAGGAGGTCAATAAAACACTTTCCCCAAAATCAAACCACTACATATGTCAGGGTTTCCAAGAAAAATATGTACCACTCAGTTTAGGCTAAGGTCTAATTTTTAGAGAAGGCAGAGATTACGGATTATGTATTATTTTGACTTCTAGGTACATTTCTTTATTTATCTATCTTATTTATCTATTGAAGAATATTTAAGAATTGTCATTCTTTTGGATATTCCTATATGTGACAAAAAATGGAAAAAATGGTTAAGAAGGACCTCCGATCATTACTGACTAGTAGAGATGAGCGAGTAGTGAAATATTCGAAATTTCGAATTTCGATTCGAATAGACCGCGTTACTCGACTACTCGACCGAATATCGAATCCCATTATAGTCTATGGGAAAAAAATGCTCGACACTTGGAAATCTCAATTCGACCACTTGGAGGTCACCAAGTCCACCCTGAAACATCAGAAAATGATGCCAACACTGCTGGAATGCAACTGGGACAGCAGGGGAAGCATGTCTGGGTGCATATAACGCGCCCAAGTCGCACTATTACGCCACTATCACAGCCTCTCAACAATACACTCCAAACACAATATTACTTCTACGTAAAGTGAGACAAGACAAGGAAACCTTCTTTCCTCTACATTGCCATGGACCCCAAGCCAAACTGTACAAAAAAGAAGAACAAAATTCTGCACCCCTTAAAATCACGTTGCCTAATGACAACCACAGATGGCATAGGCAAGGGGGAAAATAAATAGACCCCACCCCTAATTGTCATTGTGTGTGTGTGTGTGTGTGTGTGTGTGAGATGTGGTCAGACATGTCCTCTTGTGTCATTGTGTCACCCCAGCAGTCAGGGAAGCTTAAAGGAGGAGGTTTGTTACAGTGTGTTACCCCAGCAGTAGGGGAAGCTTACAGGAGGAGGTTTGTTACAGTGTGGCACCCCTGCAGTCAGGGAAGCTTACAGGAGGAGGTTTGTTACAGTGTGTCACCCCAGCAGTAAGGGAAGCTTACAGGAGGAGGTTTGTTACAGTGTGGCACCCCTGCAGTCAGGGAAGCTTACAGGAGGAGGTTTGTTACAGTGTGTCACCCCAGCAGTCAGGGAAGCTTACAGGAGGAGGTTTGTTACAGTGTGTTACCCCAGCAGTAGGGGAAGCTTACAGGAGGAGGTTTGTTACAGTGTGTCACCCCAGCAGTCAGGGAAGCTTACAGGAGGAGGTTTGTTACAGTGTGTCACCCCAGCAGTCAGGGAAGCTTACAGGAGGAGGTTTGTTACAGTGTGGCACCCCTGCAGTCAGGGAAGCTTACAGGAGGAGGTTTGTTACAGTGTGTCACCCCAGCAGTAGGGGAAGCTTACAGGAGGAGGTTTGTTACAGTGTGGCACCCCTGCAGTCAGGGAAGCTTACAGGAGGAGGTTTGTTACAGTGTGTCACCCCTGCAGTCAGGGAAGCTTACAGGAGGAGGTTTGTTACAGTGTGTCACCCCAGCAGTAGGGGAAGCTTACAGGAGGAGGTTTGTTACAGTGTGTCACCCCTGCAGTCAGGGAAGCTTACAGGAGGAGGTTTGTTACAGTGTGTCACCCCAGCAGTCAGGGAAGCTTACAGGAGGAGGTTTGTTACAGTGTGTCACCCCAGCAGTCAGGGAAGCTTACAGGAGGAGGTTTGTTACAGTGTGTCACCCCAGCAGTCAGGGAAGCTTACAGGAGGAGGTTTGTTACAGTGTGTCACCCCTGCAGTCAGGGAAGCTTACAGGAGGAGGTTTGTTACAGTGTGTCACCCCAGCAGTCAGGGAAGCTTACAGGAGGAGGTTTGTTACAGTGTGGCACCCCAGCAGTAAGGGAAGCTTACAGGAGGAGGTTTGTTACAGTGTGTCACCCCTGCAGTCAGGGAAGCTTACAGGAGGAGGTTTGTTACAGTGTGGCACCCCAGCAGTAAGGGAAGCTTACAGGAGGAGGTTTGTTACAGTGTGTCACCCCAGCAGTAGGGGAAGCTTACAGGAGGAGGTTTGTTACAGTGTGTCACCCCAGCAGTAGGGGAGGCCCAAGAGCTGAGACCTTTTAAAAATTGTGTGGAGGCCCAAGAGCTGAGACCTTTTAAAAATTGTGTGGAGGCCCAAGAGCTGAGACCTTTTAAAAATTGTGTGGAGGCCCAAGAGCTGAGACCTTTTAAAAATTGTGTGGAGGCCCAAGAGCTGAGACCTCTCAAACATTGTGTGGAGGCCCAAGAGCTGAGACCTTTTAAAAATTGTGTGGAGGCCCAAGAGCTGAGACCTTTTAAAAATTGTGTGGAGGCCCAAGAGCTGAGACCTTTTAAAAATTGTGTGGAGGCCCAAGAGCTGAGACCTCTCAAACATTGTGTGGAGGCCCAAGAGCTGAGACCTTTTAAAAATTGTGTGGAGGCCCAAGAGCTGAGACCTTTTAAAAATTGTGTGGAGGCCCAAGAGCTGAGACCTTTTAAAAATTGTGTGGAGGCCCAAGAGCTGAGACCTCTCAAACATTGTGTGGAGTCCCAAGAGCTGAGACCTCTTAAAAATTGTGTGGAGTCCCACGAGCTGAGACCTCTTAAAAATTGATTGTATTAAGCCCAAGAGGTGAGCCATAATTTTTTTTTATTAATACAGCAATTCTACGGCGGTTAAGGAGGAGGAGGAGGAGGAAATGGCACTTCATACAGATGGCACTTCACTCTTGGCTGCTTTCCACTGTTGTACAAGCAAAGTCCGGGTCAATCCACTTGCTGTTCATTTTGATTAGCGTCAGCCTGTCGGCACTGTCGGTTGACAGGCGGCTGCGCTTATCGGTTATAATGCCCCCGGCTGCGCTGAACACCCTTTCTGATAGCACGCTGGCAGCAGGGCAGGCAAGCACCTCCAAGGCGTACAGGGACAGTTCCAGCCACGTGTCCAACTTGGAGACCCAGTAAGTGTAGGTCGCCGAGGGATCGGGGAGGACAGGGGTGTGGTCTGCCAGGTAGTCCCGCAACATCCGCCGATACTTGTCCCTCCTGCTGATAGCGGGCCCCGCAGTGATGGAAGTTGCACGAGGGGGTGACATGAACGTGTCCCACACCTTGGAGAGTGTTCCCCTGGTGGCTGTGGGCCTGATCGATGTTGTCAGACTCTGGGAGACACTCTCCTCTCTGCCGCCAGCGATGCTGGGTGGGAAAATCTGCATCATGTTCTGCAAGAGTTCCCTCTGGTATTCCAGTAATCGATTCGTCCTCTCCTCTACCGGAATAAAAGAGGAGAAGTTATCTTTATACCGGGGGTCCAGGAGTGCGAAGACCCAGTATAGTTTGTTCTCCAATATCCGGACAACACGTATGTCCCGGGAAAAGCAGCCCAGCATGAAGTCAGCCATGTGTGCCAGACTCTGAGTAGGCATGACCTCACTGCCCCCACCAGAAGGATCATTTTCCATTTCCTCCTCTTCCTCCTCCTCTCCGCCCCATCCGCGCTGAACCAATGGGACGCACACAGCCTGACTGCTACCCTCGCCGCCAGCATCCTCTTCCACAGCCACCTCCACGTTGTCCTCCTCCTCCTCATCCTCCTCCTCCTGCAACTGCCACCGAGCAGCAGACAAAAGTGTGGTCTGACTGTCTACCTGCGTTGCGTCTCCTCCTACCCCCGTCTCCTCTGTGTGCAATGCGTTCTCCCTTATTGCGATGAGCGATTCTTTAAGGACGCATAGGAGCGGGATGGTTACGCTCACTATAGCGTCCTCGCTGCTGACCTTCTTAGTGGACTCCTCAAAGATACGCAATACATCGCATATGTCTGCCATCCATGGCCACTCGTGGTTGGCAAACTGAGGGAGCTGAGTTGGAGGCACGCGTGGATGCATCATCTGGTACTCCATCAATGCTTTCTGCTGCTCACACACCCTGGCCAACATGCAATAGGTGGAATTCCAGCGAGTGGGCAGGTCGCACAACAGCCGATGTTGAGGCAAATGGAGGCGTTGCTGGATTTTTTTTAAGCTAGCAGCAGCTACAGTTGACTTCCGAAAGTGAGCGCACAAGCGCCGCACTTTGACCAGTAGCTCTGCCAGGTTGGGGTAAGTCTTTAGAAACTTTTGTACTACCAAATTAAAAACGTGGGCCAGGCATGGTACGTGATTGAGTTCTGCAAGCTCCAGAGCCGCCACCAGGTTACGGCCGTTATCGCACACGACCATGCCTGGTCCTAGCTGCAGCGGCGACAGCCACATCTCTGTCTGCTGCAATATGGCGTGCCTCACCTCTGCGGCGCTGTGCTTCCTGTCGCCCAAGCTGATGAGCTTAAGCACCGCCTGCTGACGTCTCCCCGCGCCAGTGCTGCAACGCTTCCAGCTAGGGGCTGAGGGCGATGTTAAGGCAGAGGAGGAGGAGGAGGAGGAGGAGGAAGAGGAGGGGGGTCTATCAGAACCCGTGCTGGCAATCTTGGGCGGGGGTGGTATGTAGGCCGTCCCTGTTTGCGACCCCGTCCCCGCTTCCACAACATTCACCCAGTGTGCCGTCAAAGAGATGTAGCGTCCTTGGCCGCAAGCGCTTGTCCACGAGTCGGTGGTCAAGTGGACCTTTGCGCTGACTGCGTACCTCAGGGCCCGCCTGATGTTATGCGACACGTGCTGGTGCAGGGCGGGGACGCCACACCGGGAAAAATAGTGGCGGCTAGGGACGGAATAGCGAGGTGCGGCAGCCGCCATCAGGTCGCGGAAGGCCTGCGTCTCCACAAGCCTAAACGGCAACATCTCCAGGGCCAGCAGTTTGGAGATGAGGCAGGTTAAGGCTTGGGCTTGGGGGTGACTGGAGGCGTACTTCCGCCTGCGGTTGAACGCCTGCGAGATGGACAGTTGATGGGACGAAGAGATGGAAGGTGCAGACGAAGATGCGGGGGAAGGTGGGGCTGAAGGAGAAGGCCCCAAAGTAGCCGAGGCAGAGGCAGATGTGGAGGTGTCCTGGCTGGAGGTCTGGACCGCAGTGGCAGCACACAACAAAGGGGAAGAGGCAGTGGCAGCAAGACGGGGCGCAGGTTGTATTGCGTTTGCTCTCTCCCACTCAGCCCAGTGCTTGAATTCCAAGTGACGGCGCATGCCTGAGGTGGTCAGATTGCTCTTCTCAGAGCCCCTACTCAGTTTTGAGTGGCAGATTGCGCAAACCGCGCTCAGTTTGTCATCCGCGCAAACGTTAAAAAATCTCCACACCACAGAAGTACGAGGCCTCGCTGGGGGAGCTTCGCGCGACTGCCTGCTGCCGGGAAGAGCTTCGGCCCTGCTGGCTGTGGCCTGCCTTCTCTGTCTGGACTGTCCTCTGCCTCTGGACTGTCCTCTGCCTCTTGGTGCCTTATTCGGTGATGCGCAGACCGCATCTCCACTGCTTTCCCCGCTGGACATCACCCCTGTCCAAGTGGGGTCGGTCATTTCGTCGTCCACCACCTCCTCTTCCACTTCCTCTCTCTGCTCCTCCTCCTGCCCACTGGACATTCCAACAGCCTCCCTTGATGGCAACTGCGTCTCATCATCATCGCTCATGATAGCAGATGCTGGTTCCGGGTCCACATCACTAGCAGATGGCGGATACTCAAGTGTTTGGGCATCACTACAAACAAATTCCTCTGCTAGCTCCTGGGATTCTTGCAGCACATCTGGAAAAGGACCCGAAAAGAGGTCCTGGGAGGGGTCAAGGTTGGGCTGACTCTGTTGGCCAGGTTGGGAGGAAGGAGGGTCAGAGTGAGACTGTGTGGATGACTGGGTAGTGGACAAGTGACTGGAAGCGTTATCGGCCATCCATTGCACCACCTGTTCACGCTGCTCAGGCCTTAACAGAGGTGTACCCCGCCCCCCGCATAACTGTCCCATAAAGGCAGGGAAGCTGGATGAGCGTAATGCTGGCTGCCCCTCACCAGCACGCATTGTATCCCCACTGGCTTGAACGCGGTTTGTGCCCCCACCAGCATTTCCGCGCCCCCGTCCTCGTCCACGTCCCTTTGCGCTAGCCCTCCGCATTTCAGACGTTTTACTTTTTTGGCCACGCGTTATGCCAAATATAAAAATATTTTTAAGAAGAACACCTGGCTATACAGCCGTATACTGCCAGAAGGTGAAATGGTGCCTATACGCACCGTGTATAAAACAGTGTTTTGTTGGCACAGAGGACACAAAACAGTAGTGCCAAATATAAATATATTTTTAAGAACACCTGGCTATACAGCCGTATACTGCCAGAAGGTGAAATGGTGCCTATATACGCACCGGGTATATAACAAGGTTTTGTTGGTAAAGAGGACACAAAACAGTAGTGCCAAATATAAAAAATATTTTTAAGAAAAACACCTGGCTATACAGCCGTATACTGCCAGAAGGTGAAATGGTGCCTATACGCACCGTGTATAAAACAGTGTTTTGTTGGCACAGAGGACACAAAACAGTAGTGCCAAATATAAATATATTTTTAAGAACACCTGGCTATACAGCCGTATACTGCCAGAAGGTGAAATGGTGCCTATACGCACCGGGTATATAACAAGGTTTTGTTGGTAAAGAGGACACAAAACAGTAGTGCCAAATATGAAAATATTTTTAAGAAAAACACCTGGCTATACAGCCGTATACTGCCAGAAGGTGAAATGGTGCCTATATACGCACCGGGTATATAACAAGGTTTTGTTGGTAAAGAGGACACAAAACAGTAGTGCCAAATATAAAAATATTTTTAAGAAAAACACCTGGCTATACAGCCATATACTGCCAGAAGGTGAAATGGTGCCTATACGCACCGGGTATATAACAAGGTTTTGTTGGCACAGAGGACACAAAACAGTAGTGCAAAATATAGTTTTGTATATAGGTGCTAATACACCACTGAAGTCTTTCTGTCCCTATTCCAGCATCAGCAGCTACCCCTCACTAAAGCAGCCGTTTTGAGCAGAGTGTATATAGTTTTGTATATAGGTGCTAATACACCACTGAAGTCTTTCTGTCCCTATTCCAGCAGCAGCAGCTACCCCTCACTAAAGCAGCCGTTGTGTGCAGTGTGTATATAGCTAGAATGAGCTATATACTGTTCAGCGTAGCAGCCCTAATAAGGGCTCTTAAGGACTGTCTTGTCTTCTGGTAGCTGGTATATATGGTGGTAAAAGGTATATTCTGAGCTTCTGGGGCCCTGCCTGACTAAATAGAAAATGAGCTATATACTGTTCAACGTAGCAGCCCTAATAAGGGCTATTAAGGACTGTCTTGTCTTCTGGTAGCTGGTATATATGGTGGTAAAAGGTATATTCTGAGCTTCTGGGGCCCTGCCTGACTAAATAGAAAATGAGCTATATACTGTTCAACGTAGCAGCACTAATAAGGGATTAAGGACTGTCTTGTCTTCTGGTAGCTGGTATATATGGTGGTAAAAGGTATATTCTGAGCTTCTGGGGCCCTGCCTGACTAAATAGAAAATGAGCTATATACTGTTCAACGTAGCAGCACTAATAAGGGATTAAGGACTGTCTTGTCTTCTGGTAGCTGGTATATATGGTGGTAAAAGGTATATTCTGAGCTTCTGGGGCCCTGCCTGACTAAATAGAAAATGAGCTATATACTGTTCAACGTAGCAGCACTAATAAGGGATTAAGGACTGTCTTGTCTTCTGGTAGCTGGTATATATGGTGGTAAAAGGTATATTCTGAGCTTCTGGGGCCCTGCCTGACTAAATAGAAAATGAGCTATATACTGTTCAACGTAGCAGCACTAATAAGGGATTAAGGACTGTCTTGTCTTCTGGTAGCTGGTATATATGGTGGTAAAAGGTATATTCTGAGCTTCTGGGGCCCTGCCTGACTAAATAGAAAATGAGCTATATACTGTTCAACGTAGCAGCACTAATAAGGGATTAAGGACTGTCTTGTCTTCTGGTAGCTGGTATATATGGTGGTAAAAGGTATATTCTGAGCTTCTGGGGCCCTGCCTGACTAAATAGAAAATGAGCTATATACTGTTCAGCGTAGAAGCACTAATAAGGGATTAAGGACTGTCTTGTCTTCTGGTAGCTGGTATATATGGTGGTAAAAGGTATATTCTGAGCTTCTGGGGCCCTGCCTGACTAAATAGAAAATGAGCTATATACTGTTCAGCGTAGCAGCCCTAATAAGGGCTCTTAAGGACTGTCTTGTCTTCTGGTAGCTGGTATATATGGTGGTAAAAGGTATATTCTGAGCTTCTGGGGCCCTGCCTGACTAAATAGAAAATGAGCTATATACTGTTCAACGTAGCAGCACTAATAAGGGATTAAGGACTGTCTTGTCTTCTGGTAGCTGGTATATATGGTGGTAAAAGGTATATTCTGAGCTTCTGGGGCCCTGCCTGACTAAATAGAAAATGAGCTATATACTGTTCAGCGTAGCAGCCCTAATAAGGGCTATTAAGGACTGTCTTGTCTTCTGGTAGCTGGTATATATGGTGGTAAAAGGTATATTCTGAGCTTCTGGGGCCCTGCCTGACTAAATAGAAAATGAGCTATATACTGTTCAGCGTAGCAGCCCTAATAAGGGCTATTAAGGACTGTCTTGTCTTCTGGTAGCTGGTATATATGGTGGTAAAAGGTATATTCTGAGCTTCTGGGGCCCTGCCTGACTAAATAGAAAATGAGCTATATACTGTTCAGCGTAGCAGCCCTAATAAGGGCTATTAAGGACTGTCTTGTCTTCTGGTAGCTGGTATATATGGTGGTAAAAGGTATATTCTGAGCTTCTGGGGCCCTGCCTGACTAAATAGAAAATGAGCTATATACTGTTCAACGTAGCAGCACTAATAAGGGATTAAGGACTGTCTTGTCTTCTGGTAGCTGGTATATATGGTGGTAAAAGGTATATTCTGAGCTTCTGGGGCCCTGCCTGACTAAATAGAAAATGAGCTATATACTGTTCAGCGTAGCAGCCCTAATAAGGGCTATTAAGGACTGTCTTGTCTTCTGGTAGCTGGTATATATGGTGGTAAAAGGTATATTCTGAGCTTCTGGGGCCCTGCCTGACTAAATAGAAAATGAGCTATATACTGTTCAACGTAGCAGCACTAATAAGGGATTAAGGACTGTCTTGTCTTCTGGTAGCTCGTATATATGGTGGTAAAAGGTATATTCTGAGCTTCTGGGGCCCTGCCTGACTAAATAGAAAATGAGCTATATACTGTTCAACGTAGCAGCACTAATAAGGGATTAAGGACTGTCTTGTCTTCTGGTAGCTGGTATATATGGTGGTAAAAGGTATATTCTGAGCTTCTGGGGCCCTGCCTGACTAAATAGAAAATGAGCTATATACTGTTCAGCGTAGCAGCCCTAATAAGGGCTCTTAAGGACTGTCTTGTCTTCTGGTAGCTGGTATATATGGTGGTAAAAGGTATATTCTGAGCTTCTGGGGCCCTGCCTGACTAAATAGAAAATTAGCTATATACTGTTCAACGTAGCAGCACTAATAAGGGATTAAGGACTGTCTTGTCTTCTGGTAGCTGGTATATATGGTGGTAAAAGGTATATTCTGAGCTTCTGGGGCCCTGCCTGACTAAATAGAAAATGAGCTATATACTGTTCAACGTAGCAGCACTAATAAGGGATTAAGGACTGTCTTGTCTTCTGGTAGCTGGTATATATGGTGGTAAAAGGTATATTCTGAGCTTCTGGGGCCCTGCCTGACTAAATAGAAAATGAGCTATATACTGTTCAGCGTAGCAGCCCTAATAAGGGCTCTTAAGGACTGTCTTGTCTTCTGGTAGCTGGTATATATGGTGGTAAAAGGTATATTCTGAGCTTCTGGGGCCCTGCCTGACTAAATAGAAAATGAGCTATATACTGTTCAGCGTAGCAGCCCTAATAAGGGCTATTAAGGACTGTCTTGTCTTCTGGTAGCTGGTATATATGGTGGTAAAAGGTATATTCTGAGCTTCTGGGGCCCTGCCTGACTAAATAGAAAATGAGCTATATACTGTTCAGCGTAGCAGCCCTAATAAGGGCTATTAAGGACTGTCTTGTCTTCTGGTAGCTGGTATATATGGTGGTAAAAGGTATATTCTGAGCTTCTGGGGCCCTGCCTGACTAAATAGAAAATGAGCTATATACTGTTCAACGTAGCAGCACTAATAAGGGATTAAGGACTGTCTTGTCTTCTGGTAGCTGGTATATATGGTGGTAAAAGGTATATTCTGAGCTTCTGGGGCCCTGCCTGACTAAATAGAAAATGAGCTATATACTGTTCAACGTAGCAGCACTAATAAGGGATTAAGGACTGTCTTGTCTTCTGGTAGCTGGTATATATGGTGGTAAAAGGTATATTCTGAGCTTCTGGGGCCCTGCCTGACTAAATAGAAAATGAGCTATATACTGTTCAGCGTAGCAGCCCTAATAAGGGCTATTAAGGACTGTCTTGTCTTCTGGTAGCTGGTATATATGGTGGTAAAAGGTATATTCTGAGCTTCTGGGGCCCTGCCTGACTAAATAGAAAATGAGCTATATACTGTTCAGCGTAGCAGCCCTAATAAGGGCTATTAAGGACTGTCTTGTCTTCTGGTAGCTGGTATATATGGTGGTAAAAGGTATATTCTGAGCTTCTGGGGCCCTGCCTGACTAAATAGAAAATGAGCTATATACTGTTCAGCGTAGCAGCCCTAATAAGGGCTATTAAGGACTGTCTTGTCTTCTGGTAGCTGGTATATATGGTGGTAAAAGGTATATTCTGAGCTTCTGGGGCCCTGCCTGACTAAATAGAAAATGAGCTATATACTGTTCAACGTAGCAGCACTAATAAGGGATTAAGGACTGTCTTGTCTTCTGGTAGCTGGTATATATGGTGGTAAAAGGTATATTCTGAGCTTCTGGGGCCCTGCCTGACTAAATAGAAAATGAGCTATATACTGTTCAGCGTAGCAGCCCTAATAAGGGCTATTAAGGACTGTCTTGTCTTCTGGTAGCTGGTATATATGGTGGTAAAAGGTATATTCTGAGCTTCTGGGGCCCTGCCTGACTAAATAGAAAATGAGCTATATACTGTTCAACGTAGCAGCACTAATAAGGGATTAAGGACTGTCTTGTCTTCTGGTAGCTCGTATATATGGTGGTAAAAGGTATATTCTGAGCTTCTGGGGCCCTGCCTGACTAAATAGAAAATGAGCTATATACTGTTCAACGTAGCAGCACTAATAAGGGATTAAGGACTGTCTTGTCTTCTGGTAGCTGGTATATATGGTGGTAAAAGGTATATTCTGAGCTTCTGGGGCCCTGCCTGACTAAATAGAAAATGAGCTATATACTGTTCAGCGTAGCAGCCCTAATAAGGGCTCTTAAGGACTGTCTTGTCTTCTGGTAGCTGGTATATATGGTGGTAAAAGGTATATTCTGAGCTTCTGGGGCCCTGCCTGACTAAATAGAAAATTAGCTATATACTGTTCAACGTAGCAGCACTAATAAGGGATTAAGGACTGTCTTGTCTTCTGGTAGCTGGTATATATGGTGGTAAAAGGTATATTCTGAGCTTCTGGGGCCCTGCCTGACTAAATAGAAAATGAGCTATATACTGTTCAACGTAGCAGCACTAATAAGGGATTAAGGACTGTCTTGTCTTCTGGTAGCTGGTATATATGGTGGTAAAAGGTATATTCTGAGCTTCTGGGGCCCTGCCTGACTAAATAGAAAATGAGCTATATACTGTTCAGCGTAGCAGCCCTAATAAGGGCTCTTAAGGACTGTCTTGTCTTCTGGTAGCTGGTATATATGGTGGTAAAAGGTATATTCTGAGCTTCTGGGGCCCTGCCTGACTAAATAGAAAATGAGCTATATACTGTTCAGCGTAGCAGCCCTAATAAGGGCTATTAAGGACTGTCTTGTCTTCTGGTAGCTGGTATATATGGTGGTAAAAGGTATATTCTGAGCTTCTGGGGCCCTGCCTGACTAAATAGAAAATGAGCTATATACTGTTCAACGTAGCAGCACTAATAAGGGATTAAGGACTGTCTTGTCTTCTGGTAGCTGGTATATATGGTGGTAAAAGGTATATTCTGAGCTTCTTGGGCCCTGCCTGACTAAATAGAAAATGAGCTATATACTGTTCAACGTAGCAGCACTAATAAGGGATTAAGGACTGTCTTGTCTTCTGGTAGCTGGTATATATGGTGGTAAAAGGTATATTCTGAGCTTCTGGGGCCCTGCCTGACTAAATAGAAAATGAGCTATATACTGTTCAGCGTAGCAGCCCTAATAAGGGCTATTAAGGACTGTCTTGTCTTCTGGTAGCTGGTATATATGGTGGTAAAAGGTATATTCTGAGCTTCTGGGGCCCTGCCTGACTAAATAGAAAATGAGCTATATACTGTTCAGCATAGCAGCCCTAATAAGGGCTATTAAGGACTGTCTTGTCTTCTGGTAGCTGGTATATATGGTGGTAAAAGGTATATTCTGAGCTTCTGGGGCCCTGCCTGACTAAATAGAAAATGAGCTATATACTGTTCAGCGTAGCAGCCCTAATAAGGGCTATTAAGGACTGTCTTGTCTTCTGGTAGCTGGTATATATGGTGGTAAAAGGTATATTCTGAGCTTCTGGGGCCCTGCCTGACTAAATAGAAAATGAGCTATATACTGTTCAGCGTAGCAGCCCTAATAAGGGCTATTAAGGACTGTCTTGTCTTCTGGTAGCTGGTATATATGGTGGTAAAAGGTATATTCTGAGCTTCTGGGGCCCTGCCTGACTAAATAGAAAATGAGCTATATACTGTTCAGCGTAGCAGCCCTAATAAGGGCTATTAAGGACTGTCTTGTCTTCTGGTAGCTGGTATATATGGTGGTAAAAGGTATATTCTGAGCTTCTGGGGCCCTGCCTGACTAAATAGAAAATGAGCTATATACTGTTCAACGTAGCAGCACTAATAAGGGATTAAGGACTGTCTTGTCTTCTGGTAGCTGGTATATATGGTGGTAAAAGGTATATTCTGAGCTTCTGGGGCCCTGCCTGACTAAATAGAAAATGAGCTATATACTGTTCAACGTAGCAGCACTAATAAGGGATTAAGGACTGTCTTGTCTTCTGGTAGCTGGTATATATGGTGGTAAAAGGTATATTCTGAGCTTCTGGGGCCCTGCCTGACTAAATAGAAAATGAGCTATATACTGTTCAGCGTAGAAGCACTAATAAGGGATTAAGGACTGTCTTGTCTTCTGGTAGCTGGTATATATGGTGGTAAAAGGTATATTCTGAGCTTCTGGGGCCCTGCCTGACTAAATAGAAAATGAGCTATATACTGTTCAGCGTAGCAGCCCTAATAAGGGCTCTTAAGGACTGTCTTGTCTTCTGGTAGCTGGTATATATGGTGGTAAAAGGTATATTCTGAGCTTCTGGGGCCCTGCCTGACTAAATAGAAAATGAGCTATATACTGTTCAGCGTAGCAGCCCTAATAAGGGCTCTTAAGGACTGTCTTGTCTTCTGGTAGCTGGTATATATGGTGGTAAAAGGTATATTCTGAGCTTCTGGGGCCCTGCCTGACTAAATAGAAAATGAGCTATATACTGTTCAGCGTAGCAGCCCTAATAAGGGCTATTAAGGACTGTCTTGTCTTCTGGTAGCTGGTATATATGGTGGTAAAAGGTATATTCTGAGCTTCTGGGGCCCTGCCTGACTAAATAGAAAATGAGCTATATACTGTTCAGCGTAGCAGCCCTAATAAGGGCTATTAAGGACTGTCTTGTCTTCTGGTAGCTGGTATATATGGTGGTAAAAGGTATATTCTGAGCTTCTGGGGCCCTGCCTGACTAAACAGAAAATGAGCTATATACTGTTCAGCGTAGCAGCCCTAATAAGGGCTCTTAAGGACTGTCTTGTCTTCTGGTAGCTGGTATATATGGTGGTAAAAGCGATATTCCGAGCTCCTGGGGCCCTGCCAGCGACAGCCTGTCTTTCCCTGCTGTGAGCGTCTGTCCCTCACTAAGTTCAAGCTGCTAATGCTGACGAAGAGGAAGTGCTGAGTTTTGTATATTCGAGGTCACATGGTTTTTCCAGCCAATGCGTGTAGACGCCGTTTTCGCGATGCCAGCGTCCTCCCAGGACCTGTCCCACCCCCCCTGCATGGTGATTGGTGTAAAAAACGCGCCAGGGAAGGTGGGAGGGGAAACGAATTGTGAGTGCGCCATCGCCGCTGTACTCGATCGAAATCGAGTATGACGAACAGCGTAGTATTCGATCGAATACCGGCTCGGTCGAATACTACTCGCTCATCACTACTGATCAGAGATCACCTTTCACCAATATCACCCATTTGGGATTCCCTGTCTTAACTGCACTGCAGCCCAGATCCTGCTATCAGATGCTCACCACTTCTCTGCTGCTCATTTGATCAGAAGCAGCCAATCAGACTCACCCAGGCGCCTTGCAAGCTTGGGCTATCGTGAAATATAATGTAGAAAGTACTGGGTGTGGGGTTTCAGGATGTGGTACTGTGAGGAACAGAAGGGCATCCCGTACAGAGATACTCCTTTGCTATTAGTGCAAGGTGACCTCCAGTCAATTATCACTGAAGCCTACTTTCATGAACTTACACTGCAGACCTCAAATCAGGCATGAGACACCCCATTTCTGCTCCTGTGCCACACATCTCTCACCCATAGCACCAGTATGAGAATATGGTGTGTGGGTGGGCCTGGCCTCAGTATGGCACACTCCCATTGAGATTAATAGATGCCTTTATACATGGAAGTTCCTTGATATCAAAAGAAAGGTAAGTGGGGCATCCCATGACTGGGGGGGGGGGGGGCACTCTTGATTTGAGTTCTGCTGGGTAAGTCAATGAAAGCCTACTTACCCTATAAGCTAACACAATGCTAAAAAATAAAAAAAAATGTTAAAAAAAAAAAATATATATATATATATATATATATTTTTTTTTTTAAACATTTTATATATATATATTGTTTGTAATCCAAAGAGCTCTTAAAGATGACTGTACAATGCATTGTATAACGTCACATTTCTTCACATAGAGTGCCTCACTAATTGCAGGCTACACCCCACCACACTAGAAATGTGTTTGGATAGAACCGCAGGAGGCTAATTTTCTTTTTATTTGGAAATAATTGAGAGAACATTAAATAGCTCTTCAGCTCTGAGATAATTTAATCAACAGAAAAATAAACAACCCTTTAAATATTATTTATAATGAGTAATATAGTCATGAAGATCACTTCAAACAGGTATTTGTTCATTCACACTAGATGGTTCCCGAGACACATTAGTCTACTGGTCTAGCACAGCAGACTAGGATCCTTATAGCTCGCAGGCTGCACCCTGACCTGATTACTTGCCTGGGGTGGGTGCAGGTATGGGTGGGTGCATGGGCTAGGGGCTAAGAAGCTTGCAAAATCTAGCAAGAATAGGCCAGACCATGGATATATTTATTTTATTTGATTAAAATGGACCAAAACCCAGAGCGATCGGCCCAGGAACCTTATAGATCAATTCCCTCCCCCCGGGGCATCCAAAATCAGGATGCCCCGCTGTGCGAAACCCCCCGATCTTCCCAATCACTTACCTTGCTTCCCGGTCCAACAGCGCATGTGCGAGACGCGTCTGCATCCTCACTATCCCTCTAGCAGGACGCATGCCTGCGCCAGGCATTTGTGAATGGCCAGCACAGGCATGGTCCCTGGTAGAGGGAAGCGTGGGATGCGGCCGCTGATTGGACAAGAGTCCGCGCATGCGCCATAGGATCAGTGCCCCGGGGGAAAGGACCAAAACCCAGGATAATCAAAATCCTGGGTTCTGATCCACTTTAAAGTGATGTATGAACGAGTTAAGTTCTCATCACTAGTGAACTGATGAACAATCCTGCAGAGAAAGCATATTATTGCAATTGCTTATAATAAACCCCATACCATGTTAAAGTAGCACTACGGCGAAATTGTGTAATATTAAAAATCCATATAAACACGTCGGCTAATGAGAGGAGGGGCCACTGATACACCCAAACTGAACAAAACACCCACCAAGCTTGTGGTTTCTTCTCTGATGGTAGGAATATAATCCAGGGTGGGGGCAGGTTTAGTGTATCAAGTGTGACAGAGCCTGTCACCCATGATTTCCTCTTTCTTTCATTATAATATTAAAAACATGGTTGGCTGGATCTTTTTTGACGCGGGGTGTATAAGTGACCCATCCTCCCTCCATCCAGCATATTTATATGGATTTTTATCATTGGGCCATTTTTCGGGATAGTGCTCCTATTGGTGGGGGTTCCAGCTACTATTCATGAGTCTCCAATGTTGGGATATGTACAGCAATATGATGCTTCAGAGCTACTCCCCATGGGAAGCTGCAGACCTCTGTTTGGAGCAGGAACAGGTCCAGACCAGCTGAACCTACCTTGTGTGTACACCTGGAAATTCAAACTGCTCAACTGGGGGATATCCCTCCTCTTCTTTTTCCTACAGGATTGACAAGCCTGTTTGCTTAATATTTAATAAGTGATACTAACGAAGGTCAGTAGATGGGCTGCTCTGCTGTTTACAGCCCAGGCCCCAAATACATCGTAAAAATATTTAAGAATGTGGAAGCACCCATCAACCCTTATCCCTAAATGGTGCACTTTTGTACGGTGTGCTCCCATTGGGATCAGGGGGCAACTCTATACACAGAGGTTTCTTGTGTACTGAGGCACCCATTGATCTCAATAGGAGTGTGCTGCACTCTGAAAGCCACATCCACCCTCCACATCGGCTTCTCATACCGGCACTGTGGGTGAGAGATGTGATTCAAGTCTGATGAGAAACTCCACAAAAGTGGACTTTCAGAGTAGCAGCAGATCTTTTGATTGAAATACCTAACTTAATTAATAAAATAAGCTTCCTTTTACCAAAAGCCCACCAACAATGGGCAATCCTATAAGGCAGTGATACTCAACTGGTGGACCGAGGTCCGAATGCAGACCTTGGCACCAGATTTCCGGACCCCTGCCCTGACAGCCCTGCACCTAGATGCTTCTGTGTTGCTGTGCTCAGAGCTGCCCCCTTGATTGATGTTGTGGTGCTTAGTCTCCCTGCCAGTGCCATGGCTCCCTGACACCTGGAAGTGGCATTGCAAGGTACACACAAACTTTGTTTCTCAGAGGCCGATTCATTAATAGCGGCAGGTAGCGACAGTTGAGCGACTGTAGCAGTATTTTCACAGCGCCCGCTAGTAGTCGCTGTGCTTGGCCGTTGTTCGGTTGTTGATAGCGACTCAGTCGGTGTGCAGTAATGTTGAATACGGGGTTAGGAGTCGCTATTTGACAGGTTCCGCGATGTATGGGTGCGCATGATAGCGACTGGTCAGAGCGACCGGCTCCCACCATATTCATCAAAAAATCATGCTCAAAAAATTCAAGCGCTGTGAAAT
Source organism: Gastrophryne carolinensis (assembly GCA_027917425.1). NCBI lineage: Eukaryota > Metazoa > Chordata > Amphibia > Anura > Microhylidae > Gastrophryne > Gastrophryne carolinensis. Next base: position 47,425,286 of record CM051234.1, on the reverse strand, counting down.
GCATGTTTAAACCCCAGAGCGCTGGCGGCGATGTGTTAAAACTAGTTTTTTAAGAATTTAGTAATATGAATACAATAATATCAGACCTGTAATATCAATTCTGCACAATTTTTTTTTTTTTTTTTACCTTAAAAAAATTATCTAACATGGCAGAAGTGGTCACACAATTTTTCACATTGAAAAAAAAAAAAAAACATTAATAACAATTAATTAGAAATATTTAAAGATTGTCCATTGAAATGCATTGGAGAGCGCCAGGTAGCGAGAGGTCATACGCTGTTCAAGGTCGGACGCTGGCGCTGTGGGCTGAGGCTGGAATAATGATGAATGAGTGGCTATATGGCGCTATCTCAGTCGCTAAGCATGATCGGCTTGATAAATGTGTGATTGTGGTGGGGAGCCGGCGTACTCGTCGCTCACCAGTCGCTACCTGTCGCTATTCCTTCATAAATAAGGGCCTCAGTCTCTGTCCCATCCAACCCTTTCCCCCGCCCTAGCTAAGCCCCATCTATCCTTGTCCCACCATTTAGCCCCATCCATCCCTGTCCCTTCAGCTCTGCCCAATCTAGCCCAGTCTCTCTGCCCAATCCATTCCTGTCCTCCCAGTTTTGCCCATCCAATCTCCGGCCTTCCGACTTTGCCAATCCATTACTCTTTCTTCCAGCTCCGGCCATCTACCCCCCCCCCCCCCAGCTCTGCCCATTTATTCCTGTGCTTCCAGTTCATCCTTCTCCTGGCTCTCTCGCCATCCCTCCCTGCTCTTCCCATTCTGTCTATCCATCCCTCTTCCCTACAGCTTCTCTCCCATGTATCCCTTTCCCACAAGTCCTATCTATCTATCTATCTATCTATCTATCTATCTATCTATCTATCTATCATATTGCCAGTAACATTTTGGGCCCTAGTCCAGCCCTGTACAGGGCCTGCACAGAATGGAAGAGGGGGTGTTAAAGCAATGTGCCGCGGGTCAGAGCTGTAGGTTCTGTGCTCCAGTTTTTTCCCAGTGCCCAACAGGATTTTTGGGGTGTGGGGGCAAGCAGACTTTTTTAGTTTTGCCTGGGGAACATATAACCCCCCCCCCCCCCCCCAGTGTGCTGATTCCTAACTGTCCACCCCCCATGACAGCCCTCTGCCTGGACTTTCACTTCTCACCAGATGCCTTTAAATGGACCTTTACAAGAAGTGGTTGAGTACCCTTGCTATAAGGTGTACCCATTCTTGGGGAAAGTTTTGGTAGTGCACTGGACAGGCCATAGAGGGACAATGACCAGTGGACCACACTGCTTTGGGGGCCAGTTGGGCTGCTGCTTTAAACACCCTCATTCAATCCCTGTCCCCTTAGTCTCCCTCTTAGCCCCCTGTACCCACAAGCCAGGGAACCCCAGTCACTAGTGCTATAGCCCTAGTATCATGGTTGGGGGTCCTCAGCAAGGAAGTCTCAGGCTGGCCAGGGGCTGGTAAAATCAAGGGCTAGTTTTTGGCCCCAATCCGCCACTGCAGCCAACCTATGCATTGAGTCTTCCTTGGGGCTGATTCAGAGCCAGGTGAAAATGTACACGCGGTAGACAATGGAAGTTAATGGCAGTTTTCCCGCCAAAAAAAGGAGTGAGAATTCTCACCTGGCTTTGAATCGATCCCATTGACTTTCACTGTCTACCGGGTGTAAATTTTTACCTGGCTCTGACTTTCTTGGGCACAGACACAGGCATACACAGGGTTTTTTAACTCATCCATAAATCTAATATTGACAGGCTTCCTTCCGCATACAAACAGGAAACAGGTCCTCACAACAGACTCACAGAGTCCCAAGTACATATAGCCATCCAGGCCTACTCAGAGTTCACTTAAGCATTCCTTGTGCGCCAGACGAGGTTTGGCAGCAGGTCTCACCCCTGGTGCCACCTGCACCCTGTCAGCTCCCACAGCAGCCTCGTTCAGAGTTCTCACTACCCCAATTATCAGCTATCTGAGGCATATCCGCCTTTTTATAACACACCTGGACTGGGTCAGTACTGGACTGGGCTATTTGGCCAGCAGGATCCACCCAGCTTCCCTTACTGGCCAGACTCCAGGACCCTATAGAGCACCATACCGACAGCCGGTAACACAAATAATGTCACTCTATCCTGGAGTCCTTTTGTAGCCTAAACCAGTACTATCCCATCCAGAAATGGTCAAAGGAGGCATTTTTACATCTTCTGGCAGACCACCTGCCACACCATGTATAGTCCTACACAATGGGAATACTTTTTGAGTGGGTGTGGTCAATGACTATGGGGGTTATTCATCACCAGTCCTCTGGCCCCTCAATTTCCTTTTTTCCCTTCCTTATTGATCATGTTATGTCCTTGGTGTTTTTAGTGTGTTTAGTTTTTTGGATATTGCTACCAATAAATATAATCTTTTATATACTTAGGAGTGGTGCCTCATATTTGGGTGGGTTATCTTGAAGGCGTGGGACCTTCAAATTGCTCTTTGTGTATAGTTGTCTTACCCCCGAGTGCACACTACACATTAATTTAAAGCTATAGTCCAGTGCAGTTTCGTATCCTTATTCAGTACCAGTATAGAGATGTGAAGGGGCCCATAAAACAAACATGTCCATTGCTTTTTTTTTAAAATGGACCAAAAATCAAGCCCCAAAGGAATCTCACTGTCTTTCCCGGTCCAACGGCTCATGTGTGAGCAGAGGGCCCATCCCTGCTATCCCGGATCCGAGCGCACTGATTGGAAGAGAGGGCTGTGCATGAGGACAGGGGAAGGGTGAGTGAGATCGGGTGACCTGGGGGGTTCCACACAGTGGGGCACCCCGATCAGGGGGCAAAAACTAAAACCCAGGATAGTCAAATGGTCCACAACAAAGAAGTTCAGTAGGAGCAATTTGGAAACAAATGGGCATAAAACAGCGTTGAAAGAAACGTCTGAAACATATATAACCCTGCGCCCTTATATAACAAATTCAATACACTTATAAGTCTATCACCCCAAGAAGAAATGTATTCCGGCATAAAAAATGAGCTGACATAGGTGATCTTGTAATTGGTTAAGTAACAAGTTTAACCTGACAGAAGTTCAGACTTCTAATGATATTTTCCAGGATTACATCCCGAGAAAGGCGCAGCACATCTGCTCAGCCGACCCAACGTCTCAGGAGATTTTAGCATTTAGATTGGAGGACTGATTCACAGATGTAACTGTGCATAATTATCATTAGCTTGTATATAAACTCTCATCTAATCCAAGAGGAGCCGGAAATCAATAAAATGCTGAATTACACATTGCAATGCAGATGCGAGATTTGACATTAGTGACAAGGGAATTCCGTAATGTATTCTTCAGCTTCTTATGCCATCGGATCTGCATTGCTTCTGTACTGATGATTGGATTTTTAAATTGAATTAGCTGCAGCCCGGGTCGTGTAATGACTTCATGAGTTGAGTTCTTTTCCTTATTTTTATTGCTTTTTTTTTTTGTAGGGTACTTGTTAACTGTTACTGTCAAAATATTGAAGTCAACCATGTAAAGTGAAATTATGTTTGTAGAATATGTAATGAACCCGACACAAAGGCTCACAATTCTTACATTAGTGCTAAAACCTGACAAATAGAACAATAAAGCATTTTTTTTAGAATGATTGTTTATTTGTCATCTTCTCTAATACTGTACAAAGTAGACAGGGTTAAACATACAGTACATAGACTATTATTGACAAGTTTCTACAAGTGAATGCTATAAAAACAGGATACAATAGAAGAGAGAAAGCCGTGTCCTTATGAGTAGAGATGTGCAAACGGATTCGTCCTGAATAGGAATTAGCTCCCAATTTCGGGCGAAAAATAGATTTGACACGAATCCGACCTTCTTGAGATTTAACCCTTAAAAATGTTTTTCAAAATGCGGTGGTCTTTAGCAAAACCAGCCCAGGCACCAACTATGCAGGCTTGTAGCGGACGGCCCCAGAGGCCCTGTATGTTACCAGCCCGCATAGCCAAAATGTGCACCAGGCTCTTCTGCAGCCCCCCTTCTCAGAGGCGTAGCTAGGCTTTCTGGCACCTGGGGCAAAAATTCGAAATAGCACCCGCACCTGTTCTCAGACCCCCCTTTGGCTCCCCCCAGACCTGCTGCACCCAATGCCCACTACACCACCCCCCAGCTATGTCCCTGACCACCCCTAGGAGTAGCTAGGCTTTCTTGCACCAGGGGCAAAGATTCAAAATTGCCCCCTCACCTGTGCTCAGGTCCCCTTTTGGCTCCCCCCAGACCTGCTGCACCCAATGCCCACCACACCCCCCCTAGCTATGCCCCTAACCCCTCTGGGGGTGCAGGTAATTGGGTGGGGGGTTTGGCAAGTCACCTACTTGCCAGCACCTCCTGCCCTTTGAACTGGTATGAGGGTCTCCAAGGGTTAAAGTGAAACAAACACAAACACCAGAAAAAAGTCCTATAATAAACTCTAATTTTACAACAATTCTTACCTCCTTCCATGCTATCCCTAGCCAGATGGCGTCCTTGTCAGTCCCGTGTTGTCTGTCGATGTCCTGCGCAGCTCTACAGGGAAGACAGGGGGCGTAGGGCACAGATTCTACGCCCCGCACTGGTCTCCCACCACCTTGTTCCCCACTGCAATGGGAGCCCAGAGCGGGACAGAGGATCTGTGTCCACTGAAGACAGCCGAGAGCATCACGAAACACCTAGAACAATGATTAAAAAGGCATTCCAGATACAGGCAATCCCATAAAACACAGTGGGGGTGAAATCCTCTGTGAACGCGTTTCAGTCCCCAGGGGCCTTACTCATGACATGAAGATTTAGTCCCCCATAACCACTTAAATACATGTGATCCCTCCCAGGTACTCCACTCCTCCAATAATTCAATTAGTCACAGGTTAAAATCTGATCCCCAATCAAGTATCCATGTGTATGCGTGTCCTACCTGTGACCCGTTCTGGTGTACATTCCGCTCTGTATAATGCTCGTATTGCAGTGTAAATGAAGAGAAGAAGGACGGAATCGAACAGCGCGTCGGACCTGGGAGGTAAGGCCGGAAATGACGGTGACAGTAGTCACCCCCTGCAGTGCACACCCAGCCTATCTGATGTTTGGGCGTAAGACCACCCACACAGCCCAGCTGGATTTTGTTCCAGAATTGCAGCACCCACCCAGTGTCGACCCAGCTGGGTTTTGTTTCAGAATTGCAGAACCTGGCGTGGTGATCACTGAGGTGTCAGACATTCAGGAGGTCAGTAGGGAATACTGATTTGCTAAATGTCAGAATCCTGACTGATAATCTTCTCTGTCTCCCATTAAAATCTGGAAGACATCTTAGAGTTCCTCCCTGCAAATCCACATGCTGACACAAAAGCTTCTTCCCCACAGCCATCCACCTAAATAAAATACAAACCACAAACTAATCTAGCATGGACATTTACCGTAACATAGTTAGTCTCCACCCCTCTACCCCTCTACTTCCTTCCCCCATTGCTGCAACAATTTCCTTGTGCAATCTTTGTATCTGTACTTAGAGACATAAAGTGATTTGTATTTGTATTAAGGGTCTGATTTATCAACACTATCTGCCAGAATACATCATATCATTTGGAATTATCTTTTCCTGCTGGTTTTCTGGCATTGCAACAAACACATTTACTAAAACATTAGCGTTGCAGCAACATGCAAAAAAAATATGAATTATATTTTGCACTATGGTTATTTTCACCGATGTGGCGAATTCTGGCAGATTGCGCTTGATAAATCAGGCCCTAAATGTATAAAAGAGTGGTTCTGGAAGAATCAACAGTGGTTCTGGTCTAGACTTTTCCTTGAAGAGGAACATTGGACTGTCTAGGGAGTTCTCCAAAATTCCCCAAACTTTGCGCTCTGTTCCCTTTAAAGTTCCGGTTCTACATTTGGCAGGTTTGACTTACCTGTCTTCTGCTCTTCCTCCTGCAGCCAACCATTCTTCTCAGGCGATTTCCGCAGGGCAGCGCAAACTTGTCTTCTTCTCTGTCCCACGGTGTACTGCGCCGCCCCGAGACCTCGTACCTGCGCAGTGAGGTGCTCATCTCAGAAACGCCGCGAAATGTCGGCCTGACTCTCAGCGCTCAACACCATACTTATCAAAAAAGCAACACACACAGGGTCTGCACTCTAAAGCTGGGTGCTGTAGCATAGAGCGCCAGACGCTGTGTGTGTCTGCTTTTGAACACATATCCACCAGTAACAAAGCAAAACACATGGAATGACATTGTTGTAACACTGGGACAATAACACTTTAGTGACAGACCTGTAATGACAATTCTGCATAAAAATATAATAAATCAAAAAAGTTTCTAAAAGTGTTTATTTGCAGCCAGGAGAGGTCACACAATGATTTGAGCAAAAAAAATAATGTAAAAGCCAAACACGCTGTTTAAACACAAGCAAATGAACGACCATTGAAATGTATGGGAGAGCGACAGTGAGCGAAAGGTACTATATAGAGCGCCAGCGATATACACTGAGCCGCCTGTACTAATACATGTGACGCAACATGGCGCTGTTAGAGGAGCTCACCAGAATCGCCTTCCTAAATGTGGTTTTGTGTTCACCAGACGCTGCCTGCCGCTACGAGGCACTACCTGTCACTATCCCTTCTTCAATAACCCCCATAGTCTTCACTGTATTTCAGAAATAAGGGTGTTGGGTTTGGAAAATGAGTAACTTCAGAATGTTTATTCCGTGTTTAGAAAGGCAAAAAAAATAACAATTCTGGCTTTCTGCTGGGGTCAGTAGCTGAGGTTACCAGGGGGAGAATTAAGCCTCATCTTAGCCGTTGTGGTTTGTGAATCACAGAGGAGAAAAACCTCCAAACACTTTCTACTGGCTTTGTGGTGGGAACATTTTAGATGCTTTGGTCACTTGCTAGGAGAATGTTGATACTTTACAACTAACATTACACCACTTAAGTCATGACATGATTTTCCATAGATTTCTTGGCTATGATCATGGAAATATATTTAATCTGCTCTATAGTTTTTATAGGTTATTTTGAAAATATGTTTTAGCCTGTAGAAATGTTGGAATAAAAGTGTTTACAGTTTAAAAACTTAAAGGAGCACTATCGCGAAATTGTGTAATATTAAAAATACATATAATCACATCGGCTAATGAGAGGAGCAGGGCTGGCTCCAGGTTTATGTGGGCTCTTGGGCGGCATGGTCTCAGTGGGCCCCTTTGTGGTGAAGAGTCGTGTCACATCACCGAGGGACATCCCAAATCTGGATGCCCCCTAAGGATTAGGCTATTTGGACCAAAACTCTAGTTTTGGTCTACTTTGAAGCGCACCAAACCACTTTAAAGTGGACCAACACCAAGGATTTTGACTATCCTGGGTTTTTGTCCACTTCCCCGGGGCACCCCGATCGGGGGTGCCCCGCTATGTGAAACCCCCAGATTTCCATATAAAACTCACCTCACCCCACTCCTACAGAGCATGGGCGGCTGCTCGTCCAATCAGCGAGCTCGGTGCCGCTGTGTTATGCGCGTCAATAAGGCGTCTTACCGCAGCGGCTCCGAGCGTGATGGTGGCCGCATCTCGTGCTTCCCTCTAACAAGGAGCACACCCGCGACGGCCATTCACCGGCTGTGCTAGGGAGAAGCGCGAGATGCGGCCGCATTTTGGATGCCCCTGTGTGTGACCCCCCCCCCTTTGTACTTTCCTCGATCTGGTGAATGCACTGTGGGATCGCCAGTTTGAGTTAAAGGTCAAACCAGGGGTTCTTTCACAAATTTAGATGCCCCTGTAAAGGGGACCAAAACTCAGGGGTGGAATTGCTTGCATAGTGGGTATGCCAGCGATTCCAGGGGGTTTCACCCAGCTGGATATCACAATTTAAAAGCAGAACAAAACCCAGTACTTCCTCCCCTGAAATCTAAAACAAGATGTCCCGTTGTGTGGAACCCCGCTATTCGAGAAGGCAGTGCCCTCCCAGTCCTCTGCCAGTCAAGTGCCGGCACACACCCCAAAGGCCGGCCCTGTCAGCGGGCCCCCTGGAGGGTGGGGGCCCCCAGCAGCTGCCCTGCCTTTCCGGGTGCTGACGCCGGCCCTAGAGTGGAGGGGTCACTTAAACACCCATACTGAGTTTTCCTCTCCTTGTAGGAATAAAATTCAGGGGTGACAGATTTAGTCTATCAGGCTCTGTCACCCCCGCTATCCTTTTCCTTTCATTAATAGGAAAAAAAACTAGCCTGGCTGGATATTTCCTGATGTCGGGTGTGTAAGTGACCCCTCCCCTAGCCATCCAGCAAATTTATATGGATTTCTATCATCAGGCCATTTCTCACGATAATGCTCATTTAAGTTCGGCTAATATTTTTCTGTATATTTTTTTTACATTTAGGGCCCAATTTCCAACATTCTCAGGTTTACATGAGTTCCGTAATTTTTTTAATGCGACTTGTGTGCTAGAACCAGGGGAAAGTCACAACAAACAGCGCTATAATTGTAGCAGAGGGTACATCGGAGGGCTAAGAGTCCCATATTGGGTTAAAAGGAATGTACAGTAAGCTTGTGAGCCCTGCTATATATCTAGGGATAGAATAGGATTAGGGATGCAGCGTGGGTTACCTAATAGAGGGAGGGGGTTGTTTAAAGAGATACATTGGACTGAAAACAAAAAGGGGCCAATTTCCTATCCCCCCACCCCCATCGGCCTCTACTTACCTTTTGGAGGTCACCGCAGCAGGCCGCCTGCTTCAGGGCCCAATCGCTGGCCCCCGTTCTGGCTCAGTCCAGTGCCGATCAGCAAAGTCTTGCGTGATTTCGACCGGCCCCATTGTATCCTATTCATTCCGCCCCCGTCGAAACTTTGCCTGGAAACCGAGGGACCTAGAAGATGGATCCCTTGGGGAGGTGAGTAAATAAGGCCCAAAGGAAAAACTGAAACAGGGGGTAGGTCGGTGAGGCTTGGGGGAGGTTTTAACCTCCCTCAATGTTCGGAGGCCACGTGCAATGCGTTGCGTTATGGGATGCAAAATGGCGCTGCCCGTCGGAACTTTGCTTGGAAAACCAGGGACCTAGTAGATGGATTCCTTGGTGAGTAATAATGCCCAAAGGTAAAACCGAAGGGCGGGGAGCAGATCGGTGAGGCTTGGGGGAGGTTTTAACCTCCCCTGATGTTCCACTTTAAGCCGGACCAACAGCCTGGTACATTTGGAAAAAAAGGTAGCAGCCATTTTGGAGCTTCCTCTCCCAACTGACATAACTGAAATGCACAGTAACAGGAAGCCCAGCAGGATTTGCAGGTGGCCTGCAAGCCCATGAGCGGCCATCTTGTTTTTGAAATTTATTCCAGAAGGCTGTAGAAGATAAATTATTTTTTATGTGCAGCAATCTAAATTGCCCCGGGGAGGGATGCTTATGAGGACTGTTTGTTATGTTGGTCTGATTTAATTCATTTTTGACTGTTGGTCCGCTTTAAAGTGGATGAAAACCCAGGATTTTGACTATCCTGGGTTTTGGTCCGCCCCCCCCCCCCGCCCCCGAGGCACCCTGGTCGGGGGTGCCCCACTATTTAAATACCCCCCAGATCTCCCATATCAACTCACCTCACCGCGGTTCTACGGCGCATGCAAGGCCGCTTGTCCAATCAGCGCACTCGGAGCCGCTGAGCTATGCACGTCTGAGGAACATCTTAGCACAGCGGCTCCGAGCGCGCTGATTGGATAGATGCCCTGGAGGGAGTCACTCAGCCCGGGAATCTTATGGATTCCCAGGACGATCACGGCGGGTTTTGGTCCACTTTAAGTATAGTACAGTATAGTGAATGTAAGAGGCTGGTTTTACCTATTTATAAATGTATAAACATTTCTTGCTTATTTTGTCTCAAACCAAATAAAAAGTAATTGGAACAAGAACGACACGTTTCGTATCTCGTGGGCTAGATCCATCCATCTGCTTCCTTAAATACACTTAGAAACATTTTCTTCTTTAGAACAACACTGTTAACGCAACTTTTCCTAATGACCCCGTCACGTTCTCTATTGTTTTGCCCCATTTCAAATCATGTTCTAACCTGACAGATGCAAACATTGGGAAATGGCTGCTATCCATGAAACAAATAAAAGCCTTTTAGTGGAGAATAATAGTGACAGTGGTGTTCTGGTAAATCAGGTGGGCAGCGCAGACTGTGGTCACGGACGGATAAAAGTGGGTGAGACGTTACGCGTACAATGATGCGCTCTCCGCCTCAGTAATAACACAGGACTTTCTATTACCACTGACAAGTGGTTTGTTTTGCTGCGAAAACATCGTATTCATGGGGTGTGAACAGAACGTCTGTGAAAATAAACAGCCAGCTGCGTGTTTGGTCTGCTACAGAGAAAAGGATGGATGGCTATAGAGAACATGAATGCGTCTTATAATAATACCGGGCCCAACGTGAATAGAGTTTAATGACTGAGAAACTCAGCAATCCTTTATTTCTTTGTTGCCTACTGGGGCGAAATCCGCCATTGATCATTTTATAATATCAAATATAATCAGTTGGGCAGAATAACACATAAGATTTTCCATCAGTGAAACAAAACTCGATTTTCTCCCCCTCTGGGATGCCCCACTGTGTGAAACTGTGTGAAGATAGGAGGGACTAGGGCGGGGTTCCATAGCTGCAGAGAGAGGCAGCTAATCAGGATGTCTGGGGAGGAAGTGGGGAGTGTTTCTGTTCTCAGTCCACTGAATATTGATTGAAGGACCAGGTCAGTGGGGTGGAGACTGATAGCTAAATGAGGAAGTGATTTCCTCACTAAGTAGACCGGCACAGCAGGAAGCAGAGCGCTGGGGGGACTCAATGTAAGGTAGGTACTGATATTTATTTTTTAACTTTTGACTTGCCAAGGTGGGCATCATGTGGACTTTTCTTGTAGGTAAACCTGAAATCTAACAGAGCAGCCAATTATTTACTATGTCCACAAAGCCCAGCTCTACAAAAACATCTTTTTTACAAAGGTGTTTGCTATACTTTTCTATATTGACATTGACCGTATGCGCCGTGTAGACTCGTTATCACCAGCACAAGTTTTAGTGTAGAATAGAAGATGAAAAGGAGGAAATTTAATCTGATAACACATAAGATTTTCACTTAAGATTTTCCTTAAAGTGGACCAAAACCCACGCCAATTGGCCCGGGAATCTAAAATATTCCCGGGCTGATCGATTTTCTCCCCCCCCCAGGACATCCAGAATCGGGATGCCCCGCTGTGTGAAACCCCCCAGGTCGCCCCATACACTTACCTCGTTTTCCGGTCCAATGGCGCATGCGCGAGCTGCGGCTGCATCCCCGCTATCCCTCTAGCAGGGCGCGTGCCCGCACCAGGCATTTGTAAATGGCCGGCGCAGGCACGCTCCCTGTTAGAGGATAGCAGGGGATGCGGCTGCCAGCGTACTCGGAGCCGCTGGCCCTAGACGAATGGGATGTCAGCGACTCCGAGCATACTGATTGGAGGAGCGCCGTAGGACTGGGAAGAGTTGAGTTACCTTCGTCAATCTGGGGGGGGCGGGGCATGAAACACCCCCGGGGAAAAGACCAAAACCCAGGATAGTCAAAATCCTTTGTTTTGGTCCACTTTACCATGGCCTGACTTCCTGCTTGTACTCAGATAGTGAATAATGACTAGGGGGGAACACCTGGTTTTCGCAGTGTTAGATAGGGATTAGTGAAGAGTGAATTTGCATACCCAAGTGTCCCTGATTTGGAGGGACTGTCACACCTCTTTTGAGTCCATGTCCCCCTGTCCCTCGTTGTTCTCATTTGTCCCTCTTTGGGGTGTAACATGCAGATCTGCATCAATAAATGATTCATTTGCATATTCATTGTGTTTGTAGTGTTTTAACTGTTACATCCTATCTTCTTTCCATTCCTCAATCAGGGGGCGTGGCCTAATTTCACATATGTCCCTTTTTCTCACCCTGAAAAGTTGGTAGCTGTGATAGAATGGCGCTTTAAAAAAACAAACAATAACCTTGAATTCAACCACTTATTTGTGCTGGTCACTAACTTTCACCAATGGTTGTAATAACATTCATACATTTTCAGTTAAATGAACTTTCTCTCTTAAGTATAGGAGAACTTCCCTAGTGGGGTATTACCTGTATGGGTCACCTAAAAGCACCGCCACCTAAACAAATAAAATAAAAGTAAAGTTTCGGCAAGGTAAACTACCTCATTTCTGCCCTATAAGACTCACATGCCAATAGGACGCACCTAGGATTTGGAGGAGGAAAATAAGAAAATAAATATTCTGAACCAATTGTTTTGCTAAACACTATCCCCCCAAGAACCACATAAAAAGCAAGGTGCACAATCTCCCCATTACAGGCAGAGTGGCATTCTCTCCCCCCCATTCACCATGGGCAGTGCGGCATTCCCCCCTCTCATTTCCCACTGGCAAAAGAAAAAAACTCAAATTTCCATTGTACCCGTGCTGCTGGCCAGGCCGTAACAGCCATGGAAGGCCAGAAGCTGGAGGAGCGGCAGGCGGACAGGCAGGGCAACCGATCCCTGCCCGCTGCCTCCACCACTTGCGCCATCCTCGCTGTATCTGCCACCACCGGGTGTTTGCTCTGTGTGTACAGGCATCACCGATAAGAAGTGGCAGCGGCAAGATACAACGAGGACAGTGGGGAGAGCTCAAGCAGTGGAGCCAGCTGCCAGGGATCGGTTGCCCTGCCTGCCGCCTGCCTCTCCTCCATCTTCTGGCCTCCCGTGGCTGTGAAGGCCTGGCCAGCAGCGTGGGAACGATGGAAAGGTGAAGGGTTTTTTTTTCACATTCGCCCCATAAGACGCCTGAAATCTTCCCCAAATTTGGGTGAAAAATAAGTGCGTCTTATAGAGCAAAAATGTGATACATCACATTACAGTTTACTTTTCTCCAGTTTGATAAGCAAAATACAACTAAACAGTGAATCCCATCTGTTAACATCCAGTTTGTCAAATCACCTGCTTCAAAAATCCTTTTGGTAAATTTACATTGCATAATCAATCAAATGTCTTGATTTGAAATGAATGAGTTTACCAGCTGCTTCATTTATACAGTACCTATAACATATGATAATTATACACACATTCCACATATCAGCTTCTTACAGAATCTTACAGAAATGGTTCAGAAAAAAATGTGTGGCTTGCAAGCAGTGTGTGACTAAATGTGACTGGGCCCTGGAGCGAACATTAAATGGTGCCCTTCCCATACAGTAAACCTTCTTCTGTCTTTTAAATTCATTGGATGCAGCCAGACAACTAAACACTGAACAGCAGAGATAAATGGTGCTTACGTTCTCTAAATGATGCCAAGTGAGTAAACATATGACAAATAGGGTAGAGGAGCAACAATAATGGGGCCCCCTTGATCTTCTGGGCCCTGGTGCGGTCGCACCCCCTGCAGCCCCTCGAGTCCCCCCCCCCCTGCTTCCAAGCCTACAACTCAAACCAGATCAACACCCAATTTTTCTTTAATTGGTGTTAGTCCCGCAGACAGCTAATATGAACAAGCTCGGGGGCATTTATGTGGGCCCTTGGGTGGCATGGTCTCAGTGGGCCCCTTTGTGGTGAAGAGTCACATCACATCACTGAGACACGTCCCAAATCTGGATGCCCCCTAAGGATCATGTTATTTGGACCAAAACTCTAGTTTTGGTCTACTTTGAAGCGCACCAAACCCCTTTAAACCTCACCTTGGAGTTTAAACGAATCTAGATTCTCCTGATTTTGGATGTCCCCCTGTGTGTGACCCCCCCCCCTTGTTCATTACTTTCCTCGATCTGGTGAATGCACTGTGGGATCGCCAGTTTGAGTTAAAGGCCAAACCAGGGGGGTTCTTTTACAAACAGGGGCATTCCAAATTGAGATGCCCCTATAAAGCGGACCAAAACTCAGGGGTGGAATTGCTTGCATAGTGGGTATGCCAGCCATCCCACACAATAGGATATCACAGATTGGGATGCTCCAGGGAAAGGAAATCAGCTGGGGTGGGCAACTTAAAAGCAGAACAAAACCCAGCACTTCCTTCCCTGGAATCTAAATTGAGGTGCCCCATTGTGTGGAACCCCGGCATTCGAGGAAATGTGGTGCCCTCTCAGTCTGTCCCCGGTTAAGTGCCGTCACACACCCCAAAGGCTGGCCCTGTCAGTGGGCCCCCCTTGGAGGGCGGGGCCCCCAGCAGCTGCCCCGCCTTGCAGGGTGCTGACACCGGCCCTGGTAGGGCTTCATAGTTGCAGAGAGAGGCAGCTAATCAGGATGTCTAGGGAGGAAGTGGGGGTGTTTTTTGTTCTCAGTCCACTGAATGTTGATTGAAGGACCAGGTCAGTGGGGTGGAGACTGAAAGCTGAAAGACATAGCAGAAAGGAGAGCGCTGGAGGGACTCAATGTAAGATAAGCTACTGGCATATATTTTTTAATTTTTGACTTGCCAGTCACTTTAAGGTGGGCATCATGTGGACTTTTCTTGTAGGTAATCCCAAAAATGTAATATATCATCAAATAAAACCGAAATCTAAACTTGAAATCTAACAGAGTAGCCAATTCTTTACTATGTCCACAAAGCCAGCTCTACAAAAACATTTTTTTACAAAGGTGTTTGCTATACTTTTCTATATTGATATTCACTGTATGCGTCTGTGTTGAAGCACAATTTTTAGTGTAGAATAGAACATGAAAAGGAGGAAATTTCATCTGATAACTGCCTGACACCAAAATCATTACGCTGTAAACTAAGTTAATGTAGGATTTGATATGGAAATCCGTTGGAATATGGATTCAAATAACTATTTCCCTTCAGCCTTTTCATAATCTCATCAAGCATTGAGATTAACTTTGATGACAGCAATAAGATTTTCATAAAAGAGACTTATAAAACAGACAATAGCTAGAAGACATTGTCCACTGAGAAAGATGAAACTAATTCCATGGTGTCATTACCACCAGAGCGCCCGGCTTGTGTAGACTGAAACACAGGGACCAACTGCCAATATCACAGTAAATGACAGATACATGTAAAGCTTGGGCTAAAGGCTTTGTGTTCCTGACCAAGATGCTGATCAAGATGGAGTTCAGAGCTTGTTATAAGAACATATGGGACCACCACGCCTTGTATGTCCATTCCTTATGCACTGACAATTGTACTATGGTTTGGTAATAGGGGGTGTGATGATTGCCTGACCACTCGGGAACAATCTGACCCTTTCTTCATTCACCCTTTAAATATAATGGAGTACATGTGAACAGATCGCAACCACCAAGCAAAAATGATGCTAGCCTTTCCAGGAACACACTAACTTCCTTCCACCTTACCTCTCTTGAGAGCTGTTTAATACAAGCCAAAAGCTTGTATTAAACAGCAAGGCCACTTTCTTTGCTTCAATTTCTGGGTCATAGCCGAGCTGGGTAGGGAATGTCATAGGGCAGCTTTGGAGTCTTGATCATGATCAGCTGTGGTCAAAGAGAGCTGCAGGACCACTTTGGCTTTCCGTGCTCGAAGAGACAGAGTGAATGTTAGACCACTTTTTTTGCGAGGACAAACTTTGGAGTCATTCTATGGCTTCTACCCAGCACTGCAGGAAAGGAATTAGAGCTTCAATGGATAGGTTTCAGGTCCTTTTTGTTGGAGTTGGGTTTACAGTCCCTGATCAAATGTAGCCAGAAATCGAATGAAGTTTGGTGGAAGCCAATGGGAAGAAAGTCTAGTGGAAGTTCATCGTAAGTAAGTGTATATTAATCACTACACTTGTTGACAAGTGGTGGAGGCGCCCAGGTGGTGGAGGCCCTCATAGCATGCACAGGAAGTAATCATTTGTTTGGCACCAGACCCAGTGTTCTAGTGCCTTCCTACAAATAGTTATACCACAAATTAATTTTAATAGGTTTAGCTAGGAGAGAGCAGAGGGAGGAGACCAAACTTCCTCCTGGGGGGGGGGAAGTATCTGACCTATGAATAAAAAGGGGGTTAGCCCTTCTGGTTGTCTCTGCCTGGATGGAGGTCACAATGGATCGTGGTGGAAGGACCAAGAACTTCCAGCCTGGCTCACGCCTCCCTGTGGTAGCTCTGCATAACTGAGTATTATCTGTCTGACTAAGGTAACTGACATTTCACTGCTCATGTTCCTTGTAAATACTCACTTGTAACTTGTCTTTCAGGCTTGATTCCTGACAACCTGTATTAACGGGTGCGTATTGCGTGATTTTGGCGGCAGTAACGTCGGCCAGGTCCACAAGTTACGGGTTTCCTCACAGCCCCCCTCATTAATCAAGCCCTGAATTTAACTATATCATAAGAAACAGGTCTGGTCCACTACTGCCTAGAATACTGAATACAGAATGCAACAGAGCGTTATACTGAGTACCACATTTTCACCTTATAGGATGCATTTATTTTTTCCCAAAAGTGTGGGGGGGGGGGGGATATTTTGGGGCATCTTCTCTATGGGAAATGGGATGGGAGAATGCCACACTGCCTATGGGAATGGGATGAGAGAATGCGACACTGCCTATAGGAATGGTAGGGGGGAATGCATTCAGGAGTACCAAATGCCAAAGCAGTAGCTAGGCTTTCTGGTACCCAGGGCAAAGATTCAAAATGGCACCTCCCACCTGTGCTCAGGTCCCCCTTTGGCACCCCCCTAACCCGCTGCTCCCAGGGCACATGCTCAGCCTGACCCCCCCTAGCTACACCCTTGCCGAATGCAAAATACCGGGGACTATCCAGCCAGAGGATACCCAAACTGCATAGACTCCACGCCTGCTCATCACGATTTATATTTGATACCTCCTCTCACTATCCAGCATGTGTATATGGATTTTTAATATTGGGTAATTTCTTGATGCAGCTCCTTTAATTATGGTCCCTAGAGCCCTCATGAGTCCCTTTCAACTAGTGGAATACCTGGCCCCTGTTTTGCCTTGGTTATATGACTTGAGAACTCAATTTCTTTGAAGATAACTATGAACTGGAACAATATATGGCTCATCCAAAGGTTAAGTTGGGGCTCACCTGAAAGGAAAGAGCGTGGCTCTAGACTGGGAGTTGGTGTCCCTGATCAACTGGGCCTCATACTTGGTGTTTTTATCAATTTAAACACAGCAACTCCTGTTGCCTTGTTTGCAGCGCAGCTTCATGAAAAATGCAACAAGCCTCAGAGAAGAACATGTCCACCAATGACAACATTTCTCAACACATGCATTCATCAAAACCAGAGCTTTGGACGAGAACTGATGCAAGCTAAGGAATATTACCAGTGAGTTAGGGAAGACCACCTATGAAATAGGAAATTTCTTATGAAAGTATTTGGACAAAACCACCACATTTTCTGTTTAGATCCTCTTTCCTAAAGGTCTACCTGCAAAGTGATGAATCATGAAGTGGGAAACATAAACTAACCAATATAAATGGAAATGTTAAGAAGGTTCTCGCATGTGAAAAGGTTAAGCGTTTTATTCTTTTTTAAATAATCTTCCGCATTATCAAGAAATTTCCGGCCAACAAGAATGTGTGTTTGAAGTATAGCTAAAGAGCTTACATAGCATCGTTAAACAACACAAATAAAGTGGTAGAGATACTATTATAAGTAACTGGCAAATCCAATGGAAAATGTAGAGCATGCCAGCCAGTAGCTTTTCACATCTGGAGTTGTGGTCTATAGTTTGCCAATGTGTCTTCTGGCTTCCGGCTGCCGCATCTTCGGATCTGCGAAGAGTGGCTAAAGAGATGGCACTTAATAACATGTGGCTTGTTGACTTTAAACTGAGGGTGGCTACCAAACACAAAACGACACCAACATTCTAGTAGTCGTAGAGTAGAGAAGTATGCGGTATACGTGTGGTTATCAGCCACCCAAGGTGGAGATCCAAGTCTCCTTCAGAAGCCTCATTATATAGCCCGCTGGCACTGACACAGTATTTTCTGGGCATCTAAGTAACTTTTACCACTTCAATAAGCCCCCATCGTTGTAAATTAAAATGTGTTGAAAATAATTCTGTCTTTTCACTTTATTAAATGAGTCTCACTTTACCTTTATACGACTCTAACACGAAGGTTGGTAACACGGGCAGCAGGCCTAAAAATTATACATGCAATAAATTTCACAAACCTCGAATAAGTAAAGAACTATATCTACCGACATCTCCCAGCTGTGTTATTGAACTAGGACCTGTACAGGAAACAGGAAATCTGTTCTATATTCAATGATATGAAGAAAAATAGAGCCGCTTGTTACTATAACGGTATTTTATTAATGCTAGTGTGTTAATGGGAATTTAAAATATAACACATGTACAACTCAACTATATAATCAGTCAAATCTACCAAACGGGTTGTCGTACAATATGTGAGCGTTTTGGGTGGCTTTTTTACAGCTTAGGCTTAATAAATGAAAAGTTAGATTTCCACTTTAGCAGAAGCTTGGGATGACACATTCATTTCCGTTTGCGATCATGGGTCATGAAAATAAAGAGACACCAACATTTGCAACCAAGAGCATAACAATCTTTCATGAATGTAGGTCACAGCTTGTACAGCTTTAGAATCAATTTGACACCAGTTGAGAAAACTTTTGAGGAAACTTTTATTGTGTAACATAGGAGCAATTCAGCAATCGGATGTAAATTTTCACCTGAGGCTGAATCAGACAAAAGGTAGGCAATGAAGGTAAACGGCAGTTTTCTCTTCTAAAACGTAATAGCGTTTTCTCGCCTGGTGCTGATCCGACCCTATTGTGTGAGTACTGTGGAAGTTTCAAGGAGTTTCATTCCTGAATTTTTTGCTCATGCAACCATTGGTTTAGTTAATGGTCAACTCTATAGATTTCACGCACAACACTATACATGTTCTCAACAGCAAAAAAAACAAAGTGTACTAGCCTTTTGTCCTACTCAGCTGATTGGTGCGATCAAGAACTCACCTGATCATTGGATCTGAGCCCCCGCCACAGCCGCTGCATCCCACACCTTCTGGAGGTAATTCTTGGGTTCATGTTTTATGGCTGTTCAGGATTGTGATCAACCATTAGTCAAAGAGAGCTGCCACACCCTCTTTATTTATTGCATTGTAGAGAGTGTGCCAAGGCCTGGCATGTCCCCTCTATTGTAGTGAATGGAGAGGGCACGGTCACACCCTTGTGACCAATGATGGGGCCAGAACCTAGTAAGGGCCCCGGTCAATAGAATTCAGACACCTGGATTGCTGATCACGGGACTAGCACTGATCAGCTGCGCTGGAGAAAACATATGCTCCCTTTTATTTACCTGTTGAATGATTTAAACTATTCCAGAATAAAGTTCTCATTTATTTGCATCAGCTTTAACTGTCTGCCTGACTAGTCCCTACTTCGGGTTCCCACTCTGCTCCTTACTGCTTAGTCCCACTGTACACTGTTTTCTTCTCTACCACTTCCAGAACAATTACTACTATTTCGAACCAGAATTCTACTTACCGTATTTTTCGCCCTATAAGACGCACTTATTTTCCTCCAAAAGTGGGGGGAAAATGTCAGTGCGTCTTATCGGGCGAATGCTCTAAAAAAATAAATGAAAAGGGAAAAGTTTGCTCACCTCTCCATCGCTCGCACTGTCCCGGAAGCGGCGGAGGCAGCGGCGCCAGCACACACAGACACCGGCCTGCTATAGTGGTGGACGTGGCCGAGCATCTACCACGCCCACCACTATACAGAGGCCGGGTGTTCACTGTGTGTGCTGGCGCCGCAGAGCGAGGAAGCGGCGGAGGCAGCTGTATCTGCCGCCTCCTCCGTGGCGCCTGTATGTGCTGGCGCTGCGGAGGAGGTGGCAGGTACAGCTGCCTCCATCGCTTCCTCTCTGACACACGGCCTTATGCAGCGGTGGGCGTGGCCGGCGCTCGAGCGTCGGCCACGCCCACCGCTGTATAGTCCGGGTGTCTCTATTTGCTGGGGTCGTGGAGAAGTGACAGGGACAGTGCGATCGGCGATACCTCTGCCTCTCACACTGTCCCTGTCACTTCTCAACGGCCCCAGCAGACAGAGACACCCGGACTATACAGCGGTGGGCGTGGCCTATGCTCGAGCGTCGGCCACGCCCACCGCTGTGTGGGTCTGTGTGTGAAGACGGCAGGGACAGCGGGAAGGATTTAAAGGTGAGTTTACTTTTTTTTTTGCTATTGCCTATAAGGAGAATGAAAGGGGGTGGATGCCACACTACCTATACAGGGATGGAAGGGGGGGTTACCACACTACCTATACAGGGATGAAAGGGGGGGATACCACACTACCTATACAGGGATGGAAGGGGGGATGCCACACTACCTATACAGGGAATGGAAGAGGGGGATATCACACTACCTATACAGGGAATGGGTGGGGGGATGCCACACTGCCTAACTGGGGAATGGGAGGGGGGGTGTCACACTGCCTATATGGGGAATGGAGGGGGGTGCCACACTGAATATATGGGGAATGGAGGGGGAGAATGCCACACTGCCTATATGGGGAATGGAGGGGGGGGGAATGCCACACTACCTATAGGGGAATGCCACACTGCCTATATGGCAATGGGAGGGGGGATGCCACACTGCCTATATGGGAATGGGAGGGGGAATGCCACACTGCCTATATGGGAGGGGGGATGCCACACTGACTATATGGGGAATGGGATGGGGGGATGCTACACTGCCGAAGGGGAGTAGAAAGGGGGGAATGCCACACTGCCTATGGGAGGGGGACATCCCACACTGCCTATGGGAATGGGATGGGGGAGCGCCACACTGTCTGTAATTGGGTGTTTTAGCACAACATTTGGCTTAGAATATTTTTTTTCTAGTTTTCCTTCCCCAAATCCTAGGTGCGTCTTATGGGCAGGTGCGTCTTATATGGCGAAAAATACGGGTATATATCTTCTGATTCCTTTCTAACAACATTGGATGACCATCTGCATAGAATGAACATGGCTATTCCATGCGTGCAACCTTTCTAAGCAGGAAATCTAAGGTTACATTGATGGCTAACACAGTACCACAACTTACTGACACTTGGAATCTTTCTAAAAACTCTTTTGGAGTCTGGGACAGAGCTTGGTAATTTAACTATTTGTGTTGCAATGCCAAGTACAGTGAGTGACTCCCATAGTTTTATGCAGTAACTTAAGACTATTAGGTCTCCCCCTAGATTTCCACTAACCGCTCCCTCTAGCACTGTTAAAAAAGGGGCATTTATCTAAATCCTACCTGCTATACTTAGCAGAGATTCTGTACCTAATTTAAGTAGTTTAACTTAATTTGTATGTTCTATGCTGAGCTGAGCTTACATATTAATCTCTAATGGTGTATTGCACAACTCCCCCACATTTGTTTTTAATCTTTATTTTGAATACCTGTGTTGACCATAAAGAAGTCCCTTGTGCAAACTACTCTCCCTGAAGTGTCTGGTGTATAGGTATATATGCACGTAGAAATTGGCACTCCATTTGAACAGGCAAGTATTAATGTTGGAATCATTTTAATGCAACAACTACATCCTCTATGGGACTGTCTGCTTGTTATGCTATTAATTAAGTATTGATTAAGTATGGCTACTTTTGGCCCACTTTATAATTGACTCCCCTATTCATCCACATATTTTAAAGGAATAGCAGTTTTAAGAATAAAGAAGTCAGGTGCGGTTGGCTTAACATTCAGTAGAGCAGCTTGGCATCCCAACACTGGTGTGTTATTGTTGTCCTCTGTTCAAGATCAACTCTGTGGTACTGTTATATTTGCTTCATAGCCAGGTGGTCTCAGTGCTGCTGCTCTGTTGTTTTTCTTACATCTTGTCAAACCATTTATTTGTCTTGCAAAGCCATGAATTTATTTATTTTTATATGCTGCTGGCTCCACACCTTGCTCCTCTGCGGAGTAGACAGTAATGGTTGGCTCCCATAAGTGTCCTCTGGGTGCATATCCACTAAGACTTTCTCGTGTGGTCTGCTGGCTCTGTGAAAACTCACTGAGACTCATTTGAATGCCACATCTTTCCAGAACCATAAAAGTAAAAAAGCAACTTTATAAAATAGTCAATTTCTAGTGTCTATGGTAATTGTATGGTCCAAGAAGTATATAGGAAGGGAAAGTTACATGGTGCATACTGACCAAGATTAACCAATTGCTCTTTGAAAGACGGGAGAGCGATGTCATCCCATGATGCCCCGTTTTTACATTCTGGGCATCTAAAAACTGCTAAAATTAATAATGATCAGAACTAACTTTTATATTTCAGACATTTTGAAACTTTATTCACAAAATATGGCGTTTATGTGGGCTAGGGCTACTGAAATTAGAGAGGCAAGCCAGCTTAAAGTGGACCAACACCAGCATGGTGCGGGTGTTGGTCCCTGCCACTACAAGATAAGCTTAGGGGCATCCAGAATGCTGCAGGCCCCAGAACACCCGTAAATCATACCTTAACCTCACTCCCCCACTTGGAATTGAGCACAGCGATTGTTTTTCACCGCTCATGTGGGCAGTACATTCCAGCTGTCGGAACAATGGCAGCGCTGGCTACCCACATGTGCGCCGGGTGGCCAATTGCTGCGCTGGATTCCCTGCAGTAGAGGTGAGATTACGGGCTTTCTGGGGGGTTATGTATGGAGGGGCTCTAGCATTCTGGATGCCCCCCAAGCCTATCTTATTGCTGTAAGTGAAGCAGGCCCAAGGAACCAAAAACCAACTTCTCAAAGGCTCAGAAAACATAGTATTTTGCAGGGGTCACCAATCTGTAGTTTAGGAGCCAAATGTAGCTTGCAGGCCCCTGCTGTGACACTCACAGGCTGCCATATTAGAACATTTGTGGAGGTTTAGCACTCTGTTGACCCTAGGGGTACATGGTGCCAAAGGCTGGCCACTGTCAGTGCCCTACCTAGGGTTAATGCATAATTGCATTAATGTATAATTGAACAGAGAAACAAGCCAGCACCCCAGTCTTTAAAGGGGCAGTTGTGTAAAATTCCTAGGAAGCACAGAGCACAAAAGCTGGAAAACAGATTGTGGTAGGTTAGCATGCCTCTTGGCCTGCCCCATTTTGCCATTCTACCTCTTGAGGGGTAGGATAGTGGATAAGTATTAATGTGCATGCTATTGGTTTTTGAGGCCCTTGGGGGAATCCCTGCTCAATTCTGGCTTCTACAATCTGTTCACATCAAACAAGGCTTGCTGCTATCTTTTGATGCGGAATGTGGCTCCCGTGGTGAGAAAAGCTGGAAACCCCTGGTATAGTGCGTACTGACTACTAGACCTAACAGTAAGTTTTTTTTTTTAATTTTAGTGAGCAGAGGCCTTTTTAATCTTGAAAATCTAATCAAGTACATGAGAAGATTTAGCTTAGCAAAAATCCTAAAAGCTGAGTGAAGTGGAGAAGCCGCTAGTTAAAGTAAAAGCTGTGTAAAAGTAAAAGATACAGTAGTACCTGTAATACACAACTATCTGCACAGGCGCTCATGTGCTTCCGTGTGCAATGGCAAGGTACTGTACCTGCGTTACCTTGCCACATACTTGCCATTCATTATCAACCTAGACCAGAATCTTGACTACTCCTGCTGTTACCTGCTGTCACTGCATACAGTCACATGGTTTGTCTAAGACTTACTGAATTCTTTTAAACTAATTTTATCAATAGCATAATAACTACATGATGTAGTTGTTGCATTAAAGCTATTCCAACACCTTCTGAACTCCTCAAACTTGGCTCTTGATAGTGGCTTTGTCATGCCATCGGCTATCATCTTTTCAGACTAACAATAAACAAAATCAAGTATCACATGTGCCACTAAATCACGCAGGTGGTGATGTTTTACATCATTATGCTTTCATCCTTGGTTGTTCTCATAGATAACGATTTGCTGAGTTAGTGGTTTACCGAAATCTTCCATAAGTTGTTTCAACCTAACTTGAGATTCTCCTAACTTGAACAATTAACCACATGTGAATTTCTTATCACTTGAATCTCCAGCTGAATCTGCAGCTACATAACCTCTGAGAGTCAAATCTCCTGATGCAGATATCTTAAAATTTAGCCTTTGAGTTTCTTTAAGATATTGTAGCAGTCTCTTAATTGCATTCCAGTCTCTTTAGCGTGGCTTGCTTACACGTCTACAAAGAATTCCAACTGAGGCTGTGATATCTGGGCCAGTTGTAGTTGCTACATACAAAACTGCTTGTTGGTAACTCACATTGCTGGGTAGCAGATATTCTTCTCCTTCTAACTTCATCCACTGGATGGATCCATTGGTGTTGACGCACTTTTGACTTCTAAAATTCCAAACTGGTTTAGGACTGAGAACATTTTGGAACTTTGGTTAATAAGAAAACTCTCATCTTCCTCATTCTGGATTTGGATTCCCAAATATTATATCACGTTTTCGAGGTCTTTTGTTTTAAAGTGCTGTTTGAGAACTTCACCAAGTTTTGCAATTTCTCTTCCTTCTTGATGGGTGATGATTACATCATCTACAAATAGAAGGATATAGTTCCATTTCTCTCCAACACATTTTCTGTATAAACATGGATCCACTTTGAAATCCTTCATTAAAAGACTTCATTTTGGAGTTCCATGCGCTTACTGACTGTTTAAGACCATAGAGAGATTTTTACAAACCAATTTTGGTGTAACCTTCTGCTCGAGACATGTACAGCTCTCCTTCAATGTTGCTATTTTATAAAGCATTTTTGATGTCAAAATGTATCACTGTCATCTGTTGAAAAGCAGCTGAGGTCATTAGTTCATAAAGTTCTGAATGTGGTTTGCTTAGTAACTAGAGAAAATGCATCATAATCTTCAACATATTCTTGCGAGTATCCTTTGGCAACTACTCTTGATACACGTTACCTTCAGAGACATATTTGTTCTTGAAGACTCATTTACATCAGATTGTTTTATTGTTTTGTGGTAGCTCAGTAAGCTTCCGTGTCTGGAGTTGGTGAAGAGACTCTTCACCTGCGGCTTTAATCCACCTCTGCTTCTTGTAGACAAGCAGTTGTTGCATCTGCTATCAAGACTGTGGCTCTGGTTCTGGAAGTGTTCTTTATTTAGGAAATAATTTTCTAGACAGTTTCCCTTTAAGACAACTGTTACATTTCATCACTTGACTCCACTGGCCCATAGCAATTGTTGAGTTAGCTTCCTTACTGCTTCGGGTTATCTATGCCCAAGACATCTGTGTCACACATGGATACAGTTTTTATGCAGACGGGGAGGCCGATTCATCAATAGCGCCAGGTAGCGACAGATGAGCGACTGTAGCGTGATTTTTTCAGCGCCAGCCAGTATTCGCTGTGCTTGGCCGGCATTAGCTTGATGACAGCGACTCAGTCGGTGTGCGGTAATGTTGAATACGGGCTGGGGGGTCGCTGTTTCACAGGTCCAGCGTTGTATGTGAGCGCCTGACAACGAATGGCCAGAGCGAACGGCTAGCTTCATATTCATCAAAAAATCACGCTCCGAATGTGCTGTCGCTGTCCATTCCTTGTTTAAACCCCAGAGCGCTGGCGGCGATCTGTATTAACTAGTTTTTAACCCCTAAACAACCATATTTTTTGAATGTAACATTATACATGTTTTTAGAATCACTTTGTTATATGAATACATTAATCTCAGACCTGTTAGATCAATTCTGCACATATTTTTTTTTTTTTTTTTTTTTTACTTAAAAATAAATCCTAACATTGCAGAAGTGTTCTCCGATTTTTTGACATTAAAAAAATGAAAAAAAAAATTATTACCAATTAATCATGAATTATTATAGATTGCTCCATTGAAATGCATTGGACATCGCCAGGGAGCGACAGCTCATACCTGGCGCTGTGAGGGAATTTGCAGCGTCGCTGTTCGGTCCAGGCGGCTTCATGATGAATGCCGCGCTAGCCGTCGCTCTCGCCGGCGCTAGCCTCATTTTGCTTGATAAATGCGTCTTTGTGACCGCCGCCGGGCGTACTTGAGTCGGTAGTCGCCGTTAGCTGCCGCTACCTGGCGCTCGTCGGACACTACCTGGCGCTATCACTTGATGAATAAGGGCCCTTGTCTTGCACTGTACACTTTCTTTGCAGTTTCGATGATAAAGTTCGCTTTTAATTGTCCCTTATGCTAGAGTGTGACCCTCCTTTGAAATAATACAGCTGTCATCTTTAAAAGTAACTACATTCCCCTGTTTAGTGAGCTTTTTCACTGACAAACTATAGCTTTTAAGACTGGGAACATATAACACATCCTTGACAGGAATCTTTCTGGTTTGCGCTTGGGAAACAGGACAGTGAATAAAATCATTTACCACAACTTCTGAAGTCATATAGTGACCATTAGCTAAGATCTCTTTCTGAGAAGGGAAGAAGCAAGCCTTCAATCAAACAGGCCTTTGTTCTCTGCTTGCTGTATACCGAGAGGAGGTGTGACAGAAACATTGCTTTATTTTAACTTACTTTGTGGTCTCTTTCTATTTAAATTTTGAATGAAAATATGCTGGACATTGATAAACATATGAGATACATACATTTTAGATTTGACTCATATTATTGCTTACAATCTTATTTCAGTTGCAGCATTAATCAGGTATATTATACATTACTTTTTATATATCATAACCATCATTATATGCATTTGAGCTTATAACAAGCAGTTACTTTTTACATTTTATTAAAAAACTTAGATATGGAATTAATTAATTAATGCAATAAATATATATATATATATATATATATATATATATATATATATATATATATATAATTTTTCAATGAATAACCCTATTTTATATTTCATATAAGCAATGACTATAAATATTGATTGATTTACTATTTGATTGGTAATGGATAGTTATAAATAAATGTAATCTCATTATTCTTTTCTGGTTTGATATTTAAACCCAGGTGTTTTTTCTGCATCGATAAAGCTAAATCCCCAACATAGTACATCACATTGACAAACTTTGATGTGACTGTGAGTATTTGATTGGAGCTTTTTTTTTATATACCAGGTAATTTTATTTTCATGTGTAATTTTATATTGTTATATTATCTATAAGATTGATACAATTAATAATATGTATTTCCACAGATAACCTTCACAGACCCCCTGGTAAAGTATAAAGTTATATACGAAGTATACAGGGATTTACAATGACAGCTAATGCTATGAATATGTGATGTGATGTTATAATTTAAGAAAAATACTTTGAATGAACAATGCTGTAACAATATTCAAGTCCAAAAGACAGATGATCGAAATAAAATTGTTTTTATGTATTGTGATAATATATAGGTATTATTTTCAACTGTGGGCCTTCTCCAAATTTGTGCTGTTACTACCACCAACCTAGGTGGTCACATGCATTTATTTATATGTCTATAATTAGGCTAGAAAGCCAAAAGGGTTCGGTCCCACATATTGGAAAGAATTATAGAAAATATGTCCCTCTAATAGCTATTTGGCTTATTTCCCAGCCTGGAAATATATAAACCTTGCTTTCATTGAGGTTAAAGAAAAATGTTTTGTTTGTAATATGGCTTGTGGCACCTGAGTCTATACACCATTGGGTTGATTCAAAGAAACATGTAACAGCTTGGATTTGGCTCACGATCATCCTATTTTTCACGTCCGCTCGTGCGTTCGTATGAACTTGCGAGTGATTCAATAAGCAAATACGTTTCTATCCTAAAATATACGTCCGTTCGTATGGCAGTTCGGGAATCAGACCTATGTCAGTTTCCATCCTGAATTTTCCGTTTCATTTCTCAGGTTGCAACATTGGTTTTGCCCTTTTTCCTTTTTTGTCTGGACGTAAATCCTTCTGATCTTGCGGCTCCGCACTACAAACTTACCTCATTAAAGTGCATTCTAAATATTTGGTCTTTTATTTTTCTTTATTTCATTCATTTTGTAGTAACCAACCATTAATGAATGCATTTGCATAAGTAAATCTTACTTTGTTTAATTTTTAGTTAACTTGCATTTTTTACTTGTGGATTTAATTTTAATATTTATGCTTCAAATGGTACAACTTTAAATTTTTTGTGTGGTTACCCACACCCTCTACATACAGATTGCTCACAAATATTAAAAAACACCCAGCAACTTCTGCATGTTATGAGCCTAGAAACAGCCAAGATGGCGGCTCAGGTATTATCGGGCAGCCTGCAAACAGAAAGGGCCTTGTGACTGTGTTGCTCTGGATTCTTTGATTTCTGACTTTTCCATGCCCCCAGCTCTGCTGTGTCTGTGCAAAATACAGCAGTAACCCACATCCTGCACTTTATCCCGCTCTCCTCTCCTCAGTAAGTGTGATGCATCTGACCAAAGATGTGCTTAAATAATTAAACAAAGCAAAGGTAAACAACTACACCAATAAATGCAATCTAAAAATATTATTCTAGTACCTCAATTTTAAAATAAATAACAAAGGACATACGTTTCTTTAATTAACGCAAATATATTGCAAAATAAAGGTTTACATGCAAAGGACTAATTAAGGTCCACATTAAAATGCTTTTATAAGGCATACATGAATCAGGTATGCATTGCCATACAATTTATGGCCTCGGCCATGCTGATACATGCAGTTCATTGGAGCTCAAGACGCGCAGACTCCTCCACATAGCCAAAAAACCTGTTCAAGAACAGCAATCCGACTGCTAAAAGGTGTCGGCTGTGGCTTTCTTTTAAAACGCGTTTAGAGGTTTCTCTGAATCACACCTAAACACATCCAATTAACCTAAGTTTTACGTTTTGATCCTAAGTTTTACGTTTTGATCCTAAGTTTTACGTTTTGATCCTAAAATTTAGGAACGGACTTCCGCTGATCGTAAGAGCATATACACATTCGTACGTAGGCTCGTGCGAGTCGGAAATGGCCAAAAAAACAGGAAAAAATGACAAACACCCACCCAAACTTACGATTCTCGATACGAAATCAATTAACTTTTGCTCTTTGAATCGAGGGGCATGTGTTACTTGCAGCTATGCCTGTGTTTACATTAAACGCAGCTTTGATAGACTTATCACCCTCAATACATTCAGGAGCATCAGCTTCCTTCCTTCACAGCAGACTTAGTGTCACAAAGGGGAGGGGTCTCGAGGGGATTTTCCCCTGCCACCCCTCTAGGTCCCTCCCCTTTTGTGACATCATAAGTGAAGTAAGGTGGACCCCAAAGAGGCCCCGCCTCTAAATATAAAAGCTACTCCCCAGCGGCTCATCATGGTGTCCCCTGGCCAGGAGCCGGGATGAACAGGAGAGGAACCTTTGTTCCCCTTCCTTTCTAAATACTGCGGGAGTGTCCTTAGATGCTCCAGCATCATGCATTTGAAGGAGCCTGCACGGGAGCCCAAATGGAGAAGGTAAGCTTAAATTAATTAAGATTAATAAAGTATTTTTTGTAAAACATGAAATCTGGTGAAAATTGCCAAAAAAATTACCAAAGAATAAATCTGCAAGCAGTTACCCGCAGTGGGAACGAATTAAACAAAAATCTCTTTATTTTTTAATTATTTAATTTATGTATTTAATGAATTTGTCTCTTTTCTGTGATTATTTTGAAAACTTTCCCTACCCCATTTTGTGCAGGACAATCGCCCTGGTGCCCCACCCCCATTTGTAGCCCTCTAGCCCTTGCTACCCCCCATTTTACAGCCACTTTTGGGCCCCAAGTTTGGTTCTCCATTGATTCAATGGGGTTAGGGTTTGGGGAACCCAAACCGAAATTGCGGCAAGTTCGGCCAAACTCGACGAACCCCAACTTCAGTAGCAGTGACTAACCCGGAGGGGGAGCCTGCAAGAGTCACTTGCTGGTGATGAGAACCTAAAGCACGAACCACGTGTTGGATGTATTTGGCTGAGTACATTTAAAGCTAATCCTTGGCATTGCATCCTTAGCGTTTCTAAGGGCTAATTTGCATAGCTCCGCCTGCTGCAAGGATTGATGGCTAATTCAATTTTTCCTTGTGTTGGGTGCTGCACAAATACTTTCTGTTTTAGGAAAGCGCCTCTTTTCCTTTACCCTTACAGTTTTTTTGGCCTCTTTAGCCCCCCTATATTAAGCCTAACATGGGTCTCTCCACATAGTGGCTTGCGACTCTGTTTTGGTGATCACTAATAAGTGCAGAGCTGTGATAAGGCTGAAACAGTGCTGTCAGCAGGTGACTAATAGGAATTTCACCCAGGATTGATGGCTAATTCTATTTTTCCTTGTGTTGGGTGCTGCACAAATACTTTCTGTTTTAGGAAAGCGCCTCTTTTCCTTTACCCTTACAGTTTTTTTGGCCTCTTTAGCCTCCCTATATTAAGCCTAACATGGGTCTCTCCACATAGTGGCTTGCGACTCTGTTTTGGTGATCACTAATAAGTGCAGAGCTGTGATAAGGCTGAAACAGTGCTGTCAGCAGGTAACTAATAGGAATTTCACCCAGAACCTGGATGAGACCAAAAAATGCCTGGAAGGGCACTTCGAGGAGGAAGCCAGGCATTGTGTTCCACTCCAAAGTGGAGAACATCGAGAAAGGTGAGAAGTGTAACTCTTTCTTTTTCAGGAAGCTCCACTCTGGTCACACACCCCTGACAGAACTGCGAGACGAGACGGGTACAATCCGGAAGGGTAAGAACGGCGTAATGCAAGTGGTCTCCGACTACTACGCCAACCTCTACTCTCCGCAAGCCACGGATGATGAGCTAGCGGAAAAGTTCCTAGCAGGCGTCAAGAACACTCTTGATGCCGAGGGAACTGCAGCTATGGAGGAGCCCTTGGTGGAGGGGGAGTTGCTTTCTGCCGTTAGCTCCTTCAGGCGGGGCAGGACCCCGGGCAGTGACGGTCTTCCAGCGGAGCTCTATGTAGCGCTGTGGGATCTCATTGGCCCAGACCTGCTCATGCTGTACAAGGAGATGATGGCGGAGGGTAAAATGCCCCCTTCGCTAAGGGAGGGCATGATCACGATCTTGTATAAGCACAAGGGGGGGAGAGACGAGTTCAAAAATTGGAGACCTATCTCTCTCCTGAATGTGGACTACAAGATCCTGGCCAAAGTGCTCGCCAACCGGCTTAGGTCAGTCATTGGGCAGATAGTCAACCTGGACCAAACCTGCGGCATTCCCGGCCGTAGGATTGCGGACAGCCTCGCTCTTGTAAGGGACTCCGTCCATTACATACAAACCCACAATGTGCATGGCGCCCTGGTCAGCCTTGACCAGGAGAAGGCCATCGATCAGGTCTCACATGGGTTTATGAGCAAGGTCCTACGTAAGTATGGTCTAGGAAAGCTGTTTTGTTCTTATGTTGACCTCATGTATTTTGATATTTGCAGCTCCGTGCTGGTGAACGGCTGGAAGACTGACCCCTTCCCAGTACTCTCTGGGGTCAGACAAGGCTGCCCTCTTTCACCTCTCCTTTTTGTTTGTTGTTTAGAGCTATTCGCTGGATGCATCAGACAGAATCCAGAGATCAGAGGGATCACCACACCAGGACTCGGCAGACAGGAAGTCAAGTGCTCGCTGTACATGGACGACGTGACGGTGTTCTGCGCAGATCAGCGTTCAATATCAGCACTCGTTCAGACCTGCGAGGACTTTGGTCGAGCCTCAGGGGCTAAATTCAACTGCGGGAAGTCGGAAGCCATGCTCTTTGGAAAGTGGCAGCTGTCTTCTCCCGTGCCTTTCAACGTCAAGCCAGACTACATCAAGATCCTTGGTGTATGATTTGGAAAAGAAGGCGCGGCCCTGAAATCCTGGGAAGAACGCATTGCAAAGATGAACCAAAAGTTCGGACTTTGGAGTCTCTGGAAACTCACCATCGAAGGAAAGACTTTGGTGCTGCACAGTGAAATCCTCCCTGTGCTCCAGTACCTCGCCCAAGCATGGCCACCCCGGGCCAAAACCCGGAAAACCATCGCCAAGGCCGTCTTTTACTTCATCTGGGGCTCTAAGATGGATCACGTCAAAAGGACCAAGCTGTGCAAGTAACCTCGCAAGGGCGGGAAAGGAGTCCTGGATATACCAACCATACTCATGGTCGCCTTCACCAGCATCTGCGTCCAAAGAACAGCAAAGAACTGTGACCCGGCTTCGGCAGGTCATGCCATGTCCCGATTTTTCCTCCTCCGGGTGTGGAGGAAACTTGGCTGGGCCAAATGGGACAGCTCCGTGCCATACGCCTGGAACCTCCCATGGTTCTACAAGGACGTCGAGGACTTCATCCTGGAGCAACAACTGGCAGGAGTTAAGGCTGATTTGTGGAAGCCCAAGACAGTCTTAAGGCTCATCCGAGCCAAGGACGAGCCTGAACCGATCCTGGGGCTCCTGCTGGACACGTGTAGGTTCGTGTGGAAGAACGTGTCCTCCAGGAGACTGTCCAACCAACACAAGGACCTGGCGTGGCAGCAATCCAGGGAGGTCTGCCCATCAGGACCTTCATGCACGACCGGGGGTTGAGCAGATACAGACACTGCCCTCTGTGTGTCGTCTGCGAGGAAACCTCCCGTCACTTCTTTTGGGAATGCTCCTATGCCCAGGCCTTGTTGGACGC
Organism: Gastrophryne carolinensis; assembly: GCA_027917425.1. Lineage (NCBI taxonomy): Eukaryota > Metazoa > Chordata > Amphibia > Anura > Microhylidae > Gastrophryne > Gastrophryne carolinensis. The sequence continues at coordinate 47,392,769 of CM051234.1, read as the reverse complement.
CCTAGGGTCGTTACTGAAAGACTGTGGAGTGCCAAGGAACCGCAGTTACTCACTGCAGCATTTTATACGGACTATTCCACGGCAACTTTGCTGAAGAGGAAGTAGAGCGCCCCTGGCGCCTTATGAACTGCTTTAAGGACGCTATCTGGTTAGCTTCATCCAAAGGCGGGAGTGGATGAAAATCGAGGACTGTCGCAGGCTGATCCACAGAGACTACTCCTTGATGGACTTCGGTGTGGAAGATAAGGAAGACGATTGAGTGGCTCTTCGATTGTTTTTCTCACTTCCCCCTCCCTCCCCTCCATGTTCCAGGTCTTAAATAAAGCTTCGGTCCTGTGTTTCCCCCTGCTTTACCCTCCTTTCCCACCCCCAACCCCCCCCTCACAGACCGTCGCTTTATTTCATGTACATTTTGAATTGGTGGACTCATGAATGATGTGCAGTCAGGGACCCTTGTCCAGGACGGCACATCAGGCATGGCCCACACTGTATATACAATCCGTGTCTTCATGCCTTGTATTGTGTATAATGTACGGTGGAGCCATGAATGATGTGCTGCAAGGGATCTTTGTCCTCATCAGATTCTGTTTCTCAGTCGGAATATCCTACTGATGGTTTACCTACATACTAATAACAGGTGGATCACCACTGGTCATCACACACTGGCGGCCCTCATGCCCCTTGTAACCCTGTTCCATTTGTCATTCCTATTTCCCACAGGAAACTTGGCCAATATGTGGATACCTGAGAAACTTAATGGGGTGTATAATCATTAAAATTTGCCTGGTCTATCAGTAAACAAATTATTTTTATAGTATGTTACCAGAGCAATAGCTTATCATGAGGTTTTGGGGGTATTTTCTTACCGTAATCTTTGTCGGACAACCTTAAAACTCTCTTGTGTTTAACTCATCTTGGTAAATATATATCACATTCCTTGACACATTAATAAATCATCTTCTATTGCTTTGTCCTGGGTCAGGTCCCTACATACATTAAGCAGCAGTGTTTGACTGACACACTATTTACTTTGCCTTAAGCCACTTTCATTGGGATCAGTATTTACTACTAAGTGGCGCTCCATAACTCCTCTGGACAGGATTACACGTTACTGAGGTTGAGTGACTTATTTTCTGCTCAGCAAACATGTTCTTATATCAAACAGAAGGCATCGTTGAATTGACAGATTTATGAAAGACTGGCAAGACATTCCTCACTAATCTCTTACTTTTCAGTTGGTATTTTTTACTTTCCAGAAGAAAAACTGGTCAATGGAAGACAGAATGTTCCTTCTTGCAGGAGCACTGCTAGGTGCATTACTACAAATCTCAAGACTGTTTTGTTACTGAAACTTAACAAAAGGGCAGCTACTCCTAAATTCATTTTTACTTATATAACATTTTATTTATAAAGTACTATTATCTTCCATGGTGCTGCACAATGTGTGTGGTGTTCATTATTGGGTTTACGCACATTTGTCACATTTACCAAAAAAATGTGCCATATTCGTCAAACTATTGTATTCACAGCGTAAGTTTCAGTGTTGTTGGGCAAATGCTAGTAAACACTTGTTCAAGTCTCCAGCTTTTAAAGCAAACCCCATTGGATTCAGTATTTTTTTTTCAAAATGTTTATGTTTGCACATGTACCAGATATTTTAAACTTGATAACTAGTAGTGGAAAATCAAGTAATAAAATGGTTTTTAAAACTCATTTTATTCAGCTTTTAAAGCAAACAAGCCACTCCCAAAACACCAGACATATAGGGTGTGATTTACTATGTTCACTTCTATTCACCCCCAGACATAACATTTTTGCAGGTATTTACATTGAAAAGTGGTTTGGAGAATGACGGCGATATGCCGGTGAACTGCTGTGGCAGAATTCTTTAGCAAAAAACATGAAATCTTGCTGAAAACACACTTTAATAGCCGGCATTGGAGGGGTCTCAGAATATATGTGGGGTATCATGGGAGTGTCTGGGTTGTTTGAAAAGCTAAAGAATAAAGGGGAAACAGTGGGTGTGGCAACAGCGAAGAGATGTAAGCATATAGTGATGAGTGTGAGAGGAGAGAGGAGGGCAGGGTTTCAGAGCTGTAGAGAGAGGCAGCCAATCAGATCCTGCACAGGAAATGGGGTGTGTTTCCATTCTTGGTCCACTGAAGGTTGATTGAAGGACCAGGTCCAGGGGTGGGGTCTAAAAGCTGAATGAGCAAGTGATCTTTCTCACTAAGGTGACCAACAGAGGAGGAAGCAAAGCGCTGAAGCAACTCAATAAAAGGTAAGCTACTGATATTTATTTTTTAATTTTTGACTTGCCAAGCACTTTAATACCACTTGCTCTAACCACTTAGGGGTCACTGCTCTTTAATACCAATTGTTAAAGGATTACCCATGGGTTCAGAGCACTTGTGTGTCGCTACTGTTTAATATCATTTGTTCAAGCCCCTTTGTGTCTCAGTAATGTTTAATACCACTTGCTCAAACCACTTCAGTGTCACTACTCTTTAATACCAATTGTTAGTGAAGTATCCACTGGTTCAGGGCACTTGTGTGTCACTACTCTTTAATATCACTTGCTCAAACCACTTGGCTGTCACTACTCTTTAATACCAATGTGGAGTATCCAATGATTCAGGGCATTTGTGTATCACTACTGTTCAATACAACTTGCTCAAATCACTGGGTTTCATTACTTTTAATACCAATTATTAAGGCAACTTGGGGGTCACTGCTCTTTATTACCAATTGTTGGTGGAGTATCCAACTACTCCCACTCCCACTTATCTGTCTCCTCATGGATGCCAGGCCACAGCTCCTAGGCAGTGTGTAGTCTTAGCACAGTCTACTGCTATTTACCCATGGCTGTGCTCAAACGGGTGCTACAGGAAATGTCTGGAAATCCTGGCTGGCCACTACGTTAACCCAGTGGGCAGTTAAAGAGATGTATTATTCCTGCCCATGCTTAGTTGTCCGCATGTCAGTTGTGATGTTGACCTTGCAACATATAGCATTGTGCAGTGCAAACCTTATTTTCTCTACAACCTGTTGGTGCAGGGCAGGGATGGCCTGCCGAGAAAAGTTGTGGTGGTTGAGAATGATGTATTGTGGGGCAGCCGCAGCCATTACATTTTTCTTAGCACCACGCTCTAACTAACTAAAATAACCGGCCCCCGTCACCTTAAGATTTTTAAAAGGTCTCCATCTTCACCAGCCGCAATTGGAGCATATCAAAGGCAAGCAATTTTTCAAGTTCCACAATTTTCAAACTTCCACTTTCTGTCCCTTGTTTGGGGAATAGAAAGTTGAACGCTTCCCTGGGATGGTGTGGGCAGGCTTAGTGGTGGTGGTGGTGAAGGATTCGCATCATTCCATTGGGGTCCTTGTTGTGGAGGTGGTGGTAGAGGCTGAGACAACAGAAGAATCAGAGGGAGCCTCAGGTGCTTGCATTTACTTTTTACAATAATATAATTTTATTTTGAATACTTTCCCTATTTTGCACAGGGCAATCGTCCAGGTGTCCCCCCCCCCCTTTAACAATTTAGCCCCCAACACCCAAAAAAATGTTTTCTTTTTTTATTTATGTATGTATGTATTTCTTTTTTTTTTTGTTTTGTTTTCTGTTATCATTTTGAGCACTTCCCCTACCCCATTTCCATGTGTTACCCCCCAATTTTGCCTCCAACACCCGTAAAATATATATATTTTATTTATCTATGTATTTCTTTAATTTTTTGTTTTTTGTTATTACTTTGAGTACCCAGTGTTATTATTTTGAGTACCTGGCGCATTTTCTGCAGGGTGATCATTCTGGTGTTCCCCTCAATTTGAAGCCATCTAGCCCTTGCTACCCCCATTTCAGAGCCATTTTTGGTCACCCAAATTTGGGTCCCCATTGACTTCAGGTAAATTTTGTGTGCTGTATAAGGTAGACGTACAGGGGTAAGACAAGTAAATACCTATAATACAACAATAGGGTTGATTCATGGTCGATGCGCAAAAACGCTCAGAAGGAATGACTCCGCATGCACCTAGGCACATGATTCATGGCTGCGTGCACAAGCTGGGCGCACTTGCGAATCACACAGAATGGCAAGCGACCAGGAGAAGTGCAAATTGTCTCTTCCTGCACTAATTTGCGCCTTCCAAAATGAAATTATGCTGTTTTGAGGAGCAAATAGCCCTGCCCCATGCGCAATTGGCGGGGTAAGCGCTTAACTGCTCTTGATGGTCCCCCATTTTCTGCCCATTCCTTTGCTGTCCTTTACTGTTTCTTATACAGTTTGATCTCGCCAATGTCTGTGTTCACCAGTTCAATGGCTCTATTCACCAGTTCTGAGTGTATACCTTGGAGAACCTGTGTGTCCATTTTTTGCCCAATGTTTTGTCCCAAATATTCTCTTTAACCCTCCCTCCTATTTAGCTATCATTTCCTTTGTTTTGTTTTTGCAAAATTTTGGGGCCCAAAATTCAAATTTTTGTTGTTTTGGCCTTAATTTTTGTGATTTTGGACTTTTTATCTTTTTTTTCCGTCAAAAAAACTAAAAAAAAATGCCACTGCCGACATGTGTTTTTGAAATGAAATAAGTTTGTTACTTTTTGGAATCTGCAAATATGGAGAGGACTATGACGAGACTTTGCTCCAGTAGTCAAACATGCTACAATAAGGACTTTGATTACAGTAGCTGCCACAAGGAAAATGCAAGTGAAAGACTTTGATGTGACAACAGCATTTCTACATAGCTAGTTATAAGAATACATTTCCATGGAACAAACACCAGGATTCAAAGATGAACAAACACCGGACCTAGTATGCAAACTTTAGAGGAGTATATACACTCTAAAGCAAGCTGCCAGAGCATGGAGTATGAAAATAAATAAATTGCTTACACATGACTTTTAGCTGAGTAAAGCAGACCCCTGCCTGTACACAAAGAAATTGGCAAACAGATTGATCTTTGTGCTTGTTTAGGGGGATGAGCTCCTAGTTTGTTTGGAGCAAGAAGAGGATGAGGTCTCAAAGTCATCACTTTGAGACCAAGGATCTTCAAGAGCAGGAACTTCTTGAGTTACTTTATTGCCCTAATGAGGATATGACAGCAGATATATTTACCCACCCCCTGACCTCTGAAAGACACCAGAGGATTACAAAGACGGGTTAACATACTAAGCCTCAGCTGTTGAGAAGGGGTGTTGGAGATACTGTGCAACAACTTACTTGTCTATGTATGTGATCTGCATCTATATTGCTAGGTTATTGCAGTTTACATTTATGCCAGTAGATGGCACTGTTACATACAGCATATCTATGTGTAGTCTCTGTCGTACATTCTCTACTGCATGCTGTGTTTCCTGTACATTGACGTGATCTCTATGACTTCTTTTTCCTGTCTTTTGTATCTACTATGTAAGATGACCTTCTCTTACTGCACTCATTTTTCACTAAAGAGAGCTCCTGTTACACCACAAATGTCTATCTGGATTTGACTTTGCTGCACCCATCACTTACACTCTGCAACATGAAGAAGATCTGCAGGCATATTCCCAGTGCCTCAGGTCTCCTTTAAAAAGCCATTAGCACCAGTAAGTGCTTGCCTCCCATGCTCAGTAGCGCGAGAACATGCAGGATCCAGGGAATCGGCCAATGCATGCTTGATCCGGAATGCCATGTTCAAGACTGCACATGCCCTCAGCCTAGCACACAACAGGGAACCCCCAAAGACCGCAATCGTGCATGCACTCATCTGCAGTAACGGGTGTGTTTGCACCAACACACGTTCATAGAATCAGATGGCCACAGTGGCATATAGACACAGTCCGCACACAACCATTGTGGTCCCATGCACAGTAGATGATGGGGGCCCCCAAGTAGGGGAGGCCCCAGGGCAAGAGCCCATCTTGCCCAGGGCTTAATTCAGCCCTGGTCACATTCTCCTGCTGAAGAATCCCATCAGTGGGACTCCTTCTTTTGCCTGTAATCTGCTGTTTGACATAGAAGGTTTACACTTTATTTCTATTTCACCTGCTCTGTGGAAAGGAGAACATGTGCATACAGTTTTATACTGATGCTTGCAGAAATGTGTATCTTGCAGTCGCTCTTTCATTGAGGGCTTTATACAACCCTGAGCACTCTTCATGGCCTTCTTTGTTCTGCGATTAAGATTTCCAAACAACGATCTGTTATAATCCTACATGACAAACCGTGTATCGCTTTTATTCCTTTGAATTATACACTTTAAATATTCAGCGATTCTGTTGTGGAGACCAGAGACTATACACAGGACATCAAAGGCACTTTCCTCAGGCTTTGTAAGAAGGCTCCAGTCACTTCCATGGCTTTAGATCTTGCTGGAATGTTTCTTATTAATATTTCTATCCAAACATTGTTTGAAATAGATGTAAATGATCACATGGTTAGAAATAAATAATTAGATTTAGCCACCGAAATTGCTCAATGGCCTTAATAATTAAAGCGCAGTTCCAGGCAACAAGTGAAATGAATCAGTATAGAGCAAAGCGGGAAATCTAAAAGGTATGAACTCAGTGTCTGCCAAGGCAAAATTTTTTTGCCTGATGGCTGTGCTGCTCCAACCATTTAGCGTTACCACCCCTCACCTACTTTTCCAGTAAGGCAGATATTGATGCACATGCCTAAAATGTATTATTTGGCAGAATAACGTTTCAAGTGAGATCTGCCCAATAGATTTTGTCAGTGGCATTGCAACATCGGCTGGGATTGGATGTAACTTTAGTAAGTAGAGAGAAAATCAATTGGGCACCAATCAAATTTGGTCAAACTACCTAAACATTCAAACTGAATCTGAACCTTTTGCTATTAGTTTGGGACAATTGTTTTAGAACTAAAAGCCATTTCAAGCTCCCCAAAAGGGACAATAATGATGCTCTTTGTGTTTTTTTATTTTGTTTTGGCCTAAACACCTTTTTTGTTTTTGCTCTGTTTGCTTAAAAGGGTTTGTAAGCTTGAAAAGAGATTAATCGAAGCACAAATTTGTTCTCTTAATTTTTTATTTAACAAAAATCAGGATCTTTTTTTGTGGCTTCTGATAATAATTAGACCCCTACTTTTGGAGAAACTGTACAGCAGACTTCTACCTTAGTCTATACCAGAGTGACTTTTGCTAGATTTACTGCAGTTTACAGTTATGACAAGTTATGGCACTAGATGGCGCTGTGATCAATGCTCAGCTATAGATTCTATGCATTTTACTGCTGTGTTGTTATTTCTTGCGCTTCCAGTTTCTCTATGATGCTTCCTTTTTTTCCTCTCTGTGTTAGCCACCATGTAAGGTGACATTCTCTTACTGCATTCATGATCCAATAAAGCCAGTTCCTGTTATACCAAAAATGTCTATCTGGATTATGACTTCACTGCACCCAGCACTCACATTCTGCAACAAGTTATGGGCCCAGGGACTGAATGAAGCCCATTGACCGAATGAATCCATAGCAATTGGATAAAGCCCAGTGACCAGATGGTCAGGCAGAGCAAAGCCCAGAAGGGGAGACAGCGTGGCCGATGTGGAGATTGACATAAAGAAGCTTCCACAGAGACATCTTCTGTATACAAGTAAGACTGTTTATATATATTTATATATATATATATATATATATATATATATATATATATATATACAGAGAGAGAGAGAGAGAGAGAGAGAGAGAAAGAGGGGAGGGGGAGAATGGCCAGCAGCTCATATCTTAAACTTTCAGTGGCCAAGCTGAACAATGACAATTATCAGCTATGGAAGTTTAAAGTGGAAATGCTATTATCCAGAGATGACTTGTGGGAGGTTATCACTACAGAGAGGCCAAAGGATAATTATCAGGACTGGGGCAGGAAAAAAACATAAGTGTACTAGTAGAAGACGATAAGCTTCTTCATATACACAGAGAGAATACAGCTGAAAGCATGTGAGATGTACTTAGAAGACTGCATGAGAGATACAGTTTAAACAGCAAGTTGTTTCTGCTGAGGAAACTTTTACGAAATGAGGCTTAAATGCCATGCTGGAATTGATCGCACAACTCAGCTCAATTGTGAGGATATAACAGCCAGTCGCACCACTACCATTTTTTTGTGCAGCTTACCCGATGCATACATTGCACTGATCAATGCGCTGGAGACAAGGCCTAAGACAGATCTGACACTAGCATTTGTAAAGACCAGGCTCATAGATGAAGATATTGAAGATATTCATGACGCATGACTAAACAGAAACTGACACCAGAACTGCTCTTAAAGCAACAGACACAAATATACACAAGAAGGAAACAAGAAGGAAACCAGAGTGTATTAGGTGACGCAAATGGACACATAAAGAGAGACTGTACTATATGGAAAGCAGAGCAAATGAGACAGCGTCCCTCTTACCCTAAACAGAAAGTCAAAGCCACAATCTATTCTCCATGTGAAGGTAACTGGGATGCCACATTTAAAGTGACAGGCAATCATACATTTTAAGGCCGGTGCACTGGCTCGGGAGAAACCAGTCACATGACAAGTGATAGATGATTTTTTACAGAAGTTGATCTGAATAACAAAGGAACTATTTACCTTGCAGATGGAAGTAAAATATATGTAGAGGAATATGGGCATGGAACCCTTGTATGACCCAATGTTGCAGGGCACAATTTAGCCACACCAGTGAAGAATGTGCCTTATGTTCCTGAACTTGAAGGAGGACTCTTATCTGTGAAGTGTCTGACAGCCAAAGGAATGCAAGTGTTCTATCCTGGACGGAAAGCAGACCATAGCAAGCCAAGCTGGATGAAGGAAAAGGTAAGACTATGCACCCATAAACACAATGACTGTATACACATATGGTCACAGACACCCAGACTACACACAGAAAAGGAATCTGACAAAGGATCTGACAGTACCCCCTTGTCCAGTTACTGTTAAGTGTGAATGTTGCATCAATTCCAAAGTAACAAGAGCAACACTTCCTAATGTAAGTCAGAAAAGAGCTTCAAGACCACTTGACCTAGTTGACAGGGATGTACGTGGTCCCCTAAACCCACCTACACCTGGAGGCAACAGGTACAACAGGTACATAGACATTTTCATACATAGCTATTCGAGATACACAGTCACTTACCTAATGCAACACATGAGTGAAGTTCTTGACAAATTACAGGAGTATGTAGTAGAGGCAAGTAACAAGTTTCAGAATAAGCCTCTCATACTTCAAAGTGACAATGGAGGGGAATTCACAGGACACAAGAGTACTTAAAGCTGAATGAAATAGAGCATCAAAAGACAGTCCCATACACATCAGATTAAAATGTGGTAGCTGAAAGAAAGAACTGAACTCTGACTGAAATGATCATATGTATGCTGACAGACTCTGGACAAAAATACTGGGGTGAGGCAGCAATGACAGCCACTTATTTGCAGAACAGACTGTTTTCTAGAACAGTGGAGAAAACCTCATATGAATCGTGGCATGATGAGAAACCTAGTGTAAAGCACCTAAGAGTTTTTGGATGCAAAGCATTCATCTTCATTCCAGAGGAAAAATGCATCAAACTCCAAAGCAGAGCATTTGAGGGAGTCTTTGTTGGAAACAGTGACAATGTTAAGGGTTACAGAATCCTAAATCCCAAAACAGACCATTAACAATAGCATTACTTTTGTTGAAGATCTGAGAAGAACTAAGAACAAAAGAGAAAACTGACACTGATCAGCCATCATCTGTAACTTCTGAACAGTTGAAGTGCAGAACCTAGCAGTACTGAAGAGCAGACACAAGCAAGCTCAGACACAGCCAAGATGTTCAATGAGAGAAAACAGAGGTAAACCACCTGTACGTCTCTCATACAACCAGCGCACGTTCAACTTGGGAAGACATATCTCAGTTTTTAGAAGGGGAAGTCAGTAAATGGAAAATAGTGGCAAAAGAAGAGATAAAATCCATGCATGACACTAAAACATGGACACTTACAGAACTACGACCTGGAAGGAAAGCCATAGGTTGTAAATAGACATTTAAAGTGAGGCACAATGCAGATGGCACAGTGGAGCGATTTATTTTTTGAAATGTTTTGGTGAGCTAGCTAGTCACCATAAGTACTTATCTTAGCAAATCGAGCTGTTTTACCTTCACAGTGTATCATAGACTCTCCATCATGTGAATCATCTGGCCTGTCAGTTCAACCTGTCCGCCTAAGATCAATACTCTCCATACAAGGAAGGATTCAGATGTTCCCTAGTCATCCCTTATGCCAAGCATGAGATATAAATGACTCAACAATAGAGTGAAGGTGACGCCAGACTCACTGTTATGTGACCAGCCCTGGTATCCATAATATGACATCATGACTTACGCTGATTGCCACTGCTGGTAAATTCAAGTCTGCAATTACTTTAAAAGAGAAAACTTGTGTAACCCTTTATATGTAAAATGATTTGTTCTCAGATTTTTATTTATTGTGTTGTTTGATTTGCCCAATAGGTTGTGGAAGTTTCAGGTACAGTGGCAAGTATAGGATAAAAGTCAGTTGATGATACCTGTACCAAAAGCCCAGCTGAAAATTATTTTGCCCCATGCCTATGTCAGCAACCCAAAGCAGTCTCTAAAGCAGCAGTTACCCTAACATTGTTAGAATGCTATGGTGGGAATCCATGTACATTTTGGGTGTCTCTCTGACTTTTTAATATTATAATTATTATTATGTTTACATATATAAGTTCCATTAACTTCTGTGATATTGTACAAGATAACAAGCAGTGTAAAACAAATCTACGTATAAAACACAGAGTACTTTTGTTAAGATGTAACAGCAAATACACATTGATAAAGGTACCCATTCTGAGTGAGAGCCCTTGTAAGCTTGCAATCTATAGGTTAAGGGTGGAGATGAGAGGTTGGGTCACAAGTAGTATGTGCTGAGTGTGGTCATGCTAGTAAGTGCATGGAAGGCTGTTGGGATTATAAAGTGTGTTGCTTAAGCCAGATGATAGGCTTGTCTGAAAAACGTTTTAAGGACTGTTTTGAAGACCTGGGTGGTTGGGGAGTGGTGACTAGTTTTTTTCTCTCTATGTGTTTTGTTTCCTGTCTATAGGGTGGTGTTGGAAGGCCCGTTAGAATCATGGTGAGTATCAAGGATCCGATATATTGAGGAGTATGAAGATATGCGGAGATCGAGGAAGGGGATCACTTTGTTCATAGAAGGTCTGTATTCACTACCCATTATTTGAGGGGTGTAGGGATGGCCGACTATAGAGGCCTTAATGTATGTGATAGGTGTCAGTGTACACCCCATATATGGGGAGGTTAGTGTACCTGTGGGGGTGTGGGTGGGATGGCTGGGTGGGGGTAGGGTAGTATTTATTTGTTTTCTTGGGGGTGGCCTGGGGTCGGCCCCAATGAATGTGGCATGGTGATTTACATGTATCTCCCATTTGGATTCCAGAGTATGGTGGCTCCTTGGAGAAGAAGTAGAGGACTCAAGAATGCTGACAGGCATGGATATGGATACGAGGATGATGGCTGGACATAATGATCGTCAGTGTGAAGAATAGGAGGACGACTATTTTAACAAAGAAAGAACTTTGTGGGAGAGATGTTGGGTGCAACAGGTTGCCACATACCCCCCCCCCCCCCCTCCCTCCCCCGCCCCCAAAAACCCACCCTCCCCCCCCCCCCCTTTCCCTCCTTCCTCTGCTGACCAGAATATATGGGTCCCACACCCATCTGATGGAAGTATGATACCCACGATATTAATAGTTACATGGTGGACTATGTTTGTATATATATTGTTTATCATTTGGAGAACATATTTGGAGATTATAGATAGTACTGGCTCCGATATTGAAGCTGTGTAGTATATATGGTTATTGGTGTGATGCATTGTATATGTATGGGCTGCTGGGCTTGTTTATGGGTAGTGGGTGGTCCCAGGGGTGTCATGGGTGGGGGTGGCGGGTTTGGGCGGTGAGGCATCTGCCCTGCTGGATGGTATGGCTGGGAGGGGGTATGAGAGGGGTGCGCCCTCGTTTGGTGGAGCGCACCCACTATCATGGCACATCCAGGTGTGTCTTGGTGGGTGCGCTCCACCGACCGGTGTGGACGCGGCCCGGTCGGTTCAGATGGTGCCTGTGTGGGAGGGGCATGGCATGGATCGATGGGGCCATCACTATCCAGTAGTTTTGTGGGCGGATGGATGGGATGCGGCGGCTCCGCCCGGTGGAGCGCACTCACTGTGTGGCATATGGTATGCTTCCGGGAGTGTGCGCTCCACCGGCCGGAAGTGAGACGCACATGGGACCCAGCGTCACTTCCGCCTGCGCGACCAGGGAGGGGTATTTAACTTGCCAGCACCATCCATTCAATCACCCGAGCGAAGTGGTGGAGGGCCACGCAGCGCGCCGGTGAGGTGAGTGGGGAGGAAAGAGGGCGTTTTCTTTATGATTCATTGAGAGCATATATTGTTGATTATCTGTGTACACCATATGTGTGAGCGGCGCTCATGAGAATTCATATAGCACTTACTAGGATTTTGTTAGAGCAGCTGCACTTCTTTCTTGCACTGAGCACTTTGTAGTTTGCATGTTTGCACGGTTTATGTTGCTAGTACTGCAAGTTTTCAGCAGTACTGATAGTCATTCACATATAGAGCACTGCTCAATTAAGCACTAGGCACCTTATGCACTTTGCACTTTCCATGAGCGCCCCCACAGTATGAGCTGTATACGTTTTTATTGATTATGAAGCAATTGACTGTTTATATTTGAGTATTATTTAGCCCTGGCGTTCCTCCCCACTATTATTGTGTGTTTTTATTAAGTGTTTTTTAAGTGTATGTGTATCTGTAGTTATGTGTATTGAGTACTATGTATTAATTTCCTTTGTTCTAATAAATTGGTTATGACATGTAGCAGTGTGCAATTAGCATGTGTGGACTGATTGGTTGGCCAGCCCTGGGGCACACCTAAATCAGAGGATAGTATGAGGAAGGTAATGCAAGAGGAGTATAGCAGTGCATGTAAACATCTAATGAGAGTGGGAGGAGTGGTAACAGAATTGAGGAGGAAGTCTTGGGCAGAGAGAAGGCTGTGTCCAGGTTGGTATTATAGGATAAGTGATGATGAAAGGAAGGAAAGGGCTGGGCCATAGAAAAGCTTTTAAATTAAGGTTAAAAGCGTTATTCTTTTGGATATTGAAAGTTGGTAGGTGGATGATGCAAGTAGTTCAGAATAGATTGGATGGGTATGTGTCTATAGCTGGTAGACTTTTTGGTACATGATCAGGAAATGCTCTAGAATTTTAGTGGTGTCAGGCGTGTGGAAGGGATCAAAGTGGGAGATGTATTTGACTTGGAAACCACAGAAGGTGGCTCATGACTACTCTGACAAAGGGGAACTCCATTGCTGACTGTTCCCTGAACAACAGTGAGAAACCAGTGACTTTTGGCTTTGAAGATAGATTAGGCTCTGAATACTTCTAGAGTTGGGTCCATGATTAATGATCATCTGGACAGGAGGCGAGTTCCTACCAAGTGGGTCCTGAAATACTTTCAGCAGATCCCACACAGTGGCCATAACCTGAATGTAAATGGCTGATACCCCCTACTACTACCCATTGTACCCCTTGCACTGTATGATAACTCAGAAAAAATACAATACTATAGGAAAGGAATATAAATATATACATGCTAACCTTATTCTAAAAATATGCTGGTTTGGGACAGTGGGGGCAAGACACTTTCTTCTTCTGCAATCTGATCTCTTCAGGCAATGGATCCAGGGGAGATGGGATGTCACCATTATTGATTATAGATGAAATATTGAATCTTCTCCCCACCATCTACGTATCCTTTATGTTTGTCTGTCTGGTATGTTATCTGTTATATGTTTTTTAGTGTTTTTAATATCTTTTGTCTACTATGTCATGTGGATCTTTATTGAATAAAATTTGATACTGGCTTTTTGATTTAGAATGGTGTGCCTCCCTTTTTGTTGGATACTGATGTATGGCTCATATAGCCTTGGGAGTGGCACCCGCTTTATATATATAACTCTTTGAATATTGGACGTGCATGCCATTTTGTATGCTCACTCTTTCCCCTCCACTCTCTCATTTTCCACATTCCACAATCTTTTTTTACTCCCTTTCTTTCTCTCCTTCGTTTTCTTTTTTTCCTTTCAATCTTTCAATCCTTCTCTCTGTCTTTCTTTCTTTTTTTCTCCCTTTCTCTCATTGTTCCACATTTCCTGCATCTAGCTTTCATTTCCACATTCTTTTCATCTTTCTGTTGTCACATTACTCAAGTCTTCTCTCTGTCTCAATATTTTCCAGGTTTCCTATGTTGTCTGGAGGATGGGGGGTGCCATCCTGGATGACACTGACCCTAAAGCTTGCCCTGCATATGTCTGGTCAGAGCTTTGCTAATGCCATATATTTGACCTTAGTATAAATAAATATTTTGAGATGTGATGTCACGAGTTTTCTAGGAATTTTGAAATTGTTCAGAGCTATTATGTAAACCATTGTTCTTGGTAAATGAAGCTTTTTATTTTATCTACAGGTTTAGAAAACAGAAAATATTCTATCACTCCCTTGAATTCTCGTGGGTGTCCTTGCCAACCGGTTGTAGTCTTTAAACAGATTGTCTTCTGCATTTTAATTTAAAGTATCCCCACTGAAGAGTTCCCAAGGACTCGGTTTGACAGATTATAGGGTAGGAGTTGTAGGAAGCAAACCAAAATAGTTCCTAACTTTTAATTAAGTTTCTAAAGACAAGCGGAGTGGAACCCTTATTTTGCAGACAAGTCTTCTTAGTGATAAGAAAGGACTCAAGATGGCTTGGAGTTGTTGAAGGCAGACATCTAGCACTTGACTGAAGAGGAGTGGAGCAATAATTAAATGTGAATGGTACTGTTTGCTGTCGGCATAGGAGCCAACATTAATCAGAGCCGTCTGTGCTGTATATAATGCTTCTTACACTTTCCCAGGCTCTTGGACAGCACCTAAGTAACCATGTAGAATTGTTTTTTTGATGGGACTGATTGAAAGAGGCACTGCTGAGATTTGCCGGGTCTCTCCTCCTGGGGCTGGGACATTTTTTCCTTTTTGTTTATGGTTATAACCAAATCGAAATTTTAAGGCCAGCCTCACTTTATGTATAATAACTTAAAACAACACTTAAAGTCCCTTTGCAGGCAAACACTAACTTCCACATAACTTATCTCACATGTAAACGGTGTAAAATATAGCATCTCAAAATCTCTAAATATATGATAAATATTGTACATTATAAGGGAAGCCATTTTCTTCACTTTAATCTCTGGATCAGGGATGGATTATGAGGGGGGTACAAGGCCTCCACCACTTGCCCTAGAAAGGGGGCCTCCGTCAACCTTTGGGTTATGGTCTGGTCCAGGAGGCTTTTCACTCTTTGGTCTGACAGGCCGGCAACAAAGCTATGGGCGGCAATGGGCCCCCCCCGTGGCTGGGCAGCCAAAGCCACCACATGGCAGAGCCAAGAGCAGCTAAGCCACCATCAGCAACACTACAGTGATGGGTGAATGTAGAACTGTGAATCAGCAGCTGCTCACTGCTCATAAGCCACCAAGCACAGCCGCTGGCAGTTTGATGCTCGCAATTGTTTTCTGCTGGACCAGCTGGGCCACTACACTACCAAATGGCACAAGGGACTCGATTTAACATTCCAGTAAGTACCAGACAATCACCAATCAGTTATTTGGCTGGACTATTATTTTAAAGGAAACAAATACTGTATCTGGGGCCTCCACCAGATTTTGTGCCCAGGGGCTTCCACCGCACTTAATCCAGCCCTGCTCAGGATTGTTGCTAAGCTAGGAAGGGCATGTCAAAGTGCAGCTTTATGAATAATGAGTATGCTTTGCTATGGTCAGACACATCTATGGGACCACTGTGGTTTGCAGGGCACTCTAACGCTGAGACCACCAGAATGAACATTTTTTTTTGCATGGTCCTGGAGAAATGAAGTTGAAAAGAGGTAAAACAATGGAGTCCTACTGCAGCTTCTAGTCCGCACAACAGGAAACAGAGACAGCAACTGCTACTAGGAAGAAAGGTACTGAGGACCAGCGTTTGACCTCTATGCACTGGATGATGTATACTTAGATTGACCAAGATTACTGGACTTTGTATTTTTCTTGAAGACATTTCACTAGTCATCCAACTGGCTATGTAAATTCACAATGACTTAAACTGGAATATCCTGTAATAAATACTTTTTACTGTAGCTTCAATACAGCTATACCATGACCTGGATGAACGAGAACCTTCAAAGACATATATTCTGATCCTTCTCTACTATCCATTGATCTTTTATAACTCTTACTCTCAGGTGATATTTCCTGACTTACAAGAGGTCTAACTCGTGGGAAATATTGCCTTATATAAGAGCTCTTATATTTGATGAAGAAACATTACCTGTCAGTCAAAAAATAGTTTACAAGAGTTTTAAAATATTCTCACGACTCAAGTACACAAAACCCTACCTTGAAGTCAGAGCTAGAAGTTCCCCTTATACCCAACCCAGTTTGCAAAGTTTGAATTTGTGACCAGCTGGATGGAAATGGAAGTCATTAGGCCCACAGGGTACAGGCGGGGGTGGACTGGGGTCAACAATTAGCTTGGGAGTTTATTGTCAGCCCTCAACAACTGTAACTCAATGTGCTACATAGCTAAAGCTAGGGCATTGCAGGCCGTGAGCAGCGATGAATATGGACACTCCTAAAATGATGATACAGAACATGTACGGTCAGAGTGCTGCAGAGCCAGGGAGTGGAGAAGGACCTTGGAAGCAGCAGTGCACCAACAGGATAGAAGGATAGAATGAATTCTGGCACAAGCTCTGAGTTCTCCACCAAACCCAGCTGGCCCCAGGGGCAGGGCAGCTCACAAGGAATTCTCCTAGCACTCCCTGTGGCCAGTTCACCTCTGGCTATGTCCATGTCATTGCTGGGTCAATGGTGTGGTCCCTGCCTATTCTTCTATCAGACATTAATTGAAGACCACCCAATTTATCGTTTAAAGAAAATATTATTATTTTCTCTGGTCATGGTTTAAATATGATGATACAGGGAACAGCTACAAAAAAAGTCCCACAGAATGCTTTACCATTGACGAAGATGTGTAATATTGGGTTGCAGGAGACAGACATATCACAAGTATATTGTTTTTTTATGTATATTCAGATTAAAATGTATTTTCCCCTGGTAGAGATAATACATAGGCACTAAAAGTTTGTTGTGGCAGGGAGGTTCAGCATTTTCGGTTGGGGGACTAATATTTAATAGTAGCAATATTAGCAGGAAGCAGGGAATAGAAGGAACTTCCCTGGCAGCCACTTTCCAAGCAGCTAGTTCTAAGACACCATATAGGTGGATCCCAGTCCCAGGAAGTGAGGAGAAAAAGTAGCTAGTGGAGAAGGAAACTACAGGCCGAAGCATTGAAAAGGGAAAAGACAATACTATGCAGAAAAAGGTGAGAACAGTTCGGGTGAATATGGATACAATTAGGACAACAAGTAGGTTGCAGACATTCTTCAGACCCATAACAAAAATATAACTATCTTCAGAGATGTAGAGTAAAACTTTGTACTCTATTAAAGGTATTGATTAGGCAACTACAAGATCCCCCCCCCCCCAAGTGAAGAAAACATTATTTCCAGCCAGTATATTAGCATACTTTGGCACCTAGTCACAATGCTGCAATACACAGGTGGCCAAAGGGGGGCAGTGTTATAGACCATTAGTCGAGTTCTATGATTGGTGGTCTAATGCTGGGGAATCAGGAGGAGTGCTAGAAGTCAGTGCCAAGTTTTGGCATCTAGGTGTTGCTGAAAGATTACAGGAAGGGAGATTGCAGATATGACTAGATAAGCCAATGAATTATGCTTTTTCCATTTTGCCTGGACAGCCTTTTTAAGTATTTTCATTGCGAAACAGGGGCTTATTATTAGGGTTAACCCCCCAAATTTCGGGTTCGGGGAGTTCGACCGGGGCCAGATTCAAATGCTTCTGACACTGGTGACGCTGCTCCACCACCACTGACAGAAGAGGATTGGGCAGAGGTAAGTCACAGCAGCTTTCTGCTGCAGCAACCATAATTTAATACAACTAAAAATGTCAATTTAGTTTGAAAATAATATGGCAGATGACAGACACATTTTTACATTTCTGTAAACTGCTGAAAACTGTAATACATCCAGAAGACCATTTTACATTTCATTTCAAAATGTTCTACTCGTAGATTGCACTCCGGGTGCTGGAGATAACAAGTGCTTATTAACCTTTTACTTTGGTTCTGGTATTCAGCATGAAGAACACGTACAGAATTTTGTCACCTTGATTTTATAATGCCATTGTAATACAAAGGTGATTACAGAACCCACAGTCATTTGTACAGTAGCTCAATCTGACATGTTCCAATGAATAAAAAGAAGCCTTAATAAATCCAAGAAAGGATGATTGCTGTATATGGTGAAGAGTTATGCAACTCTACTACAAAGTAAAGTTTTGGGCCAGGCAGTTTAAATGGAGTAAGGAATCAATGGAAGATGACCCCCATGATTTGGAAGATTGCCAGCTCAACAAATTAGGTATGACAGTTGACAGTTTCCAGTGTCCTTCCCCACTCGATTATTGGCACCACCTACTGGGCTTCTTGCAGCATTAGTCTGGTGATCTTCCAGGGGTTCCTGTTTTATTCATCCTACAGATGTTAATTGGATGTAATTGTATCAAGCATACTGAATACTGTCGAGCCAAACAAAGCACTCAACACTATTGAGAGATAGTGGACAAGCAGGGGATCTCATAGTACTAGGATATGTCTACCCAGACAGACATTTCAGGGTGTTACTTGAAGACCCTAGTACAGGAAGCGCACAATATGGCCAGCATGTGTGTATTAAGACAAAGGATAAAAAATTAGGAGATGTGATTCGCTCCATAAGACTCACCCATTTCCACCCAAAGTGGGAGGGGTATTGGTGCATCTTATGGAGCCACCATACCCACACAGACACACACCACCATACCTTAAGTGTTCACATGCCACTGACCGCATTCTTAGCTCTGGCGGGTGGGCATGGCCCATCCATGGCCAGTGTCCATTCATAAAACGCCAGGCATAAATAGCCAGCACCCACTGCCAGAAGCAGGAACATGATCAGCGGCATAGTGCAGGAGCGCTATAAGCTATGTTGTGTGTGTGTTTGTGCCTCTGTGTGTCTGGCAGGCAGCAAGTGTAAGTTTAATTTCTTCCTGCCCACCTGTCCTCCACTGTGCTCCCTCTTCACACGTGATGGGGGAGGGAATGGGGATGCCGAACACTGCCAGAAATGAGGTGATTGGGGGATTCCTAACACTGTCTGTAATGGGGTGATTGGTAGAGGAATACTTTAGCACAACATTTGATTCCATTTTTTTTTCTTATTCTTCTCTGCTAATTAGGGATGAGTAAACTTTTGAAAAATTTGATTAATTCGCTAATTCGCCGAATTTTCCGCCAAAATTCGTTTCGCTCCGAATTTATTCGCGACGAATCACTATTAAAAACGGCTATTTCTGAGCTTCCAAGAGCCTCAATAGGGTTGTAAACCATTCTGCCTTGCTGCAACACGCATAGGATGCGTGCTGGGTTAGTGAAATAATACTGTAAATAATTATGACATGCAGATCAGAGGCATCGCTATTAGAATTGCAGAGCGGCACAATTGCAGAGAGTCGAGATGGCATCACTATGGAGTTGCAAGCAGCAGCAGCAGGAGCCCAAACTTAGCTTGAAAGAGACACTGGAGTTAGCAACAGGAGCCCAAAAATTGGCTGAATGACACCCTGGAGTTGCAAGCAGCAGCAGCCCAAACATAGCTTGAAAGAAACACTGGAGTTGGCAGCAGAAGGCCAAAAATTGGCTCAATGACACCCTGGAGTTGCCAGCAGCAGCAGCAGCCCAAATATAGCTTGACAGAGACACTGGAGTTGGCAGCAGGAGCCCAAAAATTGGCTCAATGACACCCTGGAGTTGCAAGCAGCAACAGCAGGAGCCCAAACATAGCTTGAAAGAGACACTGGAGTTGGCAGCAGGAGCCCAAAAATTGGCTGAATGACACCCTGGAGTTGCAAGCAGCAGCAGCGACAGCCCAAACCTAGCTTGAAAGACACACTAGAGTTGGCAGCAGGAGCCCAAAAATTGGCTGAATGACACCCTGGAGTTGCAAGCAGCAGCAGGAGCCCAAACATAGCTTGAAAGAGACACTGGAGTTGGCAGCAGGAGCCCAAAAATTGGCTGAATCACACCCTGGAGTGGCAAGCAGCAGCAGCAGCAGCAGCCCAAACATAGCTTGAAAGACACACTGGAGTTGGCAGCAGGAGCCCAAAAATTGGCTGAATGACACCCTGGAGTTGCAAGCAGCAGGAGCCTAAACATTGGCTAAAAGAGACACTGGTGTTGGCAGCAGGAGCCCAAAAATTGGCTGAATGACACCCTGGAGTTGCAAGCAGCAGCAGCAGCCCAAACCTAACTTGAAAGAGACACTGGAGTTGGAAGCAGGAGCCCAAAAATTGGCCGAATGACACCCTGGAGTAGCAAGCAGCAGCAGAAGCAGCAGCAGCAGCCAAAAGCTAGCTTGAAAGACACACTGGAGTTG
This sequence comes from Gastrophryne carolinensis, assembly GCA_027917425.1. Classification (NCBI taxonomy): domain Eukaryota; kingdom Metazoa; phylum Chordata; class Amphibia; order Anura; family Microhylidae; genus Gastrophryne; species Gastrophryne carolinensis. Next base: position 47,372,099 of record CM051234.1, on the reverse strand, counting down.
GCAGCAGGAGCCCAAAAATTGGCTGAATGACACCCTGGAGTTGCAAGCAGCAGCAGCAGGAGCCCAAACATAGCTTGAAAGAGACACTGGAGTTGGCAGCAGGAGCCCAAAAATTGTCTGAATGACACCCTGGAGTCGCAAGCAGCAGCAGTAGCAGCAGCCCAAACATGGCTTGAAAGAGATACTGGAATTGGCAGCAGGAACCCAAAAATTGGCTGAATGACACCCTGGAGTTTCAAGCAGCAGCAGCAGGAGCCCAAACATTGGCTGAAAGAGACACTGGAGTTGGCAGCAGGAGCCCAAAAATTGGCTGAATGACACCCTGGAGTTGCAAGCAGCAGCAGCAGGAGCCCAAACATAGCTTGAAAGAGACACTGGAGTTGGCAGCAGGTGCCCAAAAATTGGCTGAATGACACCCTGGAGTTGCAAGCAGCAGCAGCAGCCCAAACCTAGCTTGAAAGACACACTGGAGTTGGCAGCAGGAGCCCAAAAATTGGCTGAATGACACCCTGGAGTCGCAAGCAGCAGCAGCAGCAGCCCAAACATAGCTTGAAAGAGACACTGGAGTTGGCAGCAGGAGCCCAAAAATTGTCTGAATGACACCCTGGAGTTGCAAGCAGCAGCAGAAGCAGCAGCCCAAACATAGCTTGAAAGAGACACTGGAGTTGGCAGCAGGAGCCCAAAAATTGGCTGAATGACACCCTGGAGTTGCAAGCAGCAGCAGCAGGAGCCCAAACATAGCTTGAAAGAGACACTGGAGTTGGCAGCAGGAGCCCAAAAATTGGCTGAATGACACCCTGGAGTTGCAAGCAGCAGCAGCAGCAGCAGCCCAAACATAGCTTGAAAGACACACTGGAGTTGGCAGCAGGAGCCCAAAAATTGTCTGAATGACACCCTGGAGTTGCAAGCAGCCGCAGCAGGAGCCCAAACATAGCTTGAAAGAGACACTGGAGTTGGCAGCAGGAGCCCAAAAATTGTCTGAATGACACCCTGGAGTTGCAAGCAGCAGCAGGAGCCCAAACATAGCTTGAAAGAGACACTGGAGTTGGCAGCAGGAGCCCAAACATAGCTTGAATGAGACACTGGAGTTGGCAGCAGGAACCCAAAAATTGGCCTAAATACACACTGCAGTTTGGAAAGTGTAAAACGTGCAGCCATGCTGAATCTAGTTGCATGCATCAGCCATTGGTGGGTGGAAATCCTGGCTGATCCATCCCTGATTCATTTTGACAAAGGTGAGTCTCTCCACATTTTTAGTTGACAGACGAGTTCTCCTCGCCGTAACTATGGCCCCTGCCGCACTAAACACCCGCTCAGATAGCACGTACTTGCCGGGCAGGACAGCTTTTCCAGGGCAAACTCAGCTAGCTGCGGCCACAAGTCAAGTTTGGCTGCCCAGAAGTCCAGCGGATCCTCAAGGTGTGTTGGCATGGTCATGTCAAGGTATGACTGGAGTTGGCAGCAGGAGCCCAAAAATTGGCTGAATGACACCCTGGAGTCGCAAGCAGCAGCAGCAGCAGCCCAAACATAGCTTGAAAGAGACACTGGAGTTGGCAGCAGGAGCCCAAAGATTGTCTGAATGACACCCTGGAGTTGCAAGCAGCAGCAGAAGCAGCAGCCCAAACATAGCTTGAAAGAGACACTGGAGTTGGCAGCAGGAGCCCAAAAATTGGCTGAATGACACCCTGGAGTTGCAAGCAGCAGTAGCAGGAGCCCAAACATAGCTTGAAAGAGACACTGGAGTTGGCAGCAGGAGCCCAAAAATTGGCTGAATGACACCCTGGAGTTGCAAGCAGCAGCAGCAGCAGCAGCCCAAACATAGCTTGAAAGACACACTGGAGTTGGCAGCAGGAGCCCAAAAATTGTCTGAATGACACCCTGGAGTTGCAAGCAGCCGCAGCAGGAGCCCAAACATAGCTTGAAAGAGACACTGGAGTTGGCAGCAGGAGCCCAAAAATTGTCTGAATGACACCCTGGAGTTGCAAGCAGCAGCAGGAGCCCAAACATAGCTTGAAAGAGACACTGGAGTTGGCAGCAGGAGCCCAAACATAGCTTGAATGAGACACTGGAGTTGGCAGCAGGAACCCAAAAATTGGCCTAAATACACACTGCAGTTTGGAAAGTGTAAAACGTGCAGCCATGCTGAATCTAGTTGCATGCATCAGCCATTGGTGGGTGGAAATCCTGGCTGATCCATCCCTGATTCATTTTGACAAAGGTGAGTCTCTCCACATTTTTAGTTGACAGACGAGTTCTCCTCGCCGTAACTATGGCCCCTGCCGCACTAAACACCCGCTCAGATAGCACGTACTTGCCGGGCAGGACAGCTTTTCCAGGGCAAACTCAGCTAGCTGCGGCCACAAGTCAAGTTTGGCTGCCCAGAAGTCCAGCGGATCCTCAAGGTGTGTTGGCATGGTCATGTCAAGGTATGACATGACCTGCTGGTTCAGGTCCTGCTCCAGGTCTTCCTGCTGCTCATGAGTAGACTCACTATGCGGGTGTAGAAAGCTACTCATTAGCTACTGAAGACTGAGGCTGCTGCTGATGGAGCTGCTGCTGCTGCTCCTGCCTGCTGCTGCTGCTCAGCAGCCATGGCAGTGGAAGGTGAGCGCAGAGGTCCCCCTGAGTCAGACCTGCGAGAGTATGGACCATGGCGCAGATAGGCATCGCCCAACTGACTACGTAGAATGTCTTTGTAGTAGGTCAGCTTGTCCTCCCTCTTGGCGGGTTTAAAAAATGCCCCCATTTTGTGCCGGAAGAGAGGGTCCAATAAGGTGGAGAGCCAGAAGTCATCCTGCTGACAAATGGAAACAATGCTGGGGTCACTACGCAAGCACGTGAGCATGCTTCCTGCCATTTGCGCAAGTGACTCGGAGGGACTGCCTGTCTCCATCTCCACTGCATACTGTCACAGTGTGTCTGGGTCCTCTGTCTCGCCTTCCTCACAACCCTCTAGCTACTCTGCCTGCTCCTGCTCCTCCTGTCCACTGACTAGATAAACCAGCCATTTCACCAAGCCTAAACTGTGCACTGTGCCATTCCACCTCCTCTTCCTCCTCCTCCTCCAGTTCAGCTCTAACGGGGTTCATGTGGCCGTAAGATGTAGACGCCATGTCTCCAGTGCCCTGACCAGCCATGGTTTCCAACATGTGCTGTAGTACATGAAGCAGTGGAATCACGTCGTTCATCCCGTAATCCTGGCGACTCACAAATAAAGTGGCTTCCTGAAAGGGCCTTAGCAAACGGCAGGTGTCACGTATGAGCTGCCACTGGTTGACATTGAAGTTACACAGGGGAGTCCCCCAATCCGCTTGGATCATCAAGAAATCCGTGATGGCTTTTCTCTGTTCGTATAGTCTGTCCACATATGCAGGGTGGAATTCCAACGGGTGGAAACATCGCAAATCAGACTATGTTGGGGGCTACCGTTCTGACGCTGTAGCTCAAGAAGGGTGTGCTTGGTGGTGTATGAGTGGCTGAAGTGCATGCAAAGTTTCCTTGAAGTTGTTAGGATATCTTGCAGATGGGGGGAAGACTTCAAAAACCACTTCACAACCAGATTGAATACGTGAGCCATGCAGGGCGCATGGGTCAGCCTTCCTTGTCACAGCGAAGACAAAATGTTCTTCCCATTGTCGGTAACCATGGTTCCCATTTTCAGTTTTTTTGGAGTAAGCCATGTTTGGATTTCTTGATGAATAAATTTAAGCAGTTCCTCCCCTGTGTGACTCCGTTCACCAAGACAAACCATGTGAAGCACAGCGTGACACCTCCGTGCCCTGCACACATGGTTGGCTGGAGGGGCACTGAGACTTGAGCCTACAGGGGAGGGTGACACAGGCACAATGGCCAGGGAGCGCGGAGGCCGAAGCAGCGTGACCTGTCCAAGCTGCTGCTGCTGCAAAGGGACCACATTCACCCAGTGGGCCGTAAACGACATGTACTGTCCCTGACCATAGTTAGAGCTCCAGACGTCGACACTGCCATGCACTTTGCTACACACCGACAGGCTCAAGGACTGGCCCACCTTCTGTTCAACAAAAGTGTGCAGCTCTGGTACTGCCTTCTTGCCAAAGAAATGACGGCTTGGGACTCTCCACCTCAGCTTGGCACAAGCCATCAGTTCTCTGAAAGGTGCAGAGTTCACCACCTGAAAAGGGAGCGACTGCAGCACCAGCAACTTGGACAGGAGCACATTCAGCTTCTGCGCCGTAGGATGAGTGGGCGCATACTGCTGTCTCTTGGACATGGCTTTGCTGATGGATTGCTGGCAGGATGCATGACTTGGAGGAGGAGGAGGAGCAGGAGCATCTGGAGTGACAGAGGATGGGTATGATGCACAGCTGCCTTCGGCTGAGGTGCTGGAGCCTTGGCTGGCAGAAATTGGGAGCGGCGTGCCACTTGGTGAGGAAGCAGCCTGGACCACCTCTTCGGAGCCTCGGTTCTGCCAGGCCGTTTTATGGTGACGCATCATATGTTGACGCAGGGCTGTGGTGCCAACATTTGGGCCCTGGCCAATCTTTACCTTCTGCCTACATATCTTGCATGTGGCCATGTTACCCTCCTGCGGATGCTTCAGGAAAAACTGCCACACTGCCGAGTAGCTACTTTTCCCACCAACAGCCCGCACTGATTCACTGCTACTGTCGCCAACTCCAGGAACCCCTGCTCCACTACCTCCCGATAAGGTAGCCTGCCGTGCAGCAGGTGCTCTACCCCAGCCCCGGCCCTGTTTGGCTCCAGGCTTTACAATTCTGCTCCCATGCTGACTGCCAATCATGCTGCTAACACCTTGCTGCCTCAGCTGCTGACTCCGGGGCAACCTGTGCCCCTCTGCTCCTGATGATGAGGATGAAGCCCCTTCTGCACCAGGCTCCCCAGTGCGATCGGCTTCATCATCATCATCATCATCATCACCGAGTTGTGGCTGCACGTCACAATCGGTTTCCTCAACAGTGTCTGGCGCAGGAGCTGGAACGCTCGCAACAACACCCACACCACACTCCACATCACTATTTCAGCTACTGCCCAGCCACCTCCATTTCTTGGCTGGGCAGTAGCTGCTGACTGTCCTCTATCTGATCGTCCTCCTCACTAAAGAGTGGAGCTGAACCCAAAGCATAGGATACGTCGCTGGGGGAGGGAACGGCGTAGGACAGAGGCAATGGTTGGACAGGGACTGCTCTCGGGCCATGCCAACTCAGGGTTGTGTCAGAGGAACCTACCAACCCTAGACTGGCGGTGTCAGATGTAACTTGTGATGATGTGGATGACCGCGTAAACCAATCTACCACGGCAGATGCGTTACTGGTGGAGACACGACCGCTAGCAGATACTGGCAGATCAGGTCTCTCACCGCGACTCCTGTTGTCACTCGCCCCTAGTCTGCTGCAACCTCTGCCACTCCTCTTTGAACATCCTGGCACTTGTCTGCCTGATATTTTTATGTATTTGAAATGCGCAATAGGCACTTAAAAAAATGTGTTTACTTTAAAAAGCAGAAGCTAAATAAAGTGAGATACTGCTTCTCTGCACCAGATACTATGAAAATTGGCAACATGGGAGACCCTGCGGCCTGGTGTTTTTACAAGACGCAAAAAAAAATTCAAAATGCAATATATTAATAAAACAGAGCCTGTAGAAGCTGATTTAGTATAACAGATAGGGTGAAATGTGCTGGTTTGAGATACCCTGCGGCCTGGTGTTTTTACAGGAAGCACAAAACCAATTCAAAATGCAATATATTAATAAAACAGAGCCTTTAGAAGCTGCTTTAGTATAACAGATAGGGTGAAATGTGCCGGTTTGGGATACCCTGCGGCCTGGTGTTTTTACAGGACGCACAAAACCAATTCAAAATGCAATATATTAATAAAACAGAGCCTGTAGAAGCTGCTTTAGTATAACAGATAGGGTGAAATGTGCTGGTTTGGGATACCCTGCGGCCTGGTGTTTTTACAGGACACACAAAACCAATTCAAAATGCAATATATTAATAAAACAGAGCCTGTAGAAGCTGCTTTAGTATAACAGATAGGGTGAAATGTGCCGGTTTGGGATACCCTGCGGCCTGGTGTTTTTAAAGGACGCACAAAGCCAATTCAAAATGTAATATGTTAATAAAACAGAGCCTTTAGAAGCTGATTTAGTATAACAGATAGGGTGAAATGTGCTGGTTTGGGATACCCTGAGGCCTGGTGTTTTTACAGGACACGCAAAACCAATTCAAAATGCAATATATTAATAAAACAGAGCCTGTAGAAGCTGCTTTAGTATAAACGATAGGGTGAAATGTGCCGGTTTGGGATACCCTGCGGCCTGGTGTTTTTAAAGGACGCACAAAGCCAATTCAAAATGTAATATGTTAATAAAACAGAGCCTTTAGAAGCTGATTTAGTATAACAGATAGGCTGAAATGTGCTGGTTTGGGATACCCTGAGGCCTGGTGTTTTTACAGGACACGCAAAACCAATTCAAAATGCAATTTATTAATAAAACAGAGCCTGTAGAAGCTGCTTTAGTATAAACGATAGGGTGAAATGTGCCGGTTTGGGATACCCTGCGGCCTGGTGTTTTTAAAGGACGCACAAAACCAATTCAAAATGCAATATATTAATAAAACAGAGTCTTTAGAAGCTGATTTAGTATAACAGATAGGGTGAAATGTGCTGGTTTGGGATGCCCATGTGGCCTGATGTTTTTACAGGACGCACAAAACCAATTCAAAATGCAATATATTAATAAAACAGAGCCTTTAGAAGCTGATTTAGTATAACAGATAACAGTGAAATGTGCTGAAATAGTATGCCCATGTGGGCTGGGGTTTTTACAGCATACAAAAAAAATTAAAACTAATCGAGTTATAAGAAATGCTTGTGTGTAACAGATATGGTTAAATATGCCACTGCCAAGATGGGATGCACAGTGGCCAGGAATATTTACAGCACAAAAAAAAGCAATTTAAAACTAATCTGACAAATGAAGTGAAGTGAAAATAAAAAAAAAACGTTTCCCTGTCACTTTCTCTGCTGTCCCTGCCTGGATCGTTCCCGATTTTTCCCTATCTTTCCCTGGCTCTCCCTGGCACTGTGTGGGTATCTGTGGGTCTCCCTGACTCTCCCTGCCTATCTGTTAGTGTCTCCCTGTCTGCAGCAACCTCCGTTCTGTCTGCAATGCAAGGCTGAAATGCGCACAAGCAAAATGGCCGCCGTTTATATAGCACTGTGACGTCACCGGGCTTCCTGGCTGCTGATAGGCTGCATGTGACCTTCCCATGATAACTTGCCCCAGGGGACATGTCCGGACATGTCCATCCACCATTTTACAATGGCTGTAATTGAAATAAATGGAGTTTAAAGGAAAACTTTGATCGATCGAATCGCGGGGAAATTCGGAATCGTTCGTTTGGATTCTGAACGAATCCCTACTGCTAATCCCCGGGTGCATCTTATGGACCGAAAAATCTGATAGAAGTTAAGGGAGGTGGTACCCAAAGTGGGAGGTGAAAGAAAGTGGGGCCAGACTGAGAAAGGTATTTGTTATAACTTATAGTGTCAATGCTAGGAAGAGTATCTCTGGAGCATTTCTGCATAAAGCTATGAGGGTCTTCTGTCCCCACAAACTAAGGAACTTCTGCCACCAGCTCCAATTCTTCCTAACATCAAGGATAAGTCACAAATAATTGTACCACAATCTGATCAGCACCTTGATCTATCCGTGCTACAGTTTTTTACAGTTTTGCCAAGCCTGCAGTCACATTGACTTTTGGGAAAATAATGGCTTGGCCTCATTCCCAGCAGTGTTTGCTTGGGTCTCCTAGAGAAGGGTAGATATATTAAACACGCAATATGTCACATGATCAAGTCAAGCTAAAACAATTATTCAGGGGCGTAACAAAAGCGTACCTGGGGCCCAGAAGCTCAGAGGGGCCCGTCATTGTTTAACCTCCACCTTATTTGACTTATTTGTGCCCACTTAGCATCATTTAGGGACAAGTTGTGTAGCTGTATCCAAAAGAGTTAAAAGTCGGAAAAAAGTTTACTGTGTGAGCCTTGAAAGGCCTGATTTAATGTTCACACCAGGGACCCGTCTCATTTAGTTATACCGCTGCGTTTATGCCTCCTTTCCCCTGTATGTATAGTCAGAAGTAACCATGAACACCTAAAATGATTCTGGATATTTCATAGCTAAAAGTAAACATTGGCTCATATTGCTAGTCTGATTGTGAAAGTAGTTTCCTTACAATCAGAGGGAAACTTCACCCACATGCCTTTTATAGAACATTGGGACACAAAGAGGTTACAAAAGAGTAAACTAATGATACAAAACAGACCTCTGCTTTTAAATGACAGAAAAATACAATGGCTTTATCTTACACAGGAGGAGAAATATGTGAGCAACAAACTCACATTCTTAATTCCAAGAATGATATAAGAGAATGGTTTGTGTCAGAGCCTGGCAAACCTGGGCAAGTGCTGGGGCCCCTTGTGCCTTGGGGTGGGAGGGGGTACATACAGCCCCAGCAGCCAATCTGTGTGTTCTTTAGCTTGGGGCTGAGAAGGAGCATGCACAGGAGTCATCTTAAGGTACTAATGTGACATTCTCAACAAAGGTTTATAAACGACATAGAAGATGGGATTAGAAGCCCTGTCTCTATTTTTGCAGATGACACAAAGATATGTAGCACAGTGCAGTCTATGGAAGATGGTCACAAGCTTCAGGCTGACTTGGACACTTTGAGTGTCAGAGCATCCACTTGGCAAATGAAGTTCAATGTGGAAAAATGTAAAGTCATGCACTTGGGGTCTAACAACCTGAAGGCCACATATGTCCTCCGGGGAGTAAAACTGGCAGAGTCACATGTTGAGAAGGATCTGGGGGTACTGGTAGATCACAGGCTAAATAACAGCATGCAATGCCAAGCAGCTGCTTCCAAGGCCACCAAGATACTATCATGTATTAAAAGAGGCATGGAATCACAGGCCTCTTTACAAGGCACTGGTGCGCCCTCACTTGGAATATGCCGTCCAGTTCTGGGCACCCATTCTTAGAAAGGAAACTCTGACTGTGGAAAGGGTGAAGAGGAGAGCCACCAAACTAATAAGAGGAATGAAGGATCTTAGTTATGAGGAAAGATTACGGGAATTAAATCTGTTTAGTCTTGAGAGGAGACGACTGAGGGGGGACATGATTAACCTGTAAAACTATATAAATGGCCAATACAAAAATATGGGAAACACTATTTCAGGTAAAATCTTCTCTAAAAACAGGGGGCACTCCCTTTGACTGGAAAAAAAGAAATTCAGTCTCCGGAGGCAACAATCATGCTTTACCATAAGAACTATAAATCTGTGGAATAGCCTCCCCCAGAAACTTACAGCATCAACCGCTGACAGCTTAAAAAAAGGATTAGATGCTTATTTAGAAAAACTATGTAAGGTTTCACCAGCACAAGCGATAAACACGTGATAACATTGAGGTGGAAGAGGATGAAATTTAGGGGCCCCAAGATTTGGGTTGTACAGTTCATTGTTGAAATAACTGTAGTGTAGTTTAGTCTGTCAAAACTTACCCCTCCCCCTTTGGTGATAGGACAGGGAAGGGGGAAGAGTTGCCCCCATATCTGATTTGAAGACCACTAGAAGCTGTTTTGGAAGCCTAAACTTTTCAACACTTTGCTAGGCCTTAGTACTAGTTTGATGTTTGTTGTTTGTGCCATTGGTGTGGCCCATGAAATGCATGGAAGATTGCTGATTTCTGTTAGTATATACTATTAGGTGATACCTCTTTCTGTACCTGGTGAAGATGTTCCTACTCAAAGAAACCAATTGCTTTTTTCTTCTTCTGAAACAGTGTTTATCTGTATTCTGCATCTCTTCCATGGTGAACATCTCAACTTGATGCAAAAATAGGAATAACTTCCAAAACATCCCAAAATGTTTTCATTAGCAGAGTCAGCGCCAGACACATAAGTCTCGATTCTTAGACACATTCGTCTGGACTTCCGTAGCTGTCTTTGTATGTTTTTGTGTGTGTTTGTCATTTTTTTAGTTTTTTTCGTTGCATCTTTCATTTGTACGTTCGTTCGAGCTCATGCGTATATGTGCTTTCGATGAACGAAAGTAAATCAGATCCTTTGCGTTAGTTCGGATCATTCGTCTCATTCAGAGAGCTGATTGCCGAGGGACCACCACCCTATAAAACTGTTTCATTTGTGATCCCCTTACGGGACCATTTTGACCTCGGATACCTTGCTTTCAACATGTTTTGTGCCTTTGTGGAGGAACATCACCAACTCCAGCTAATGGGCATTGAATGTATCAGCAGGGCCGAGGCCAGATTGCACCGGCGACGCATACATATCGATGACATGCATGATGTTGAGCTGTTCGAGCTGACCAGACTTAATCGCGCTTCTCTCCATAAGTTGTATAGTGAGCTGCGGCCACGGTTAGCCCGCACCACAAGGAAGGGGCAAGCAATTTCAGGTATGACCAAGATGCTTGGCTGCCTGCAATTATTGGCAAACGGCTCGTTCCAGAGGCTGGGTGCCCTCTCCGTGGGGATCTCCCAGCCTACGCTGAGCCGCACGCTATCCAAGTTTTTGGAAGGCATGGCTACCATTAGTCAGAAATATATATTTTTTCCTGATGACATAGTAGCTTGGAACACGTTTAAGCTGGCATTTTATAATATCGCCAACATGCACAACATCATGGGTGTGATTGATTGCACCCACGTTGCATTGGTCCCTCCTGCAGCCAACAAGTACTTCTATAGGTAAGTTCAATCGGTCACTTTGTTATATAGTTTAGAAAAATTTTAACTATCTATTAATCCCTCCTTGTAAATTGTCCCTGTGAAACAGCATACACTGTATATCTATTAATCCCTCCTTGTAAATTGTCCCTGTGAAACAGCTTACAATGTAGATCTATTAATCCCTCCTTGTAAATTGTCCCTGTGAAACAGCTTACAATGTAGATCTATTAATCCCTCCTTGTAAATTGTCCCTGTGAAACAGCTTACCCTGTATATCTATTAATTCCTCCTTGTAAATTGTCCCCGTGAAACAGCTTACACTGTATATCTATTGATCCCTCCTTGTAAATTGTCCCTGTGAAACAGCTTACAATGTAGATCTATTAATTCCTCCTTGTAAATTGTCCCTGTGATACATTTGACCGTCTTTAGCTTCATCAATGTTTTTCATGTCGGCCAAAGCCAAACATTTTCATGTGGACCTTAATTATTCATTTTAAAGTTAATCTTTAGTTGATCCAACATACATATCCTTTTTTGGGCCAAAACATACTTAGGTACTTGTTATTTGTATTGCCCAACATGTTTTTTGGAGGGTGTTAGGAGTTATTGTTTGAGTAGTTTACCTTGCCTTGCTAATTTTTTTAACTTTTCTTTTTTCCCAGGAACCGCAAAATGGGCCACTCACTGTATGTCCAAGCAGTGGTGGCCCCCGGACATGCGGTTCTTTAGCGTCCTTGCTGTGTTTCCAGGCTCATCCCACGACGCGTACATATTGCGACGATCTGAGTCGCTTGAGTCTGGAGAATTCTCCGGTGGATGGCTCCTTGGTAAGTTGACGCAAATAACGTCATTCACTTTTCAATGTATGCCTATGAATATAGTTTATGACCCATGTCTGAACCTATGGCTGTTTTTAACCCTTGATGACATGTTAAACCGGACCTTAACCATGATCTTTAGCAAAGCACAAACCCTTAAAAACTGATTTCCCAGCATTTCAAAATAATATATTTATACTTTCTAGTAAATTACTTCTTATTCTTCCCCACATTCGGCTGCAATTCTGTTCTTGACTTTATGATAGGGCCTGCGCCATCTTTGCTCAGATGCATGACACTTACTGAGTAGAGGAGAGCGGGATAAAGTGCAGGGGGCGGTTTAGAGCTGTGCTTGGCTCAGACAAAGCAGATCTGGGGTCCTGAAAAGGTAAGACATGCCAGAATGCTGAGCAGCACAGTCCTAAGCCGATTCCTGTTTGCAGGCTGCCTGATTTGCCCTCATCCGCCATCTTGCATGTTTAAAGGCTCAGAACATACATTAGATGGTGTTAGGCTTTTTTTTTTTTTTATTAGCTGAGCAATCTGTATGTACAGGGGGTGGCTACAATTCAAGATAGGCTCTTAGTCAGAGTGAACTACCGCTTGTCACAAAATTTATTTTTTTGAATGTGCAATTTATATAAGTATTTTCTTATTCTTTCAGGGGATTCCGGCTATCCGCTTCTTTCCTGGCTGATGATGCCGTCCTTCGGCCACAGAATGCAGCCCAGGACGCCTACAATCGGGCCCACAGGAAGACCAGGGCCGTTGTGGAGAGGGCCTTTGGCCTCTTAAAAACTCGCTTCAGGTGTTTGGACCATACCGGGGGGGGCACTCCAGTATGACCCCAACAAGGTCATCGATATAATACTGGCCTGCTGTGTCCTCCACAACTTTGCCATAATGCAGCGTGTCCCCCCGGTATGTGGATCTGCCCCCCTCTCCACCCAGCCAGGACCCAGAAGATAACTACCGTGGCACACCTAGTGCCTCTGGCCAAGCTGTTCGGGCCAATTTGATTAACACATTTTGTCTAATTTGTTTTTCCTGTGTTTGTTTGTTGCATGTAATTTTTTTTTACTATAATTTGGCTTTGTGAATGCTTCAGTATTGTTTTTTTGTATCAAATAGTAATGATTTAATTACTAAAATATTCACACATGATCTGAGCCTCATGCATATTTTTTGGGACATGTTTGTTTTGAAAAAACTTCAGTAAGCTTAAAAAACCCAAACATTAATGCATCAACTTAGTCAACAACAGCTAATGTCACATTCAATATTTTTTATTTAAATATTAAAAATTGGAGTTGAAGGGCACTCGCCAGGGTTCAAGGTAGTAGTTTGCCAGCCCAGAATGTCCCCCAATCAGGCCTACAAACAGGATGAGCCAGACACAATTTCATTAGGCCCAAGCCTGCAGTGTGGCAGCTTGAGCGGCAGCTTCAGTGAGGCTTTAGCTCAGGCATTGGCTAGTGGGGTACCTCAGCACTCTAATGAGCTATATGGGCGAAAATCATACAAGCACAGCCATAAAAAGGCAATCTTGGCTTTTGATGGCTGGTCAATACATTGTGGATGTAGAGGAAAGATGTGGAGCAGATACAGGGCAAATAGCTGTTAAAATAGGTGTTGCCCATAAAACCCTGGTGGTGGGCCTTGGAGGTGGCCCATCACCTGGGCATGTGTGGCATTCATAATCTGTCACTGTTCCAACATGAGTCTATTGCTATTTCTAACTTCCTTGAGCATGGCTGTGAAATTATTAGTTAAGGTGGCCATGTGGCTGTTGCCCGTCCTAAATTCTGTCAGCATGGTGGTGAATGTATTATTTAATGTATCTAATTGTGCACTAAGCTGCTCTGGGGTTCTTTGAGTCAACTGGCGAAATAAAAGCCTCTCATGGTGCCACGCTGACTCCAGGATCGGCAGGCGCCTCCCCTGGGAAACTGGTCGAAGTTGCTGACTACGTCTACCAATTCCCCGGGTTTGAGTGCCTGCAGATGCTGGACCTCTAGGGCGAGCAAGAGTCGCAGATGTGCTTGGCAAATCCTCTGCAGCAGAGCTACCACTGGGGACTGTAGGCTTGCAGCATGCGTCCAGCTTCACTCTGCTGCAGAGGATTTGGTGCAGTAGCATGTTGGGACAGTGGCAGATTAGGTTCCAGGGGGGTCAGTTCTGAAGGTCCCATCAAGCTGGCATCCTCCTCCATCTCCTGGATTTCCTCCATTAGTGTGTGGGTCTGTTGGGACAAGTGTCAAAAAAGGTTAAGTTTGGGCCCTAAATATATTTGTTATGCAATTTTGTCAGGTTCATTCACATGCATCAGCAGATTCATCAAAGTCCACTTACCGTATATATCTGGTCCTGGCTCCTAGGCAGCATGGAAGTTGACGGCGTGGTCCAACTGGATGAGGCTTCCACACTTGCTGAGGCTTGATGCTGGGCTGTATTTTAAATAAAAAGTCACGTAAACACCCAAAAATCCCTTGATGATCTGGATTACTACATATGCTTCGAAAAAACACGTGGCCAAGCAGGAGTGCCAACTCCCACAACTGTCCAAGGTGACCTTCACTATGAATGTCATTATCTGTTATATGTATGACTCACCCTGTACATACACATTGGTTACCTTAAATAACACAAACATGCATGTAATGCATGTTATGAGGCTTCATTCACACATTCATAAAGGGCCATTAGGGACCCACACTCAGCTTGCAAATAGCATTTTGCTTAAGAGTATTCTGGTGGGCATTCTTCCTATGTAGACCTTTCCCTGACCCCTGATCAAGTATTTGAGACCAAAGCACAGCTCAAACCCAAGTGGCCTAAAGACAAAGAAGGAAGTGTTGTATATGATTGAGTAGAATCACATAACAGGCAGTGCTTTTCTAATATAAAGACTTTAATAGTGACCATAAATACTGTCCAAGGCCGTGTATAGCCTGCCAAATTGGAAAATGAACATTCCGCAGACATTAAACACCCTGCTAAAACTGTAACCTCCCCTACAAGCCACTCCCTAGGGGTATGTGTTCATATATGCCTGTGAGCCTCATTTTACATGTTTACAACATTTCACATACACACTAACATTAATAACCTGCAGGAATGGTAGGGATGTCCGTGTCCCATTGCCCAGAGAGGCCCTCTAATGCCACGGGATGTATCAACGCAACACCGTCTCCTCAGCTCAGGTAAATTGTAATTTTGTGGGGAAGCCTCCGCCAGTTTGTAAGCTAAAAAATATAGGTTGCTAAATTTAGTAAATTGTGGAAAATACAACAAGCAGGCAAATGCACAACTCAAATATATACCTGTAATTGCGCCGGATCTGCTCCACATCTTTTAGCTCCTCCCCCGCTGCATTGACCTGTCTGGTGAGCTCCTTCAAGATTTCATTCTTTCGCATTTTGCTTGTAGATTTGGATTTTCGCACATATAGCTCATCATAAAGTAGGGTCAGCCCACTTGCCAATGCCAGAGTTTGGGCCTCATCAAACCTGCCACTCAATTGTCCTCGCCGCAATGTCCGACCTATTGCTTGCTGTTCGGACTCATCTCTGGATGTAGGCAATTCGGGGGACATTCTGGGCTGGCTCTGTTGTGTTGAAATGCTGGACAGGTGGCTTGACAAAGAATGGACTGGACTTGGAAATGGACTGGGGGTCCTTGCCTGGGTGGCCACTGAACTTGCAGGCGTGGATGTGACATATGGATAGTTGCCTGCCACCTGTGCCGGTGGCAAATGTGGCCGAGGAGGAGAAGGTGTGCTTGAGGGTGTGGTGCTTCTGGCCCTTTGCCTCTTTGTGCCCTTGCCACTTGTGGTTCCATGCCCCTGGGAGGTACTTGCACCTGGCTCTGGAGATGCTGAGCTGGCTGTGCTTGGCCTTCTGGGCCTGTGGCTCTTGCTCTTTCCATGGCCATGGGTGTGTTTCCCACGTGGCTCTGGAGGTGCTGAGCTGGCTGGGCTGGGGCTTCTGGGCCTGTGGCTCTTGCTCTTTCCATGGCCATGGGTGTGTTTCCCCACGTGGCTCTGGAGATGCTGAGCTGGCTGGGCTGGGGCTTCTGGGTCTGTGGCTCTTGCTCTTTCCATGGCCATAGGTGTGTTACCCACGTGGCTCTGGAGATGCTGAGCTGGCTGGGCTGGGGCTTCTGGGCCTGTGGCTCTTGCTCTTTCCATGGCCATAGGTGTGTTACCCACGTGGCTCTGGAGATGCTGAGCTGGCTGGGCTGGGGCTTCTGGGCCTGTGGCTCTGCTCTTTCCATGGCCATGTGTGTTTTTCCCACGTGGCTCTGGAGATGCTGAGCTGGCTGGGCTGGGGCTTCTGGGCCTGTGGCTCTTTCCATGGCCATGGGTGTGTTTCCCACGTGGCTCTGGAGATACTGAGCTGGCTGGGCTGGGGCTTCTGGGCCTGTGGCTTTTACTGGCCTTGCCAGTGGAGCGTTCTTTCAGAACAGATGTGGTAGGCCGAGGAGGAGGGGGATGGTGTTTTTTGGGGACTGGGGCTTCTCACCCTCTTAGTGGCCATTTTTGTGGGCGTACCTGCCTGCTTGGTTGTGGGCTTCTTCTTCGCCGCTCCCTCCTTGGCTTTGCTGGATGGTTTGGGTTTAGCGGACTTGGTGGGTAATGTCACCTTGGCTTGGCCACTGTGGCTGCGCGTTTCCCACACCTTCGGCGTTGTTATTTGGGACCGAGTGGTCGGCCGTAAAGAAGCCTCCTCAGGCTGCTGTGGCATTTTGCTGCTGGCCTCCTTGCCTGGTTTGGCCTTATGGACTTGTTTTTTGGTTGGCATGTTGAGACTCTCAAAGAGAATGAGCTGTGTGTCCAGGACCCTTTAAATACTAATGCCTGGGTATGATGCTTACGTGTTCGCGTTATCAAAGAGAATGAGCTGTGTGTCCAGGACCCTTTAAATACTAATGCCTGGGTATGACGCTTATGTGTTCGCTGCGGACAAGAAGAAAGATGGTGCCCACGATCTTCACCCGCCAACAAGAAGAGCTGATTATGCTCGTAAGTGTATTGTAAGGACTTTGATTTGCCACCTAAATGTATGCCTAGGTCTTAAGGAAGCGCAGGAAGAAACAGTTATCTTTAAAAGGATGTCTAAATCCGTGCCAAACAGAAGTGTGCACATGTGCAAACCAACTCACTAACATCTAGAAGGATAGTTTGAGGCTAGAAATGTGTCTGGGAATGTCATTTAGTCAACTGATCTAATTGTGACAGATATTTATATGCAGTTTGATCTAGCAACTATTTTTATTTTGTGTTTTTTAGACGATGCTTCAGCACAGGTACGACTACCTGCCCAACTCTTTTGAGAAGAAGACCGTCGCCCTGGAGATCGTTTCCAGGATCCAGCATGAGACGGACACCACCTTCACACATACGCAGATCATGCAGCATTGGTCGGACCTGAAACGACTCCACCTGCCCTGGGTGCGGCGATTTTTCGGACTCCATTTCCCTAGTAAGTACATAGCGATTGCATGCTAGATGTAAACAATACAGAAGGTAGGCCTTTATTTATAAATGCTTTTCTAGTGCTGGAAATGGAGTACCGAAACGGACGCACCCAGAGGCGCACAGGCCGACCGGTGCTGCATGAATCTGCAGCACAAAGTGAAGGTGGTGGATCTCCAGGGCGACGGTCCTACCCCTCTCTGTAGCGGCCTCCGACCAGCCCCTGGACCTTTCTACAGAGGAGGGAAGTCACGGCATGGGAGGGGGGTCGTACCAAGCGTCGGAGCCCTTAGCCTCTGGTATGTGACTCTTAATGTAACCGCACACACATACATACTATTTAAACAAAAGCTGATTCCTTTAATCTCTTTTTCTAGATGAATATGTAGTGGGTGAAGGATCTGTGGAAGAGTCTGCAGCAGATCATGCCCAGGAGGCACATGGAGAAGGTGGGTGATGTCACACACACAATCAAATTGTCATTTGCTTACTGTTGACTCAGACATTAGAAGTGACCCTATTTGACATGTCTCTACAGCCTCAACTTCCCAGCAGTGGCAGTTCCCAGAACCCAGGGTGGTCCCCGAAGCAGACGTTGGCCACCAACAAAGTAAGTTGTAATGTCATTCTTTTGAGTATGTGGTAACTGACATGATCACCAAGATACCTAAAGCCATAGTCAATTGCATTAGCATAATGACATATGCCCTCTTCCTTAGATTAATTACTTAGCATAATGACATATGCCCTCTTCCTTAGATTAATTACTTAGCATAATGGCATATGCCCTCTTGCTTAGATTAATTACTTAGCATAATGACATATGCCCTCTTCCTTAGATTAATTTCTTAGCATAATGACATATGCCCTCTTCCTTAGATGAATAACTTAGCATACTGACATATGCCCTCTTCCTTAGATGAATTACTTAGCATAATGACATATGCCCTCTTCCTTAGATGAATAACTTAGCATAATGACATATTCCCTCTTCCTTACATTAATTACTTAGCATTATGACATATGGCATCATGAGTTAGCTTGCCACCTAAAAAACATTCCATCCACAGCTGAGAAACATGTATTTGCCAACAAATAATGTTTGTTTCTTTTTTATACCGGGACCACACGTGCCAGAGTGGCAGCAATGATTGCAAGGGTCCTTCAGTTGGTGGATGCAAGAGCTGTGTGACTCGGGGACCACCGATGATAATGTTCTGGGTCCTGCCATTGCAATGTATATAGTTTTTAATTGTTCATTTTTAAAAAATTGTAAACATTTTAAAATTGTATATTTTCTTACAAACCAAAAAAAAAATTTATACATTTTTATAACCAAAAATTTGAAAAAAAAAGCCATAAAAAAATTGCATTTTTGATTAAAAATAATATGTTTCAGTGTCATTTCATTTTCAAAATACATTAACACAAAAAGAAATATTTAGAGATGAAGATTCACATGACCGCAAAGTGATTTGGGTAAGTTTTAGGGGTGAAAAAAGGAAGCAGAACATGACCGCAAAGTGATTTGGGTAAGTTTTAGGGGTGAGAAATAGAAGAAGAACATGACCGCAAAGAGATTTGGGTAAGTTGTAGGGGTGAGAAATGGAAGAAGAACATAAGCGCGAAGTGCTTTGGGTAAGTTTTAGGGGTGAGAAATGGAAGAAGAATGAGAGCGCAAAGTGATTTAGCTAAGCATTGTAGCACAAGTGAGTGAACCAAATATGTTAGCGAGCACTTTAATGAGTTAAGTTTGTAGTGCGCAGGCGTAAGGATTTTCGTCTGGACGAATATTTATTGTAAAAGGAAAACAGAATCTAACGGGAAACATAAAGGATTCGTGGGAGGAGATGATGGAAAAAGCGCAAAAACGAAAGCCGACGATGTAACATGAGTAAAAAAAACGGAAACCGAAAGCTGGAAAATGACATTCTCGTTGGCATACGAACGGACGAAGACTTTACAGAAGGCTTGCAATGCATGCATAGAATCACTCGTACACTCATACGAGAGCAGGAAATTTAAAAAAAAAATACAGATGGACACAAAAACGAAAGTCTTTTTTTGTCTCTCTGAATACCCTATAGTTCAGGGTGTGAGGTCCTGGCACAGAGGGCAAGGGGGCAGTAAGGGCTGACCCTGTCTCTAAATACTCATTTTATTAAAAGGTCAAAAAACATCCAAAATAGTTATGAGGGGTTAAACAGGCGAGGGAAGCTTGGAAATTGGCACAGGAACCAACAGTGAAAGGGTTAATGTTGGACACTGATAGTGTCCTGAGCATGCAGGCAATGTTCTCTGTGTGCACTGCAATGCTTCATTTTCAGTTTGGATAGGAACAAGCCTTTAAGATATGGGTTCCCCTCATTGTCTATGGATGTTTGTCATCTCTCCCTACAAAGAATACATTTGTCTCCTCCCTCAGTAGACAGCTTCATTCGTTCTGCTGTAGACATATGACCAAATTAGGACACGCGCCTACCTCAGGGGGGGTAATATGGAGATTCCGCTCTCGCTTATTATAAACAATGTGTAGGTAGGACGACGTGTCAGCATATGAATTCTGCCATTATGCTACACTCAGTTTAAACAGTTATTAGATTGCCTACGCATTCTATAGCTAGCTGCAGTAAAACTTTAGGGGGCTTCAATAGCTTCTCGGCAGGTTCTCGTATGTTCTCCTGACAGCTTTATTCACTTGTCATCACAGATGGCTGATTGTAAAGTATTATCTTACGGTAAAATGGATTTTAATGTGACAAATGAATTCTTATCTGCATGTCAAATATTTTCTTTATTATTAAAACTCCAAGGGATAGCGACGTTTCACAGAGGGGCCTCAACAAAATGAGCTAAGCTCTAATAGTGATATAAAGTTAAGCTCTAGCACCAGAAGAGCTATTCACTTTACATGAAATGGGGGAGGCAGAGCTGGAAAAGCTGCTGGGTGTACTGATCAGCAATAAATTAAGGCTGTTTGTTAGTGCTCTTCTTTAATGTTGGCATATGTTCTGTTCTATGCTTTTCCTTTTCTGTCTGGTTTGAGGGAACAACTAAAAGAGACAAGTGTAGACTCCAAAAAACGATCAACACAGCAGAAAGAATAATTGGAGCACCCTTACCATCCCTACAGGACCTGCATAGATGCAGAACAATGTCATAGGCAGAGAAGAACCTTCGAGACCCCTCCCACCCTGGACACACCCTATTCCAGTGTCTACCATCTGGGAAACGTCTTGCTGTACCAGCTTGCAGGACTAGGTCTAGGAATGGTTTCTTTCCTTTGGCTGTCTGCACCCTTAACAAGGGCCAGACGTCATAAGATGGTATCACTTGCACTATGTAAGAACCCCTGTATATCTTGTTCACGACTATACCCAATGTAGTTTGTATCTCTGTTTCAATGTCTATGTAACTGTAGTTATCTGTTGCACTGTGTATTTGCCAAAAATAATTCCTTGTTCATCTCACGATGTACTTGGCGAACGATAAATTGAATTGAATTGAATGAGCAGCAGCACCCAGTGCCAAGCAGCAGCTGCAAAAGCTAACAATGTTATAGGATGTATAAAATGAAATTACCTATGATATGGGTACAATAATGCTTGTGTACAAATCATTGTCCTCATCTTGCAGTACAGTTTTGAGTTTTGAATTAGAAAAAGGATATAGACAGAATGGAGAAATGTCAGATATTTTTAGCTGAGAAATCTTTTACTATAAGAATGACCAGTATTTGATAGTTGTAACACTGCAAACAGGTATACACAGCACAAAGCAAAACAGGCTGCTAATACTACTACAGAGAGATGGATGTACAGATAACACAGGTGAGGGGCCAGGAGGGGAAGGGTTATATACTACTTAAAGGGGACCAATAGTCAAAAATGACTTAAACCAGACCAACAACAAACAGTGCTCATATGCCTCCCTCCCCAGGTCAATTTACATAGCTGCACATAAAAATGAATGTACCTTTTTCTAACTCTTGCTGTGGTAAATTTTAAAAACAAGATGGCCGCTCATGCATTTGCAGGCCGCCTGCAAACAGGAAGTGCTGCTGGGCTTCCTGTTACTGTGTATTGTCAGTTGAATCCAGGCAGCAACATGGCTGAGACGCTGGAAGAGGAAGCTCCAAAATGGCCGCTACCTTTCTTCTCCAACTGTGCCAGGCTGTTGGTCCAGTTTAAGGTGTAGATGCCTGAGGTGAAGGGAGCAAACATATACATGCTGGGATCCAGTGCAAAAGTCCAAAACAGATACTGAGTCCAGAATTCTTAGGCTGTAGCAGGAGTCTAACTGGGTTTAACTTCAGATGACAATACAATTCTGATCCACTAGCTGCAAGGGTGGACCAGCTTATAAAGGGGAAGTCAAGTAGCACAGGTGCTGGCTAATCACCAGCACCTCAGCAGCAGAGGGCCACCTACTGGTGGAGCAGCCTACAGCAGGGGAAAAATCAGGAAAAGGAGCCAGCCGAAGCTAATACAGAGCAGAAGCAGGCTACCAAATTGTGGAGGAACCCCAGACTTTACAAGTCAAGTTTTAAACATTCAGTACATAAAGATATGCTCACAGATGCCCTGTAAAGTGGACACACACACTCTGCAAACCCAGACCCGGAGCAAAAATACCCACGTCTTCCAGAACTGATGGTCCTGCAGACAGAGGCACATTATGATTTCCCAGCTGGCAAATGGAGGATTTCCAGTATCCAGGACCAGATGAGTTTTTATTTGGGTTTCCCCAACATTGCTGAGCATGGGGAAAGGGAGGCAGAAAATCCAATGGTGAAGGGGCTTTCTATGGCCTTAAAGCGGGACAACAGTTAAAAATTACTTAATCCAGACCAACTCAACAAACAGTACTCATATGAATCCCTCACCAGGCAATTTGAATTCCTGCACATAAAAATTCATTTAACTTTTATTCCTGCTTTAGTGAATTTTAGAAACAAAATGACAGCTCATGCATTTGCAGGCCACCTGCAAACAGGAAGTGCTGCTGGGCTTCCTGTTACTGTGCATTGTCAGTTATGTCAGTTGAATCTAGGCAGCAGCATGACTGAGATGCTGGGAGAGGAAGCTCCAAAATGGCCGTTACCTTTCTTTTCCAACTGTGCCAGGCTGTTGGTCCAGTTTAAATGGTATTTGCATTTAAAATCTGTTTAGTGTTCCCCACGTTTCTGTATATAAAACAGAGCTGTGGTCCCCTAAATAAGAGTGACCTATGATGTCTCATTTCACTTTGGCCATCACACAAAGACAAGAGACAGCTTATAAGATGTCTATTTTCCACCTGACGTACAATGGCTATTTTTGCACCAGGGTCAGGAATTCTGCGGTCAACCGTTCACGCTCCCAGTCACTAAACCTGAACTTGTTTATCTCAGTAATCTCTATGTGGAGAGGCAAGCGAGGACAAGCGCTGCTCTGTTTGATCGGGGGAAGACTCGGTCCTTGTATCGTTCTCCCATGGAGTTCATAAACACACACTAAAAATAAAGAGAAGAAAAATAAACCTTGTGACTGTGGTACCTCAGTGGAACACAATCGTTCTTTTTCAGGCCCAGTGTTACCACAACATGACACAAAAAAAGAAGCTTTCCTACTGTCTTGGCTGCCATTAGAATTTTGAGGCCTCCACAGAATCTAAATGTCTGGTCCCCTGGACCCTATTCCACAGCATTCGTTTCGTGTTGAATCTCCTTACTATATGCAGGTGCTCTAGATGGTGTTATGTTCTACCCCCTTTGCCAATCATCAACCCAGTCCAATTCAATTCAATTGAATATATCGATTTACCAAGTATACAAAGAATAAACAGGGAATTATTTTTGGCACAGTGAAACAGGGAAAGGACAATAAGCAAAGATATAAAGAAACATCAATCAATATTTAAAGAAAACAAAATACAAAGTGTGAATGCAAGGTGTTGCATGTCAGTACCCTTTTGGGCCTTCTAAAACAGGCTTGTTGTTCAAGGTTTGAATAGCCAGAGGGAAGAAACCATTTCTAGGTCTAGAAGTCCTACATGCTGGTACTAAAACTATAGAAAGGAAATAGCAAGCTGTTCTGAGAATTAAATAGGTGGTGTGGGAGGCCCCAATGTGGCCCCACCCATCAGTCTCAAATATTAAGCACCAAACATGTCTAGCTATGTGGAAAGACAGAGGTTTGGTTGCATATATCTGCAGATACATGTATCTGCAGTCCCATATTAGGGACATGTACTGCATCTAGTAAAATACAGACCTACTTACCGGGAGCTGCCGACTCCCATTGGGTGCACTACATGGAGGAAGAGTCACAGCCTGCTAGTGTCGGGTAGACCTCAGGCCTATGCCTACACCTGGCTATATACAAATGAAAGGAAATGGCAAGCTGCTCTGAGAATTAAATAGGTTGTGTGGGAGGCCCCAATGTGGGCCCACCCATCAGTCTCATCTAAGTATTAAGCACCAAATATGTCTAGCTATGTGGAAAGACAGAGATTTGGTTGCATATATCTGCAGATACATGTAGAAGCCACACCGCCCCGGCAAGGCTCTCTGTGTTTAGTGTGGTCCCTACTCTATATATATGAGCCCCATAATAGGGACATGTACTGCATCTAGTAAAATACAGAGCTACTTACCGGGAGCTGCTGACTCCCATTGGGTGCACTACATGA
This sequence comes from Gastrophryne carolinensis, assembly GCA_027917425.1. Classification (NCBI taxonomy): domain Eukaryota; kingdom Metazoa; phylum Chordata; class Amphibia; order Anura; family Microhylidae; genus Gastrophryne; species Gastrophryne carolinensis. Next base: position 47,348,369 of record CM051234.1, on the reverse strand, counting down.
GGGAAGGGTCACAGCCTGCTAGTGTCGGGTAGACCTCGGCCCCCATGCCTGCACCTGGCTATATACAAATGAAAGGAAATGGAAAGCTGCTCTGAGAATTTAATAGTGTGGGACGCCCCAAAGTGGGCCCACCCATCAGTCTCATCTAATACCCTACAGTATTGGGGTCCCATGTAGGCCCCAAAGACAACTCCTATAAAATGATGCTGCACTAACGTATAACAAATTTATCATCAAATTGTATTGCCAAATTCGAAACACTAAACACCCCCCTTAATATTAAAAAAAATCTATAAACATACAGAATAGTCAGGACATTTACAAAGAAGGTAACAGACAAGCCCTATCAGTTCCCACCACTCCTAGAGTGAAAGAAATTACTCCAATCTAAGGCCCTAATTTAAGAAGGGATAGCGTCAGGTAGCGCCTGGTTAATGAGAGGTAGCGACAGATAGCGACTGGTCAACGCCGGACACGGCACGCAATTACACATTTATCAAGCAGAATCTGTTTAGCGACTGGGATAGCACCATTTAGCGTCTGATTCATCATTTTCACAGCCTCAGCGAACAGCGCCGGCGTTCAGCCTTGCACAGCGCCAGGTATGACCTCTCGCTAACTTACGCTCTCCCATACATTTCAATGGACGATCCTTTTCTTCTCTTTAAACAGGTTTTTTTTTTTCAAAAAAATCACAAATAATTCTGTGACCTCTTCTGGCATTGATAAAGCAGTTTTTTCATAATTTTTTCATTTTTTATATATTTCCTCAGAAATGACATTACAGGTCTGCCATTAAAGTGTTCATGTTACAATGTTGTTACAATGTAATTCCATATGTTTTCGCTTTGTTACTAGTGGATAGATGCTGAAAAACACACTTTAAACACACCGCCTCCTGCGCTCTGGGCTTCAAACAAATATTTTTCAGCGCCAGAGATTTGTGAGGCTGTTTTTTAGCTGAATATGGTGTGAGTCGGTCGCTATGAGCAGTCGCTAACATGTGCTCCCATACAGCGCTGTACTGGTCAAATAGTGACTCCTCACAATGTATTCAACATTACTGAACACCGACTGAGTCGCTATGAAGTAGCGACCCACGGCTGAGCACTGCGACTACTAGCGGGCGCTCTGAAAATGCCTGCTACAGACGCTCATCTGTCGCTACCTGCCGCTAATGATGAATCAGCCTCTAAGTAAGTGAATGAAGCCTCTATGCCTATCCTATTTAATATGAGCCAAACATAGGTGGCAGGTGCTACACAAACATATTTTAATATAAGTGGCTAAAATCTAAATTATTACATCTAAGATGTAAAGGGCAAGATATAAATGTATTGGCCCTTTAAGGCCAATAACTAGCAGTAAATATTCCTGTGTTACTATAGTGGGAGTGGTTTTCATGGCCTTGAGTAAAACAGATGGACTACAAGTCCCACGCCTCTTACAATGTAACAGGTGAACTCTTTAGCAGCTTTGGCTAACAGGCCGATTCATTACTAGCGCCAGGTAACGGCAGATGAGCGGCTCTACAGCGGCACTAAGAGCGAGCGCTAGTGGTCGCTCTGATCGGCCTTGAGTTGCTATTACAGAGCGCCTCAGTCGCTGGCCGGCATTGATTCATTTGATGTGTGAGTCACTATAACACCAGTACAGCGCTATATGGGAGCGAACGGTAGCGACTGGTCAGTGTGAGCGACTCAAACCATATTCATAAAAAAAATAGCCTCACACAGCTCCGGCGCTCAAAATTGTGTCTCTGCAGCCCAGAGCACCAGAAGCTGTGTGATTAAAGTCCGTTTTTAAACACATATCCACTAGCAACAAAGTGAAAACACATGGAATTACTTTGTTGTAACATTGTGACATTGATACTTTAATACCAGACCTGTAATGACAATTCTGCATAAAAATATAAAATATCCAAAAAGTTTTCAAAAATGACTTTTAATAGGCCAGGAGAGGTCACACAATTATTTGATTAAAAAAAAAATAATAAAACCCCGTTTAAAGAGAAGAGAAGTAACGTCCATTGAAATGTATGGGAAAGCAACAGGTAGCGACAGGTAATACCAGGCGCTCTGGAAGCCAGAGTCCCGGCGGTATACACTGAGCCTGTGATGATGAATTGGACGCTACATGGCGCTGTTAGAGTCGCTCACTGGAATCACTTTGATAAATGTGAAATTGCGTACAGCGCCTGGCATTCACTGTTCGCTACCTGTCGCTAAGAGGCACTACCTGCCGCTATCCCTTGATGAATAAACCCCTAAGTCTAAGCAGCCTAATGACCTCTCCAGCTGAGAACCTGGCTATTAACCATTGCTACTGGTATATAAGACTGTGATCGTACCTGAAGAAGTAGAATTTCAGCAGAATGGGTTAAACCAGTCACCCATGCCTTAGCCAATCAGATTATTAGCAATCTAGACTGAGGATGTCTATGATATGCACTCGAAATCACCACTTTGGTTTACATTGCTAACATAAACACACTGTTGCTATAGAAAATGGTTTTCTTTTATAGCACAGAGTTGCAAACAAATAGAAAATTAAACAAAATAACAGATAAGCTCGGCACATTGAAGACATCATTTTGCCACACAATAATGGAAACTTTAAAAAAAAATGCTGAAACCAAGCGAAAGTTGAATTACCCTTTAAGAGTGAGAGTAAAGGAAGAGCCTCCCTTTAGCTATAGTCAAACATCTGTGTGAAATGCTTCTCTGATGATGATTCCCATCTCTCTGAAAGAGAAAGTCTGTTGAAAATATTGATGAACTTTTCCTTTAACTAAATAATTTATTTTTAGATTAAAATTAGATTTCCCTTTTAGGCATAGTAATACATCTGTTTAAAATGGTAGCGTCCTCTTTTACAAAATGATTTTTTTGTCAAGTAAAACAGAAATCAATTTTTACCTACAGTAAAACATCAATAAAGAATGTGGAGATTTCATGTTAGAGGGAACTCTACCCTGATATGTTACAGGGCATGAGCAGAAGGCCGGCATTGTATAGAAATCCTAGGCAATATATATGTGTGTATATATATATATATATATATATATATATAATGCATTTTTGACAAAGTGCCAAAAATCCCTCAGACAGTTTTATATGCTTTATCTAGGCATAGTATGTAACACCTAGGAGCATTGTGTGTTGCACCTGGACATTATATAGAACACAAAATGCAAAGCAAATTGTAAATTAACCGAAGTTCTGTCGATGGACGGAAACACAGGCACGACGCATGATGACCAGGCAAGTGCCATATTTTTCACCCTATAAGACGCACATGCCCATGAAACGCACCTAGAATTTGGAGGAGGAAAATAAGAAAAGTAATATTCCAAATAATAGGCAAGGTGAAGAAACCTCCAATTACTGGCAGAGTGGCATCCCCCCTCCCATTCCCAACAGGCAGTGTGGCATTCCTCCAATCCTATTCCCATAGGCAGTGTGGCATTTCCCTAATCCCATTTCCATAGGCAGTGTGACATCCCCCCTCCCATTCCCATAGGCAGTGTGACATTACCCCCTCTCATTCCCATAGGCAGTGTGGCATTACCCTTCCCCCATTCCGATAGACAGTGTGGCATTACCCCCTCCCATTCCCATAGGCAGTGTGGCATTTCCCCCTCCCATTCCCATAGGCAGTGTGGCATTACCCTCCCCCCATTCCGATAGACAGTGTGGCATTTCCCTCCCATTCCCATAGGCAGTGTGGCATTCCTCGCCTCCCATTCCGATAGACAGTGTGGCATTTCCCTCCCATTCCCATAGGCATTGTGGCATTCCCCTCCTCCCATCCCCATAGACAGTGTGGGATTCCCCTCCCATTCCGATAGACAGTGTGTCATTCCCCTCCCATTCCCATAGACAGTGTGGCATCCCCCTCCCATTCCCATAGACAGTGAGGCATTCCCCTCCCATTCCCATAGACAGTGTGGCATCCCCCTCCCATTCCCATAGACAGTGTGGCATTCCCACCTCCCATTCCCATAGACAGTGTGGCATTCCCCTCCTCCCATTCCCATAGACAGTGTGGCATTCCCACCTCCCATTCCCATAGACAGTGTGGCATTACCCTCCCATTCCCCATAGGCGGCAGAAGAAGTCAACTCACATGCTAAGGATGCTCTTGCATTGCTGGCCGGGCTGCCACACTGCGGGGGGCCATAAGAAGATGGAGGAGCGCCCCCGCTGCAGCTTCTTATGGTGGGGCACACACAAGCGGCTGGCTCCGTAAAGCAGGTGGGCGTGGCCGGCACTGAGTTGGTGCAGGCCATACCCACCCACTCTATGGAGCCGGGTGTCTGTGTGGCCTGGCCAGTAAGAAGCAGTGCCGGGCATCCCTGTTGCTGCTAGAGGAGACAGTGATAGCAATAGAGGGGGTGGGGACAGAGCCCGCCTCTCCTCTAACTTCTTCTGGCTTCTCGCAGTGTGGCAGGCAGCCCGGTCAGGAGCTCACTAGGCCACACAATAGGTGCCACCACAGCCCCTAGAGCCAGGAACCAGCTGCATTCGCTCCAGGTACCGTCCCCCATAGGCACTCCCCTGCTGATACTCACACTAGCCAGTCTGAGCAGGTCACTCGCAGCAGTTTAGGACATCAGCACCGCAAGTCAGAAAACCAGGGCTCCCGACACAGCCCATCATGAACTAACCAACGTTCTGGACACCAGAGCACTATGTGGACCCCAGGACAGACCTCAGTGTGGGCCCTATTGCTGAGTCCACAGCGGAGCCCCATGCAAAGCCAATGGGGGAGCCAAAGCCTGAGCAGCGTTGCCACAGCCAGGCATGCTCTTTCCCCGGCCAGTAACCTCGCTAAAGGGATAGCGGGCATGCGGCCGCTGTTCGCGCATGCGCCGTTGGACCGGGAAAGAAGATGAGTTTTTGGGCGACCAGGGGGGTTTTACAGAGTGGGGCATCCCGAATGTAATCCTGAATGTATCATTGCTGAAAAGCACCAGGGAGCACTACTACATGGCCACGGAGAAAAATGGTCAACTATTCAAACAACAGACTGCATTTGGTCATGTTTTTATGAATATTGGGCAAAGGTTTTAGTAAAACACATTCCCTTTATCCCCAGCCCATGAACATTGGGCTGGGGATAAAGGGTGACGACGTAAACTTTCTTTCAGGGGATAAGATCACTTTTATGACTGGTATTTAGAGATGAGCAGATGTTCTGAGATTTGTTTTATGCCAAATGGCTAATTCTAATTGTGAGTTTTCTTTTTGGGTCAACCGACTCAGTTTAGAAAAGTTGTCCAAAGACTGAGAAATGGATTTCAGGTTCTAATCTGTTTAAATAAATCAATTCATTAAAAAAAAGTTAAAAAAACATTAGTATTAGTATTAGATTAGTATTAGGAAGCATCATGACGAAGTGGTGGGGATACCACCATGCAACGCGTGTCTTCTGTGATGTCAGACCCAGCTCTTCTTACTTGGTGATATATTTTATTAGTTCTGGTAGTCAATTGTATTATCATTATTCTCATGCATTAAGATTGCACATTTAATTGCCAGTTTACATTGCACTTGGCACATAAGCCTCAGCACCTTTTCTTAGCACCCTTGCACTTTATCTTGCACTTGGCACTTTTTTTATGGTGGTCCTCCAAAAAGGGACCCCTAATTGATTTGGGGCAGAGGGAAAATTGTTTTTTCTCTTCTGGGTGATCTTTATATGACTTTCACTTTGTTCACATGATTTTTTATAAATTTTTGCAGCATTTTAGGAAATCATTTACATGTATGAACTTAATATATTTATTCCAATTAGAGCTATATATTTATGGGTCCACCTCTCCTCAGTAAGTGTGATGCTTCTGAGTCAAGATGGCGGCGCCCGTATCCTAAATTCCTGTTGCAGCCCAGTGGAGGAAAGAATAATAAGTTAGTGACTAAAAACGTAAAATATATTAATTTTAGATGCTGGGGAACCGTTTTTTAAGAGTTTGGGCGTTTCATTAAATCACGCTGAAGGTCCGGTTTAAGTATTTGTTTTTCAAGTAAAACAGAAATCAATTTTTACCTACAGTAAAACATCAATAAACAATGTGGAGATTTCATGTTAGAGGGAACTCTACCCTGATATGTGTTACAGGGCATGCGCAGAAGGCCGGCATTGTATAGAAATCCTAGGCAATATATATATGTGTGTATATATATATATATATATATATATATATATATATATATATATAAAATGCATTTTTGACAAAGTGCCAAAAATCCCTCAGACAGTTTTATATGCTTTATCTAGGCATAGTATGTAACACCTAGACGCATTGTCTGTTGCACCTGGACATTATATAGAACACAAAATGCAAAGCAAATTGTCAATTAACCGAAGTTCTGTCGATGGACGGAAACACAGGCATGACGCATGATGACCATGTAAGCACCATATTTTTCCAACCTATAAGACACACATGCCCATAAAACGCACCTAGGTTTTGGAGGAGGAAAATAAGAAAAGTAATATTCCAAATAATAGGCAAGGTGCAGAAACCTCCAATTACAGGCAGAGTGGTATCCCCCCTCCTATTCCCATAGGCAGTGTGGCATTTCCCTAATCCCATTTCCATAGGCAGTGTGACATTCCCCTCCCATTCCCATAGGCAGTGTGACATTACCCCCTCTCATTCCGATAGACAGTGTGGCATTACCCCCTCCCATTCCCATAGGCAGTGTGGCATTCCCCGCCTCCCATTCCCATAGACAGTGTGGCATTACCCTCCCATTCCCTATAGGCAGTGTGGCATTCCCCTCCTCCCATCCCCATAGACAGTGTGGGATTCCCCTCCCATTCCGATAGACAGTGTGTCATTCCCCTCCCATTCCCATAGACAGTGTAGCATTCCCCCTCCCATTCCCATAGACAGTGTAGCATTCCCCCTCCCATTCCTATAGGCAGTGTAGCATTCCCCCCTCCCATTCCCATAGGCAGTGTGGCATTTCTCCCTCCCATTCCCATAGGCAGTGTGGTATTCCCCCCTCCCATTCCCATAGGCAGTGTGGCATTCCCCCCTCCCATTCACATAGGCAGTATTGCATTCCCCCCTCCCATTCCCATAGACAGTGTGGCATTCCCCTCCCATTCCCATAGACAGTGTGGCATTCCCCCTCCCATTCCTATAGGCAGTGTAGCATTCCCCCCTCCCATTCCCATAGACAGTGTGGCATTACCCTCCCATTCCCCATAGGCGGCAGAAGAAGTCAACTCACATGCTAAGGACGCTCTTGCATTGCTGACCGGGCTGCCACACTGCGGGGGGCCATAAGAAGATGGAGGAGCGCCCCCGCTGCAGCTTCTTATGGTGGGGCACACACAAGTGGCTGGCTCCGTAAAGCAGGTGGGCGTGGCCGGCACTGAGTTGGTGCAGGCCATACCCACCCACTCTATGGAGCCGGGTGTCTGTGTGGCCTGGCCAATAAGAAGCAGCGCCGGGCATCCCTGTTGCTGCTAGAGGAGACAGTGATAGCAATAGAGGGGGTGGGGACAGAGCCCGCCTCTCCTCTAACTTCTTCAGGCCTCTCGCAGTGTGGCAGGCAGCCCGGTCAGGAGCTCACTAGGCCACGCAATAGGTGCCACCACAGCCCCTAGAGCCAGGAACCAGCTGCATTCGCTCCAGGTACCGTCCCCCATAGGCACTCCCCTGCTGATACTCACACTAGCCAGTCTGAGCAGGTCACTCGCAGCAGTTTAGGACATCAGCACCGCAAGTCAGAAAACCAGGGCTCCCGACACAGCCCATCATGAACTAACCAACGTTCTGGACACCAGAGCACTATGTGGACCCCAGGACAGACCTCAGTGTGGGCCCCATTGCTGAGTCCACAGCGGAGCCCCATGCAAAGCCAATGGGGGAGCCAAAGCCTGAGCAGCGTTGCCACAGCCAGGCATGCTCTTTCCCCGGCCAGTAACCTCGCTAAAGGGATAGCGGGCATGCGGCCGCTGTTCGCGCATGTGCCGTTGGACCGGGAAAGAAGATGAGTTTTTGGGCGACCAGGGGGGTTTTACAGAGTGGGGCATCCCGAATGTAATCCTGAATGTATCATTGCTGAAAAGCACCAGGGAGCACTACTGCATGGCCACGGAGAAAAATGGTCAACTATTCAAACAACAGACTGCATTTGGTCATGTTTTTATGAATATTGGGCAAAGGCTTTAGTAAAACACTTTCCCTTTATCCCCAGCCCATGAACATTGGGCTGGGGATAAAGGGTGACGACATAAACTTTCTTTCAGGGGATAAGATCACTTTTATGACTGGTATTTAGAGATGAGCAGATGTTCTGAGATTTGTTTTATGCCAAATGGCTAATTCTAATTGTGTGTTTTCTTTTTGGGTCAACCGACTCAGTTTAGAAAAGTTGTCCAAAGACTGAGAAATGTATTTCAGGTTCTAATCTGTTTAAATAAATCAATTCATTAAAAAAAAGTTAAAAAAACATTAGTATTAGTATTAGATTAGTATTAGGAAGCATCATGACGAAGTGGTGGGGATACCACCACGCAACGCGTGTCTTCTGTGATGTCAGACCCAGTTCTTCTTACTTGGTGATATATTTTATTAGTTCTGGTAGTCAATTGCATTATCATTATTCTCATGCATTAAGATTGCACATTTAATTGCCAGTTTACATTGCACTTGGCACATAAGCCTCAGCACCTTTTCTTAGCACCCTTGCACTTTATCTTGCACTTGGCACTTTTTTATGGTGGTCCTCCAAAAAGGGACCCCCAATTGATTTGGGGCAGAGGGAAAATTGTTTTTTCTCTTCTGGGTGATCTTTATATGACTTTCACTTTGTTCACATGATTTTTTTTATAAATTTTTGCAGCATTTTAGGAAATCATTTACATGTATGAACTTAATATATTTATTCCAATTAGAGCTATATATTTATGGGTCCACCTTCACAGTATATTTTTATCTGTTGTCATGCCCATGTTTATGATCTACTATAATAAAGGCTAATTATAGACTTTTATAACCATATGTAGTGCGGCTTAATTTCAAGAGTAGGGGTATTTTTTGGACGAAGCTGGCAGCCCAATTCTTCTTTCTTTTTGCTTTGCAATTTTGCTTTGCATATACCACATGGTGTTTTTTCCCTCTCAGATAGCACCGTATTTTATAGTTATTTAGCAGTGTTGCATCAATTGTACATTGTCTCCGATTAGATTACACAGTATTAGAATTGAAAAAAGAATCACTAAAGTTTTAAATGTGTAATTTTAAAATAGAATCACTAAAGTTTCAGATGTGTCTGGGACCCAAATTGTTAGTAGTGTAAGTAGTAATTTGTTCTAAATTGGCTTAAATCCAAATCTATTTGCTCATTCGTAGCTTTGCCCTATTTGTAATCAGGTATTTTATTTAATATTTTAATAGGTATTTTAATCTGAAAATAAAGTATGCCATGTTCCTCATTTTACAAAAGATGACAATAAAAAGTTTCTTAAACCTTCAGCAAAACAGTCCTCACTAGCACCTCCAAGGATCTGGCAATGAGTTGGAAAACATTATAATGTTGCCGACATTGATGGGTGATGTATTCATACATCCATTTGTTCTTCCGCAAGAGTGCCTGTAATTGGCCGGTAAAGGCAGCCTTCCCTTATTGTGTCGGGAAACAATGAGGAAGCATTTAAATTCCAATTGAGTAAGTTGGCGTTAAAAAGTAGCTGCAGCTAGCGCAGCCAGAATAAAAGAAACTCAGGACGGGGGACACAGGTCCATACCCCCCCCCCCCTAGGATGGGGCTGCAAGTTTACCGCATGCATTCCCGTCTCCCTAGTGATGCCAGTTGGGAGAATGAAGGGAAGGGTTAAAAGGGTGCTTCAATAAAGGAATAGGGAGATGAATTAAGTTGTTCTGGATTGGAGGAGGAGAGGGAAGCCATACAAGAGTGTTTTTAAATAGCTGTGAAATCTGGAATTGAGCCATCAAAACACGTCCCGTTCTCCTGTGAAGCGGGCACCTGATTCTCTCGGCTGGCTGCGTGCTCAGACTCAGAATGGCAGCCTGAGTGGCAGTGATGCTCCGTGCCGCTTGCCTTGTTTCTTGTATTTAGGCATCTTCTTTGAATATTGCAGAGTGAGGAAGGCAGAGCACTGACAGATGAGGCCACCAGATGCTTGCATGTAGGGAGACTGCTGTGACCCCCGTGTCATTGTGGTCAGCCAGAGCTTTGTGGCCTCTCCGGTAATTTGTATGTAGGGTTGGGGGTGGCGTAAAATAGGACATCTGGCTGTATTTACTTAATGTCCCCCTGCCTTGAATTCTCAGGAAAAAAGTAGCGTTTAAGTAAATCTCCTATCTCTATATCTATCAGTAATCACAGCAGGGCATACAATCCAAGGACTTGTATTGCATACTGTAGGGCAGTGAAAGCCAAGAAATTGCTCCAGAGTGGTTCCTTAAATCACAAAAGTCTGCCTGTCTATCATGATAATGATCAAGAGGGGTATGATTTTGATGATATTCCCAGTGTTTTTAGTAAGATGCCATTAAATTGGCATTGCTGGAGAAATGGTCAATGCAGATTTTTGTTTCAAGATATAAAATCATGCTCTTGGGGAGACAAATGTTGCACACATGGGCCTTGTCAGACTCCGTGGGACACCCGCCTTCAAGGTAAGCCCACAACCTCCAATCTTCGCTGCTAGCGTTTGCCGGGACACTTTATACACCTCGCCGGACACGGTTGCCCCCAGGACTTTGTAGCACAAAGGATGTGAGCTTACAGGGGGTGAAGGCAGATGAACCAAAGGCCAGACTGGGCAATGTCGAGAAGCCGGGGTCATACACAGGAATTTGGTCCTAAAATATCCAGCACAAAGGGGATAGATAATATAAGAGTCGAGGTCAAGCCGGAATACTGAAGGGGTAAAATCTTTATAGGGCTGAGCACTAGAGATGAGCGGATCGAATCTGGCGAACTCAAATTCGTTACGAATTTCAGGAAAAATTCAATTTGTAAAGATTCCGAATACCGCCGCGATTCGATCACTCAAATTGCTTCCTTAAAACTCCATTTACTACTATCCAGCCCATCTAAAATGGTGGATCCCCATGTCAGGACATGTCCCATGGGGCAAGGAATCCTGGGTAGGCGTCACATGCTACCTATCAGCAGACAGGCTTACCGATTATGTCACAGCCCTATCTAAGCGGCGGCCATCTTGCGGAAGCTCATTTCGGCACTGTATTGCGGCCAGAGCAGATCAGGCAGGGAGAGAGGGATAGATAGATAGATAGATAGATAGATAGATAGATAGATAGATAGATAGATAGATACAGCGAGGGAGAGATAGATAGATAGAACAAAGAACAGAAGGAGCCCAGCAAGGGACAGATAGAGAAGGAGAGAGGCTGTGACAGTGACAGAGAAAGACAGGGAAAGTTTAAAGTGTTTGCATTAGCTTTTAAGCCTATTTAGTGTTAATTAAACACCTGCCTATTTTGCTTTTCCTTTTCCTGGTGTAATTCTTTAAAAAACGTGCTAGCATTAATATTTCAAGAGCACCTGTCTATTAACATTGTGCATTTTGTAAAGAAAGTCACTTTTTAACCAACCTTTGCCTTTCGCTGGAGGGGGGGGGGGGCATCCCAAATACAAGCATAAATATTTGAAGAGTACCTGTCTGCTAACTGGTTGCATTTTGTAAAGAAAGTCACTTTTTAAGCAACCTTTGCCTTTCGCCGGGGGGGGGGGGGGGGGGGGGGCATCCCAAAGATACTAGCATAAATATTTAAAGAGTACCTGTCTATTAACATTGAGCATTTTGTAAAGAAAGTCACTTTTTAAGCAACCTTTGCCTTTCGCCGGGGGGGGGGGGCATCCCAAATAATAGCATAAATATTTGAAGAGTACCTGTCTGCTAACTGGTTGCATTTTGTAAATAAAGTCACTTTTTCACTGTTTAAGCAGCCAGCCTATGTCTTTGAACAGGGGGGCATCCCAAATACTAGCATAAATATTTGAAGAGTAGCTGTTTGCTAACTAGTTGCATTTTGTAAAGAAAGTCACTTTTTTTACTGTTAAAGCAGCCAGCCTGTGTATTTGAACAGGGGGCATCCCAAATACTAGCATAAATATTTGAAGAGTACCTGTCTGCTAACTGGTTGCATTTTGTAAATAAAGTCACTTTTTCAATGTTTAAGCAGCCAGCCTATGTCTTTGAACAGGGGGGCATCTCAAATACTAGCATAAGTATTTGAAGAGTAGCTGTCTGCTAATTAGTTGCATTTTGTAAAGAAAGTCACTTTTTCACTGTTAAAGCAGCCAGCCTGTGTATTTAAACAGGGCCTGTGTATTTGAACAGGGGGCATCCCAAATACTAGCATAAATATTTGAAGAGTACCTGTCTGCTAACTGGTTGCATTTTGTAAATAAAGTCACTTTTTCAATGTTTAAGCAGCCAGCCTATGTCTCTGAACAGGGGGCATCCCAAATACTAGCATAAATATTTGAAGAGTAGCTGTCTGCTAACTGGTTGCATTTTGTAAAGAAGGTCACTTTTTCACTGTTAAAGCAGCCAGCCTGTGTATTTGAACAGGGGGGGCATCCCAAATACTAGCACACATATTTGAAGAGTAGTCTATTAACATTGTGCATTTTGTAAAGAAAGTCACGTTGTCAAATTGCCAGCAGCCATTGCCTTTAACGGGGGGGGGGGGGTTGAAAAGACACACCCTGGAGTTGGCAGCAGCATAAGGAGCTACCATGCATCAGCTACTCGCATGCATCAGCTATTGGTGGGTGGAAATCCTGGCTGATCCATGCCTGATTCATCCTGGGAAGGTAGCCTGCCGCGCAGCAAGTGGTCTACCCCGAGCACATTTGCCTCCTCAGGTTCCTCAACAGTGTCTGCTTAAGAAGCCAAAATGCTTGCAACACCACCCCCCACGCCACTCTCCTCATCACTACTTGCCCGTCTAGTGGAAGAAGCGACCAGTGTCTCCTCCACTTCTTGGCTGTGCAGTAGCACAGTAGATTTTTCTCTAGCAGATTGTCCTCACTGAATAGTGGAGCTTAACCCAAAGCATAAGATATAACTGACAATTGACTGGGGGTGTCAGATGTCACTTGTGATGAACTGGATGATCGTGTTAACCAATCGATGACGGCAGATGGGTAGCTGGTCGAGACACGACCGCTAGCTGATACCGGGAGATCAGGCCTCTCACTGAGACTCCTGCTGCCACTCACCCCTAGTCTGCTGTGACCTCTGCTTGATGAATTTAGGCCTCTGCAACTTCTCTGTGCCCATGCGGGCACTTCTCTGCCTGACATGCTTGATTGATCATGGTGCCAGACCCACAATAAAGAAATATGGATAGTGCAAAACATAGTTAAGGCGCTGCTCTTCAGTTACAGACATTCCTCCGCATCAGACCACAAGTAATTATTGAGGAAATGCTTTACCTTAATCTTAATTTTTATTAATATTCTTAGGATAAGATATATGTGCCCAAAATCTGTATATGTTCTCTTCATGCTGCTGCCAACTCCAGGGTGTGTCTTTCAGGAAATATATGGGCTCCTAATGCTGCTGCCAACTCTAGGGTGTGTCTTTCCGGCAATATTTGGGCTCCTAATGCTGCTGCCAGCTCCAATGTGTTTTTCAGGCAATATATGGGCTCCTAATGCTGCTGCCAACTCCTGTGTGTGTCTTTCAGGCAATTTATGGGCTCCTAATGCTGCTGCGAACTCCAATGTGTCTTTCAGGCAATATATGAGATCTTAATACAACTGCCAACTCCAATGTGTCTTTCAGGCAATATATGGGCTCCTTAGGCTGCTGCCAACTCCAATGTGTTTTTCAGGCAATATATGGGCTCCTAATACTGCTGCCAACTCCAGGGTGTGTCTTTAAGGCAATATATGGTCTCCCCATACTGCTGACAACTCCAATGTGTCTTTTAGGCAATATATGGGTTCCTTATGCTGTTGCTAACTCCAGTGTCTCTTTCATGCAATATATGGGCTCCTAATGCTGCTGCCAACTCCAGGGTGTGTTTTTCAGGCAATATATGGGCTCCTAATGCTGCTGCCAACTCCAGGGTGTGTTTTTCAGGCAATATATGGGTTCCTTATGCTGCTGCCAACTCCAATGTGTTTTTCAGGCAATATATGAGCTCCTAATGCTGCTGCCAACTGCTGTGTGTGTCTTTCAGGCAATATATGGGCTCCTAATGCTGCTGCCAACTCCAATGTGTTTTTCAGGCAATATATGAACTCCTAATACTGCTGCCTACTCCAATGTGTCTTTCAGGCAATATATGGGCTCCTTAGGCTGCTGCCAACTCCAATGATTTTTTCAGGCAATATATGGGCTCCTAATACTGCTGCCAACTCCAGGGTGTGTCTTTAAGGCAATATATGGTCTCCTCATGCTGCTGCCAACTCCAGAGTCTCTTTCAGGCAATATATTGGCTTCTTAGGCTGCTGCCAACTCCAGGGTGTGTCTTTCAGGCAATATATGGGCTCCCTATGCTGCTTCCAAATCCAGGGTGTGTCTTACAGGCAATATATGGTCTCCCTATGCTGCTGCCAACTCCACTGTGTGTCTTTCAGGCAATATATGGGCTCCTAATGCTGCTGCCAACTCCAATGTATCTTTCAGGCAATATATGGGCTCCCCATGCTGCTGCCAACTCCAGGATGTGTCTTTAAGGCAATATATGGGCTCCTTAGGCTGCTGCCAACTCCAGGGTGTGTCTTTCAGGCAATATATGGGCTCCCTATGCTGCTGCCAAATCCAGGGTGTATCTTTCAGGCAATATATGGGCTCCCTATGCTGCTGCCAAATTCAGGGTGTATTTTTCAGGCAATATATGGGCTCCCTATGCTGCTGCCAACTCCACTGTGTGTCTTTCAGGCAATATATGGGCTCCTAATGCTGATGCCACCTCAAGGCTCTCTAATTGTGCCACTCTGCGACAGCGAATCTAATAGCGACGCCTCTGATCTGAATGTCATACTTCTTTACAATATTATTTCACTAACCCAGTATGCATCCTATGCATGTTACAGCCAGGCAAAATGTTCTGCAACCCTATGGAGGCTCTCGGAAGCCCAGAAATAGCAGTTTTTTAATAGCAATTCGTTGCAAATAAATTCGGACCCAAAAATTTTTTCCGGAAAATTCAGCGAATCGGCCGAATCGAATTTTTCAAAAGTTTGCTCATCTCTACTGAGCACACTACAGGGGTGTGTAGTGATTGGTGCACATTGAACCTTAGACTGGATGACCAATAATCTTTTTTGAGGGGCGTGATGCCCTGGTTAATCTAAAAGGGATTGGTCCCTTTAATCAGGGCATATGAAGAACGTGCTCGCGTGCAAGAGGAAGCGGGGCCGTGCAGAGGAGGAGGTGGCAGCCGCGCACGGTGCCACCCGAGCCGATGCTCAGCGCGGCTGACAGGGAGGAAGTGTCCCGGAGACGGTGCTGGACTGGGACCCAGATGAGTTTTTCGTGACAGGCCTAAGTCTTCTTGTGCTCTAAGTGTCCTGATCTTGTGGGGACAAGCATACTCTCTAACCTCTAACACACTCTTTCAGGAGTACAAACTGAGTCCCAGACAAGAAAGTTCCACTTGTGCTTCAACCGAGGCCAAAAGAAGTCCACTCCATCGGTAAAGTTTCTTGTGGACTTAAAATGTCACTTGGCCCCCAAGAAAAATGTTTCTGGGCCAACCTAAAAGTGCTTGTACTTCCAAACATCCTGAGTGCTTGTGATCATTTCTAGAGATGAGCAAACTGGTTGAATGAAAATCTAAAAGATTCCAGACCCGGCCGCTAGCCTATCACTGGTCATCCTACACCAGATGCCCCACTGTCTGAAACCCACCGGGCCCAGTCCCCTTACCTGATCCCAGTGGGTCCTGCGCCACGATCTCCGACAGTGCCGCATCCCCAGCTTCTCTGCCTGAACAGCATGCCAGTTATGCGGCCAGCCAGCTGCACCTCATCACAGTGGCACTTTTGAGTTTCTTTAAATACCGGGCTATCACCAAGCCAACAGCAGTACCCCGCTGCTCGGAGGGCCAAAAGGATAAGCGTTGCACCCAGAAATGGGTTTCCATCTGCTTTAAATTAATAAAGCAAAAACTCACCTGCTCCCTCGCTGTCCTCCAGTCCGTCTGCTGTCTAGCGCCACTCTTTGCAGAAATCATAAAAGCCCCAGCAGTGGACTCCTGCCACATCACTCCCCGCCGCAGGGAGGGGCTATTTATAGGAGCGATGTGGCTGACGTTACTGTGAGTGACAGGGGGCATGTAGGGCTTTTATGGCCACCCCCTTCCTTATCTTCTCAAAAGTTAACTCTTAAAAATAAAAAATAAAAAGTTGTGGAGTTCCTCCCTTCTAAAGAGGGGGCACCCCTCTGCTGTTTTTTTTAAAGGTTAAACCTTTTTAAATTGACATAGGGCCCCATGTCTTTTTTTTACTTTTAAGGGTTAAACCCTTTTTTTTTCATTTATTTTTAAATATGGTGTGGGGTCTCTCCTGTCCAGCAAAACCAGCCAACTCCAGCTTTGGGAACTGGGAGAGTAGGGCACGGAGGCCATGTACCCCCCCCAACCCTGAAGCATATCAGCCTGCATAACCAACATGGGCCATGGCCTCTTGACGGGCCCAGGCGTGGGGTTTTGGCAGTCACCTGCTTGCTGGCAGCAGACTTGCCAGCCAGTCCTGCCCTTTGAAACAGTATAGGGGTCTCAAGATGGAGAGACCAGTTCATAAAGTGTTAAATGTAAAATGCCTTTATTAATTTTCTTTACACCAATACTTACCTCCTTCCTTGCTATCCATAGCTGGATGGTGTCCTCATCTGTACTGACCTGCTCGCTGTTGTCTTCAGCAGGGAAGAGGATGTAGATATTCAGCCCGCTACCAGATCTGCTGCTCACTCCTGCTGCAGGGAGGGGCTATTTATACCAGCGGAGTGAGCTGACATCATCCTGCACGCTGCCTGTTATGGGGTGATTGGAGGGGTTCTGTAAACTGCCTGTTATTGGGTAATTACAAACAAGAAAGGATAACCGAATATGAACCGACCCGGTAATTAATGGAGAACTTCAAGGGTGACCCCGCCCCAAGAACACAATCAGTGCTTATATACATATAAAAATATAAATCACTTTATTGATTTTCACTATTTAAAATTAACACATCATAATTTACATGATGATATACTCATGGCCTCACATAGGCCCTTCAACCTAAGTAACAAGAAAAATATCACCACTTATTGTAATAAACAATCTGTACACAAAACACTTGGTTAATACAAAGGCTAGCAGCATTAATGTATGAATTATTGAATACAAGCATTACAGCTGGTATTGTCCCAGTACAGTGCTGTACAATAAAAATTCAAACATATTCAAACTGTTGGATTCAAGTAGATATTCATTGATAACTGTATGATGACAGTGTAATGCTATGTGGTAACGGTGAACTAGTTTCTCCCCACCATAAGGGGCTTCATCTGCACCCATCCACTTCTCATATTTCTATAGTCCATCATGCTGATTCCTCCTGTCTGGAATACCATACACCGAACTCAAAACAAAAGCTAGTGCACACACAAGGAAAACATAAAAACATGTGAGAACTGTGATAAGTCTGGTGTATTGGCCCACAATCAGCTAGCTACAGCATAGGTACTGATATAGATAGGTACCTGGGTGGTAGGAGGGAACCAAATATCCCATAAATTTCGCCAAAGGTTTCCAGCGCCTCCGCCAGAGAAAGCCTCCAGTCCCCAGCTTTAGACTAGTTCCTTAACCTATAACAGATTATAATTGGTATCACTACAAATCCCCTACACCATGCTATTATCTGATCATACTCCTTACTTCAAAGCCAGCAATGTACTTACTCTTATGTATGGTGGCTGCAATTAAGAGGACAGGCTGCTCATCAACTTTCCACCCTGAGGGGACCACTGCCGCATTGCTGCCCGCTGTTTATCGCCACTCCGTCTCTATCCTCAGGACACAGTGGCGTTGGAAGCGGGACCGATGTTGCCCTCCTCCGCCGCCAGTCCACTCCTCACCCGCCTCTGATGGCGTCCCTGCGCCGCTCGTGTATAGACACGTGCTGGGTACCAGGAGGTGTGTGTTCGACCTCCTTGTCCCCCTCTTATGGCGTCACTGCGCCGCACGTGTATAAACACGTGCTGAAGCCGGGAGGCGCGCGTCTAGCCTCCGCATCCGTCTCACAGCTCTGACGGAGCGGGAGGCCAGGAGGGGAGGGCCAAGGGGAGGGGGGGGGAGGAGAGACACGTGCGCAGCCGGGAGAGACGGGCGCGTCTCCGCCACGCCCCCCTATCGGCCGCACCAACGCCTGTGCCCTGCCACCCAGTGGGTAATTAGGTGGATTCTGCACATGGGGGGGGGGGTACATTCAGCCACACTTCCTGTTATGAGGTTCTTGGGGGCGCTATTTTAGCACACTATACATATATCTGTATGGTGACATATCTAGTTCTTTTTCTTGGCTGAAGGTATTACCAGAAAAGTCCTTTAAGCATCTGAAGATGGAAAAGTCCTTTAAGATAGTTATACGACACACTCTATTTCTTCTTTTAGCATAGAAAGCATGAACGGATAGTTTAACGAGCATGTAAGCTGCGTGCGTAACATTATAAGAAGCGGAAAATACTCCGAATGTAAAAAGCTATAAAGTGCAGCTTTTCCATTGAGTGGATTTAAACTGAAACATCTAGTATATTTTACTTGGAGTTCATGTGTCAGAACGGAGAACCGGGCCTAGGAAATGATTCGCGGAATGCCTGCTGGTAATCACTGGCAGACGTTTATTGATCCATAATATATTTTTATACGGCTTGATGACGAAGCATTATGTCTGCAGAATTTCACTCTAGCAGCTCTTAGCCGGGACGTATGTTTTTAGATTTACATTGACGTTGGGTCCCCCCTTTCTCCAAATTAGGCCTGTGCTGCTGCTCCTCTGGTTGGTTTGCATGGGTGTGTGTCCGATGGAGTTGTCTTTTATTTGGAAAACGTTGACGCCACTTTTATTTGCCTCTTGATTTCACATGGATCTTGTTTCTTATGGGAGATTTGGATTGTATATACTGTATGGTTGGCGGGATCTGCCTGTCCCTAGCTATAAGCTAAGAAATCAGCCTCAAGGAATGCCTAAAGCCCTATGTAGCCATTGGGCTTAATGACCCAGGACAAAGAGAAAAGCTTGACAGTGAAGCTGGCAATGGCCACGTATCCTCACACACCCGTTCATTTCATTCCAGGATTTTTTTTTTCTTTTAAAGCAGACCTGAATGACAAAATGAGTAGCATACTATTAGATAGGAAGATTCAATTCCAGGATATCTGGAATTCTTGGATCCAATTCTGGGGGACTAGGTGGGGTAGGGCGGGTCCTGGGACATGATGCAAATTCTAACTTTCTCTTTTTTTTTTCTATTTTTCGTTCTTTCTTTCCTTCCTTTAATATACCTTCTTTTCAACCCATTTTCTCCTTTGAAATATGACCCAATGATATGAGAAAGAAGGGATGATTCCTTTTACTTTTTTGGATGACTATAAGTTGCTAATGGATAACCGTTATTAATTATTGTATACATGTATATATACTTCATTGTTTGTTTTCTTGCAAAATTCAATAAAAATTATTGAAATATAAAGCAGACCTGCATTTGTAGAAAACTCTCAAGCCTACTGTTACACCTTAACTAAATAAAAATGTGTATTATTTTATTTTACAATATAAAATGCAGAGACAGTTGTTTGAGGCTGAAGTGGTTCCACAGGTGTCTCTGACCACAGCAAAGCATGCTCCAGACTCATAAACCTACACCATAACATGCCCACAAGCATGCCCAGGAATAGATAGGAATCAAGCAGTTTAGCTTAAAATACATGAGGAATTTTCATAGAACCAGAGATTTTGAGAAATATAAAGCAGACCTGCATTAGTACAAAGCTCTCAAACCTACTGTTACACTGTTAACTGAATAACAATAACAAGCCTACTGTTACACCTTAACTAAATAAAAATGTGTATTATTTTATTTTACAATATAAAATGCAGAGACAGTTGTTTGAGGCTGAAGTGGTTCCACAGGTGTCTCTGACCACAGCAAAGCATGCTCCAGACTCATAAACCTACACCATAACATGCCCACAAGCATGCCCAGGAATAGATAGGAATCAAGCAGTTTAGCTTAAAATACATGAGGAATTTTCATAGAACCAGAGATTTTGAGAAATATAAAGCAGACCTGCATTAGTACAAAGCTCTCAAACCTACTGTTACACTGTTAACTGAATAACAATTTGTGTTATTTTATTTTATAATATGAAATACAGAGACGGGTGTTGAGGCCTTGTGGGACCACTTCACAAGGACTTTAAAAGGACAGTTCAGGCAATGGGCTCCAAAGTTTTAAATTCATTTCTCCAGGACCACACAAAAAAGTGGTCAAACTCTGTCCCATGGAGCTCTCAATGCAAGTTGGAGTGGTTCCACAGTTGTCTCTGACCACAACACAGCATGCTCCAGACTCATAAACCTCCACCATAACATACCCACAAGCATGCCCAGGAATAGACAGGAATCAAGCTGTTTAGCTTAAAATACATGAGGAATTTACATATAACCAGAGATTTTGAGATAAGAGAAAAGAATAAGGATGGCCCAATCACCCCTACAGGCAGTAAAAAGCATATATATATATATATATATATATATATATATATATATATATATGTATATATAAAATTAGAAATTTTATTTAGGCAAAACATATATCCATAATCTTTTAAGTAGCGGTGCTATATATTACACAATGATAACTCCTCACTCCGCTTGCTCTTCCAGTCCCACCTACCCCCTTATTAATATATCCAATCAAAAATGATGACACACACTGCCTTGAGGAAGTGACGGGGTTGTGCAGTCACAGAACGCGTGGGGTTAGGAGTGGGTGCCTGCGTGGAACATGGCTGAACGGTGATGTTACCATTATTTAATATGCACTTGTTTGCACATATATCAGAATTATGGTTAGTAGTTTTATGACATAACACTTTGTGATTTGTAATTTATTCTAGGAGTATATTTATTGCACTTGCACTTTGGGGTTATAATGCTGTAGGTTGTATATTGCATCTTTATAGGTTTCGATTGGGTATATTAAACATAACAATCTATAGAATGATTATCTCTGGTGGGCCCCAAGAATCATTTTCTCTAGTGGGTGTATTGTGTTTCAGGTGAGGGAGTTTTGGACCATCCCCTTGGCCAAATGAAGTTATATGGGGCTCAACAAAGCATACCTCGCCTCAGTACAAATTATACAACATACATAAGGACTACATACAAATTTTATTGACTTATATCGTTAAAATTACAATAATGTAATGACAAAGTGACTGGAAATTTAAAATATTACAATTACTCCAACTGTTGTCTGGAGAAACATGACAGTAGTCCCAGCGTCTTGCAGGGCAAACTAGTTTCGCCTTATCTGGCTTCCTCAGTGCCCGCTGGGACTTAGAAAGTAAACTATACATAATGCAAAAAAGTACATTGTCACTTCTCAAAAAAGGTTGATGCATATCTTGAACAATTAAATAATTAATTAAATATTTCCAAATGTTACCTGCGTATGAAAGGCAGCTGCTCCCCATATGGGAGATCCAAATTGCTCCCGATAAGTAACCTGGTAAAGTGGCCACAAAATATAATTCCTGCAACACAACATAATCAAACTAGTGAACAACCAGGGTAGTTTCTAGGCAAATTAGTGCACAGGACAGGAAGGAAAAAAATCTGCCCCCTCCTCACCGATGCTATGGTGCTGCTGCTGTCCCATACTTGTATGTGCCATGCTGTGCCTCTACCTTAGCAGCAGGTAGTGCCCCCACTAGAAGTGACCCTTACCCATCTGCAGAAGACAGGATAGCTGAGTTAAAGGTGCCCCCAATAGCTTTGGGAACCCAGGGCAATCCCCCTACTTAAACTGGACCTTCACCATGATTTAATGAAAAGCCCAAACTCTTAAAAAACAATTCCTCAGCATCTAAAATTAATATATTTTACATGTTTAGTCACTAATTTATTATACTTTCCCCCACTGGGCTGCAACTCTGTTCGGGAATTTAGGATACGGGCGCCGCCATCTTGACTCAGAAGCATCACACTTACTGAGGAGAGGAGAGTGGGATAAGGTACAGGGGGGCGGGTTATAGCTGTGCTTTGCTCAGACAGAGCAGAGCTGGGGTCAGGGAAAGGTCAGCAGTCCCAGAATGCAGAGCACCACAGTCACTTCCTGTTTGCAGGCACTTCCTGTTTGCAGGCTGCCTGCAAAAATGGCAGCTTCCATAAGCCGCCATCTTGGATGTTTAAAGGCTTATAAAATGCAGTAGATGCAGGTAGGATGATTTTTAATGTGAGCAATCTGTATGTACAGGGTGTGGGAAACATATAAGATAGACTCTTATTTAGAGTGAAGGTCCGCTTTAACCTCCTCTAGAAACAGCCCTGTGAACACACCAAGGGGCACTGTGTGCACACATATGCAACAGCAGTGGACTGTGCTAGTCCAGGGAGCAGTTGGAGTTTAGGTGACTTGCTCAAGAGCATTTCAGTCATGCCCCATGCCACCTCGGTCACAAGTTATGTTCCCTAACCACTAGACCAGTGGATCCCGGCACCAGATTTCCGGACCCCTGCCCTGACAACCTTGAACTTTGCTGGGCAGTAAGTGGCATTGCAAGGTACACACAAACTTTGTCTCTCAGTCTCCTTGCCCCATCCAATCCTTTCCCCCCACCCCAGCTTAGCCCCATCTATCCCTGTCCCCCATCTCATCCCCCCAGCTCAGCCCCATCCAATTCTGTCCCCCCAGCTTTGCCCCACCTCCCAGTGCTCTGTTTCTAACTATCCACCCCTGCGACAGCCCTCCTTCACCTCTCACTGGATGCCTTTAAATTGACCTTTACAAGAAGTGGTTGAGTACACCTGCACTGCACTAGACCATGACTGCTCCTTGCTTAGCATCTGCGGGAAACTTTACCTAAACCGGACCTTCAGCGTGATTTAATGAAAAGCCCAAACTCTTAAGAAAACGGTTCCCCAGCATCTAAAATTTATATATTTTACGTTTTTAGTCACTAACTTATACTTCTTTCCCCCACTGGGCTGCAACTCTGTTCAGGAATTTAGGATACGGGCGCCGCCATCTTGACTCAGAAGCATCACACTTACTGAGGAGAGGAGAGCGGGATAAAGTACAGGGGTGGGGTTATAGCTGTGCTTTGCTCAGACAGAGCAGAGCTGGGGTCAGGTAAAGGTCAGCAGTCCCAGAATGCAGAGCAGCACAGTCAGGAGGCACTTCCTGTTTGCAGGCTGCCTGATAAGATGGCGGCTTCCATAAGCCGCCATCTTGGATGTTTAAAGGCTTATAACATGCAGTAGATGCAGGTAGGATGATTTTTAATGTGGACAATCTGTATGTACAGGGTGTGAGAAACATATAAGATAGACTCTTATTCAGAGTGAAGGACCGCTTTAAGGGGGTAAATATTTTGGTTGTAGGCACCTATGACCCGCTATGGTCTAAACATGCTTATTCAGGCCATTATAAAACTGCTTGTCTTTACTTCTTTCGCTTGCCATATGTTGCTGTCCAAGGTTCATGTTTGTCCAAAGGGCGATTTTTAATGTTCGCAATGTTAGAAAGTAAAGGCTAAATACACCAGGCCACGGCACGAGTCAGTATCTCTGTTTACAGGAAGCCTGTAATGAGCCACTTGCCAGCTGCTGTTTGTCAGTTCCGTAGAAGCGCTATAATCGCCATCCTTATTTAATTGCGTTTACACTTCTACTAATTAAACATAAAGTGAAGAATTGTTGGTAATCATTTCCTAACCTTTTATATCGTCATGAAATTGTAACATGCTGGTTCTATTTGTGCTCCCAAACTGAAGCCGTAAGGAAGAGCCAGGATCACATAACTAAATACTTGAAGCCAGCTTCATACCTCTCCTGGATTAGAGGGGGCCTCTGAATATCTGCTAAACCTGGTGCAGGAAAAATGCATGTATTGACCTTTACCTATGCTGCATAGAAGGGCCTTACTCACCTCTGCCTCCTGACCATGGCTGCTGGCTCCTGCCGCTGTTACAGGCCTTCTGGACTCCAGGAGTAGTCCTTAAAAATTTCGCCAAAAAATGGCATGGGGTTCACCATACCAATGATAACCAGCACGGGAACCAGCTATGGGGGCTTGTAGAAAAGGACAAATACTGCAAGCCCGCAAAGCCTAAATGGCCATGGGCTCTTCTGCCCCCCCACTTTCTTTGGGGAGGCCGGTAATGGGGGCCGAGGATTGCTAGCTGCAGGTGACTTGCCAGCTCCCTAAGCCTTGTGAACTGGTATAGGCGTCTCATGAATCACAAGTTTTTTTTTACACTCACCTCTGATCCTGTGTCCTGCGGCGATCTTGTCCCACGACGATCCAATGACAGCTCCCGGCGTGATTGCTGGAGGGGGGCTGTGGAGGCAGGGGATCACAGCCCCCTAACCCTCCAACCCCCCTCCAGTGATCATCCTTGGCATCTGACAGCTCAGTGCCGGGAATGGGTTGTCATGGGGTGATGTCATCCACCCCGCCCACAAAAGGCGGGGCTAGCAGTGGTGACTGCAGAAGCGGGGAGAGGGCCCTTTTTGGGCCTTTCCTCACAGCGGAAGAGCCCAGGGGGATCTGATCCCCCCCCCCCCGGGTGAAGAGAAGACCCGTCAGACCATTTGAGGGGTCAGGTGAGTGTTTTTTTTCTGTACTTGACGGCTAGCAGGAAGGAAAGCCAGGCACGTAACTCTCACATGCGTGGCAGTTAAGGAGAGGAGAGGCAACCACGTGAGAGTTACGTGCTTTAAGTACAGACTACTCTGGTGATTGGAACCCTCCCTCTTACTACTTTTCTCTTTACATCTCCTCTCCTTTCTCTTTTGCTCTCTTTCTGTCTTTCTAGTTCGTGGCTAATACTCAGTGCAGAATACTGAACACAATGTGACTGGCTGTGATATTGTCTGATGACAATGTTTTTGCTACATTTTTATTACCTGTATCTAATACAATATGTACTGTGTTTTCTTTGTATATTCTTTTGTAAACTGCTTTACATAAATAAGGAGTCTTATAAAGTATATTATTCATTATATTATCTTATAAAATATATTATAAATAAGGGGCCATAGTTACCTCTGCCTCCCGGTCCATCGCTGCTGGACCCCCGCTGCTGTCACAGGCGTCCATCTACAGCAGGTGCTGGAGGAGGATGCCTAGTCATGGGGGCTACTGCTTCTTCTCTAGTTTCTGGCCCCCACCCAAAGACCCTGCTGCTGCCAGATTCCATGCCAGGTGCCTGCACTGTTGCCATCACTACCAGGGAGACAGAGAAAAAGTTTAAGTGGACCAAAACCCAGGATTTTGACTATCCTGGGTTTTGGCCCTTTCCCTGGGGGCACCCCGATTGGGGGTGCCCGTCTGTGTGAAACCCCCCAGGTCGCCCGAACCCAGCTCACCTCTTCCCGATTAATTGCCGGCGTGGGCACACTCCCTGCAAGAGGGAGGCGGAGGATGCGGCCGTCAGAGCCGCTGCTCTTAGGTGCGCCGTGGGACTGGGAGGAGTTGAGCTGGGTTCGGGCTATCTGGGAGGTTTCACACAGCGAGGCACACCCGATTAGGGTGCCCCCGGGGAAAGGACCAAAACCCAGGATAGTCAAATCTATTGACTATTCTGAATTTTGATCCACTTTAAGGAAAAATGCAGCTCTTAGTGCAACAGAAGCACAACAGATACACTGTATTACAGTCGGCAGAACTAGGAAATTATGCAATGTAACAGCTGAAGTAACATTTTTAACATCTAGCATGTTTTGCTTTCAATTAAAAGACATGCGGGAGTATATTAGGTAATTAGCAGCCCTTATGCCTTGCAGCACAGGTGCCATGCTGAGCACCGGTCCCATGCAGAGGGGAACGGGCTCTTTCACACCCCTTTGACCAATGGCAGTGCAGGAAATAAGGCATTGCATGCCCTTTAAACTGGTTAGGATGGAATGAACTGCTTTAGATGCCACCGCTGCCATTGAAGATCCCAACTCTCGGCCCAGAGGAAGGCCCCCCACTGAGGAAGAGAAGGAAGTAGACACAGACTACTTTTTTTTTTAAACTTTGTGAACTGGCAAGGGGTCCAGAGGGATGATGTCATAAGGTGACGTCATCCGCCCCGCCCACAAAAGGCAGAGTTAGCAATGTCCACTGCAAAATGGGGTGAGGGCCCTTTTTGGGCCCTTTCCTCACAGTGGAAGAGCACGGGGGGGGGGGATCGGATGCCCCCCAGGTGAAGAGAAGACCTGGCCAGATCATTCGAGGGGGTCAGGTGATTTTTTTTCTGTACTTCTCGACAAGCAGGAAAAAAGCCAGGCACGTAACTCTCATGTGCTTGGCAAATAAGGACAGGAGAGGCAAGTTACGTGAGAGGTAAGTGCTTGGCATTTAAAGGGTTAAAGTACAGACCACTCTGGTGATTGGTACCCTCCCTCTTACTAGTTTTCTCTTTTCCTCTCCTCTCCTTTCTCTTTACCTCTCCTCTCCTTTCTCTTTACCTCTCCTCTCCTTTCTCTTTTACTCCCTTTTTGTTTTTCTAGTTCGTAGCTAATACTTATCTCAGTGCCATACACTTGAACACAATGTGACTGGTTGCAACAATGTTTTTGCTACATTTTTATTACCTGTATCCAATACAATATGTACTGTGTTTTCTTTGTATACTCCTTTGTAAACCACTTTACATAAATAAAAAGTCTTATAAAGTATATTATTTATTATATTATCTTATAAAATATATTATAAATAAAGGAACATACTTACCTCTGCCTCCCGGTCCATCGCTGCTGTACCCCCGCTGCTGTCACAGGCGTCCATCTAAAGCAAGGGACAGACTGGAGGAGGATGCCTAGTCATGGCGTCTCCTGCTTATGTGGTTTCTGGCCCCCACCCAAAGCCTCTGCTGCTGCCAGATTCCATGTCAGGTGCCCGCACTGTTGCCTCCACTACCTGGGGGACAGAAAAAAAAAATTAGGAAAAATACCATTTTGTGAGTACTCACCTGAAAAATGGATATTGTTGGTGTGCCACACACCCCGCTTCACTTCTTAAATATTCATTACTTCATGGGTTAATCACCTGCAGGTGACGTAGTGCAGAGAGGAAGTCTTGTAACGAGCCCCACCTTCCGGCCTATATATACCTGGTACCTCCCTTCAATCACCAGTATAATCAACAAAGCAGTAATACAAGGTACCAGTATTCCACCAGTAACCTCAAAATCAAATTTGATATAAAAAGGGCTTCACCATATAAAGGCTTCGGTAATACCGAAAAGGGCGGGTGTGAAGCGGGGTGTGTGGCACACCAACAATATCCATTTTTCAGGTGAGTACTCACAAAATGGTATTATTCTTGGTGTGCCACACACCCCGCTTCACTTCTTAAATATTCATTACTTCATGGGACATCCAAAAGCAGTGTCCACAAGGGCTGGGCAACTCAAGGCCAGGTGAAGCATAACTTAAACGACTGCAGTCTGCAGAACTTTGCGGCCGAAAACAGCATCCGCTGAGGCCCGCACATCAACTTTGTAAAATTTAGAAAAAGTGTGAACAGAAGACCAAGTGGCGGCCTTACAAACCTGTTCAACAGAAGCTTGGTGCTGAAAAGCCCAAGACGCCCCAACAGCGCGAGTGGAATGAGCAGTGATACGAAAAGGGGGAACTCTTCCCTTGGCAGAATAGGCCGCAGTAACGGCCTGACGTATCCACTTGCTAATGGCAGATTTGGCTGGTGCCAAACCCTTCCTAGGCCCATGGGGCACAACAAAAAAGGAATCCGTCCTACGGAAAGGAGACGTGATAACCAAGTAGCACTTAACACAGCGTACTACATCCAAACAATGCAAAACCCTCTCTTTGTCATTCTTAGGATTAGGACACAAGGAGGGAAGAACAATATCTTGGTTCAAATGAAAAGCAGAAACAACCTTAGGAAGAAAGTCTGGCTTGAACCGAAAGACCACCTTATCCCGATGCTTCTCGAAGTAGGGCGCCTGAATAGACAAGGCCGCCAATTCCGAGACACGCCGGATCGAAGTGATCGCTACCAAGAAGACAATCTTCTGAGTCAGGGTAGATAAAGCAATCCCTTGCAAAGGCTCAAAAGGAGGAGCCTGAAGAGCAGAAAGAACCAAATTCAAATCCCAAACCGGGAGTAATGGTTTCCTGGGAGGCCGCACATGCGTAACCCCCTGGAAAAAGGTTTTAACTAAAGACTTAAGCGCAACACGCTTCTGAAAAAAGATAGATAAGGCAGAAACTTGCCCTTTCAACGTACTTAGCTGAAGACCAGAGTCCAGCCCAGATTGTAAAAACTCCAGAACCCTGGGGACCGAAAATACCCTACAAGGAAAAGATCTCATCTCGCACCAAGCGATATAGGCTTTCCAGGTCCTATAGTAGATGATAGAAGAAGACCTCTTTCGGGCACTGATCAAAGTCTTAACGACAGAATCAGAAAGACCCTCTTCCTTTAGGATGGAGGTCTCAGCAGCCAGGCCGTCAAAGCTAGCGCTGGTAAATTGGGGTAACACAATTGACCCTGAGTGAGCAAATCGGGCCGAAGGGGCAGAACGACCTGGTCCACTGCCAGCCGAACGATGTCTGCGAACCACACTCGCCTCGGCCACCTTGGGGCCACGAGGACGGCAGACACCCCTTCCAGAGCCAACTTCCGAAGCACTCTGCCTAGCATGGGTGTCGGAGGAAACAGGTACAGAAACCCCAGATCCCCCCAGCTCAGGGACATGGCGTCCACTGCCAGAGCCAGAGGATCCTGGGAGAGCGATACGAAGTTCGGGAGCCTGTGATTGTGACGAGAGGCAAACAGGTCCACCTCTGGAGTCCCCCATTGGCGACACAGTGAGCGAAAAACCCGAGGATGGAGGGCCCATTCTCCCCGACGGGGAGAGCCCCTGCTCAAGCGGTCCGCTTTCAGGTTCTCCACTCCCGGGATGTATACCGCCGAGAGACGAGGAACATGGGCTTCTGCCCAGGTCAGGATCAGGGACACCTCTCTGAGAGCACTCAGGCTGCGAGTCCCTCCCTGATGATTGATGTAAGCAACCGCTGTTCGATTGTCTGAACGCACCTGGACCGGAAGGCCCAGAACGTGCTGAGTCAGGAGAGTAAGCACCCGACGGATGGCTCTCAGTTCCAGAATATTGATGGGTAAGAGGGCCTCCCGAGGTCCCCACTGCCCCTGGAACTGCAGCTCCTTCCAGAATCCGCCCCATCCCGACAGACTGGCGTCCGTGGTGACAATTTCCCAAAGGGGGGCCAGGAAAGACCTGCCCTTCACGAGATTGGTCGAGACCAACCACCACTGGAGGGACTGCCGGACCCGGGAGGACAACTGGAAGGGCTGATCCAGCGACCGAGGCTGCCGGTCCCAAGACGCCAACAGATAAAGCTGAAGCGTCCTCGTGTGGAATTGAGCAAAAGGAAATGCCTCGAAGAAGGCAACCATCAACCCTACCAGCCTCATCCCCAGACGGATGGACGGCCGAGGATTGGAGAGTAGGACCCGAGCCAACTCCTGAATCAGAAGAATTTTGGACTGAGGGAGAAACACTCTGTGTTGATGAGAGTCTAACTGCATCCCCAGAAAGGACACCACCCTGGCCGGAGCGAGGGAGGACTTGGAGAGGTTGATCACCCAACCGAAACTTTCCAGCGTGGAGAGCACCACCCTGGTGTCTTTCTCCGATTGATCGGGTGACGGAGCCATGATAAGAAGGTCGTCCAAATAAGGTACGACACGAATGCCCCGAGCTCTGAAAATGGCCATGACCCCTGCCAGCACCTTGGTGAACACTCTTGGAGCTGAGGTAAGGCCAAACGGAAGTGCCACGAACTGATAATGCCGATCCTTCATCATGAATCGAAGAAAGCGTTGATGAGGGAGGCAGATGGGAACATGCAGATAAGCATCCTTGATGTCTATAGACGTCATGAAGTCCCCTTGCCGAAGAGAGCCGACGGCAGTGCGCAAGGTTTCCATGTGAAACTTCCGAAAACGGATGAACCTGTTGAGCAACTTCAGGTCCAGGACGGGACGAACCGACCCATCCCTCTTGGGGACTGCGAACAGATTGGAGTAGAAACCGAGGCCCATCTCTAAACGCGGTACCGGCCGGATGACCGCCATCTCTAACAGATTCTCTACCGACGCCAGGAGCCCCTGTGCGGCCAAAGGATCGATGGGCACCCGAGACCGAAAGAACCGTGAAGGAGGGCGAGACTCGAACTCCAGTTTGTAACCGGACGACACTATCTCCTGAATCCACCTGTCCGGAACCTCCCGGTTCCAAACCTGGGAGAAGTGTCGCAATCGTCCCCCCACCCGCACGGGTGAGGGCGGCCCCTCATTGCTGAGTGGGCTTACCCGCAGGTTTGGGCTTGGAGCCCCAGGACTGGGCGGGACGGCCACGGCCCCTCCCCCGCGTCCAACCTGTACGACTGGTAGAGGGAAGGGAAGTCCCCCTACCCGCTCTATATCCTCGAAAGGACGGCCTACCAGAAACAGCCCCTCTAAAGGGGCGTCGAGGCCTCTTGCGTTGTGGCATCTTGCCACCCTTTGCGACTGAATCAATTTTCTCCCCGAACAGCCGCAACCCCAAAAAGGGGAGAGCTGTGAGCACCTTTTTAGAAGCTGAGTCCGCCGACCACTGTCGCAGCCATACTGACCGACGAATAGCGACCAGCATTGCCGCTGTCTTGCTACTCATAGCCAGCGCATCGTCCTGAGCGGATAGAACGTAAGACACAAAAGAATCGCACTGCTTAAGCGCAGCGAACTCATCACAAGCGGGATTGAGATCCTCGCATAGCCCCTGGATAACAGATCTTACCGCTAAAAGAAGAAGGGCCGAAGCGCACAGGGGGCGCATCGTTGACCCAGCATAAACAAAGCCATAGCGAGCATACTGGTCAATCCTACGATCCTCCCCATCTTTAGGGACAGAGGTCTCAGCAGACTGTACCATAGCGGAGCTAGATAGCCCTAGCACAGGGGTATCGACTTCAGGAGGGACGGACCAAAGCTTCAGCAATTCTGGCGGAAAAGGATAACGCTTTTCCCAACTGGAAGGGATTCCAGATAACCGTGTGGGATGTTCCCATTCTTTCAGGACCACCCTCTCAAAGTGGTGCTGTCTGGGAAAAACCAAACGCGGCTGAGGCTCTTCAAACAACTGACCCTTTGGCAGGGTGACAGCCTCAGGCGGATCTAAATTCAGAATTTCAAACATTTGTGCCAGAATGGAGGGGGTGTCAAGGGCAACCCCCGCCGACCAATCGCCAATCGCATCAGCCTTAAGCTGACCTGCCGGCTCATCTGACTCCAAGAGGAATTCACCCTCATCCGGGGAGCCATCGGACCATTCCACAGGCTCACATAATTCGTCCTGAGGAGCCGAAGATACCGGAGTCAGGCGCTTCCCTTTTGCAGAGGCCTTTAGCCCCGCTTTAACGGGCAATACTTCCCGAAGATTGGCTGATTTTACCACCACCTCGGATTGCGAATCCCCACCCTTGACAGTGTCATGCGGGGTCCGGAACAGGGAGGGAGAGGCAGGAGATGATAGAGGTTGCGACGGGTCAGCAGCCGGATCAACAGACTGACGCGCAACAATCTGCCTTGCACAAGAAATGCAAATAAAGATATCATCAGCAGGGAGCGCAGCCCCACATTTTACACACCCCCTGGACGGCTCTGACGAGTCGTTTCCGGTAGTAACAGAAGCCTCCATATTGGTGATTTATGGTATCGCAAATACTGGGACTTTTAAGGCATAAGCCAACCCGGGATGCCCCTTTATAAAGAATGTCCCGGAAGGGAGGGTTTTTTTTTTTTTTTTTTAAATACACTTTATATATTTTTTTTTTTTTTTAAGAGAAAAAGGTCCCCCTTAACAGTCTCAAAATAAATATATATATATATATGTATATATATATATCCAAAATGTGCAATTTCATATCAAGAATGACTAGCCAGGCAATATAGAGCCGGAGGCCGCAATAAAAGAGGGATCCCAGGATCTGAAAGGAAAGAAAAAAAACAAACCATCAGATCCCTTGTGAGTGTAACAAAGCAGCATGTTCACAATAGTACCAAAAAAGAGTGCCTCCTTAAAAGTTTGCCCCATGAGTAAAACTCATTCTGGCCCCACAAAAGCGGGGCCGCTTACCTGCTACCGACGCCAGGAGCCAGACCGGAGGGACATGTAGCAGCCGCAGCACACAAACCCATGTGTTGCTGCAGCGCGCGCCCCCCCCACGTGACCTCTTTTCACCGCAAACATGAAGGAAGTGAGGCTGAGGCCGCCGAGCGCCGCTTCCGCCGGCGCCGCTTCCGCCGGCGCCACGCCCCCCCCGCGTCACAGGGAGCCGCCCTGCTCAAATCAACGGGGGATTGCCACCAGCTGCGCTGGCTGACACCAAGCCAGGCGGCGGAGGAGGAGGAGGGGGAAAGGAGACACAAGCGCAGCCACACAGGCTGCCGCACGGAGCAGCGGGGAAGGAAGGGAGGCGGGAGGGGACCAACTGAAGCCAGCTGAGCGCGGTCCGCTGCCCCACCCCCATAAAGCAGACCAAATACACTGGCCATGCCTAAAGTATCTGCCCGGAGCCCCGGTCAAAAAACAGACAAAGCGCACCTGCTGCACAGTCTGTTACTATGTAAAAGTGAACACACAAAAAATAACAATACAGTGAAAACATCATACAAGATACACAACCCTCTATACCCCCCCCCCCCCCCCCCCTAAGTGAAGGGAGAAAGGACCGGAACGGGGGAGTAAGGGCTACGGGGACCCTCGGGACAGGGGCATCCCATTTCCGGATCACCATGCCGGATTGCCGCATTGCCCCCAAAGGAGGGGGACGAGCGGAGGAGATAAGCTCCTAGGCACCCATAGTGCCGTCTACCAATTACCCGGTGAGCAGCCTAGGCTGGGAGGCTTCCTATCCACCATAGAGGTATACAACTCAAACCGGGCAGAAATAGACCAAAAGGGGGGTGGCGGGGTAAGCCCCGACCTACCTGTAAGCAGGAAACTTCCAACCTCTGCTTGTCACGCAGAGAGAAAAATACTGGTGATTGAAGGGAGGTACCAGGTATATATAGGCCGGAAGGTGGGGCTCGTTACAAGACTTCCTCTCTGCACTACGTCACCTGCAGGTGATTAACCCATGAAGTAATGAATATTTAAGAAGTGAAGCGGGGTGTGTGGCACACCAAGAATAATGCAGCTCTTAGTACAACAGAAGCACAGCAGATAAACTGTATTACAGTTCGGCAAACTAAGTGATCTTGCAAATGTAACAGCTAATGTAATATTATTAACATCTAGCATGTTTTTTGTTTCAATTAAAGTGAACCAAAACCCAGGATAGTCAAAATCTTGGGTTTTGGTCCACTTTAAAAAGACATGCAGGAGTAAAATATGTGATTAGCAGCTCTTATGCCTAGCGGCACAGGTCTGGTGCTGAGCACTGGTCCCATGCCGAGGGCCAATGGCAGTGCAGGAAATAAGGCATTGCTGCCACCCCCATGCCCTTTGAACTGGTTAGGGTGGAATAAAGGAGGGACTTGTGTCTTCTTGTTCAGGAGATGCCGGCAGGGCATCTGCTTTAGATGCCACCGCTGCCATTGAAGACCCCAGCTCTGGACTCCCACCGAGGAAGAGAAGAAAGAAAACACAGACTGGTGAGTATTGTGTTCGGTATATTTTAAACTTCCGTTTGTGAACTGGCAAGTGATCCAGCATGCGGGTACTGCTGCCCGATTACCACAGCCTCTCTTAGGCACTGGGGGTGCAGGGGAGCCTGGTGCCTATCAGTATGGGAGCCCCCCTGGAAGGGCAACAGACTTGTAATGAATGGTATAGGGGCTGGTGAACCGGCAAGACCAGGGACCAGCCATGCAGCCTGTGAGCGCTGGCTTATCAGCCCTTATGGCTGGTGCTCGGGCTGTTTTACTAGAGGGTGGGGGCACGCCTGTCTCTTTCACTGAACGGACATGCTGTCATTTAATTCTGGCAGATATTAAAAAAAATGTAAGTCTGTGTCTGCTTCTCACACGACACATTTTACACAACTGAAGGCGAGAATTTTTGAACAGCACTCTCGCATGGTGCATAGAGCACTAAAGGGAAGTTGGTAGACAGCGAGGCAGTGTATAGTAGACAGTGTCTAGTGTGACAGAGCCCCAGCTACAAGGATAACCCTTACTGAAGCACCTCTATGCGCCTACTCAGGGCTGGATTAAGTGTGGTGGATGCCCCTGGGCACAAAATCTGGTGATGGCCCCAGATACAGTATTATTTTTCCTTTTTTTTTTTAAATAAAAAAGCTGGAACGTCAGATCGAGTCCCTTGTGAAACCCTTGTGCGGGTGCGTGCTGCTCGGGAACTCCTGTCATTAGGCCAAAGGCTGAAAGCCTCCTGGACCAGACCATAGCCCAAAGGTTGGTGGAGACCCCCTTTGCAGGGCAAGTGGTGGAGGCCCTGGGGCGCCCCTCTCATAATCCGGCCCTGCACCTACTATTCAAAACTGTTCAACTCGAAAGTTAAATATACTTAAAAGCTATTTTTCTTTTTTTTTTATTTCTTTACACAACACACATTAAACATTGCATTAAGAACATTTCAAACAGCAAGAGAGTGAAAAAACAGGACTAATGCTACAATTTCCTCTTCAGAGAGAAGTGAGGACCATTTATCTCCTGTTTTCTTATCTCCGTCTGAACACATTGCAATTTGCAAGCAATATTTGCACATGCGAGGCCGACACTCTTGCAGCGTTATCTCAAGTGCCATTACTCAGGGAAAGGTCAATAATCTCTACACTGAGAGCATAATGCGATGCTGTTATTTTATGGCTCTAGAATGTACAATTACCCATTTACAGGGCGCATAATGGGCTTTTGATGTAGACCTCAAATTCATCCATTCAAGTCCTTTCACCAAGCACATCATGTCATGTTTCTGCATTAGAATAGAAGGTACGGCAAAGCCTTTCATGTGACTCATATAGTATAAGGGGTCCAAATCATAACTCTGTAGGCAAATAATAAAATCTGCATGTCTAATAAATCCCATCTGCGTTCCTGGGTTGCTTGAAAAAAAAATGAAAGTCTTACAGGCTGATTCATTACTAGTGCCAGGTATCGGCAGATGAGCGTCTGTACAGAGGCGCTAAGAGCGACCGCTAGTAGACGCTGTGATTGGCTATCGGGTGCTGTAACTGAGGAGTCCCACTACTCCTCACCCTATCCCAATAAGGGCGTGGCACGCCTTCATTGGGATAGGGTGAGGAGTAGTGGGACTCCTCTGTTTAGAAGATTGTTTAGTTACACTTATTAAGCTCGATTCAGAGACACATTCGTCTGCACTTCCGTAGCTGTCTGTGAAAGTTTTAGTGTGTGTTTGTCATTTTTTTGCTTTTTTTCGTTCATTTTTCATTCTTACGAACGTTCGGGAATGCGCTTTCGATGAACGGAAGCAAATCGGAACATTTCCGTTAGTTCGGATCATTTTCTAAACAAAATCTGATATTTTTCGTTCGTTCAGATAACTTACGTTGTTGGGATGGGCTTACGATTCAGAGAGCTTATTTCCGACGGACCACCACCCTATAAATCAGTTTAATTTCCGATCCACTTACGGGACCTTTGAGGGCTCGGATTGCTATTGTTGAACATGTTTTGCGACTATGT
This sequence comes from Gastrophryne carolinensis, assembly GCA_027917425.1. Lineage (NCBI taxonomy): Eukaryota > Metazoa > Chordata > Amphibia > Anura > Microhylidae > Gastrophryne > Gastrophryne carolinensis. The sequence continues at coordinate 47,312,435 of CM051234.1, read as the reverse complement.
GGAGGAGTCTGCGCGCCTTTAGCACCAAGGCATTGCATGTATCAGCATGGCCGAGGCCATAAATTGTATAGCAATGCATACCTGAATCAATACATTTCATGTATGCCTTATAGATGCATTTTAATGCTGACCTTAATTAGTCCTTAGCATTTAAACATTTATTTTCCCACACATCCATATAATTGCTATATTTTTTTAGACTTATGTCCTTTGTGAATTATATTTGGATTGTTGAACTTGAATCTTAATTTGTTGTAGGAGTTATTGTTTTAGTCGGTTACCTTTGCTTTGTGTAATTATTTTATATTTGGTTGCAGGAACCGCAAGATGTGCCACTCGCACAACATACAAGCAGTGTTTGGTCCAGCTATGCGATTCCTCAGTGTTCTTGCAGGGCATCCAGGGTCGTCCCATGATGCTTATATATTGCAGAGCTCCGGCTTATTTCGTCAGTTTGAGTCAGGAGAATTATCTGGTGGATGGCTCCAGGGTAAGTTTGCTCACATTCCATCAATCCATTTTCACTGTATGGCAATGAATATAGTTGATGACTTATGTCTTAACCTGTGGCTGTTTTTAGCCCTTGATGACATGTTAAACAATATTGTAGCTTAGAATGTGTATTTTATGTTAGTATTTATAAATTCTTTCAGGGGATTCTGAATATCCACTCCTGCCCTTGCTCCTGATGCCCGTTCTTTGCCTGCAGAATGCGGGCCAGGGGTATTCTAATCGGGTGAACAAAGGGGGGTGGGAGCAGCTCAATCACTATTTATACAAAATTATCAACATTATTATTCAGGGCCTGGGAACTAATTTACTGCCCAGTTTAACCCTCTCATCAACTAAATATCAAGCAACAAACATGTCTAGCTATGTGGAAAGACAGAGATTTGGTTGCACATATCTGCAGATACATGTGGAAGCCACACTGCCCTGGCAAGGCACTCTGTATTTAGTGTGGTCCCTACTCTTAATTCTGAGTCCCCAAAGTTGGGACATGCAATGCAGACAAATATCTGTGAGCTACTCACCTGGGAAGCCGCCAGCCTCCCTTTAGAACACTTCACAGGGAGAAATCCATATTGACTGAACCTCTCCCTGCTTGTGCTCATGGCAATTCAAATGAACAAAGGGGGGTGGGAGCAGCTCAATCACTATTTATACAAAATTATCAACATTATTATTCAGGGCCTGGGAACTAATTTACTGCCCAGTTTAACCCTCTCATCAACTAAATATCAAGCAACAAACATGTCTAGCTATGTGGAAAGACAGAGATTTGGTTGCACATATCTGCAGATACATGTGGAAGCCACACTGCCCCGGCAAGGCACTCTGTATTTAGTGTGGTCCCTACTCTTAATTCTGAGTCCCCAAAGTTGGGACATGCAATGCAGACAAATATCTGTGAGCTACTCACCTGGGAAGCCGCCAGCCTCCCTTTAGAACACTTCACAGGGAGAAATCCATATTGACTGAACCTCTCCCTGCTTGTGCTCATGGCAATTCAAATGAACAAAGGGGGGTGGGAGCAGCTCAATCACTATTTATACAAAATTATCAACATTATTATTCAGGGCCTGGGAACTAATTTACTGCCCAGTTTAACCCTCTCATCAACTAAATATCAAGCAACAAACATGTCTAGCTATGTGGAAAGACAGAGATTTGGTTGCACATACCATGAGCACAAGCAGGGAGGAATTCATTCAATATGGATTTCTCCCTGTGAAGTGTTCTAAAGGGAGGCTGGCTGCTTCCCAGGTGAGTAGCTCTCAGATATTTGTCTGCATTGCATGTCCCAACTTTGGGGACTCAGAATTAACAGTAGGGACCACACTAAACACAGAGTGCCTTGTCGGGGCAGTGTGGCTTCCACATGTATCTGCAGATATATGCAACCAAATCTCTGTCTTTCCACATAGCTAGACATGTTTGTTGCTTGATATTTAGTTGATGAGAGGGTTAAACTGGGCGGTAAATTAGTTCCCAGGCCCTGAATAATAATGTTGATAATTTTGTATAAATAGTGATTGAGCTGCTCCCACCCCCCATGTTCATTCGTATTCTAATCGGGCCCTATGCAAAACTCGGGCCGTGGTGGCGAGGGCCCTCTGGCTTTTGAAGTCCAGATTTAGGTGTTTGGACCATACGGGGGGGGGGGGGGGCACTGCAGTATGACCCCAACAAGGTTATACGAATATTTTAATTTACGTTTTTAACAGGGACCACACGTGCCAGAGTGGCACAACTGAGTGTCAGGGTCCTTCAGTTGGTGGGCGAGATGCAGGAGCTGCGCAACTCGTTGGGGACCACAGATGAAGAATAATGTTCTGTGGCCTGCCATTGCTATGTATTTTGTTTTTTTATAGTTGTAAATATTTGAAATTTTCCAAATTTTTACAAATTTTATATTTTATGATGGAATAAAAAAAAATTGTTACAGTGTCATTTCATTTACAAAAAACATTAACACAAAACTAATGGGCCCAGAAATATTTAAAGGTAAATATTCAAATTACCGAGAAGTGATTTGGGTACGTTTTAGGGGGCTAAAATGGAAGAAGAACCTAACCGCGAAGTAGTTTGGGTGAGCTTTAAGGGTCCAAAAGGGAAGATGGAGGATAGTGCTAAGTGATTTAGCTAAAGATTGTAGTAGAAGTGAGGGTGGCAAATATGTAGGCGAGCACTTTAATGAGTTAAGTTTGTAGTGCGCAGGCGCAAGATCGTAAGGATTTCCATCTGGACGATTATTTATTGAAAAAGGGAAACAGAATCTATCGGGAAACGTAAAGGATTCGTGGGAGGATACGATGGGAAAAGGGCAAAAACGAAAGCCTACGTTGTAACATGTGAAAATGAAACGGAAAAGTCACGCTGGAAAATGACATCCTCGTATTCGTAATCTGCCGTACGAACGTACGGAAACTTTACAGAAGGATTGCAATGCATGCATAGAATCGCTCGTACACTCATACGAGAGCGGAAAGAGAGCCTATTGTGTCCCTATTCCGTGTATGCACACTTATTTTGAGTAATTGGCCAGTGCGGTCCCCCCTTTTTTCTTTGTTCTGGGCGCTTTGTTCAGGGTCGCTCTAGTAACCTGCCCGGCATTGATGAATGAGATGTATGTTGGGCATTGTAACACCAGTACAGCGCTGCAGGCAGCGTCGGCGCTCTGGATCTGGCCGCTATAGCATAGAGCGCCAGAGGCTGTGTGATTAAAGTCTGTTTCTGAACACATATCCACCAGTAACAAAGCGAAAACACATGGAATGACATTGTTGTAACATTTAACGCCAGACCTGTAATGACAATTCTGCGTAAAAATATATAAAATCAAAAAAGTTTTCAAAAATGACTCTTTCTAGGCCAGGAGAGGTCACACAATTATTTGAGAGAAAAAAAATATTAAAAACAAAAATGAATGTCCATTGAAATGTATGGGAGAGCGACAGGTAGTGACAGGTAATACCTGGCGCTCTGGAAGCTAGAGCGCTGGCCCTATACGCTGAGCCACCTGTAATGATGAATCGGACGCTACATGGCGCTGTTGAGTCCCTCACCAGATTCACTTTCATAAATGTGGTATTGCATACAGCGCCCGGCGTTTACCAGACGCTGCCTGCCGCTACGAGGCGCTACCTGCCGCTATCCCTTGATGAATAAACCCCTTAGTTGCAAGGACCGTATTTGCAAATTCAATGCTACTTCTGTACTGTACTGTAGTTCCGCACAATTTACTCAGGTACCTCCCATCTGTAAAGGATGTTACTGATTGACCTAACGCTCAGCCAATCCATAAATTCCACTACTGCCATTCAGCCAATGAGCAACATTTAAGCATCCCTAGAGTTGTCATGGAGACAGTCGAACAAAATGCCTTAAAGTGGACCAAAACCCACCCCCATCAAGATTCCAGGTCCGATCAATTCCCTCCCCCTGGGGCATCCAAAATCGAGATGCCCCGCTGTGTGAAACCTCCCACAGCAAATGCACTTATGCACCTTAAAGTTTAATTTGCACAAACAGAGGAGACTTTGGTCATGATATTAATCACTATATTGAAGTTGGTTATAATTAAATTAAGGGTCTGGGTGGGATGCCCCATGTTCTGATGTGCTTTTATATTTATATGTATGTCTATGTCTAATGTGTAGTTTTTAGATAATAAAGATTAATTCTTGAAATGTTATCTATGTAAAGTAGTTGATTTTTTAGGGGGGAAGGTGCTGTGGTTTGCTGTTTTGCTAATGGTTGCTGGAGCCACATTAGAAAGTATCTTTCTTTGGGGTTTATTCATCAAGGGATAGCGCCAGGTAGCGCCTCGTAGCGGCAGGCAGCGTCTGGTGAAAGCAAAGCCACATTTATGAAGGCGATTCTGGTGAGCGACTCTAACAGCGCCATGTAGCGTCCGATTCATCCTTACAGGCGGCTCAGCATATAGCACCGGCGCTCTAGCTTCCAGAGAGCCAGGTATTACCTGTCGCTACCTGTCTCTCTCCCATACATTTCAATGGATGTTCCTTTTCTTCTGTTTAAACAGGGTTTTTTGTTTTTAATATTTTTTTTTCTCTCAAATAATTGTGTCACCTCTCCTGGCCTAGAAAAAGTTTAAAAAACTTTTTTGACTTTTTATATTTATATGCAGAATTGTCATTACAGGTCTGGCATTAAAGTATTAATGTCACAATGTTACAATGTCATTCCGTGTGTTTTCGCTTTGTTACTGGTGGATATGTGTTCAAATACAGACTTTAATCACACAGCGTCTGGCGCTCTATGCTACAGCAGCCAGATCCAGAGCGTCGATGCTGTGTGTCTGTTTTTTTGTTGAATATGGTGTGAGTCGCTGAGAGTCGGTCGCACTGAGATGGTGCTACCTTTCGCTGTACTGGTGTTAGAACGCCCAACATACATCTCATTCATCAATGCCGGCCAGGTTACTACAGTGACTGAGGCGCTCTGTTACAGCGCCCGATAGCTGATAGTCGCTATTAGCGCCTCTGTACAGACGCTCATCTGCCGATAGCTGGCACCTGTAATCAGCCTGCCCGTATATATGTGCTGTGCTGCCAGGTGCTGCAATCTGAATGGAATTACCCCATAAAGGGCATCACAAAAGCCACCTTGGAATGACACGCCTAACGCCTGCCAAATATTTTAGGTTTTCGAGTGTTTACCTACACTGTGGAGTCGCGCAGCTGACCCAGACGTGTCAGGTCATAGCCATGTCGGGAGTTTCTGTAATGTCTTCTGTGTTTACTTCTAGAGTTCATCACCTTGTGTGAATAGATGTTGCTCGGTCCATAGAAAGGGTCCTCTGACGCAGAGCCCCGCTTGTATTAATACGGAGCCAAGTTTTCGCCCCATGCGGCCTACTCATCAGACCAGCATTCACATAGAGGGATTAGTCATCTCCGTGTTTGTTGCTACACTAACATTGTGGGAGGAAAGACAATTGCGTAGATTTATAAAGAAGCAATGTGTATACTATGGGGGATATGCACAACCAAAAATAAGTATGGGTGCAGAATTGAGAAATTGTGTACGTTAAATGGGGTTTTAGAAATATCCCAACTACCCCTTCTAATAGCACAACCACAATAGAATTATTAGGCCCTTATTTAACAAGGGATAGCGCCAGGTAGCGAATGGTGAGCGAACGGTAATGACGCTCACCGCCACGAGAACGCCGGCTCCCCTCCGCAATCACACATTTATCAAGCCGATCCTGCTTAGCGACTGACAGAGCGCCAGATAGCGAATCATTCATCATTATTCCAGCCTCACACCACAGCGCCAGCGAGCGACCTTGAACAGCGACAGGTAGGACCTCTCGCTACCTGGCGCTCTCCAATGCATTTCAATGGAGCAATCTTTAAATATTCATAATTAATTGCTATTAATGTTTTTTTTTTTTTAAATGTCAATAATTCTGTGACCACTTCTGCAATGTTAGATATTTTTTTTAAGGTAAAAAAAAAATAAAAAAATTTGTGATTGAGAATTTATATTACAGGTCTGATATTAATGTATTCATATTACAAAATGTTTGTAAAAACATGTTTTGTTTTTTTTTCCAAAAATATGGTTGTTTGGGGGTTAAAAAACTACTTTTAACCCATCGCCGCCAGCGCTCTGGGGTTTAAACAAGCATTTCACAGCGCGAGAATTTTTTGAGCGTGATTTGTTAATGAATATGCTGGGAGCCGTTCGCTATGGCCATTCGCTGTCATGCGCTCCCATACAGCGCGGAACCTGTCAAACAGCGACTCCTAACCCCGTATTCAACATTACCGCACACCGACTGAGTCGCTGTCAACAGCCGAACAACAGCCAAGCACAGCGAATACTAGCGGGCGCTGTGAAAATAACGCTACTGGCGCTCATCTGTCGCTACCTGGCGCTATTAATGAATCGGCCTCCCCGATAACAATTATAAGAAGGAATGTATTTAAATGTCAAAAATTCACATGATCCAATTAAACATACAACAAATAAACAAACACTAAATGGGGTTCTAGAAATATCCCAACTACCCCTTCTAATAGCACAACCACAATAGAATAATTAGATAACAATTATAAGAAAGAATGTATTTAAATGTCTAAAAAGCACATGATCCAATTGAACATACAACAAATAAACAATAAAAGACAAGGTTAAAAAACAGACAGACACGAAGCTAAGGGGACTCTAAAAATAGCTCAAAGAGTAATGAATATATGTACACATTAATGATAGGAAATATATAATAAATTATGGGTAAGTAGGATTAAAGTGCAAAAGGAGAGACTGTGACTACAACAAAATAGGGAGGCACACTAGAATCAATACTAGTACAAAAAAATATTAATTTTATTTGATCTTGATACAAGTTAATCACTACTTATAATTAGAGATGAGCGAACTTTTGAAAAATTCGATTCGACTGATTCGCCGAATTTTCCGACAAAAATAGTTTCGACCCGAATAAATTCGCGACGAATCGCTATTAAAAATGGCTATTTCTGAGCCTCCTAGAGCCTCAATAGGGTTGTAAACCATTCTGCCTTGCTGTAACACGCACAGGATGCGTGCTGGGTTAGTTAAATAATACTTTGAATAAATATCACATGCAGATCAGAGGCATCGCTAATAGAATCGCAGAGCGGCACAATTGCAGAGAGTTGAAGTGGCATCACTATGAGGGGCAGGAGCCCAAACATTGCTTTAAAGAGACACTGGAGTTGGCAGCAGCAGGAGCCCAAAAATTGGATGAATTACACCCTGGAGTTGGCAGCAGCAGCAGGAGCCCAAACATTACTTTAAAGAGACCCTGGGGTTGGCTTCAGGAGCCCAAAAATTGGATGAATCACACCCTGGAGTTGGCAGCAGCAGCAGCAGGAGCCCAAATATTACTTTAAAGAGACCCTGGGGTTGGCTTCAGGAGCCCAAAAATTGGATGAATCACACCCTGGAGTTGGCAGCAGCAGCAGGAGCCCAAATATTACTTTAAAGAGACCCTGGGGTTGGCTTCAGGAGCCCAAAAATTGGATGAATCACACCCTGGAGTTGGCGGCAGCAGCAGCAGCAGCAGGAGCCCAAACATTACTTTAAAGAGACTCTGGGGTTGGCTTCAGGAGCCCAAAAATTGGATGAATCACACCCTGGAGTTGGCAGAAGTTGGCAGCAGCAGCAGCAGGAGCCCAAATATACACTGGAGTTGGCTTCAGGAGCCCAAAAATTGGATGAATCACACCCTGGAGTTGGCAGGAGTTGACAGCAGCAGCAGCAGGAGCCCAAATATTACTTTAAAGAGACACTGGGGTTGGCTTCAGGAGCCCAACAATTGGATGAATCACACCCTGGAGTTGGCAGAAGTTGGCAGCAGCAGCAGCAGGAGCCCAAAAAATGGCCTAAAGACATAAATATCTTTTGCACCATTTGGAAAGTGTAAAACGTGGCACCATGCTGAATCTAGTCGCATGCATCAGGCATTGGTGGGTGGAAATCCTGGCTGATCCATCCCTGATTCATTTTGACAAAGGTGAGTCTCTCCACATTTTTAGTTGACAGACGAGTTCTCCTCGCCGTAACTATGGCCCCCGCCGCACTAAACACCCGCTCAGATGGCACGCTACTTGCCGGGCAGGACAGCTTTTCCAGGGCAAACTCTGCTAGTTGCGGCCACAAATCAAGTTTGGCTGCCCAGAAGTCCAGCGGATCCTCAAGGTGTGTTGGCATGGTCATGTCAAAGTATGACATGACCTGCTGGTTGAGGTCCTGCTCCAGGTCTTCCTGCTGCTCATGAGTAGCCTCACTATGCGGGTGTAGAAAGCTACTCATTAGCGACTGAAGACTGAGGCTGCTGCTGCTGATGGAGCTGCTGCTGCTGCTCCTGCCAACCCCCCCAGCGGCCATGGCAGTGGAAGGTGAGCGCAGAGGTCCCCTCGAGTCAGACCTGCGAGAGTATGGACCATGGCGCAGATAGGCATCGGCCAACTGCCTACGTAGAATGTCTTTGTAGTAGTTGAGTTTGTCCTCCCTCTCGGTGGGTTTAAAAAATGCCCCCATTTTGTGCCGGAAGCGAGGGTCCAATAAGGTGGACAGCCAGAAGTCATCCCGCCGACAGATGGAAACAATTCTGGGGTCACTACGCAAGCACGTGAGCATGCTTCGTGCCATTTGCGCAAGTGACTCGGATGGACTACCTGTCTCCATCTCCACTGCATACTGCCACGGTGTGCCCGGGTCCTCTGTCTCGCCTTCCTCAAAAACCTCTAGCTCCTCTGGCTGCTCCTGCTCCTCCTCACCTGTCCGCTGACTAGATAAACCAGCCATTTCGCCAAGCCTAAACTGTATTTCGCTGGGCAACTCCTCCTCTTCCTCCTCCTCCTCCAGTTCAGCTCCAACGGGGTTCATGTGGCCGTAAGATGTAAACGCCATGTCTCCAGTGCCCTGACCAGCCATGGTTTCCAACATGTGCTGTAGTACATGAAGCAGTGGAATCACGTCGTTCATCCTGCCGACTGACAAATAAAGTGGCTTCCTCAAAGGGCCTGAGCAAACGGCAGGTGTCACGTATGAGCTGCCACTGGTTGACATTGAAGTTACACAGGGGAGTCCCCCTATCTGCTTGGATCATCAGGAAATCCGTGATGGCTTTTCTCTGTTCATATAATCGGTCCAACATGTGAAGGGTGGAATTCCAACGGGTGGAAACATCGCAAATCAGACTATGTTGGGGGATACCATTCTGACGCTGTAGCTCAAGAAGGGTGTGTTTGGCGGTGTAGGAGTCGCTGAAGTGCATGCAAAGTTTCCTTGAAGTTGTTAGGATGTCTTGCAGATGGGGGGAACACTTCAGAAAGCGCTTGACAACCAGATTGAAGACGTGAGCCATGCAGGGGGCATGGGTCAGGCTTCCTTGGCGCAGCGCAGACAAAATGTTCTTCCCATTGTCGGTAACCATGATTCCCATTTTAAGTTTTCTCGGAGTAAGCCATGTTTGGATTTCCTGATGAATACATTTAAGCAGTTCCTCCCCTGTGTGACTCCGTTCGCCAAGACAAACCATGTGAAGCACTGCGTGACACCTCCGTGCCCTGCACACATGGTAGACTGGAGGGGCACTGAGACTTGAGCCTACAGTGGAGGGTGAGGAGATGGCGGAGGATGAGGAGGCCGAGTCGCACGGTGTCACAGGTCCAATGGGCAGAGAGCGCGGAGGCCGAAGCGGCGTGACCTGTCCAAGTTGCTGCTGCTGCTGCAAAGGGACCACATTCACCCAGTGGGTCGTAAACGACATGTACTGCCCCTGACCGTAGTTACAGCTCCAGATGTCGGCGCTGCCATGTATTTTGCTACACACCGACAGGCTCAAGGACTGGCCCACCTTCTGTTCAACAAAAGTGTGCAGCGCTGGTACTGCCTTCTTGGCAAAGAAATGACGGCTTGGGACTCTCCACCTCGGCTCGGCACAAGCCATCAGTTCTCTGAAAGGTGCAGATTCCACCACCTGAAAAGGGAGCGACTGCAGCACCAGCAACTTGGACAGGAGCACATTCAGCTTCTGCGCCGTAGGATGAGTGGGCGCATACTGCTGTCTCTTGGACATGGCTTCGCTGATGGATTGCTGGCGGGATGCATGACTTGGAGGAGGAGGAGCAGGAGCGACAGAGGATGGGTATGACGCACAGCTGCCTTCGGCTGAGGTGCTGGAGCCTTGGCTGGCAGAAATTGGGAGCTCACTTGGTGAGGAAGCAGACTGGACCACCCCTTGGGAGCCTCGGTTCTCCCAGGTCGCTTTATGGTGACGCATCATATGTTGACGCAGGGCCGTGGTGCCAACATTTGGACCCTGGCCACGCTTCACCTTTTGCCTACATATCTTGCATGTGGCCATGTTACCCTCCTGCGGATGCCTCAGGAAAAACTGCCACACTGCTGAGTAGCTACTTTTCCCACCCCCTGGCCTCACTGATTCACTGCTGCTGTTGCCAACTCCAGGAACCCCTGCTCCACTACCTCCTGATAAGGTAGACTGCCGCACAGCAGGTGCTCTACCCCGGCCCCGGCCCCGGCCGGATCCAGCCTTTGGAATTGTGCCCCCATGCTGACTGCTACCACCTTGCTGCCTCAGCTGCTGACTCCGGGGCAACCTGCGCCCCTCTTCTCCTGATGATGACGATGAAGCCCCTTCCTCACCCGGCTCCCAAGTGCGATCGGCTTCATCGTCATCATCATCATCATCACCGAGTTGTGGCTGTACGTCACTGATGTTCGTGGATTCGTCAACAGTGTCTGGCGCAGGAGCTGGAACGCTCGCAGCACCCACGACACTGTCCACATCACTATTTGTCTGCCTAGCTAAAGAAGCCACCTCCATTTCTTGGCTGGGCAGTAGCTGCTGACTGTCCTCCTGTATCTGATCGTCCTCCTCACTAAAGAGTGGAGCTGAACCCAAAGCATAGGATACGTCGCAGGGGGAGGGAACGGCGTAGGACAGAGGCAATGGGAGGACAGGGACTGCTCTCGGGGCATGCCAACTCAGGGTTGTGTCAGAGGAACCTACCGACCCTAGACTGGGGGTCTCAGATGTAAGTTGTGATGATGTTGTTGATGAGCGCGTCAACCAATCTACCACGGCAGATGCGTTACTGGTGGAGACCCGACCACTAGCAGATACTGGCAGATTAGGTCTCTCAGCGTGACTCCTGCTGCTACTGGCCCCCAGTCTGATGCGAGCTCTGCCTGCGGAATCTTGGCCTCTGCCACTCCTCTTTTCACTTCCAGGCACTTGTCTGCCCGACATAGTCTAACTGGCGTGGTAGTAGGTGATATTTTAAGATCCCCCGGGCAGCGGTGGGTCTATATGAAACAGAATATAATGCACACCAAAAGTGAGCAGTAACACTCAGCCTCCAACAGGCCTGCTTAGTGTAAATAAGAGAGCTGCTTAGTGTAAATAAAGAGGGGTATGCTATGTTACAGAATGGGATGCCTCAACAGAAGTGCACCTGGCAGGCAGCAGTAAGCCTATGCCCAGCAAAAGTGTCTTTATCAGGGCTAATTTCAAATATAATAAGTGCAAATGGTTATATGGTCTTAAACAGAGGCTGCTGTAGTCACAGAATGGGATGCCCCAAAAAAAGATCCAGTAGTGCTATGCCCAGCAAAAGTGTCTTTATCAGGGCTAATTTCAATTATAATAAGTGCAAATGGTTATATGGTCTTAAACAGAGGCTGCTGTAGTCACAGAATGTTATGCCCCAAAAAAGATCCAGTAGTGCTATGCCGAGCAAAAGTGTCTTTATCAGGCTAATTTCAAATATAATAAGAGCAAATGGTTATATGGTCTTAAACAGAGGCTGCTGTAGTCACAGAATGGGATGCCCTGGTAGGGTCCAGAAGTACTATGCCCAGCAAAAGTGTCTTTATCAGGCTAATTTCAAATATAATAAGAGCAAATGGTTATATGGTCTTAAACAGAGGCTGCTGTAGTCACAGAATGGGATGCCCTGGCAGGGTCCAGAAGTACTATGCCGAGCAAAAGTGTCTTTATCAGGCTAATTTCAAATATAATAAGAGCAAATGGTTATATGGTCTTAAACAGAGGCTGCTGTAGTCACAGAATGGGATGCCCTGGCAGGGTCCAGAAGTACTATGCCCAGCAAAAGTGTCTTTATCAGGCTAATTTCAAATATAATAAGAGCAAATGGTTATATGGTCTTAAACAGAGGCTGCTGTAGTCACAGAATGGGATGCCCTGGCAGGGTCCAGAAGTACTATGCCCAGCAAAAGTGTCTTTATCAGGCTAATTTCAAATATAATAAGAGCAAATGGTTATATGGTCTTAAACAGAGGCTGCTGTAGTCACAGAATGGGATGCCCTGGCAGGGTCCAGAAGTACTATGCCGAGCAAAAGTGTCTTTATCAGGCTGATTTCAAATATAATAAGAGCAAATGGTTATATGGTCTTAAACAGAGGCTGCTGTAGTCACAGAATGGGATGCCCTGGCAGGGTCCAGAAGTACTATGCCCAGCAAAAGTGTCTTTATCAGGCCTAATTTCAATTATAATAAGTGCAAATGGTTATATGGTCTTAAACAGAGGCTGCTGTAGTCACAGAATGGGATGCCCTGGCAGGGTCCAGAAGTACTATGCCGAGCAAAAGTGTCTTTATAAGGCTAATTACAAATATAATAAGAGCAAATGGTTATATGGTCTTAAACAGAGGCTGCTGTAGTCACAGAATGGGATGCCCTGGCAGGGTCCAGAAGTACTATGCCCAGCAAAAGTGTCTTTATCAGGCTAATTTCAAATATAATAAGAGCAAATGGTTATATGGTCTTAAACAGAGGCTGCTGTAGTCACAGAATGGGATGCCCTGGCAGGGTCCAGAAGTACTATGCCGAGCAAAAGTGTCTTTATCAGGCTAATTTCAAATATAATAAGAGCAAATGGTTATATGGTCTTAAACAGAGGCTGCTGTAGTCACAGAATGGGATGCCCTGGCAGGGTCCAGAAGTACTATGCCCAGCAAAAGTGTCTTTATCAGGCCTAATTTCAATTATAATAAGTGCAAATGGTTATATGGTCTTAAACAGAGGCTGCTGTAGTCACAGAATGGGATGCCCTGGCAGGGTCCAGAAGTACTATGCCCAGCAAAAGTGTCTTTATCAGGCTAATTTCAAATATAATAAGAGCAAATGGTTATATGGTCTTAAACAGAGGCTGCTGTAGTCACAGAATGGGATGCCCTGGCAGGGTCCAGAAGTACTATGCCCAGCAAAAGTGTCTTTATCAGGCTAATTTCAAATATAATAAGAGCAAATGGTTATATGGTCTTAAACAGAGGCTGCTGTAGTCACAGAATGGGATGCCCTGGCAGGGTCCAGAAGTACTATGCCCAGCAAAAGTGTCTTTATCAGGCTAATTTCAAATATAATAAGAGCAAATGGTTATATGGTCTTAAACAGAGGCTGCTGTAGTCACAGAATGGGATGCCCTGGCAGGGTCCAGAAGTACTATGCCCAGCAAAAGTGTCTTTATCAGGCTAATTTCAAATATAATAAGAGCAAATGGTTATATGGTCTTAAACAGAGGCTGCTGTAGTCACAGAATGGGATGCCCTGGCAGGGTCCAGAAGTACTATGCCGAGCAAAAGTGTCTTTATCAGGCTAATTTCAAATATAATAAGAGCAAATGGTTATATGGTCTTAAACAGAGGCTGCTGTAGTCACAGAATGGGATGCCCTGGCAGGGTCCAGAAGTACTATGCCGAGCAAAAGTGTCTTTATCAGGCTAATTTCAAATATAATAAGAGCAAATGGTTATATGGTCTTAAACAGAGGCTGCTGTAGTCACAGAATGGGATGCCCTGGCAGGGTCCAGAAGTACTATGCCGAGCAAAAGTGTCTTTATCAGGCTAATTTCAAATATAATAAGAGCAAATGGTTATATGGTCTTAAACAGAGGCTGCTGTAGTCACAGAATGGGATGCCCTGGCAGGGTCCAGAAGTACTATGCCCAGCAAAAGTGTCTTTATCAGGCTACTTTCAAATATAATAAGAGCAAATGGTTATATGGTCTTAAACAGAGGCTGCTGTAGTCACAGAATGGGATGCCCTGGCAGGGTCCAGAAGTACTATGCCGAGCAAAAGTGTCTTTATCAGGCTAATTTCAAATATAATAAGAGCAAATGGTTATATGGTCTTAAACAGAGGCTGCTGTAGTCACAGAATGGGATGCCCTGGCAGGGTCCAGAAGTACTATGCCCAGCAAAAGTGTCTTTATCAGGCTAATTTCAAATATAATAAGAGCAAATGGTTATATGGTCTTAAACAGAGGCTGCTGTAGTCACAGAATGGGATGCCCTGGCAGGGTCCAGAAGTACTATGCCCAGCAAAAGTGTCTTTATCAGGCTAATTTCAAATATAATAAGAGCAAATGGTTATATGGTCTTAAACAGAGGCTGCTGTAGTCACAGAATGGGATGCCCTGGCAGGGTCCAGAAGTACTATGCCCAGCAAAAGTGTCTTTATCAGGCTAATTTCAAATATAATAAGAGCAAATGGTTATATGGTCTTAAACAGAGGCTGCTGTAGTCACAGAATGGGATGCCCTGGCAGGGTCCAGAAGTACTATGCCCAGCAAAAGTGTCTTTATCAGGCTAATTTCAAATATAATAAGAGCAAATGGTTATATGGTCTTAAACAGAGGCTGCTGTAGTCACAGAATGGGATGCCCTGGCAGGGTCCAGAAGTACTATGCCCAGCAAAAGTGTCTTTATCAGGCTAATTTCAAATATAATAAGAGCAAATGGTTATATGGTCTTAAACAGAGGCTGCTGTAGTCACAGAATGGGATGCCTCACAGCAGACTTAAGATCAGTTCAGTATATATGCACAGTTAGTTAGTATAAGCAGCCTGAAAACGCTAACAAAGCCTGTCAGGCTGGATGAAAAAAAAAAAAAAAAACTCCCTGTGACAGGCTGACAGCCTCCGATTTTTCTACCTTTCCCTGTTTTTCGCTGACTTTCTGTCTGTCTCCTGTCTGTTTCCTGCCTGTTTCCAGCCTGTCCCTGTCTGTCCCTGCCTGTCTAACTGTCTCTCTCCCTGCCTACAGCAGCGTCCTGTCTCTCACGAATGCAATAGAGAAATTAGGAAAAGCAAGATGGCCGGCCTTAAATAGCGCTGTGACGTCACCGGGCTTGCTGGCTGCTGATAGGCTGCATGTGACTGTCCCAGCTTGCACTGGCGCGGGGTTGATGTCTGGACATGTCCCGTCCGCCATCTTAGAATGCCTGTAATGTAAATGAATGGATGTTAAAGGAAAACTTCGAGCGATCGAATCGCGGGGAAATTCGGATTCGATCCGAATCGAATTTTTCCTGAAATTCGGATCGAATCCGGGTTCGTCCGGATCGATTCGCTCATCCCTACTTATAATCCTAAACATGCTAAAACCAATTAAAAAACATAAATCAAACAATGACAAACAAAACAGACCAACATAGATAGGTGTGTGTCAGGTCCCGTGGGACTCCCGCCCTCTGAGTAAGTCTGCAACCCCCAATCTCCGCTGCTAGCTTCACCTATAGACAAGCCCCCGTCTGCCGGGACGCTTTATACGCCTCACCGGGCACGGTTGCCCCCAGGACTTCGTGGCACAAAGGATGTGGACTTACGGGAAGAAAGACGGATGAACCAGGAACGAGACTGGGCGAGTTCGGGTAAGCAGGGATCATACACGAGAGATCAGTCCAGACAAGCGCAGCACCAAAGGATGAGATGGAAGAGTAGTCAAGTCGAGCCAAGGGTCAAGCCGGGGGGTCACGGGTACGCAGTACAAGGGAGCAGGCAAATTGTAGTCAGAAACAGGCAATGGTCGGTCCAGGCGGCAATCACGGGATGGTCAATACACAGCAAGATCAATAACAAGAAAGTAAAGACACGGAATAATCACACCCAGCAGCACGCTATCACGGGCAAGGAACAACTGCGGGAAACAATTAGGAGGGAACTGATGGGATTGGATGGGAAGGAGTGGAGTGATTGGTGCATACTTGAACCTTGGGCTGATTGCTCAGTTTAATTTTACAAGGGCGTTTTCGCACAGAACTCTGAACTCATTGGTCCACCTTAATACAAGGGCTCATTGGCCCACCTTAACTCAGCCTCCTGCGGGCGCGCTGACTGCAGCGCCGCCGGAGGTCATAAGACAGCCAGGCTCACGCGCGTGAGCACGAGCTGTCAAAGAGGAGCGAGGAGGAGAGGGGGCGTGTCTGCTTGTCCCCGCTCACTCTGACGCCGCCTGCCGGAGATGCGGCCGCCAAGCGGGAACGGAGGCAGGCTCGCGCCGGAGGCGAGAAGGTGAGTTGTTCGTGACAGTGTGTAGGCGATGGAGAGAGCACCATATATATATATTTTGCCATCAAATTCCTATATATATCTGTATACACATCATAATAAAAGAAAAAACGTTTCTGATGTAAATATGAAACAATGTGCATGTACTATGCAAAACCTTCCTATGATCCGGATCATAAAAGTATATATGTACTGTAAAGTGCAAGTGCAAACAATCAAAAAATAAATTTGATTTATTTTTGGCACCCCCCTGATCTGCTGCACCCGGGGCACGTTCCCCCTCTGCTCCCCCCTAGCTACTCCCCTGGTCAGGGAGGTACGAAGTGAACCAAGAGAGTGCAAAAATCCTTGTTTTAAAAGGTTGTGTATTGAAAAATGCAAAGCAGGACTTGCCGCAGTCTATATACTGAAAAGATGCTACACATCACCTATACAACCTTCATTCATATAGAATAAAAAAAATACAATGAATTAAACCCTGTGCACATAACAGTCTAGACGTGCAAAATAATCAGACTACTGAATGACTTGCTACTGTGACTCATCCTCATCGTCAGGGCCGGATTAAGTGTGGTGGAGGCCCGTGAGCACAAAATCTGGTGGAGGCCCCAGATACAGTATTTTTTTCCTTTAAAATAATAGTCCAGCCAAGTAACTGATTGGTGGTTGTCTGGCACCCACCCACTTACTGGAAGGTCAGATGGAGTCCCTTGTGCCCCCCTTGTGCGGGTGCGTGCTGCTCGGGAACTCCTGCTTTGCCATTCTGGGTGGGAGGTAGTGTAGTCACCCAGCTGGTCCAGCAGAAAACAGTTCCCTACATTGAGCAGCCAGCGGCTGTGCTTGGTGGCTTATGTGCAGTGACAGCTCTGCACCCATCACTGTCGTGTTGCTGGCGGCGGCTTTGCTGCTCTAGACTCTCCATCCTGCCCTGTGGTGGCTTTGGCTGCAGGTTTGCAAAAACCGACAAAAGGCTTGCCCAGGCGCAGGGGGCCTTTGTTGCTGGCCTGTCAGACCAAAGTCTGAAAATCCTCCTGGATCAGACCAGGGCCGGATTATGAGGAGGGTGCAAGGGGCTCTAGCTCCGGGGCCTCCACCACTTTCCCTGCAAAGGGGTCCTCCACCAACCTTTGGGTTTCTCCTGGTCCAGGAGACTTTTCTTGGTCCAGCAACAAAGCTATCACCCCCCCCCCCCCCCCTGCGCCTGGGCAAGCCTTTTGTTTTTTTGTTTTTGCCAATCTGCAGCCAAATCCACCACAGGCAAGAGAGTCTAGAGCAGCAAAGCTACAGTGATGGGTGCGGAGCTGTTACTGCCCATAAGCCACCGAGCACAGCCGCTGGCAGCTCAATGCAGGGAACTGTTTTCTGCTGGACCAGCCAGGTGACTACACCATCCCCCACCCAGAATGGCAAAGCAGGAGTTCCCGAGCAGCACGCACCCGCACAAGGGGGGCACAAGGGACTTGATCTGATGTTTCAGTAAGTGGGCGGACAACCACCAATCAAAAAAAAAATACTGTATCCGGGGCCTCCACCACACTTAATCCAGCCGTGGATCAGACCATAACCCAAAGGCTGGTGGAGGCCCCCTTTGCAGGGCAGGTGTGCCTCTTGCACCCTCCCTAATCCGGCCCTGCTCTTCGTGCATAGCATAGCAAGAGACATTATACTGTGACTACATCAGAATGTTCAGAAATTGGACTAAGCTTTAGAAAAATTCAGGCTTGAAACAAACCCAAAAGTTTAGGGATTCATTATATTGGGATTGCAATGCTTGTAAGTGATACATAAGGTCTGACTCCCTTTAACATCTACAAAGTTGGCTAGATTCACCCAGTCACTTGGGTGGTGTAGTGGTAAGGCCACTGTGGTTATGAGTTGTGTATATGTGCAGAATATACAGATAGATGTAGTGATCCTTAAAAACAAACTTAATGCCCTGGCACAGTGTGATATCTTAAAGTCTTTAATGTATTTCATTGGCTTCTGTGTGAAGTTAAGGTGATTTTCCAGCCCCTTCCCCGGCTCCACAGCCATGAAGCCGAGGCTATAGCATTGCAGGGGCAGAACATGGCCTGGGGGGTCTTGGAAAAGACAGTGCAGGGTGAGCACCTGGTCCTATCCAGCGCTGTAGGGAACTCAGAGCTGGCCCTCATCCCATTGCCGGTGCTGATGATAGATCGGACACTACCTGCCACTATCACCAGGGCCGGCGTCAGCATCCGGCAAGGCGGGGCAACTGCCGGGGGCCCACTGACAGGGCCGGCCCTTGGGGTGTGCGGCGCTGCTTGGACTGGGAGGGCACAGCAGGTTCCACACAACGGGGCATCTGTAGGGACCTGGTAATAACTAGGTACACTTAAATCAACTAATAAGAATCCTTTAAATAGAGTTAACCATACATTAATTTACTTTTATGGTTTCTACCCATTTAAGTACATTGGAAGTGCCATAATCTAAATAGACACTAGATGTGGGTTTAAGCCATAGATTTACATTGTCCATAGACTAGAATGGGGAACATTCTAGAAGGAGAGGTCAGAAGGGTTCTTAGGCCCTTATTTAACAAGGGATAGTGAAAGGTAGCGCCTGGTGAGCGACCGGTAATGACGGGCACTGCCACGAGAACGCCGGCTCCCCACCACAATCACACATTTATCAAGCCGATCCTGCTTAGCGACTGAGATAGCGCCATATAGCGACTCATTCATCATTATTCCAGCCTCAGCCCACAGCGCCAGCGTCCGACCTTGTGTATTAGTTTGGGGTGACCTCTACACCCCCTGCCAAAAAGCCCAACAGAGACTCACTATTGCACTCAAACAATCAATTTATAAATCCATTTTATTGTAGCATATTGTTTAAAACCAATTTAAAAACAATTTTACTGAACCATATGCATGGTAAGCCACCAGGGGGCGCACTCCCTCATTAACAATACAATCTCATATACATATAAGTAATTTCAAAGTGATTCTGTGCTAATCTATCAATAAATTCATATATATACAACTATTCTAAAACTTAATATACAATTCACAATTAATATCCTCACCCTAATAAAGTGCCAGTGCTTCCATCACAAATAGTCCCTTGTGCAAAATATTTAAGCCCATTCACAAAGAGCAAGGGCACACAGACAACACACAACAAACAAGTGCTTACTGTTAGTATGGTGACAGGCAGGCCCCCCTCAGGCGCAGACCAACGCGTTTCGAGCCCCCAATGGGCTCTTGCTCACGGTCAGTATACTGATACATACTAACAGTAAGCACTTGTTTGTTGTGTGTTGTCTGTGTGCCCTTGCTCTTTGTGAATGGGCTTAAATATTTTGCACAAGGGACTATTTGTGATGGAAGCACTGGCACTTTATTAGGGTGAGGATATTAATTGTGAATTGTATATTAAGTTTTAGAATAGTTGTATATATATGAATTTATTGATAGATTAGCACAGAATCACTTTGAAATTACTTATATGTATATGAGATTGTATTGTTAATGAGGGAGTGCGCCCCCTGGTGGCTTACCATGCATATGGTTCAGTAAAATTGTTTTTAAATTGGTTTTAAACAATATGCTACAATAAAATGGATTTATAAATTGATTGTTTGAGTGCAATAGTGAGTCTCTGTTGGGCTTTTTGGCAGGGGGTGTAGAGGTCACCCCAAACTAATACATTTGGTTTTTGGGTATTAACCCACAGAGCAGTGCACCTATAGAAATATTCACTGGTGCTGCCCACATTTCTTATCCGTAGCCCAAACGGATGTCTATTACTGGTTGAAACTACCTCTGTGACAGCGTCCGACCTTGAACAGCGACAGGTATGACCTCTCGCTACCTGGCGCTCTCCAATGCATTTCAATGGAACAATCTTTAAATATTCATAATTAATTCATATTAATGTTTTTTTTTTTTTTTTAATGTGAAAAATTCTGTGACCACTTCTGCCATGGTAGATTTTTTTTTAAGGTAAAAAGAAAAAAAAAAAACTTTGTACAGAATTGATATTACAGGTCTGATATTAATGTATTAATATTACAAAATGTCATTAAAAACTTGTTTTTTTTGGTTTCTAAAAATATGTTTGTTTGGGGGTTAAAAAAACTACTTTTAACCCATCGCCTCCAGCGCTCTGGGGTTTAAACATGCATTTCACAGCGCGAGAATTTTTTGAGCGTGATTTGTTAATGAATATGCTGGGAGCCGGTCGCTAGGGCCAGTCTAACAGGAGAGAGACTAGTAACATAGTTACAACTGAAAGCTAGTGATTGGTCAGAGGGTTTACCAACCATCCTATCAGATGTCGGACACGAGGCCGAACATGTGATAGAAGGTTCTGGAAGGTAGTCAGAAGGGATAAAGGGAAGCCCCCAACCCAAACCCAGTGTAGATCGAATGATTAACCATTTGAATTGTAAGGAGCAGGAGCACAGACTCTAAGAGAGAGAGAAAGGAGAGGTTCCAACCCAGGACATGATTCTCTATGGCAGCAATGCTGAGGATTGTACCTGATATAGGACAGAACCAGAGATGTAACTGGAAGACATGTACTTGTTCCGTGTTTTGCCATTTGCTTGTGGAATAAATAAAGAGGAACTCTGCTTTCAACAGTTGGACTGCTGTACATCTTTCCAAGCGACACCAGTGAGTACTTACCTTTCCCTGAAACCCTAACCCTTACCTTCTCACAACACACACATCGGACACCTGGACCCAGAAGAACCTGCTCCCTGCCGTCACGTGTCGGACACCCCGGTACGCGAGGGCTACACATCTCTTTTTAGATTCCAGGGGAGGAAGTTCTGGGTTTTGTTCTGCTTTTAAGTTGCCCACCCCAACTGATTTCCTATCCCTGGAGCATCCCAATCTGTGATACCCTACTGTGTGATACCCCCTGGGATCGCTGGCATACCCACTATGCAAGCAATTCCACCCCTGAGTTTTGGTCTGCTTTACAGGGGAATCTCAACTTGGGACATCCCTGTTTGTAAAAGAACCTGACTTCAAGGTCAGGTTTAAAGAGGATGGTTCTCTTCAAAGTAGTTGGTCTTCAAAGTAGTAGGGGCTGGTCTTCAAAGTTGACCAAAACTATAGTTTTGGTCCAAATAGCATGATCCTTAGGGGGCATCCAGATTTGGGACGTCCCTCTGTGATGTGACGCGTCTCTTCACCATAAAGGGGCCCACTGAGACCATGCCGCCCAAGGGCCCACATAAACCTGGAGCCGGCCCTGACTATCACAGGCGCTCTGGATTTTTTACCTGATAAATACACATTTTCACTGGCACCTGACATTCACCTGACACTCACCTGGCACTACGTGGCCTGAGCATTTCTTAAATAAACCCTATAGTACATGGGGAGGCTAATTTTAGATTAGCACCACGTATTGCCATGTGTGTGTCTATGTAGCGGCGCTTAGAGCGACCGCAAGTGGTCGCTGCAAGTAAGTGTCTGGCGTTTTAACCTAGCTTAGCGGCCGGACAAGTGGCGCTAATGAATGTGATGTCTGCAGGGCGATGTAGAAGCTCTCTCCCTGATTCATTGCGGAGCCAATCGCGAATGCTAGGTGGTGTCCCAAGGTCAAAGCTCCCAAGACTACGCTACATCTAACAACAGGACAACGCTGCAGAGAGCGATAGGTAGCGCCAGTTAAGTGCGTCCAGGACTCGGCGCTGAAGCCCGTATTCAAGAAAAAATGACAACCAGCATCTGCGCTCTAAAACGAGGCGCTCTAGTGTCGAGTGCCAGACGCTGTGTGATCAAAGTCTGTTTCTCAACACACATACACCACAGTGAAAACACATGGAATGACATTGTTTTAACACTGTGACAATGACTCTGCAATGGCCGACCTGCACATACAATTCTGCATAAGAAAAAAAAACAATAAAAGTGTTTGGTTGCCGGGCAGGAGAGGTAGGGATGAGCGAACCGGTTCGGACGAACCGGAATTCGCTCCGAATTTCAGGGAAAATTCGATTCGGCACGAACCCGAATTTTTTTGGGTTCGTGCCGATCGAATTTTCCCTGAAATAAAAAAAAAAAAATGCCCGCTCCCACCATGCCGGCATTTGTTTAAAAAGCAAACACTTACCTGCATGGTCGGAGCGTGGAGGCCGGCGCCGCTCTCAGCTGTCATCAGAGGACGCGTCTTCAGAGGGCGCCTGAGAGCGGCGCCGGCCTCCACGCTCCGACCATGCAGGTAAGTGTTTGCTTTTTAAAAAAATGCCGGCATGGTGGGAGCGGGCAGGCCGCCTGCGCTGTCAGCGGGCCCACCCTGACGGCATTTTTTTTTTCAGATGAGCGATTCGTGAAAGTACGATTCGGGCGAACCCGAATTTCTTGGGGAAATTCGGCGAATCGCCCGAATCGAACTTGCAAGAAGTTCGCTCATCTCTAAGGAGAGGCCACACAATGATTTAAGATAAAAAAGTAAACATTTACTTTAGCAACACGCTATTTATACACAACCAAATAAAACACCATTGAAATGTATGGGAAAGCGCTACTGAGCGACAGGTGCTACGTAGTGCTGCTGAACCTAGAGCGCTGGGGCTATACACTGAGCAACCGCTAGTGATGATATTAGAGGTGCTCACCAGGTTGACTTTCATATATATGGTTTTCATATACTGTGCCCAGCATTCACCTGACACTACGTAGCACTACCTGGCATTAGCGTTTCTTAAAAAAAACCCATAATATATTATGGTACAGGGGGTAAAAGAAATACAGTCATCAAATTAAATAATTCACTTAAGTGCATTGGGTGCCAGCTCATTATGTATGTCCTAAATGCATGAATCAAACCATATCACTATTATATAAGAACATAATGCTCACCATTAAAGCGGACCTTCACTCTGAATAAGAGCCTATCTTATATGTTTCCCACACCCTGTACATACAGATTGCTCACATTAAAAATCATCCTACCTGCATCTACTGCATGTTATGAGCCTTTAAACATCCAAGATGGCGGCTTAATTCCAATAACACCAATATAATATTCTCATAATTTCTTACTTTCATGGTTTTCCTTATCCCTCTTTTACAACTAAGATCTTTCCTTCCTTCTTTCATTGGCTTTATTCATTCTTTCATTTGTCATATTTATCTCTTCGTTTCCCTCTTTTCCTTCTTCTGTGTCTTTTTCTCTTTTTTTTTACATTCCCTCTATCTCATTTTTTTACATTCCCTCTATCTTTACATTCCCAAGCGTGAGCCTTGCACAAGGTTGTGTTAACCTTGATGCTGTCTCTTATCTCTCTTATATAAATGAGAGTTATTTAATCTTTAGCGGCCTCTTGTGCGTCTACGTTTCGCATATGAGTTGTAGATTAAGAGGCTGATTTATCATTAGCGGCAGGTAGCGACAGATGAGCGTCTGTAGCAGGCATTTTCAGAGCGCCCGCTAGTAGTCACTGTGCTCGGCCGTGGGTCGCTACTTTATAGCGACTCAGTCGCTGTTCAGTAATGTTGAATACATTGTGAGGAGTCGCTATTTGACCAGTACAGCGCTGTATGGGAGCGCATGTTAGCGACTGCTCATAGCGACCGACTCACACCATATTCAGCAAAAAAACAGCCTCACAAATCTCTGGCGCTGAAAAATATTTGTTTGAAGCCCAGAGCGCAGGAGGCGGTGTGTTTAAAGTCTGTTTTTCAGCATCTATCCACTAGTAACAAAGCGAAAACATATGGAATTACATTGTAACCACATTGTAACATGAACACTTTAATGGCAGACCTGTAATGTCATTTTTGAGGAAATATATAAAAAATTAAAAAATTATGAAAAAACTGCTTTTTCAATGCCAGAAGAGGTCACAGAATTATTTGTGATTTTTTTGAAAAAAAAAGAAAAAAACGTTTAAAGAGAAGAAAAGGATCGTCCATTGAAATGTATGGGAAAGCGCCAGGTAGCGAGAGGTCATACCTGGCGCTGTGCAAGTCTGAACGCTGGCGCTGTTCACTGAGGCTGTGAAAATGATGAATCAGACGCTACATGGCGCTATCCCAGTCGCTAAACAGATTCTGCTTGATAAATGTGTAATTGCGTGCCGTGTCCGGCGTTCACCAGTCGCTACCTGTCGCTACCTGTCATTAACCAGGCGCTACCTGACGCTATCCCTTCTTAAATAAGGGCCTTAAACAAGTTCAGCTCATGACTCTCTTCGGTGATGTGACCGTCCAGTCAATATTGTTTCTGTTTTAGTTGTGTGAAGTGTGAGCTGGAGGCTTTTTACGTTGTAGTTGTAACGCTCCCAAGTGAATTGAAGGGATGCTAAGAATTGATTCAATATACAGTAGCCCCAGCGTGCTTTGTGTTATTTACTATATATCGATTGATCCCAGCGTACTGTGTACCTGAATGTATTAAAACCATTCTTTCTTACAGTGTCCAACTCACAGAACAAACATTGTTTGATAATATTGTTTAAATATTTCTGAGAGGATTACATTTAAAATCTCAACCTTAATTTACAAAGCACTCTGCAATCCTGCTCCTGCTTATATTTCCTCCCTTATCAACAAATACCATCCCAGACGGGGAGGCCGATTCATTAATAGCGGCAGGTAGCGACAGTTGAGCGACTGTAGCGGCATTTTCAGAGCGCCCGCTAGTAGCCGCTGTGCTTGGCCGTTGTTCGGTAGTTGATAGCGACTCAGTCGGTTTGCCGTAATGTTGAATATTGGGTGAGGAGTCGCTATTTGACAGGTTCCGCGCTGTATAGGAGCGCATGATAGCGACTGGCCCTAGTGACCGGCTCCTACCATATTCATTAAAAAATCACGCTCCAAAAATTCTCGCGCTGTGAAATGCTTGTTTAAACCCCAGAGCGCTGGAGGCGATGTGTTAAAAGTAGTTTTTTAACCCCCAAACCATCATATTTTTGGAAACCAAAAAAAACAAGTTTTTAAAATAATTTAGTAATATGAATACATTAATATCAGACCTGTAATATCAATTCTGTACAATTTTTTTTTTATATTTATTTTTCCTTAAAAAAATTATTTAAAATGGCAGAAGTGGTCACAGAATTTTTCACATTAAAAAAAAAAAAATAATAATAACAATTAATTCTGAATATTTAAAGATTGTTCCATTGAAATGCATTGGAGAGCGCCAGGTAGCGAGAGGTCATACCTGTCGCTGTTCAAGGTCGGACGCTGGCGCTGTGGGCTGAGGCTGGAATAATGATGAATGAGTCGCTATATGGCGCTCTCTCAGTCGCTAAGCAGGATTGGCTTGATAAATGTGTGATTGTGGTGGGGAGCCGGCGTTCTCGTGGCGGTGCCCGTCATTACCGGCCGCTCACCAGTCTCTACCTGTCGCTATTCCTTCATAAATAAGGGCCTTAGAGGCTGGCTCATTACTAACACCAGGTATCGGCAGTTGAGCGTCTGTATAGTTGCACTTAGAGCGACCACTAGTAGACGCTGTAAGGGGGTATCGGACGCTGTAACAGAGCGCCTCAGTCGCTGTAGTAACCTGGCCGGCATTGATGAATGTGATGTATGTTGGGCGCTCTAACACCAGTACAGCGGTGCAGGAAGCGAAAGGTAGTGCGACCGTCTCTCGGCGCTCAACAGCATAATTATCAAAAAAGGACACACACACAGCGTTGACGCTCTATATCTGGTCGCTGTAGCATAGAGCGCCAGAAGCTTTGTGATTAAAGTCTGTTTTTGAACACATATCCACCAGTAACAAAGTGAAAAAACATGGAATGACATTGTTATAACACTGTGACAATGACACTTTAGTGCCAGACCTGTAATGACAATTCTGCATAAAAATATAAAAAGTCAAAAAAGTTTGTAAAAGTGTTTGTTTGCAGCCAGGAGACGTCACACAATGATTGGAGCAAAAAAAATGTCAAATAACCGGCCATTGAAATGTATGGGAGAGCGTCACTGAGCGAAAGGTAATACCTGGCGCTCTGGAAGCTAGAGTGCCGGCGCTATACGCTGAGCCGCCTGTAATAATACACATGACGCTACATGGCGCTGTTAGAGTCGCTCACCAGAATCGCCTTCACAAATGTGGTTTTGCGTACAGCGCCCAGTGTTCACCAGACGCTGCCTGCCGCTACGAGGCGCTACATGGCGCTATCCCTTAAATAACCCCCACAGTCCCTTCTGTTCTCAGGCCTAATTACCCACTACTGCGATCAGGACTTCACACGTGTCGCCCCATTACTGTGGAATGCCCTACCCTGCTCGACTCACTATTCCCCAAGCCCTCAAGCCTTTAAACTGGACTAAAAGCCTGGCACAGTTTCCATTTTGGAGCTTCCTCTCCCAGCATCTCAGCCATGCTGCTGCCTGGATTCAACTGACATAACTGACAATGCACAGTAACATGAAGCCCAGCAGCACTTCCTGTTTGCAGGTGGCCTGTACATACATTAATCGCCATTTTGTTTCTAAAATTTACTTTGGATGGTCACGTGAGCCATAGTCGCGTCTTCGATACCTTCTGGATGCCCAGGGCCAGATTAAGTGTGGTGGAGGCCCCTGGGCACAAAATCTGGTGGAGATACAGATACAGTATTTTTTCCTTTAAAATAATATTCCAGCCAAGTAACTGATTGGTGGTTGTCTGGCACCCGCCTACTTACTGGAAGGTCAGATGGAGTCCCTTGTGCCCCCCTTGTGCGGGTGCGTGCTGCTCGGGAACTCCTGCTTTGCCATTCTGGGTGGGGGGTAGTGTAGTCACCCGGCTGGTTCCCTGCATTGAGCTGCCAGCGGCTGTGCTTGGTGGCTTATGTGCAGTGACAGCTCTGCACCCATCACTGTAGCGTTGCTGGCGGCGGCTTTGCTGCTCTAGACTCTCCATCCTGCCCTGTGGTGGCTTTGGCTGCAGGTTTGTTTCCGGCCCCCATGGCCTGTCAGACTGAAAAGCCTCCTGGACCAGACCAGGTTGGAGGAGGCCCCCTTTGCAGGGTAAGTGGTGGAGGCCCTGGGGCTGCAGCCCCTTGCACCCCTCTCATAATCCTGCCCTGTGGATGCCCCTCCGAGCTTGTTTAGATTACCTGTCTGTGGAACCAACACTCGTTAAAGGAAAAACGGGTGTTGGTCCGGTTTAAATCTAATATTATATTCATTATGTTTTGTGCTTCAAACTGCTCCAACAACAAAATCTGTGCATTTCTCTGCACAGGAGGGGGGCATCCCCATTGCTGGTAACCCCCCTTCCCGAGCCCAGGAGATTCCTGGAGGGGAAGCCTAGTGGGGACCAGGACATAAGGCGGGGCCCCTGTGATGTGTCAGGGAAGCTGCTGTGTGGGCATCCCATAAAAAGAATCTTCACCTCTGTTCTTCCTCCACTTTAAAGAGGAACTCCAATCACTCACTGATGCCAGTCTGAACGGCAGCTCTGCACCTGGGTGAGTACTCAGCCCTGCCCCTGACTCTCCAGAACGGGGTCAGAGCCTTATGCCCTCCTGTAACATGTTGGGTTGACACCTGATCAGTCATTTTTTTTTTTACTTTACTGATAATTTAAATTGTGGGTATACTTTCCCCATCCTCAATTACCAGTAAAAAAAAAAAAAAAAAAAACAAATACCGACACCACCAGAACAGTGGCCAAAAAAGTAAAAAAAAGATACCGACCAAGGGGGCAGCCTTAGTGACATGGGTATCCCAAAGTTCATGCACCCAGTTTGTCATTGTGACAATGGTAAGATTATGGTTTATTCATCAAGGGATAGCGCCAGATAGCGCCTCGTAGCGGCAGGCAGTGTCTGGTGAACGCCAGGCACTGTACGGAAAACCACATTTATGAAAGTGAATCTGGTGAGCGCCTCTAACAGCGCCATCTAGCGTCCGATGTATTATTACAGGTGGCCCAGTGTAAAGCGCCGGTGCTCTGGCTTCCAGAGCGCCAGGTATTACCCGTCGCTACCTGTCGCTCTCCCATACATTTCTTCTGTTTAAACAGGGTTTTTGTTTTTAATTGTTTTTTTCTCCCAAATAATTGTGTGACCTCTCCTGGCCTAGAAAGAAAACTTTTTTGATTTTTTTATATTTTTATGCAGAATTGTCATTACAGGTCTGGTATTAAAGTATTAATGTCACAATGTTACAACAATGTCATTCCATGTGTTTTCGCTTTGTTACTGGTGGATATGTGTTCAAAAACAGACTTTAATCACACAGCGTCTGGCGCTCTGGGCTACAGCGACCAGATCCAGAGCATCTACGCTGTGTGTGTGTCTGTTTTTTTGTATAGAATATTAATAGTATAGAATATTAATATAATAGAATATGGTGTGAGTCGCTGAGAGTCAGTCGCAATGAGCCGGCGCTACCCTTCACTCCCTGCAATGCTGTACTGGTGATTAGAACACCCAACATACATCTCATTCATCAATGCCAACCAGGTCACTACAGCGACTGAGGCGCTCTGTTACAGCGCCCGATAGCCGATCACAGCATATACTAGCGGGGCGCCTCTGTACAGCCGCTCATCTGCCGCTAGTAATGAATCAGCCAGTGTTACTGGGTGTTACAGTGCGTGTGGGGGGGGGGGGATAGGCGATATTCTCATCTGATTGTGATTAATTTAGTGTTTTTCCGTTTACAAATCGATTCGTGGAAATTGGCGCTAACATTATGAAAGAAGTGCTAAGAAGGACTAATTACACCCCATAAAGATCCATGAGAATTGATGGCATGTGTGCACATCCAGAATGTGAGCCCTCTATTGCCTTGTAATGACAACCCTGCTCATTAACAGTAAATTACACCCCGTGTGAGCCGTTACAAAGTGATTATCACATTTCACAACACCCTTGAGAAATATGTGTCACCACAGAGGAATTATTACACACTCTCCTTTTGCTCTGCAATAGTGGACCAGACATGCTGAAACTTGTGGTTCTCCAGTGCTTGGTGTGCCATACCCTGCTCACACGTCAACCACGACTTCAGAAAAACTTGGGGACTGTTTTATTAAGCACTTCTGCCAATTATCAGTGCAAATTAGAGTAGTGTAAACTATTGCCCTTATTCATCAAGCGATAGCGCCGGGTAGTGTCTGACGAGCGCCAGGTAGCGGCAGCTAACGGCGACTACCGACTCAAGTACGCCCGCGGCGGTCACAATGACGCATTTATCAAGCAAAATGAGGCTAGCGCCGGCGAGAGCGACGGCTAGCGCGGCATTCATCATGAAGCCGCCTGGACCGAACAGCGCCGCTGCAAATTCCCTCACAGCGCCAGGTATGAGCTGTCGCTCCCTGGCGATGTCCAATGCATTTCAATGGAGCAAGCTATAATTAATCATAATTAATTGGTATTATTTTTTTAAATTTTTTTTTTAATGTCAAAAAATCGGAGACCACTTCTGCAATGTTAGGATTTATTTTTAAGTCAAAAAAAAAAAAAAAAAAAATATGTGCAGAATTGATCTAACAGGTCTGAGATTAATGTATTCATATTACAAAATGATTCTAAAAACATGTATAATTTTACATTAAAAAAATATGGTTGTTTAGGGGTTAAAAACTAGTTAATACACATCGCCGCCAGCGCTCTGGGGTTTAAACAAGGAATGGACAGCGACAGCACATTCGGAGCGTGATTTTTTGATGAATATGAAGCTAGCCGTTCGCTCTGGCCATTCGTTGTCAGGCGCTCACATACAACGCTGGACCTGTGAAACAGCGACACCCCAGCCCGTATTCAACATTACCGCACACCGACTGAGTCGCTGTCATCAAGCTAACGCCGGCCAAGCACAGCGAATACTGGCTGGCGCTGAAAAAATCACGCTACAGTCGCTCATCTGTCGCTACCTGGCGCTATTGATGAATCGGCCTCTAAGATTTCTAAAATTCCCAGCATGTTGCAGCATATCGATTGTTATAGTTAATGTGTTTCTTGCAGTGCAGCAACATGCGCAAGTGTCTCTAATTTGCAGCGATGTGGCACTGTCTGCCAGAAGTGCTTAATAAATCTGGCCCTTGATGTCCTGTCTTGCATAGAAATCACTATAAGACATTTTAAATCTGGAATGTTTGTGTCATGTCCTTGACGTGTAGTTATCATCAGCATTCTGAGCTGTCATTATTGCATATCTGTACCTAGCTTAAAGTGGACCAACACCCAATCTTATAGATTCCCGGGCAGATCAGATCCCTCCCCGCGGGGCATCCGAAATCGGGATGTCCTGCTGTGTGAAACCCCCCAGTACGGCCACAAACCTTACCTTAACCCCGTTCCAATGGCGCATGCGTGGGCCGCGGGCGCGTCTCGCGCTTCCCTCTAGCAGGGTGTGCACCCGCGCCAGCCGTTTGTGAATGCCCGGCGCAAGCGCGCTCCCTGTTAGAAGGAAGCGCGAGACGTGGCCTCCAGCGCTCAGAGCCGCTGTGGTTGGACGCCGCTTGTACGTGCATACCACAGCGGCTCTGAGCTCTCTGATTGGACGAGCGCCCGCATAGGAGCGTGGGGAGGTGAGTGTTTGCGGGCGTTCTGGAGGGTTTCACACAGCGGGGCACCCCCGATCGGGGTGCCCCACCGAAGTGGACCAAAACCCAGGATAGTCAAAATCCTGGGTGTTGGTCCACTTTAAAGTGGACCAAATCCCAGCGAGATCTGTTCGTGAATCGATAAGATTTCTGGGCTGATCCATTTCCTCCCAATTAATCAAACAAATCAGGTTACACTTGCACACCTATTCGGGTAGTCTTGCAGCAAAATGCAGGAAAAAAGAGACCGGGTTCAAAATATAGCCATCTATGTCCGCTCCAACACAGTATATAACATTTTGTGTAGTTGAGAGTGGCGCTAGGTATGTTAAAGTGGACCAACACCCAGGATTTTCACTATCCTGGGTTTTGGTCCACTTCCGCGGGGTGCCCCGCTGCGTGAAACCCCCCAGATCGCCCTAAAAAACTCCCCTCCCCCCGCTCCTACGCGAGTGCTTGTCCAATCAGAGCGCTCAGAGCCGCTGTGGTATGTACAGACAAGCGACGGACAACCACAGCGGCTCTGAGCGCGCTGGAGGCCGCATCTCGTGCTTCCCTCTAACAGGGAGCGTGCCCGTGCCTCCCATTCACAAACGGCTGGCGCGGGTGCGCGCCCTGCTAGAGAGAAGCGTGAGATGCAACTGCAGCTCGCGCATGCGCCGTTGGAACGGGTATAAGGTAAGGTTTCTGGGCGTCCTGCGGGGTTTCACACAGCGGGACATCCCGATTTCGGAGGCCCCACGGGGAGGGATCTGATCGGCCCGGGAATCTTATAGATTGGCTGACTGATCCCCCCTGGGTGTTGGTCCACTTTAAGAGAGCTGTAACCTGATCAGTTAAGAGACAGTGATCAGTCAGCGTAGGGTTAAAATTCTTGCTGCTTTGTTCACTGTTACTCGCAGGCGCGCTTGTTCGGATAGCAGGGAGTTTAAGATCAAGGATGATCTAAAATTGTTCACCTGCTTTCCAATGAGTTATTTTTATTCTAAGCTACAGTGCAATGTGGGAGCAAAAAACGTAGCTATCTGAAACATTAATTGCACTATTCCAAGAGTTGAAAGGAAAAGGAAAGTATAGAAAACTTACCCACCCGGCCCGGGGGTGGGACTTAATATTGACTATTAAGTCTTATGTATAAAATAAAATAAAGTATTGAAGATTTAAATTGGAAACCACGAGTGTGAACTGCGTAAAACTGCGCAACCACAAGAGCTTTCAGATACGTCACAGACAACAATCTGCACCAAAGCACAACTTCTTAAAGTGGGCCAACACCCAGGATTTTTACCATCCTGGGTTTTGGTCCACTTTCTGCGTGAAACCCCCCAGAATGGCAGAAAAAACTCACCTCACCCTGCTCCTACGGCGCATGCGCGGGCCTCGTCCAATCAGAGCGCTCAGAGCCGCTGTGGTATGCACGTACAAGGGACGGACAACCACAGCGGCTCCGAGCACGCTGGCGGCTACATCTCGCGCTTCCCTCTTCCACAAACGGCCGGCGCGGGCGCGCACCCTGCTAGAGAGAAGCGCGAGATGCGGCTGCGGCGCGCGCATGCACCGTTGGAACGAGGGTAAGGTAAGGTGAATGGGGCGTTCTGGGGGGTTTCACACAGTCCCGATTTCGGATGCCCCGCGGGGAGGGATCTGATCCCCCTGGGTGTTGGTCCACTTCAAAGGCCCAGGACAGGTCACGCGCCCCCGGGCCGGGTGGGTAAGTTTTCTATACTTTCCTTTTCCTTTCAACTCTTGGAATAGTGTAATTAATGTTTCAGATAGCTACGGTTTTTTCTCCCACATTGCACTGTAGCTTAGAATAAAAATAACTCATTGGAAAGCAGGTGAACAATTTTAGATCATCCTTGATCTTAAACTCCCTGCTATCCGTACAAGCGCGCCTGCGAGTAACAGTGAACAGAGCAGCAAGAATTTTAACCCTACGCTGACTGATCACTGTGTTCTCTTTAACAGATTTCCTAAACAGTATATAACATGCTTACAGTAGATAAGGGTCTGCTATATCCAATGAACTCCCAACCACAATGAGATGCAAAAAGTGACAAGTTTTAATTTTAATAACAGTGTAAAATATATACAGTGCACAGTAAGCCCCCAAAAATCGCATATAGTAAGCAAGTAACAGTAGGGGCAAAATGGCATATAGTACAATATGGATGTGGGTCCTCAGGATTTGTGTCATATAGAGAAGAGGGGTATCTGGAGTGAGTTATGTATATTGCATGCAGACTAGCAATATACCAATCAGAGGTAGACACAAATACCACAATTACAAAACAGGCACTAATGCATACATTCGTATTACAATGGCAGAAGCTAAAGAGACAACATGATTAGATCAGAAAGCAGTATAACTTTGTAGGATGACAACAAAATCCTCAACGTTTCAGGAGGGATAGCTGTAGATGATGATCCATTCCCTCCCCCCAGGGTATCTAAAATCAGGATGCCCCGCTGTGTAAAACCCCCCAGGTTGCCCCGTACACTTACCTTGCATGCACCGTAGGACCGGAATAGGTGAGTTGCACTCTGCGACCTGAGGGAGGGAGTGGGACACCCCCGATCGGGGTGCCCTGAGGGAAAGGACCAAAATCCAGGATAGTCAAAATCCTGGGTTTTGGTCCACTTTAAAGAGGATGCTAAGCTTTTTTTTAAACCCCCCCCCCTTCCTGGGCTAAGCCCAATTTGGGTGTTCAAATATTAAAATAACTCACCTAAAATCCTCCACTGATGTTGGTGAGGGGCAGGGCTCTGCATGGCAGCTATAAGGCTCACCAGTTAGCAAGTTCAGATCAGTGAGTATTGCCTAATCTCCGCCAATAGCTTCACCTTTAGATAAGCCACCATTTGCCAGCATTATACACTGAGCCACCTGTAATGATCAGGGCCGGATTATGAGGGGGGCGCAAGGGGCTGGAGCCCCGGTGCCTCCATCACTTGCCCTGAAAAGGGAGCCTCCACCAACCTTTGGGTTATGGTCTGATCCAGGAAGCTATCTAGTCTTTGGTGTGACGGGCCGCGGGGCCAGCAACAAAGCGATCAGCGGCAGTGCCCCCCCTGCCTGGGCAAGCCTTTTTTTTGTTTTTGCAATCCTGCAGCCAAAGCCACCACAGGGCGGGCCTAAGAGTCTAGAGCAGCAAAGCCGCCGCCAGCAACGCTACAGTGATGGGTGCAGAGCTGTCACTGCACATAAGCCACCAAGCACAGCCGCTGGCAGCTCAATGCAGGGAACCAGCCGGGTGACTACACTACCCCCCACCCAGAATGGCAAAGCAGGAGTTCCCGAGCAGCACCCACCCGCACAAGGGGGGCACAAGGGACTTGATCTGACGCTCCAGTAAGTAGGATTTCATTAATGTGGTTTTGTGTACAGTGCCCGGCGTTCACCAGACGCTGTCTGCCGCTACGAGGCGCTACCTGCCGCTATCGCTTGATGAATAACCCCCTCATTGCCTCATTGGCTCAGCAACATCCACAGGACTGATTAGCCTACACTGATAAAGGGCTGCTAGCCCATAAACACAGTTGGGGCTCATTGCTCATCACGGGTTTTTTCCCCTACTCCCATGTCTTTTCCAGGTGATTAGATTAATTGAAGGAAGGAAGCCTAATAAAAGGAGCTGCTGAGGCTTCCAGTGTGGAGAAAGAGAGACTGGGATAAGGAGCCTGTGCCTTGCTGCTGCCAAAGCCTACAGGTCTGCACTGCATCCGAAGGACTTAATGTATTATGTTTTTTTATACCTGTGGATTAGCAGCCTGGGATTATATACCCTGAAAGTGGACCTGTGATATCGAGGACTTGCAATACTCTGTATCTATCAGACACTGGACATTGCTAAAATTGGTGAGGAAACCGCTGACAGTACTGCATTGTAACCTGCATTATAAGAGATTTTTTGTTGGACTTTGTCTTCAATAAACTGCTTATTATTTCAACCAAGAACTGGCTCCAGTGTCATTGCTGTTAGCACCCCAGATCCTGCCACAGCTCAATAGCCCTGGCTCAACAATTCTGCATTCAAGCGGTTTGGGCTCAATGTTGACTGCACAGCTAGCCATCTGTTTGAATTAGCCCCTGGAAGCAGGCCCCATCAGTGTCATGTTGCAGTATTGGAATGGGTGTCAGCGATGACATGCAGGTCAGAGGTCAGCGTGTATGAACATTATACAGAGTCCGCTGAGGAATTTTGACATACAAACCTTGTCACCCTAAAAGGGGGGGAGGAGACCGAAACCAGGGACATATGTTAGAAAACAGCACCATGTCACAGCAAATATACAAATAAGGCTGAAACATGGTTTATGTATCCTGTCTGCTGCCATTAACATACCGATAGGAATTATTAAAATTTACTGTGTAGCAGAGCAGCCTAAAATTTACAATGGCCAACTCCAGACGATTTTTTTTAATTTCCAATCGCATTTAATTATATTTTTCTCTCCTGTGACATTATTGTGGAGCTTCAGAAGTCATGTTAGGTAAAATAAAAAAAAAATTGTATATTATTTTTTATTTATAAAGATCCATGTGCTGTGCTGTACAAGTATATACCCTCTACATAGACAATTAAAGGGAAGGGCATTTTTTGCTCAAAAAAAAAAAAGTATTGCACTTTCACTTCTTTGATTTAGAAATGTCCTTCATACTCCTGGTGTTAAACTGGACCTTCAGCGTGATTTAATGAAAAGCCCAAACTCTTAAAAAACGGTTCCCCAGCATCTATAATTAATATATTTTAAGTTTTTAGTCATTAACTTATTATTCTTTCCCCCACTGGGCTGCAACTTTGTTCAGGAATTTAGGATACGGGCGCCACCATCTTGACTCAGAAGCATCACACTTACTGAGGAGAGGAGACTGGGATAAGGTACAGGGGGGCAGGTTATAGCTGTGCTTTGCTCAGACAAAGTAGAGCTGGGCTCAGGTAAAGATCAGCAGTCCCAGAATGCAGAGCAGCACAGTCAGGAGGCACTTCCTGTTTGCAGGCTGCCTGATAAGATGGCGGCTTCCATAAGCCGCCATCTTGGATGTTTAAAGGCTCATAACATGCAGTAGATGCAGGTAGGATGATTTTTAATGTGGTCAATCTGTATGTACAGGGTGTGGGAAACATATAAGATAGACTCTTATTCAGAGTGAAGGTCCGCTTTAAAGTGGACCAAAACCCACAGAGATTAATTCCCTCTGCTATATGAAAACCCCCAGGTCGCCCATAAACTCACCTTCTTTTACGGTCCAATGTTGCATGCTCGAACCACAGCCACATATCCGCTATCCCTCTAGGCAAGGCACATGTCTGCACCAGGCATTTGTGAATGGCAGGCGCAGGAAACCTCCCTGTTAGATGGTAGCAGGGGATGCAGCCGCCAGCGTGCTCAGATCCGCTTAAGTTCGATAAAGGCTTACACAAGCTTTTAGGAGCCACAGCACTCAACCCTGTTAGATTGCAAACCAACCAAAAATCTGTCTCTAAATCTGGTTAAAAACAAAGGTCTTGGTTGGCACACATCTGCAGAAGTATGCTTAAGCTGCACCACCAAGCGCCAAGGTGCCCCTGTGAGGTGTAGTCGCTCTAATCTCTGAGACCCCCTTTGGGACATACAATGTAATAGATAAATTGGGAGCAGCTTACCTGAGGTTGCCCTATAACCTCGAGTGCAGCCCATGGGGTGTAAGGGTCGAAGACCTTGCAATACAGCCTAGACCCCACACCCCATGTGCCTGCACAACTTCAGAAGAAACAAAGGAGGGGTGGCAGCTGCTCAGACCATTTTATAACTAACCTGGGAGGTGCACGTTAGCAGGGCAATTAGGATACAAAAGTCTTAAAGGAGCCACAACACTCAACCCTGTTAGCTTGCAAACCAACCTAAAATCTGTCTCTAAATCTGGTTAAAAACAAAGGGCTCGGTCACACACATCTGCAGAAGTATGCTTAAGCTGCACCACCAAGCGCCAAGGTGCCTCTGTGAGGTGCAGTCCTAACTAAATGCTATGGCTCCTTTAAGACCGGTGTATCCTAATTGCACTGCTCACGTGCACCTCTCAGGTTAGTTATAAAATGGTCTGAGCAGCTGCCATCCCTCCTTTGTTTTGGCTTAGACAAGCAGACGTAAGCGGATCCAAGCACGCTGGTTGGACTTGCGAGTGCGCATGCGCCTTAGGACCAGAAAGGGGAGAGTTTGCTTCGGCGATCTGGGGGGGTTCACACAGCGGGGCACCCCGATGGGGGGGTGGCCTTTTTGCTACAAAAAATACAGTGGTCAAAGGACTAATTCAGCACCAAGTGCACTACTTTATTGGAGTAAAAAGTTCCCTTTGCGTTCATTGTCTACCTAGGGATTGATTCAGAACCAGGTGTAAATAGAACACTTCTATTCTTTTAACCTAACATGAACATATTATAAATAGTGCTAAAATGACTCCTTAGCCTGATTTCCCATCTTTAGTGATCAAACAGAAAGTTCTACTCTTTAATACCACTTGGTCAAACCACTGTCAGTACTCTTTATTACCAATAGTTAGTGGAGTAGCTACTGGATCAGGATGCTTAAGGTTCTTTTGAAAAAAAAATGTTTTGTGTAATAGCCACTGGTTCAGGGCACATGTGTGTCAGCACTCTTTAATACCACTTGATCAAACCACTTAGGTGTCATTACTCTTTAATACCAATTGTTAGTGGAGTAGCCACTGGTTTAGGGCACATGTGTGTTCATACTGTTTAATACCAACGGTTCAGGCCACTTGGGGTCAAATCTCTTCAATCCCAATTGTTAATGGAGTATACACTGGTTCAGGGCACTTGTGTGTCACTACTGTTTAATACCACTGGCTCAAACCGCTTGGGTCTCAGGACTATTTAATACTACTTGCTCAAACCAATTAGTAGTGGAGTTTCCCCTCCTTCTGGGCACATAAGGGTCATTTCCTGTAAATTTTCTTTTTAAATGTCCATTTTGGGCTGCTGCAACTCCAGGTGTCTAACAATGTAGAAAGCAGTAAATAAGGAACAGGGACAGTATTGGTGCCAACAAAAATGCGCTCCAAACTCTGGCACCTGCTTGCATCAGAGGAAGGTGTAGCAGGCAAGGATGAAACATGTCCTCTCCCTGCAGCTGGTAACAGAGCAGATGCTGCAGGGGAGGACATGTTTCATCCTGCGCATGTGCTGAACTTGGTGGCGCAGAGCTTCCTGGCCAATTATCCAGAAAGGCCCATTTTCTCAGGTGTCAGGGGAGTGCACACGTGGCTCGAAGCGTGGGTTGCTGGCCCGACAGTAGCTAGGTACACCACTCCACCCAGATGACAGTTTTGGAAAATTCAGGAGGAGGAGGGGGTGGAGGAGGAGGACTTGACACTTAGGACAGCTTCTCTTTGACTCATGGCAGCCTGGCTCATATGAGCCACTACATGCTCCAGTGCCTGCTGAACAACCACAGAGTTGCCCGCATAGTCACCAGTACTGACTACTGGGTGGCCACCCTGCTGGATTCCCGCTATAAGGACAACATCGCCTCCTTGATAACAGCACTGGAGGCGGATCGCAAAATGACAAATGCACTTTGGTGGATGCACTGTTGGTGGAGTTCCAAGCTGAATTTGAGGGCTCAGCAGCAGCATGAAGCAAAGGAGGAGGAGGAGCAGCAGCAAGTCGCCACTGCAGCAGGGGCACCACCCCTCAAAGGAGAGGGTAAGCATGGCCACAATCTGGAACATCTTATTCCATTGTCCGCCACATACACCACCATTGGATACAGCCCGTAGTACCAGGAGGCAGACTTTGACTTGCATGAAGGATGACTACCTGTCCACACGTCTTCTGGTACTGAGCAATGGGTCTTTCCTGTTCAGTTTCTGGGTCGCTAAACTGGGCATGTGGCCAGAATTTGCCCTCTATGACTTGTAGGCGTTGGCCTGCCTTGCAGCAAGTGTGTTCAGCACCGCAGGGGGTGTCACCAGTGACAGGATCATCCGCCTATCTTCAGCCAGTGTGGGCACGCTTACATTCCTTAAGATGAACAAGGCTTGGATCCCATGGGACTTGGCTGTGCCAGTCCACCTCCAATACCTCCTCATCTCCCTCCTCCCCCGGACCTCTGAAAGGAGGTGATATGGCGCTGACCGGCGTACTTCATGAATTAAAGCTTCCAGTGTGCTCAGAGCAAGAAGCTTCAGTCGGAAAACCAAGCCAGTAATACGTTTATTTTTGCCCGCGCCCCTCCTTGAGCCCTATCCCCCATAACCACACACACCCTCTGTCTCTGAACCATTTCACCCCCTCCACGCACACACTTACTCATCGCACCCTTTTTATCTGCACTGCTAGGTGTCATTGTGTAGCTTGGGGGGGGGCAATTTTAATGAGGGTCTATTTTATGGGGCTGAGACGGGATATCACTGCACGCTGCATATTCCGTTTTTGTAGAACACTTTACATTTCCATTTGGAGGGGCTTAGGAGGAATTTGTGTGCTCAAGCTAGATTTCGTCTGGGGGAATGCTGGTTGGGTAAGTCAAATTGAGCTATATAGCAGGTGATTGCAGTCATGTGGAGGCTGATTCATTACTAACGCCAGGTATCGGCAGATGAGCGTCTGTATAGCAGCGCTTAGAGATGCTGTAATTGGGTATCGGGCGCTATAACAGAGCCTCTCAGTCGCTGTAGTAACATGGCCGACATTGATGAATGTGATGTATGTTGGGGCGCTCTAACACCAGTACAGCACTGCAGGGAGCGAAAGGTAGCGCCAGCTCAGTGCGACCGACTCTCAGCAACTCACACCATACTTGGCGCTGTGGATCTGGGCGCTGTAGCCCAGAGCGCCAGACGCTGTGTGATTAAAGTCTGTTTTTGAACACATATCCATCAGTAACAAAGCGAAAAAATATGGAATTACATTGTTATTACATTGTGACATTAACACTTTAGTGCCAGACCTGTAATGACAATTCTGCATAAAAACAAAAAAATCTAAAGGTTTTTCAAAAATGACTCTTTCTAGGCCAGGAAAGGTCACACAATTATTCAAGAAAAAAATAAATAAATAAAAAACCCTGTTTAAACAGAAGAAATGGAAAGTCCATTGAAATGTATGGGTGAGCGACAGGTAGCGACAGGTAATACCTGGGGCTCTGGAAGCTAGAACGCCAGCGCTATATGCTTGCTGAGCTGCCTGTAAATTATGAATCGCGCGCTACATGGCGCTGTTAGAGACGCTCACCAGAATCGCCTTCATAAATGTGGTTTTGCGTACAGCGCCCGGCGTTCACCTGACGCTGCCTGCGCCCTTGACGTATAACCTTAGTACA
Organism: Gastrophryne carolinensis; assembly: GCA_027917425.1. NCBI lineage: Eukaryota > Metazoa > Chordata > Amphibia > Anura > Microhylidae > Gastrophryne > Gastrophryne carolinensis. Next base: position 47,272,262 of record CM051234.1, on the reverse strand, counting down.
GCAGAGGGCAACACCTATTTTTTAAAAAACGGGTGTTGGTCCCCTTTAAATGCGCCAACTTACAACTCTCCCTCTCTTCATAAATGTATATGCTTTTGCGTCATGGATGATTTGACCACACAGATACAAAGTTGTGTTTCACATATTTAGCATAAGAGTGAGTCAAGCTGTATATTTATCCAGCAAACATTACACCCAGTTTATGCCTCCTTGTTACGTATATATGGATGAGGGTGACAAAGCCCACCTTGTGCGGAGGCGACTTGTTACCTAGTGAAATTTAATTTTATCCCGTGGTAGCCATGAAGAAAATATTTATGGTTTAGTATGTAAATCTGGAATTTTTCCTAGCTGGGATCGCTATTTGTCGGGGGATCTAGCGGGATACATTTTCAGCGAGCTGGCCGCAGGTCGGGGTCCTCGCAATACTCCAACCGCAGCTCCACTGCTATAATTTTCATAGGGACAGACTGTACTTTATGCTCCGCCGTTACGGTCACAAGCCTCTCTTTATGTTGGCAGCCGAGGTGAAAAAAACTGGGAATAAGTCGCCTTCCAGAGCTCTCTTGTTTGTAATTTGTTTAGGCATGGCTTAGTAAGTGTGACCCCCACATGTTTAGCCATCAAAATGCCAAAGGAGACCTCACACCTACATCTATTCGATATAACGGGAGCCTATAAATCCCACTGCCAATATAGCACATAAAAAGCCTCGCTGCTGGAAGGAAAGGGCACAATGCACCTTGTTAGTTCTGAGTTGATTTATTCAGGGGCTGATGTCGATGTTTAGATTCTTGTGGGATTGCAGTGAAGAATGTTTTTGTTTGAGTTTTAGGCATCTTCCCCGAATCATGACTCATATTCATGGCTGAGAAGACGTAGAGGCGACTTTCACACTTTAAACAGAAGCATCATATTCATGTTTAGCACAAAAACATGGTGTTTCTAGCCAGGCCACACACCTTATAATCTGGCTCTCCATTCTTACCATTGTTACCACCACTGCTTCACCCTTTTGTCCCGATAAACTTACCCCGGAATCGGTCCCGTGTTGTCTCCGGGAGGCTGGCCGCGGCTCGTTCTGCCCGGCGGCCGCACCGAGCGTCGCCTCAGGCAACGTCGGCTCGTACAGCAGCGAGCACGGCCTTCTTCTCTCTTCACCGCCGCATCCCCGGCTTCTCTGAATGTGCTTGCACGTGCATTTCTCTTATGACCTCCGCTGTACACAGGGCGCCCGCTGGAGGCTATATTAAAGGGCCAATGAGCCCAGAGCTGTTATGGACGAAAACACCCTTTTAAATTGGGCAATCAGCCCAAGGTTCCAGTTTGCACCAATCACGGCATTCCCTACATTCAATCCCGTTAACTCCCATCTGTTAAAAGTTGTTTCCCCACACTTATCCCTTGCCCGTGATAGCGTGCTGCTGGGTGTGATACTTTCTGAGATCCTCGTTCAATTCTGTTGCCGACCCTGTCTTGCTTGACCACCCCGTGATTGCCGTCTGGACCGACCCCTGCTTGTATCCTGACCGAGAATCCGTCTCATCCTTTGTGCTGCGTACCCGTGATCTCTCGGCTTTACCCCTGGCTTGACCTCGACTCTTCTCTTGTCTTTTCACCTTTGGTGCTGTGCTAGTAAGGACTGAATACCCGTGTATGACCCCGGCTTACCCGACATCGCCCAGTCTTGCCTGGGCTCATCCGCCTTCACCCCTGTAAGTTCACATCCTTTGTGCTACGAAGTCCTGGGGGCAACCATGTTCAGCGATGCGTATAAAGTGCCCCAGCAAATGGGGGCTTGGCTATAGGTGAAGCTAGCAGCAGACATTGGGGGTTGTGGACTTACTTTGAAGGCAGGTGTCCCACGGGGCCTGACCGTCATCCTTGGGCTCATTGGCCCATTCAAAACTCTTCCGAAAGTTGAGCAGGTCAGTGGACCTCGATCATTGGAGGCCTGCAAACCAATATGCCTGTTGGCACAGGTCCAGTTGTCTTTTATGGGTACTCTTGGAACTTTCGGAAAAACACCAGGCCCAATCTGATGGCCACCTGTTGTTTCTGCACCCCTGTGCCCAGAAGGGTGTGCAGGTATGTCAAGTCACTTGCCCAACATGTGGCCAGTGGTTGCAGATACCCACACCCGACTTTCTTGAAGATCTCAGGAAATTCAGATCCAGGAGCATAAAGTTACCCATGATCAGTCAGTTCCAAGCAAACAGCCAGTAGCTGTAACAAAATACATCATTATAACCATTCAGAATGACCAATATCCACTGTCATAATGCTATGCCTGCCTTTTACCAGTCATGTACCCTCATATAAAGTTACCTCCAAGTCAGGACCTAGGTTTGTTGGTGAGTTGCAGCCCACAAGCAACTTACTGATGCAGCATTTTACGATTCTAACACATGTGATTGAGAAATCACTCACACAGAGAGCCCACTTGACCCTATTCTCCATAATATATACATACCTCCCAACTTCTGAAAACGTCAAAGCGGGACAAGCCATGCCCCAGGCCACACCCCCGTCACGCCCCGGCCACACCCCCGTCATGCCCCGGCCACACCCCCGTCACGCCCCGGCCACGCCCCCGTCACGCCCCGGCCACGCTCTCCAGCTCCAGCAATGTCGGCTGCCTTCACCCCTGCATGCGGTACGTATTATCCCCAAACCAGCATACCGCCCGCCCCCCCACCCCCGTGCGCCTGCCCACCCACCCCCGTGCGCCCGCCCCACTCTCTCACCCCACGCGCCAGGAAGTTATCTTCGCGCCGGCGTCATTGCGGCCCTGGGCTGTCACAGCGCAGGGCGTCCCGGGACATTTGGTAATGTTCCGGGACCGCGGGATCCTTCTCAAAAATCGGGACAATCCCGGGAAAATCGGGACAGTTGGGAGGTATGTATATATATTAATGACAATGGTAACAAATTACACAGTAAAATATCAATCTTTGCAGATGGTACTAAGCTGTGTAAAGTGAAAGATGATAGAGGACAACATGAAGATATTAATAGATTTAGATAAATTTGGAAGTATAGGCAAAATATTGCAAATTAAGGTTATGCATGTGGCAAGGAACAATTCATGTCATGATTACACACAGTGGCGTGCTTTGCCACCACACAACCCAGGCAATTGCATGGGGCCCTCACCTCTCAGGGGCCCCCTAGAACATTGGAAGCAGATGGTATGTAATACTGGTGTAATACTGGTGATCTTGTCAGTGTCGAGGCTACATAAGAAAGAAAGCTGCTTCTTCCCATCATGTGTTCTTTTTTTTATTGTATTTTGTTATGTAAAAAATGCCTTTGATTAGGGCCCCACGGACACAACTTTGCATGGGGCCCCAAAAATGCTAAGTCCGCCTCTGATTACACACTAAATAGGACAGCAATGGGTAAAACTGCAACAGAAAGAGACCCAGGGGCTTTAGTTGCAGCAGGAGAAACCTGTTATTTTATCCCGGGGGGATCTTGTCTGCAGTCATCAAACAGGATGAGCTGTTTAACATTAGTTATTAGCGCCAGACCAAAGGTGGGTCATTATCACAAGAACTGTATATTATGTACTGGTCACCGCCTGATAGGCCCACATATTTCTTTTTAATGTTTTCAGTGAGCAAACAGGAAGTATAACTATGCAAAACCCAATACATTAATAAAGATATACATCCTCATAAAAAGACACCCGTACAAGAATTATGAAATCACACTTGTCACCTGCGACCAGTAACATGTTTCATATTCATTGAATAGCTTGATCCATGCACATGACGGGAACATTTGCCATACACGGAGAAGAGCTGCTTCAGCCATCCAAAATGTGAACATCAAGTTTTTCCAGGCAAGTTTAAAGGAAAATTCCACTTTGGTAGACTTCCTGAAGCTGGTAGAGCCCGGGGGGGGGGAATCGGAAGCCCCCCCGGTGAAGAGAAGACCCGGTGGGAGGGACTGCACACGGAGGTGAGTAAATGTCAATTCTATTTTTTTTCACAGGAGATGCTGGCAGCCGCTGAACCGGCGGGGGGGGGGGCTGACTATTCCTGGCACTCTCCTGCAGCTGGAGGAGCCTGGGTGGGGGATCGAATGCCCCTCTGGTGAAGAGGAGACCTGGCCGGATCTATAGAGGGGTCAGCGAGTGGCTTTTTTTTTTACTTTTGCCGCTAGCACAGGGAAAAGTCAGGCACGTAGAATTTACGTGGCTGGAGTTTAACGGTCAGAGAGGCAACCGCGTAAATTTTACGTGGCTGGCAATAGAAGGGTTAAAGGAAATTTCCACTTTGTTAGACTTTTTCTGAAGCCGGAAGAGCCCGGGGAGGGATCGGGATCGGAAGCCCTCCCCAGTGAAGAGAATACCCGGCGGGAGGAATTGCGCATGGAGGTGAGTAAATGTAATTTCCATTTTTTTTTCAGGAGATGCCAGCAGCCGCTGAAGCAGGGGGCCTATTCCGGGCACTCTCCTGCAGCTGGAGGAGCTCGGATGGGGGATCAGAGGCCCCTCGGGTGAAGAGGAGATTGATAGAGGGGTCAAATGAGTGGCTTTTTTTTAACTTCTGCCCCAAGCAAGGGGGAAAATCAGGCACGTAGAATTTACGTGGCTGGCGTTTTACAGTTGGAGAGCCAACCATGTAAATTTTACGTGGCTGGCAATAGAAGGGTTACAGGAAAATTCCACTTTGGTAGACTTTTCCAAAAAAACTCAGACCGAAGAAGGGCGCTATACGACCCGTAAACCTGCCACCGGCTCCAGCATCACACAAACGATCACCAACCACATCGGTATGAGAAGCTGGCCTGGTGGGTGGGGGTGGTTTCAGTTTGTAGCGTTCCCAATGACTCCAATGGGGTGTATAGAGGCCCCCACTGAAGTCAATAAGAGCGGCAGGTATGCGTGTTGTCTCGTGCCTGCTTTCCCCCTCCTTTCTTTTACATTTTTACAAGACTACGTGTCAATTCACAGGGCTGCTTCTGTGCCTCAGCGAGCCCAGCGTGAGCCAGCCTGGCAAGCTACAGTGGTAGGTGCTTGCAGGGTTTGCTTATGTTGGGAGAGCTTAAGGACAGAGGTGGTCCTATGACCACATATGGAGCACATGTAAAAAATAGGCAATCTTTGGAAACCTGCTACAGCATCTATACCATGCTGCATGAAATAGAGGGGAGGCACATGGCAGGGCCGGCGTCAGCACTAGGCAAGGCGGGGCAGCTGCCAGGGCCCCCTCTCTGGGGGAGGGCCCACTGACAGGGCTGGCCTTTGGGGTGTGTGACAGCGGCAGAGTGGGAGGGCACTGCCACAGCTGGTGCCCACATCTCCTCGAATGGCGGGGCTCCACATAACGGGACATCTCGATTTAGATTCCAGGGGAGAAAGTGCTGGGTTTTGCTGGAAGTTGCCCACCCCAACTGATTTCCTATCACAATCTGTGATACCCTACTGTGTGAACCCCCCTGGGATTGCTGACATACCCTCTATGCAAGCAATTCTACCCCTGGGTTTTGGTCCGCTTTACAGCAGCATCTCAATTTGGGATGCCCCTGTTTGTGAAAGAATCCCCCTGGTTTGGCCGGTAACTCAAACTGGCGATCCCACAGCGCATTCAGCAGTTCCAGGAAAGTAATGAACAAAGGGGAGGGGGTCACACACAGGGGCATCCAAAATGAGGAGAATCTAGATTCATTTAGACTCCGAGGTCAGGTTTAACGGGGTTTGGTGCACTTCAAAGTGTTTTGGTCCAAATAGCATGATCCTTAGGGGGCATCCAGATTTGGGACGTCCCTCAGGGATGTGACGCGACTCTTCACCACAAAGGGGCCCACTGAGACCATGCCGCCCAAGGACCCACATAATCCTGGAGCCGGCCCTGGCACATGGGACACTCCTTGATACCTTATTATTGCCTGCAAAAGTAAGAGGAGAAGTGAGGCTTTTTTTTTAATCTACTCCACATTATCTTATTTATATGTTCCTGGAGCCAATGCCTATAATAGAAGCTCCATGGCCACTGCTGGACTTCGGGCTTATCACCCACTTTTCTCCTCCGCTTAAACTGTGAGAATTTTAGGACAACATGTAATTGCATTTGGAGCAAGTAAATGAGATGCTGAGACCCACCGCATGACTTTGGCACGCCACCCCGCGCCGCTGAGCTATACATTTATTCCATGTTATTTTTTTCCATGTTATTTTTTTTTCGCTTTTCTCATACATAAGTAGCAACAATCATCACATGCTTTTCATAAAGAAGCCGGCCACAATTCAAACACACATGAAACAAAAACAGCAACTGAGCCATTGGCACAGAAAGCAGGGAATTACTAAATAGCTGAATTTATAGATGGAATGTTATGTATAGCTCTCCGAGAGCTGATTGGATCAGAAAGAGCTGGCGCTGCATGTGGAATAATGTCACCGTTCAGTGACATCATTATTTGCCATACTTACATTGAGGATGCCATACGTCCTGACGAAGTGGTGGGGGCACCACCACGCAATGCGTCGATGGTTGAGGGGTGAATGGTGAGGGGAGCCGGCTCCATTTCTCTATTAACTTGGTGATATTTTTTCAATTCATTTTAAGCAGTCCTTTTTGCACAATGTATGACACTTTACATGCAGCGCTACTCACTTTATGTATTTTGTTGTATTGTTGAGATAGCACCATTGGCACTTTATAGTGCACATTTTTTATTCAGCACCAGCAAGTTTAAAACATTTTTTTGCACTATAGCACTTTAATAGACTGCTGTTTCTACTATAATATATGATTGAAGTTATTTTTAATGTATTAGAGCCATGTTCTAAAGGTCCCTCTCCCCAGCACTTTTTCATAGTTTTTTAAATTGTGTGTGTTTTTAATGTGTGTATTGTTGGTACTTTAATAAAGGCACGTTATAAAATCTTATAACTGGGTGCGGCTTATTGGTAAAGGTTTTTTGGGCCTGTACTGGCAGCCCAATTATTTTTGGCTTGAGGATGCCAATGTAAGTATGCCAAATAAGAAATAAATAGCCTTGTGCTGACGAGGGTCACTATCAGGGCCGGATTAAGAGTGGTGGAGGCCCCAGGTACAGTATTCTTTTCCTTTAAAATAATAGTCCAGCCAAGTAACTGATTGGTGATTGTCTGGCACCCGCCTACTTACTGGAGAATCAGATGGAGTCCCTTGTGCCCCCCTTGTGCGGGTGTGTGCTGCTCGGGAACTCCTGCTTTGCCATTCTGGGTGGGGGGGGTGTAGTCGCCCGGCTGGTCCAGCAGAAAACAGTTCCCTGCATTGAGCTGCCAGCGGCTGTGCTTGGTGGCTTATGTGCAGTGACAGCTCTGCACCCATCACTGTAGCGTTGCTGGCGGCGGCTTTGCTGCTCTAGACTCTCCCTCCTTCCCTGCGGTGGCTTTGGCTGCAGGTTTGCAAAAACAAAAAAAGCTTGCCCAGGCAATAGCTTTTTTGCCGGCACCACGGCCCATCAGACCAAAGACTGAAAATCCTCCTGGACCAGAAAATAACCCAAAGGTGGTGGAGGCCCCCTTTGCAGGGCAAGTGGTGGAGGCCCCTGGGCGCACACCCCTTGCGCCCACCTCATAATCCGACCCTGGTCACTATCCTGAAACATGTATCTGCAAGTAAGAAGTAGAACATATACTCAAGCTTTGCATGCCTGGCCTGCTCCTTCTAGGCATTTCAGATAGGGCAAAAAGAAGTACAAGAGTGAATCTTACCTCTCTGCTTTAATCTATAGAAAGCCTCCCCCCCCCCCCCCCCAGCTTACGCATTGCATGCACCGGCCCAAATTTCATCTCATGCCTTAAACACAGTGACAGGACCAAGAGGGTACCGAAGCACTGGTTTGGATCTCCACCTCGGGCCATGTTTGGGATTTGTGCTACTTTAGGCAGTTTTGGCCACATGTACCTGTCCCTTATTGTTGCCCATCTCCATTCAATAGCACACAGTAGAACATGGCTGGATGAAAAGGCTTCTGTGCATGTGTCAGATGTTAGGCATACCTCCCAAGTGTCCCTAATTTGGAGAGACTGTCCCTCTTTTGAGTCCATGTCCCCCTGTAGCTCGTTGTTCTCATTTGTCCCTCTTTCAGGTGTAACATGCAGATCTGCATCAATAAATGATTCATTTGCCTATTCTAAGTCTTTATATTGTTGTAACTGTTATATTCTATCTCCTATCCATCCCTCAATGAGGGGGCGGGGCTTAATTCAACAATTGTCCCTCTTTCCCACTCCGAAAAGTTGTAAGGTGTGCAACTGAAATCTAAAAGCTGCTCTGACTTTTCCCATAAAATTTCAGAACATCTATACAAATTTACTTTTGCTGGGGCCTTGGCTGAACAATGTGACAGGAAGAGTGACTATTTTAAAGGTGCATAGGCATATCTAAATGTGACCAGGTGTCACGGACCGGGTGGAGCGGACTCAGATGTGGAGCCGCTTTAACTGTGGGACCGATGGTGGGTACCGTGTCAGGGGAGCGGAGTCTAAGAGGCCACCGGTATTCACCAGAGCCCACCGCAAGGCAGGTTGGTCTTGTGCGGCGAGTGACCCCCAGGTCGCTACCCCCCAACAGCGGCCCAGTCCCACAGTCAGCCGAGGTTCAGCAAGGTACACAAGTGACAGGCAAAAGGCGTAGTAAGTACAGGCAGAGATCGGGGCTGTCAGCACAGGTTCGCGGTAAAGGTGAGTAGCCGAGGTCGGGGCAGGCAGCAAAGGCTCAGAGTCGGGGACAGGCAGAGGTCGATACACGGGTGAGCAATCCAAGAATGTCTGACTTTCAACAAGCATGGAGAGACCAAGATCCGGCACTGAAGGAAGGAAGTGCCTCTTTAAATAGGAGAAGTGGATGCAGGATTGGATGAGCAGGCACCAATCAGTGCTGTACAGGCCCTTTAAATCTCAGGAATCTAGCGCGCTCGCCCTCTAGTGGACGGAGACGTGCGCGCACCTGAGCATGTGAGAAGGAAGCATTGGGGGAAGGGAGACAGCTAGGAACAGCCATGAGGGAAGTGCTGCAAAATGGATGACGGCTGGATGCAGCCATGGAGGTAAGTGAAGTGCTGCTAGATGGGCGTGCAGCACTCGCCCTAAAACCAGATCCCAGTACAGACATTAAATGGGACCCTAGCATTTCACTAAACACTGAAATAGCAAATACTAGTGATTGTTTTTTCTGTACAATGTATTTGATGCCATGTGAGTAAAGCTGGATAAATACGGTGGAGAGGAAACAATAGTCTGTCCATCGATCTCATGGGCCCCAATACAGAAGCTACCCCTGCATCCCATGTAGTTTCATGGAATAGGAAATAATATTTCAGCTCCTAATTTTCCCTAGTTGTCTGTTGGTTATTGGGGTCAGAGGCATCATCATTTGCTTACTCAATGCATGGAGAATAATTAAATGCTGGAACCCCACACTTACACCCACAACACACCTCAAGGGCCCAAACGAATCTGCACCCTGTCACAATACCTCCTAAACTGGTGTAGGTTGACAACACATTACATATAATAAATTCCTATGATTTTATTTTGCCTTTTCCTCTCTTCTCTTAGAGGTTGATTCATTAATAGTGGCAGGTAGCGACAGATGAGCGTCTGTAGCAGGCATTTTCAGAGCGCCCGCTAGTAGTCACAGTGCTCAGCCATGGGTCGCTACTTTATAGCGACTCAGTCGTTGTTCAGTAATGTTGAATACATTGTGAGGAGTCGCTATTTGACCAGTACAGCGCTGTATGGGAGCGCATGTTAGCGACTGCTCATAGCGACCGACTCACACCATATTCAGCAAAAAAACAGCCTCACAAATCTCTGGCGCTGAAAAATGCTTGTTTGAAGCCCAGAGCGCAGGAGGCGGTGTGTTTAAAGTGTGTTTTTCAGCATCTAAGCGAAAACATATGGAATTACATTGTAACAACATTGTAACATGAACACTTTAATGCCAGACCTGTAATGTCATTTCTGAGGAAATATATAAAAAAATGACAAAATTATGAAAAAAATGCTATTTCAATGCCAGAAGAGGTCACAGAATTATTTGTGATTTTTTGGATTAAAAAAAAACAAATTCCCCGTTTAAAGAGAAGAAAAGGTTCGTCCATTGAAATGTATGGGAGAGTGACAGGTAGCGAGAGGTCATACCTGGCGCTGTGCAAGGCTGTACGCCGGCGCTGTTCGCTGAGGCTGTAAAAATGATGAATCAGACGCTACATGGCGCTATCCCAGTCGCTAAACAGATTCTGCTTGATAAATGTGTAATTGCGTGCCGTGTCCGCCGTTGACCAGTCGCTATCTGTCGCTACCTCTCATTAACCAGGCGCTACCTGACGCTATCCCTTCTTAAATAACCCCCTTTGTCTACCTAATACTCATGTGTCAAATAATAAAAGTGTTTATTTGTATTCACCAAGCATTAAAAATCAGGAATTTGAGCGAGGTGTACTTTTCCAATCTAGTGAGCTGTTACCTTATGTTCCGAGAGAAAAAAAAAAAGTGCGTCCATCATTATCAAATCTCTCCGGCTACCTAATTAGAATGACATGTTAGTTATCATGATTGATTCAGGATTTGGGCAAAGCATAGCCTTGCTGAGGGATGAATGTACTGTGGGTACTGCAGCATATATCCTGATTTAACTTATAGACCATAATTGTTTGCTTCTATAAACCTTGTATAAATTGTCTGCCCTGTGCAAGACTGCAGGATGGTGCCCCCACCCCCCTGCCGGGACCCCTGTCATGAATAAGTGTGCACCCCCTACCCCCAAATGACCCATCAGTCTGAGAATGACTGGTGCTCAGTAGACGGGGAGGCCGATTTATTAATAGCGCCAGGTAGCGACAGTTGAGCGACTGTAGCGGCATTTTCAGAGCGCCCGCTAGTTGTCTCTGTGCTTGGCCGTTGTTCGGTACTTGATAGCGACTCAGTCGGTTCGCCGTAATGTTGAATATTGGGTGAGGAGTCGCTATTTGACAGGTTCCGCGCTGTATGGGAGCACATGATAGCGACTGGCCCTAGCGACCGGCTCCCACCATATTCATTAAAAAATCACACTCAAAAAATTCTCGCGCTATAAAATGCATGTTTAACCCTTTAACCGCCAGCCTACCTTGAGATTTTGTCACCCTTTGTTGCCAGACCATTTTGCACTATTTTGCGCTCCACATGTTCAACTGTGATTTTTGAAGGGATTTCCCAGTATTTCCCTGGAAAATTATATATTGTTTTTTTCAGCACAGTCTGGGCTTTAACATGAAGTGTCTTGTTTGTAAGATTGTCAGTGTTTTTTAAATATTTTTGTGGAAAATATGTTAAAAAAAACCAAAAAAACATTTTTTTTACAATTTGTAGTGCGTTTTCTTAATAAAACATGCAAGTTATTTCAGGAAATCATATTGTGTGTAAAAGCCTTATTGCTCCCGATTGCAACAGTACCACATATGTATTGGTAGACACCCTTTCTTGCCCAGGAGACACGTAAAACTGAAAATAGCGACTGAGCCAATTTTGAAAGAAAACTCAACCATTTTGCTCTCCTTGCAGTTTTTCAACCAAAACACCACTTTTCAATTAAAATACCCCCCACAAACCACATGTTCCCTGAAAGTACACACCTCAAGCGTTCTAGGCGTACCAGGCTTGTTGTTGTAGCTGCAGCTTTCTGGGCGCAAGCCTTCCCGAAACTCACTGGTTGTACCGGATTTCCCTAAAAAAATAGCAAAAATGCAGCATTAAGACCAAATTTTTCTATAAAAATCATGCGCTAACCAAAAAAAACTAATCAAATCTGAAATGGCAAGGTCCCCTGAACAGAACAATACCCAACATGCATAGCTACCTCCAAGGGTAAGGTTGCCAATTACCCCAAAGCAAAGCGTATGCATAACGGGCATTTCACTTGAAATTTCCTGCTCTGCAGACAAAGTGCGCACCTTGCGCTTTTTCAACCAAAACACCACTTTTCAATTAAAATACCCCCCACAAACCACATGTTCCCTGAAAGTACACACCTCAAGCGTTCTAGGCGTACCAGGCTTGTTGTTGTAGCTGCAGCTTTCTGGGCGCAAGCCTTCCCGAAACTCACTGGTTGTACCGGATTTCCCTAAAAAAATAGCAAAAATGCAGCATTAAGACCAAATTTTTCTATAAAAATCATGCGCTAACCAAAAAAAACTAATCAAATCTGAAATGGCAAGGTCTTCTGAACAGAACAATACCCAACATGCATAGCTACCTCCAAGGGTAGGGTTGCCAATTACCCCAAAGCAAAGCGTATGCATAACGGGCATTTCCATTGAAATTTCCTGCTCTGCAGACAAAGTGCGCACCTTGCGCTTTTTCAACAAAAACATCACTTTTCAATAAAAATACCCCCCACAAACCACATGTTCCCTGAAAGTACACACCTCAAGCGTTCTAGGCGTACCAGGCTTGTTGTTGTAGCTGCAGCTTTCTGGGCGCAAGCCTTCCCGAAACTCACTGGTTGTACTGGATTTCCCTAAAAAAATAGCAAAAATGCAGCATTAAGACCAATTTTTTCTATAAAAATCATGCGCTAACCAAAAAAAACTAATCAAATCTGAAATGGCAAGGTCTTCTGAACAGAACAATACCCAACATGCATAGCTACCTCCAAGGGTAGGGTTGCCAATTACCCCAAAGCAAAGCGTATGCATAACGGGCATTTCACTTGAAATTTCCTGCTCTGCAGACAAAGTGCGCACCTTGCGCTTTTTCAACCAAAACACCACTTTTCAATTAAAATACCCCCCACAAACCACATGTTCCCTGAAAGTACACACCTCAAGCGTTCTAGGCGTACTAGGCTTGTTGTTGTAGCTGCAGCTTTCTGGGCGCAAGCCTTCCCGAAACTCACTGGTTGTACCGGATTTCCCTAAAAAAATAGCAAAAATGCAGCATTAAGACCAAATTTTTCTATAAAAAACATGCGCTAACCAAAAAAAACTAATCAAATCTGAAATGGCAAGGTCCCCTGAACAGAACAATACCCAACATGCATAGCTACCTCCAAGGGTAGGGTTGCCAATTACCCCAAAGCAAAGCGTATGCATAACGGGCATTTCCATTGAAATTTCCTGCTCTGCAGACAAAGTGCGCACCTTGCGCTTTTTCAACCAAAACATCACTTTTCATTAAAAATACCCCCCACAAACCACATGTTCCCTGAAAGTACACACCTCAAGCGTTCTAGGAATACCAGGCTTGTTGTTGTAGCTGCAGCTTTCTGGACGCAAGCCTTCCTGAAACTCACTGGTTATACTGGTTGTTGTGGAGGTTGGTCTTCCCCTGGGGAAGGGCGCCGGAACCACCGAACTGGCCAGATTTACTTGTTGGTCATGGGGCACGGGCGCCCCTATGGGCATGCGCTCGGGAGCCCCGTGACCAAACTGAAAAAAAAAACCACACATATACACACACACTTCCTCTCCAAAATCAACATCTATTTTTTTTTAGTTTTTTTTAAATACCTTTTCTTCCGGGGTCTCTTCCTCAGCACTTCAGTCAGTCACACGTCCCTGACCCAGTAGGTGGGCGGAGTCCGGCGGCCTGCTCTCATGTCCCGCGCTGGCAATGCTCTTTAACCAATGGCTGAGGCGGGGCAGGCAGGGCGAGGAGGCCAATCAAGATGCCAGCTGTCAGAGCCGACCGAGATGGAGGCCAGGTGGGTGCGAGCGCGGCCGCCAGGGAGCACATGATCGCCTGGGGGTGACAGGATGGATGGCTGCATGGGAGGGTGATAGGATGGATGGATGGCGGCATGGGGGTGACAGGATGGATGGATGGATGGCGGCATGGGGGTGACAGGATGGATGGCGGCATGGGGGTGACTGGATGGATGGCGGCATGGGGGTGACTGGATGGATGGCGGCATGGGGGTGACTGGATGGATGGCGGCATGGGGGTGACTGGATGGATGGCGGCATGGGGGTGACTGGATGGATGGCGGCATGGGGGTGACTGGATGGATGGCGGCATGGGGGTGACTGGATGGATGGCGGCATGGGGGTGACAGGATGAATGGATGGCTGCATGGGGGTGACAGGATGAATGGATGGCTGCATGGGGGTGACAGGATGAATGGATGGCTGCATGGGGGTGACAGGATGAATGGATGGCTGCATGGGGGTGACAGGATGAATGGATGGCTGCATGGGGGTGACAGGATGAATGGATGGCTGCATGGGGGTGACAGGATGAATGGATGGCTGCATGGGGGTGACAGGATGAATGGATGGCTGCATGGGGGTGACAGGATGAATGGATGGCTGCATGGGGGTGACAGGATGAATGGATGGCTGCATGGGGGTGACAGGATGAATGGATGGCTGCATGGGGGGTGACAGGATGAATGGATGGATGGATGGATGGATGGCAGCATTCCATAACGATCGCCTTTACCTGGCGGCGGCGACAGACAGATGATCAGCGGCGCGGGCGGGCGGGCGGGCGGGGGGGGGGGGGGGGGCGGGCGATCGGGCGGGGGGGGGGCGGGCGATCGGGCGGGGGGGGGGGCGGGCGATCGGGCGGGGGGGGGGGCGGGGATCGGTATTACTTACGGTCGCCCTGACCCCCTGGGCTCCGGAAAGGTTTCTGCTCCAGCGTCATCTGATGAGGTAAGCAGGGGGCGCCGGCTGATGACAGCTGCCGTGCGCCCCCTGCTGATTGGTCAGGGGAGCGATCGGGTGACTTGGTTCACACCCAGGTCACCTCCCCCTGACCCCTGGACTCCCTGCAAGCTGCTCCACAGCAACTGGCCCGCTGATGCCCCCCCGATGGCCCGGAAGGTAAGGGAACGCTAGCTACGTGAAATTCACGTAGCTGGCGTTTAACGACAGGAGAGGCAGCTACGTGAATTTTACGTAGCTGGCGCTAGAAGGGTTAAACTCCAGAGCGCTGGCGGCGATGGGTTAAAAGTAGTTTTTTATCCCCAAACAACCATATTTTTGGAAACCAAAAAAAAGCAAGTTTTTTAAATTATTTAAGTAATATGAATACATTAATATCAGACCAGTAATATCAATTCTGTACAATTTTTTTTTTTCCCTTAAAAAATTATCTAAAATGGCAGAAGTGGTCACAGAATTTTTCACATTTAAAAAAAAAAAAATTACTAACAATTAATTATTAATATTTAAAGATTGTTCCATTGAAATGCATTGGAGAGCGCCAGGTAGCGAGAGGTCATACCTGTCGCTGTTCAAGGTCGGACGCTGGCGCTGTGGGCTGAGGCTGGAATAATAATGAATGAGTCGCTATATGGCGCTATCTCAGTCGCTAAGCAGGATTGGCTTGATAAATGTTTGATTGTGGTGGGGAGCCGGCGTTCTCGTGGCGGGGCCCAGCATTACCGGCCACTCACCAGTCGCTACCTGTCGCTATTCCTTCATAAATAAGGGCCAAAGACTGTCAGCAGTCAGATCTATGCAAACCAAAGTACTCAGGGCATGGCGTCCTTTTGAGATTTGGACCCCAAAGAGGCCTTAAATACAGAGGCCCTGTTCCTGTGTGTGCCAGACCCAACCTGGATGCTAGACAAAACACACAGGGGTTTATTCATCAAGGGATAGCGGCAGGTAGTGCCTTGTAAGCGGCAGGCAGCGTCTGGTGAACGCCGGGCGCTGTACGCAATACATTCACATAGCGTCACATAGCGACTGATTCATCATCACAGATGGCTCAGCGGATCCCGGCGGCGCTCTAGCTTCCAGAGCGTCTGCTATTACCTGTCGCTCTCCCATACATTTCAATGGACAATACTTTCCTTCTCGCTAAACAGGGTTTTCTTTTAATTGACCTCTCCTGGGCTAGAAAGAGTCATTTTTGAAAACTTTTTGGATTTTAAATATTTTTATGCAGAATTGTCATTACAGGTCTGGCATTAAAATGTTCATGTCACAATATTATAACAAGTCATTCCATGTGTTTTCACTTTGTTACTGGTGTATATGTGTTCAAAAACAGACTTAAAGGAGCACTATCACAAAATTGTGTAATGTTAAAAATCCATATAAACACATTGGCTAATGAGAGGAGGGGTCACTTATACACCCAAGCTAAATAAAACTCACGCCAAGCTTGTGGTTTATTCTCTCATGGTAGGAATAAAATCCAGGGGTGACAGGTTTAGTCTATCAAGGGTGACAAAGCCTGTCACCCCGGATGTTCTTTTCTTTCCATTAAAAGAAAGAAAAACAAGCCTGGCTGGATATTTCTTGATGTGGGGTGTCCATAAAACATCCAGCATATTTTTATAGGTTTTTATCATTGGCCCACTTTTTCGTGATAGTGCTCCTTTAGTCACACAGCATCTGGCGCTCTGGGCTACAGCGACCCAATTTTGACCGCCGGCGCTGTGTGAGGCTGTTTTCTTGATGAATATGGTGTGTGTCGGTCACACTGAGCAGTCGCTACCATTCACTCCCAAGTAGCGCTGTACCGGTGTTAGAGCAACCGACATTCATCAAATTCATCAATGTCAGCCAGGTTATTACAGCGACTGAGGCGCTCTGTAATAGCAACTCTTTACCAACACAGAGGTAGGGGCTCAGCACCCTGGGTCCCAGCCACAACTCCCTCCAAATAGGAGCACCAACAATTCATATGCGTCTCAAAATTATTTCTATTATTTATTTATAATAGCAACTCTTGGCCGATCAGAGCAACCACTAGTGGTCGCTCTTAGCGCGACGCTGTACAGACTCTCATCTGCCATTACCTGGCACTAGTAATGAATCAGCCTGCCCATTAAAACTTGTGTCTGGCTGGTATTCACTAGGGATGAGCAAACCGGTTCGGACGAACCGGAATTCGCTCCAAATTTCAGGGAAAATTCGATTCGGCACGAACCCGAATTTTTTTGGGTTCGTGCCGATCGAATTTTCCCTGAAATAAAAAAAAAAAAAATGCCGTCAGGGTGGGCCCGCTGACAGCGCAGCCGGCCTGCCCGCTCCCACCATGCCGGCATTTGTTTAAAAAGCAAACACTTACCTGCATGGTCGGAGCGTGGAGTCCGGCGCCGCTCTCAGGCGCCCTCTGATGGCGCGTCCTCTGATGACAGCTGACAACGTAGCCGGCCTGCCCGCTCCCACCATGCCGGCATTTTTTTTTTCAGATGAGCGATTTGTGAAAGTTCGATTCGGGCGAACCCGAATTTCTTGGGGAAATTCGGCGAATCGCCCGAATCGAACTTTCAAGAAGTTCGCTCATCTCTAGTATTCACATTTGCAAGGCTGCTGAGCAATTACATTTCCCCGAAGTCCACATTTTCTACTGCTACCAATCAGATTCTAACCTGAACTGGGACATAAAATGGAACATAAATTCTCATTGTGGAAAAAAAGACTTGATGATTTCCTGTTCAGGAAGTCATAACTTACATAACTATTCTGTTGAAGCAAACCCAGTCAATATGTTTCCGGTACAGTAAGTCACCTTAAAACTATTAACCAGGTTGAATCCAATATGTCAGAAAGAAGTAAAAGCTGCAATGAAATTTGATGTCCTCCATGAGCAGCTCATTGGCCGCTGACGGAACAAAAGGTCATAATACACAAGTATGAGCGGTCACGACCTGGTGTGTGTGCTTTGAATGTATTTTGAACTCTTCATATAAGACCACACAAGAAGCCATTGGAAATGTCTCTTAGCACTCAAGAACCTTTTCTTTGAACATTTGAAAGTTAATGTTTGCTGCTAATTAAGACACGGGACACGCTTGTATTGATTGTATAAGAATACATAACGTGCATGTCAAGGCATTATTGCTGGCTCTAAAATTCTTCTTTTTTTGTTTTGTGTACATGTTGTGCACCGTGTTTTGTTGTTTAATCTCACAAAGCAGGAAGGTACAGGTGCTTGAATAACTATTCTGCCTAATCGGAAGAGTATATAAAGCTGAGAATGACATAATTAAAACAAACACAAACACAATACCAACAGAAAAGCTTTATTGCCCAGTCATCGGCTTGGCATTACCGGAATGTTTTCATAAGATTATATGTTCCTATTTTATTGGGCTGACCAGTAGGGAACGTTTCATTTAACCATTTCACTTTGCACTCCATGTGGCACAGAGGTTATGAAACAACTCTGAACAGAAATATGGCATATATGAACATATAGGAGGACCTCACATGGCTGTTGATGCCATTTTACCTAGTCCTAAAGCTGTGGAAGGATCTTAAGTTTTGAAGACTGAAAAAGGACAACCTCTATGATGGTGGACAGTCATGCTGGGGTGCCCCCTTCATTTACTGCTATAGCGGGGGTGGACCAAGTCGACACCTCCCCCTAGACCATCTATACTCAACTGGCGGACCGGGATCCGAATGCGGACCCTGGCGCCGGATTTCCGGACCCCTGCCCTGACAGCCCTGCAGTCAGTTGCCTCTGTGTTGCCATGCCCCCTTGATCAATGCTCTAGTGTTTAGTCTCCCTGCCAGTGGCAAGGCTCCCTGGCACCTGGCATTGCAATGAAGTAGTGCATGAAGTATTGCATGGGCAGGAAGTGGCATTGCAAGGTACACTCAAGCTTTGTTTCTCTGTCTCTTTTCCCCATCCAAAAAAAGAAAGAAAAAGCTCCTGTTTTTCCCAGTGCCCAGTAGGATATTTGGGGTGGGGGGAGCAAGCGGCCCTTTTTTTTAGTTTTGCCTGGGGTGTCTATAGCCCCTCCCCCAGTGTGCTGATTTCTAACTATCCACCCCCCCCCCCTCCCCCCCTGTGACAGTCCTCCGTCTGGACCTTCACTTCTCACTGGATGCCTTTAAATGGACCTTTACAAGAAGTGGTTGAGTACCCCTGCCCTAGACAGTGACAGGGATGTTCCTGGACAATCCAAAGCCACCATTCTAGTGCTAGAAACAGACTTGGTCAAGCCTTAGACACCAGTCCACAGCCTGCAGCAGAGGTGCTCCTGGTAAAACCTCAGCCACCATTCTAGAACCAACAAGAGGTGTATTTATGGTCAAGTCTCAATTAGAGTCAGCGACAGTGGTGTCCCTGGTTTAGCCTCAGCCACCATTCTAGAGACAGCAATAGCAGTGCAAAAGTCCAATGTGTACTTTAGTACTTCAACTCAAACTCTTCATTTATGCATGATTAAGGAGGCTTCCCTCTGAAACGCGTAGCAGCACCTTGTCAATGTCTGTTGTCCCTGTTGCTGCTGTTGGATGATTTTAATGTCTACAATAAATGGAGAGTTTATTTGAAGTGCTGGCGTACACATTGGATTTTTGCACTTTTGCACTATGGAGAAGCAGAGTCATCCACCAATCTTTAGCCAGAAACAGTGGTGTTCGTGGTCAAGGCTTAGCCACTATTTTAGAACCAGCAACTGGGGTGTTTTTTGTTCATGGTTAAGCATCAACCGCCATTCTAGAGCCAGCAACATGCTTGGCTCTGCTAAAACCTTCTTCTGCCTCAATTCTAGAGGCAACAAAATGTGTATCCATGGTATATCCAAATAAAAAAACTAGATTTTTGTGGCCTTAGTCTGGCGTATGGCTTTGGTAAATCTAGGAGCATATGAATAGTTGATGAGTATGCGTGGCCCAGACTTTTTTGGCCAGTGATAAAATGCACCACTGTGTATAACTAAATTCAAATACTTCAGGCAAAACATACACACACTTACACAAACTATTTAAAGCCAAGTAAAAAACACATAAACAGAATTAATGGAGTAGACCATGCGGACCCGAATCTATGGCATCTCATTTAACATTTACTAAATCCCTTCTATGCCCCCAGCGATGTCCTATCCATGCAACAATCTTTCATTAAATATACCCTCCATGTACCCCCGTTAATACCAAAAAGTGCAAATGACAATAATAGCAATACTAATGCTATCTCAAATATAAGTCATAAGTACAGAGTGCAAGAAATTACATACCTATAAAATATTGATATAAGCCAAACCTAATATTCAAAAGTGCTAATGCTCATAATATAAAACATAATATATTGTAAAAAATCGATCGATCAAATAAAATCGCTCTTGCAACCTTTTACAATAAAAATTCTATAACCATGCGCAGTGGCCAACAAACCAGTGTCATAAATTGGTTAATGTCCTATTATTGAATATTCAAGCCTCAGTATCAATTGTGGCTGACCCCGCGCTAGTAAACAATGTTATATATAGTAATATATATATATATATATATATATATATATTATAATAAAATAATAAAATAATAATAATATATTAACCAAAATTCAGAGGACCAGAGGAGAGAGCAAAGAAGGGAAAACAGGAATATATACAATAATAATCCAGCTACATCACCAATAAGCCGTGGTTCATTCAGGGACCCCCTTTTATACCCACACATTACGTGGCGGCACATCCCCGTCACTTCCTCAGGGCATCCTTATACTCCCAGGGAAGCTCATGGCTCTTCTAACAAGTCAACTTTCTCCTTGGTCGAGGCAGATAAGAGAAACTTTAAATCACCCAAATGCATTCACAGTCTTCCCCGTATTTTTAAATTCTAATATTTGTGGGCTGGAATTAGGCTTACCTATAAAACCAGTGGGGTTTATAAAAGTACCAATAAGTAACTGTAAGTAATATTACAATGGGCTTATTTCCATATTTACAGCGTGCAGCCATGTTTAGCACTAATTAAAACCAAGAAATATGATCACTAAGAGGAAAGCACTGTGTCATAAATAAATAAGTGCTATCCAATTTCATCTGGAGACTATAAGACATATGTGTCTCCTGCTTATAGCTTATAGTTTCCTCATTAAATATGGACAATCCCATTGTGGTCATGCAGGAGATAACATGTATCACACTCCCAAACCCTAAATTTATCAAAGAGAATCTTACTGTGACTAAATACCCCAGCGAGATTTCTGCTCCTAGAAACTAAAATCTCATAAAAAGCCTAGGCATCAATAATTAATGGACTTACAGATAATACATTGTACAGCGCCATGGAAGATGATGGTGCTTTATAAATAAACAATATTAGTAATATGATAGATTAGATGCTAAACAGAAAGTGACACACAACTCCAAAAACAGTAAGCAGACAAATGGGGGAATTAAATGTATATGATATAAAAGAGGATTTTACATTTGCTAGTCTTGAGCTACCTCTAGGCACAAGTACCTAAAGTGATCCTTGGGCTAGGCATGCATTGGTAAGGGTAATTTCCAGGTTTCGGGCATTTCAACGGGCTATTTTGGGGTTTCTGTACATTTTTAGGATGTAACCTCCCCTCTCCATAGTTGCCGTTACTTACTACCCTCTCCATAGTTGCCGGTCTACTTCTAGTTTCTGGTTCCCTAACGTTTTTGGCTGCTT
This sequence comes from Gastrophryne carolinensis, assembly GCA_027917425.1. Classification (NCBI taxonomy): domain Eukaryota; kingdom Metazoa; phylum Chordata; class Amphibia; order Anura; family Microhylidae; genus Gastrophryne; species Gastrophryne carolinensis. The sequence continues at coordinate 47,250,917 of CM051234.1, read as the reverse complement.
GTTCCTATATGCTTATGCACACATGTCTTCTTTAGTTTCAGTATCAAAACAACTCTTACTGGTCCTTATCAGAACTTACATAGCCTCTGATTCCCTTCCATCCACAACATTGGAAAAACATTTGCATAGGGGGCACGTGGCCACTCCATAGCCTCGATTCAAAGACACATTCGTCCGGACTTCCGTAGCTGTGAAAGTTTGGGTGGGTGTTAGTCTTTTTTTGGCTTTTTTTCGTTCATTTTTCATTCATACGAACGTTCGGGAAAATGTGTATATACGGAAGCAAATCGGAACATTTCTGTTAGTTCGGATCATTTTCCAAACAAAATCGGAAATTTTTCGTTCGTTCAGATAACTTCCGTTGTTGGGATGGGTTTCCGTCTGATTCAGAGAGCTGATTTCCGATGGACCACCACCCTATAAATCAGTTGCATACCTGAATCAATACATTTCATGTATGCCTTATAGAAGCATTTTAATGCTGACCTTAAAGTGGACCAACACCCAGGATTTTGACTATCCTGGGTCTTGGTCCACTTCGGTGGGGCACCCCGATCGGGGTGCCCCGCTGTGTGAAACCCCCCCGATCACCCTAAAAACTCACCTCTCCCCGCTCCCAGCGCCGGCGGACAAGCGATTTGACAGCCGCTTGTCCGTGGCTCCTCCGCCGCCGCCTCCCGCGCGTCCCCCGCGCCGGCCATTCACAGAAACTAAGGTAAGGGGGTTTGGGGGTTTTGGGGGGGTTTCACCCCGCGGGACATCCCGATCTCGGATGTCCCGCGGGGAGGGAGGTGATCGGCCCGGGAATCTTATAGATTCCTGGGCCGATCACCCGAGGGTGATGGTCCACTTTAATTAGTCCTTAGCATGTAAACATTTATTTTCCCACACATCCATATAATTGCTATATTTTTTTAGACTTATGTGAATTATATTTAGATTGTTGAACTTGAATCTTTATTTGTTGTAGGAGTTATTGTTTTAGTCGGTTACCTTTGCTTTGTGTAATTATTTTATATTTGGTTGCAGGAACCGCAAGATGTGCCACTCACACAACATACAAGCTTTGGTCCAGCTATGCGATTCCTCAGTGTTCTTGCAGGGCATCCAGGGTCGTCCCATGATGCTTATATATTGCAGAGCTCCAGCTTATTTCGTCAGTTTGAGTCAGGAGAATTATCTGGTGGATGGCTCCTGGGTAAGTTTGCTCACATTCCATCAATCCATTTTCACTGTATGGCAATGAATATAGTTGATGACTCATGTCTTAACCTATTGCTGTTTTTAGCCCTTGATGACATGTTAAACAATATTGCAGCTTAGAATGTGTATTTTATGTTAGTATTTTTAAATTCTTTCAGGGGATTCTGGATATCCACTCCTGCCCTTGCTCCTGATGCCCATTCTTTGCCTGCAGAATGCGGGCCAGGGGTTCTCTAATCGGGCACTATGCAAAACCCGGGCCGTGGTGGTGAGGGCCCTCTGGCTTTTGAAGTCCAGATTTAGGTGTTTGGACCATACGGGGGGGGGGGGGGGGGGGGACTGCAGTATGACCCCAACAAGGTTATACCAATATTTATTGAAAAAGGGAAACAGAATCTATCGGGAAATGTAAAGGATTCGTTGGAGGATACGATGAGAAAAGGGCAAAAACGAAAGCCTACGTTGTAACATGTGAAAATGAAACGGAAAAGTCTGGATGGAAAATGACATCCTCGTATTCGTAATCTGCCGTACGAACGGACGGAAACTTTACAGAAGGTTTTCAATGCATGCACATAATCGCTCGTACACTCATACGAGAACGGAAACATTTCCAAAAAAAAACAGATCGGCACTAAAACGGAAGTTTTTTTTGTCTCTCTGAATCGAGCCTCATGTGCAGAACCTTTCTAGAACTATTTTCCTGGCTTGAGCTTGGTTAGTTAAGTACTTCTGTTCCAAGTCATATCTGTAGTGGCTCACGTTGTTTAAAGTGGAACAAAACTCAACACGGCTGACCAGGAATTAAGAATATTCCAGGGCCAGCTGCTGGCCTTCAACTGGGCTATGCCCCACTGCGTTTATTACTCTCAAATAATTGTGTGACCTCTCCTGGCCTAGAAAAAGCCATTTTTGAAAACTTTTTGGACTTTTTATATTTTTATGCAGAATTGTTATTACAGGTCTGGCATTGAAGTATTAATGTCACAATGTTACAACAGTGTCATTCCATGTGTTTTCGCTTTGTTACTGGGCTATATGTGTTCACAGTGGCTACTCTCAGTGCGTCTGACTTTTTGTTGAACATGGTGTGAGCCGGTGAGAGTCGGTCGCACTGAGCTGGCGCTACCTTTCGCTCCCTGCAAAGCTGTACTGGCGTTAGAAAGCCCAACATACATCTCATTCATCAATGCCGGCCAGGTTACTACAGCAACTGAGGCGCTCTGTTACAGCGCCCGATAGCCGATCACAGCGTATACTAGTGGTCGCTCTTAGCGCCTCTGTACAGACACTCATCTGCCGATACCTGGCAATAGTAATGAATCAGCCTGTAAGAGAGAGAGAGTACAAATGTTGGAAGTTAGAAGCTTGAATGCGACCAGATCAAAGTAATAATAATGACACTGTCCTGTGTAGCCACATTGTTGCCACCAATCAATCCTTTGACTGCCTCTTAAAATAGAGACACATCCAGACCGTTACATGAAACTAAGAAAGAAAAACACACGGTGTGCCAAAAAATGATTTATTGCGTGGATATAGTGTACCTCCAGCCCGAACGCATATTCCGGGACATTAATGCGCAATAAACAGATAATAGGCAGGCACTATTTATGTATTTTATGGTGTCGATAGCCTGGTCCCTGCTGAAATCTTTATGGCCCTCCATAAACCCTCTTTATGGCTCGTGCCTGTTATCATTTTATTGCTGCGAGAGATGCAGCCGCTCTGGCCAAAATTAAAAACGGAGCGCTGCTTTGCTTTTGTCTTCCCCTGGAAAGCTTCTTTGTAGCAATAATAATTTGTTTGCTGATATTTTATTTTTTTATTATATTAGGCGTGAGTATTGATTTAGATGATAATGCAGAAGTGTTGTTTTTGTTTTTCTCAGGGTTCCTCGAAGGAATCATGAAAATGCCAGAAATTTCACAAAACCTGGCGTAATTCTTTTCGGTTTCACAAGCCCGGCATCTGCCACTTGGTTTTACTGTAGCTGATTTATGGAGTGTGAACACATTCTACTACAGTTTACACACAAACTTGGCAGGGCTCATTTTAGGTGTTTTTTTTTTTTGGACTAACAGGAAGCGACATGTTGCAAGAGCAGCCCAATGCTCCACACTTCTCTGGGAGGGGCAGAGGAAGACAGAATGGCCAGTGATGTTATCTCTATATATCTCTATATGTTTGTAGTGGTAATGGGTAAGCAGGAGATCCTAAGTTTAGGCATTGCTAAGAGAAGTAGTTAGCTTTAGTATTCCCCCCAACCCTTCCCATAGGCAGTGTGGCATTCCCCCCCCCCCATCCCCTATAAGCAGTGTGGCATTACCCCCTCTTATTACCATGGGCAGTGTGGCATTCCCCCCAACCCAGTCCCATAGGCAGTGTGGCATTCCCCCCTCCCATTCCCCATAGGCAGTGTGGCATTCCCCCCTCCCATTCCCCATAGGCAGTGTGGCATTCCCCCCTCCCATTCCCCATAGGCAGTGTGGCATTCCCCCCTCCCATTCCCCATAGGCAGTGTGGCATTCCCCCCTCCCATTCCCCATAGGCAGTGTGGCATTTCCCCCTATTATTCCCATAAGCCGTGTGGCATTCCCCCCATCCCATGTCCCATAGGCAGTGTGGCATTCCCCCTCCCATTCCCATAGACAGTGTGGCATTCCCCCCTCCCATTCCCCATAGGCAGTGTGGCATTCCCCCCTCCCATTCCCCATAGGCAGTGTGGCATTTCCCCCTCCCATTCCCCATAGGCAGTGTGGCATTTCCCCCTATTATTCCCATAAGCCGTGTGGCATTCCCCCCATCCCATGTCCCATAGGCAGTGTGGCATTCCCCCTCCCATTCCCATAGACAGTGTGGCATTCCCCCCTCCCATTCCCCATAGGCAGTGTGGCATTTCCCCCTCCCATTCCCCTTAGGCAGTGTGGCATTCCCCCCATCCCATGTCCCATAGGCAGTGTGGCATTCCCCCTCCCATTCCCATAGACAGTGTGGCATTCCCCCCTCCCATTCCCCATAGGCAGTGTGGCATTTCCCCCTCCCATTCCCCTTAGGCAGTGTGGCATTCCCCCCATCCCATGTCCCATAGGCAGTGTGGCATTCCCCCTCCCATTCCCATAGACAGTGTGGCATTCCCACCTCCCATTCCCATAGGCAGTGTGGCATTCCCACCTCCCATTCCCATAGACAGTGTGGCATTCCCCCTTCCATTCCCATAGGCAGTGTGGAATTCCCCCCAACCCATTCCCATAGGCAGTGTGCCATCCCCCCTCCCATTACCTATAAGCAGTGCGGAATTCTCCCCAACCCATTCACATAGGCAGTGTGGCATCCCACTCCCATTCCCTATAAGCAGTGTGGCATTTCCCCTTCCTATTCCCTATAGGCAGTGTGGCATCCCCCTCCCATTCCCATAACCATCCCCCCTCCCTGTCCAGACACAAACTAACATTCTCCCACTTGGGAACCATAAATAAGTCATTTCAAATCACCTGAAAATCTCTGATTGTATGTAAAGACATGGCAAAAAATGGAATTTACTGTGGATTTGGCCCAAGTTATGTAATTTCATATTTTAAGAGTCATATACCTACAGGTCCGGGTTTAGGCAAAAGACTATAGGTATGAGTGGAGGGTTTACGGGGAAGGGATCCCATGTTACAGGATCCCATGTAACCCTTAACAAAATGGGGAATCTTACTCCATCTTCCCTTTGGGTTTCCTTCTTTCCTGCCTTTCAGTATATGCTGTGTTTCCTGTATAAAATTGCGGGGATTCAAATTAAGATTGGGAGTATTAATTTCATACTCCTTTTAATCATACTTCATAGACTAATGGGGTATTAGTTTACATGCAAATGAGTGCTAATATACATCTATGTACAGGTACATTGGCAATTACAAATTATAACAAAAATGTCACACTCACACACATGTATGCATAGAGAAGGACGGCCACTCTGAGAATGCGTGTTTTGCCTTTTGGGGCTTCATAGAGAAGGGTGGTTACTCTGAGTATTCGCATTTTGCCTTTTGGGGCTTCATAAGAAAAATTGTTACTCTGAGGGTGAGGGTGGAGGCGTCAAAGTAGCGGTTAGACAGATAGATGAGCCTGGCTGCTGCATTCAGGGTGGATTGGAGAGGGGAGAGTTTAGTGAGGGGGAGGCCGGTTAACAATGAGTTACAGTAATCAAGATAAGAATGGATCGGGGCAACAATGATAGTTTTTGTTGTTTCTACTGCAAGAAAGGGGAGGACTCTAGAGATGTTTTTGAGGTGAAGGTGACATGAACGGGAAAGCGATTGGAGGAGGTAAATGACAGATCAGAATCAAACATGACACCTAGGCATCGGGCAAGCTGCTTAGGAATTATGATAGTTCCACACTGAGAGAGAGATCAGAGTTAGCTAGGTAACTAGATGGTGAGAACACAAGAGAAGACATAATAAGACAGAAGACAGACACTGGTGTTCTGAATAAGGCCGGAGTGGGATCGTGGGATGGAGTATAGAGTTGGGTGTCATCAGCATAGGGATAGTACTGAAAATAAAGTCTGCTAATAGTTTGTCCAGCGGGGTTGTATAGAGAGAAAAGAGAAGAGGACCTAGGACTAAACCCTGAGGGACCCCAACAGTAAGAGTCGACAGAGAGGAGGCGGAGCCAGCAAATGAACACTAAAAGCGCCAAGAGAGAAAGGAAGAGAACCAAGAAAAAATTGTCCTTAGGGTCAATACATTGGAGCATGTTGAGCAAGAGATGGTGGTCTTCAGTGTCACTGTTGCTGAGAGGTCCAGGAGAATGAGTAGTGAGTAGTCACTATTGCTTTTGGCTGTCAGGTGGTCATTTGTCACTTTGTTGAAAGTGTTGAGCTCGGAAGCCATATTGCAACAGATCAAGGATAGAGATGACAGAGAGAAAGTGGTTCAGCCGTGAATAGATCAGCCATTCCAAGAGTTTAGAGATGAAGGGGAGATTAGAGACAGGTCGGTAGTTGTTCAATGAGAATATTTTTTTCAGCAGGGAGATTATATGTTTGAAAGTGGAAGTGAAGATACCAGAAGAGAGAGAGAGAGGTTTTGTTTATTTGGGAAGGGACAGTTGGGGAGAGAGACTGGAGGAGATGTGAGGGAATGGGGTCAAAGGTGCATGTTGTAGGATGAGAGGAAGTGAGGAGTCATGAGACTTCCTCTTCTGTGACTGGGTAAAAGTTGGAGAGTAAGTCAAGGGAGGCAGACTGTAGAGATGCCCAGTGACTGGGAGCCAATTTATTTTTTTGAAATGAGTTGTCATGAGTCTTCAGCACTAGGGTCTGTTACATGCGTCTGTACATTAGGCCTGAGCAGGAACTGAAACGTGTCAAAGAGTTTTGGGGGATTTATTGATAGAACAGAGATTAGTGTCATAAAATAAGTCTGTTTGGAAAGGTGGAGGGCTGAGTTGTAGGTTGCCAGCATGAATTTGTAATGCTGGAAGTCATCTGTAGTATAGCATTCAGCACTTCTGGAGCATCACTGAAAAAAGTGAATTTGAGGTGTGTGCCAAGATTGCTTTCTTCTATGTTTGGCAGGTTTGGGTGTTGGGGAAGCTAATTCATCCAGGGCACTTCTGAAAGTGGCGTTGTAGTGTTTGACAGTCATTTCGGGACAGGAGAGGAAGAGGTTTGAGAAAGGGAAGAGGTTTGGGAAAGGGAAGACTTGAGAAGACTTGAGAGTCTCTGTGAGTGTATGAGGGTCAATGACCTAAAGGAGGCAGAACATTTAATGGGCTGGAGTATGCTGTAAGGGACAAGAGTTTGTGAGAGTTAAGGAGAAAGATTGTCGCCAGAGATCGGAAGAGGAAAGTTATTGAGATTAAGAGACTATACAAAGTGGAAAGAAAATCATGTCAAGTATGTTACCGTCTTGTGTCTGAGAGATTAGTGTTAGGCCCAGAGAGGTGGTTAGGAGCTTGGAGGCAAATGGGGTGATAGGGCTGTCTATGGGAATATTAAAGTCACCCAGTGTGAGGGTAAGTAAATCAGTGGACAAGAAGTGTATAAGCCATTCAGAAAAGTGATATAGGAACTGGAGGAGAGTAAGAGAGTGAAAGGGAGTCTGTGGAGGGTGTGGACTTCAAAAGATGGTACTGGGGGGGATTACCTGAAAAGAGCATTGAGGTGAAAGAAGTATGTCCACTCCACCACCATGTCTGTCGCCTGGTCTGGGGGTATGTGGGAAATGTAAGCCACCATAAGATATGGCAGCAGGGGAAGCAGTGGATCCACATTTCTGTGAGAGCTAGTAGGGTCATAGAATTAGTAGGGTCAGAAAAGTAGTTAAGCTTGTGTGGAGATCCAGAGAGCATATTTGAGATAGAACATGGACTAGCCACAAGAGTTAACTCAGTACATATGAATTCTATGCTGATTAGTTTCATAATGTATTACAGGAGGGAGGGGACACAGGTTTAGGGTCAGATAGATGAGTTGCAGTGATGGAGTGACCATGAAGTACAATGGAGGAAGGGGGAAAGCAAAGTGTAGCCAAGCATCAGGTCACTGAAGCCAGTTGACCTAAGCCTAAAAAAGACCACTCCAGGAAACCTGTGGATGAACCAGGGGCCCAGGTGTCATTGCAAAACAGCTAATGTTAAAATTCCCTTATATTTTGTATTTCCCACTACTTATTTAAATTATTTTCACTTAGTTGCGTATATAGTAAGGGAATTATGGTTCTTGGTGTGGGTGGGTGGCAATACAATAATCCAATTTACATAAATCCCTAAACTCTTCTCACCAGTTCCTCCTTTATCCCCATTCACCTCGATACACTGTTTATATGTACAAAAACAGTTTTACTTGATGAAACAATAGTTATCCTTACAAATATACTGTTAAAAAATGAATTAGAACACTGTTTATTTAGAAATAGTTTCCATTTAAATTAAGTTGTCTTCTATGCAGTTCCTGCAGGCATTTAGAAGGGTAAACCCTGTACTGCTAGATATGGAATCCTGTATCAATCCATGTTTATTTAAGGTCCTCCCTGATCCCTTCCCAAAAGATGTATAATCCATGTTACAAACTGTTTAGGAAGCACATTACTCAACACCACCTTAAATGGATTATGGCGCTTTTGTGAGGAAGCTAGATGTAGTTTTGTGTGTTAGAACAAAGATTGCTGGGATTGTCCTTGGAGGAAAACAGGCATGTCTCACCCTGTAGCTGGAACTCGCTGGGCCCCC